>JAKOOJ010000001.1:314055940-314655940 GCA_022577455.1 Arizona elegans | reverse complement strand
AAGGCGAGGGAGCCATGGCCAAAAATACCTGCAGCAGATGCAGTCATTCCTCATTAGTAGCAATATTGATATCGGCTTGGGCGGAAATGCTACTCTAGACAAGTCTCTATGGCTAAGGCCACCCTGAACAATTGTCTCATTTTATGTGTCGGTAGTTGCTTTGGCTCTCTCTCAGTCTCTTCTATTTTGGTGACTGATCCACTGGTTAGCACTGGAAGAGATTATTTAGAAGAAGAGGAGGCATCCTTTTCTCCAGATCATGAGTGCTGTGCACAGACCAACAGCAGATGTTTCTTAAGCCCAGTACAAACACCTGTCCATTCTAGCAGGCAAACTCGCTTTAAAGCTTTCTATCGTGCTCCTTCTTTTCTAACCTCACTTTCTCTTCCCTCCATCAGAATTCGGTTTCCAGTCACAGCACAGTTCCTATTCCAGCAACCATTCCAGAGACATCCTGCCCAGGTCTGAATTACCAATCCTTTGGACTCTGGACAGAGAGCTCCCTCTCCAGTTGTGATGCTGTGCAGTGACTTTGGTGAGGGTGCCTGAATGCCTGCTTCAGAGTCATAAATCTTCTCAGGGAACGTGGTCACAGGCATACTCAGACCTTGCAAGGAGCTGGTTTGAAGGAAAGAGAGACACTTTAGCTCCGCCTCTTTAGGCCCAAGGAACAGCTTCCCCTTCTCCAGCAACAGAACACTTCTTTGTTTAGCCTATATTCCCACAGCAATGAAGGAAAAGAAAATGGATGAATGTTGCCAGCCCAGCAGTTTTTATCCCCAGTCATTCTTTCTCCTTCCAATCTTGGTATTTTGTCTTTTTAAGCCAGCCATATTGTGCCCTTGTCAAAGCCCAATTCATGATGGAGGAGGGGATATTGGGCTCCCTGCCTCCCAGTGCCAGGGAGGCAAACTGCCCTGCTAGGGCTGTCCCCTGGCAACTGGGACTGCTGTTTCTGACCTATGCATTGGTGCCAAGCTGCATTTCAGGGTGTAGTGTGAAGTATGGTGGGATTTGGAGTGCCTGCCTGGTAAGTTGGTGTTGCCCATCATCTCCCATGATGAACTGCTGCTCCAGAGAACTTTAGTTGCTGTGTAGCATCCTGCCTCTTAAACTGCCCCAAATCCTTTTCTGTGGGGCAGTACTGGGCAAGGACATTTTTCACACTGTGATTTTAAAAAAAAAATTGTTAGGATTTTATCAGCACAATTAAATATTTCTGAAGGAAAGAGCCGGTTTTTTATTCATGTTTCCTTAGGATGTATTCATTCATACATTCCTGGGAATATTGGGGTAGGTCTTATGTACTTTGCATGCAATCTGCTTGGCCCTTCAAGGACATCCTAGTTTTCCCTGTATGCTGGAATTTTTTAGTAGAACAAGGCAAGTAACAAATTATTATTTTTAATATATTTGTGGGCTGTATTATGCTATTTAAGGATCAATAGCTGGCCTTGAAACCATACCAACAATATTTAATTTGCACATTAACTTGGATGGGAATGTATGTTGAGTTCTGTCTTAGATCTATCCTATTCAACATTTTTATAAATAACTAGGCCCTAGAGAGGAATAAATGTTGGGGGGTACCTTGGAAAACAGAATCAATATTTAAAACCATATTTAAATATTGATATTTAAATAATCAAGAGCTCTAAATCAAATTACAAGAAATACATAGCTATAGATCAAAATGTATATAGCTGATAGGAATGGTCATAAACTATAAGATCAGCAAGTGATACTATAGAAATTTGTTTTTTGGGTTTTTTTATTTTTTGTCATTAGACAGCACAGGTTGTAAGGGCCCTTTCTCTCTTGCACACATTGGGGTGGAATAAGGTGCCCACAACAGATAAATAATGGCAGCAGGAACCATCATATGTGAGCCAGTACCAGTATGTAACAATTCAGGCTTCTGAGGAGAAATTTGACTTCCACTCTTCCATGTCTGACCTGTTTTGCTGCAGTCATCTTTTATTCTTTAAATACTTCAAGATCATTTTAAAAGACACTCACATAGGAGATGAAGCTAATTTGTTTCATTGCCTCACAGCAGTGTTTCTCAACCTTGGCAACTTTAAGATGTGTGAACTTCAACTCCCAGAATGCCACACTTTGAAAAATAGCCAAGTTGAGAAATCCTGCTCCAAAGAATGTATCTTAATCATATGAACTCTTTGACAATAGAATAGAAGCAGAGGTTGAATTATTGCCAAGAGAAGTATAACAAATGGATATCTGTATGTACAGGAACTTGAACTTTTGAAATTGTATGTTTTTATAATTTAATTACAAATGTGCGCTATTCTAGAACCTAACATGCTTGACCCAGCCTTGCCTAAAAACTGCATAGTCTCTTCAGTCTTAATGGTATTATATGGCTTAAGAATAATTACTTTGGAACTAATTTGACTCCCTGCTTTAGCAGAAAAATAAGTATTAAGAAGTGACTATTCTTCACAGTTGGGAGAATAATAAATGGGTCAGGAAGATATAATCAGATACACATTTTTGCTTTGAGAATCAGATCTAGGTCCAAGCTATTCCAAAAAATGTTTTCTTTTATATATCTTTTTAACAATCTTTTAAAGAATAGAAAAAGCTAACATAATCTAATATAAAGAAAGAAAAAGAAATCAAAGAGCGGTGCAAGAAAAAAACACATAGAAAAAATGTAAAGCAAATGCTTAGAGAGGCTGTAAAGCACTGTGAAACAGTATATAAATGCTATTGCTATAACTTTACCTGTATGGTTACAACATACCTCTCTTCTTTTTATATCTATTCTGTTTAATCATCAAAACCATAAATCATGTCCATTTTTTCTATTACATGCAAAAAGTCTGTAAGGGATTTCCAGTTAGCAATAATTGTAGATATTTCTTTTCCCTAACCAAAGAAGTGAATTTAGTCAGTTATATCATTTTTACCAACCATTCCTCCATTGGAGATAATGCCAAATTCTTCCCATCTTTATGCATACAATAATCTTGCTGCATATATAAAGTTCCATGTCTTTTCCAACCCTTTGTCCATCAGTCCCAAAATTAAAAAAAACACTGGTTTCAATTGTACATTAATCTTTTAAGATTATCTTAATCGATGTATGTATTTTAATGCAAACATTTCTAGCTTTTTCTTGCATATCCCAAGCATACTCCAGGCTCTGTCCATTGCACCAATATCCTGCGGTGTTTAATAGAGATTATTGGTGATTTTTTTGTGCTGTCCTGGACATCTGTGATAAAATCTTCTGTTTCTGTTGTAAGCTGAAAGCCTTTTAGCTGCTGCACTAAATCCACACAAATCTTTTCTAAGAAGCCTTTCCAAGTATTCTAATCCCATGTAGCATTTCAGTGGGATGGATTCAGTCAGTGGGTGAGTGCTTTTTCTGCAGAAGCTACCAAATCCATCTTTTGGCATTTCATTTAAAAGGATAATAAAGTAGCAGGGCTGAAAAACCGAAATCCTGGAGAAGTATGATCCATCTGAAGAGGCAACAATGGATGGAAATGATGTGTTTCAACCTGATACAATTAACAAATGTTTGTATAGGTATTAATGTTTTGTTTTTTAAAAAAATATATGCAGAAAGAAGAAAACCTATACAAAAATAAAAGTGTCCTGTACTAAACATAATTACTCAAATGTTTATTCCATCCATCCATCAGGCTTTACAATTGAAGTCAGCTTACATTTAAGCCAGTTAGTAATAAAAACTTTGGGAAATATAATTAGTAATATATAGCCAATTTTCCAGTTGGTCTCCCCAATAAAAAGTTTATTCAGATAGAAGCTTAAAAGTATTGTGCAATTAGCAGAGAATACTTTCCTCCCAAACTACACAACATCCATTTTAATGAGTAAGAGCACACAATATTGATTTCTGTTTCTTTATCCTAAAGATCCCAATTATTTTTAAGCAGCCTTCTCGCTCCAACCTCAGTTGGAAACCATCCAGATCTGGATTTTGACTGCAGGAAATCCTGTTTGGAAGGCTCCAGGATCTGCAAAGCTGGTTTAGATATTAATGTTGTTAAGACTAGTTGGTGTGATTCAAAGCAGTGGCTTTTTAAGTATCCTTGGCTAATGGCTATCAATTGCTTTGAATGTCAAAGTTGTAAGACTTGTTTATTTTGCAAAGTATTTACGAAGGTTACCTTTAAGTCTATTGTAATTTTACATGTTTCTCCTTAATATTTTGATGATTCATTTTGAATGTTGAGAAGAGTATGCTGCTTAATGTGTCAAGTACAATCAAACCAAAAGCCAACAACTTAATTGCACTTGCAAAAAAAAAAAAAAAGAGAGAAAGACTGAGCATCCACTTACATATTCACAGCATTCCTTGACTTCATAATTGCAAACTCAGTTTGTAATATTTCATGGAACCTGTCTGAAGAAATGCAAATAAGAGAATTCATTTTATTCCTTAGTAGATGCTTGCAATTCGAATTATCTGGTTCCAGCCGCTTACATAACATCCAGTTATACTTTAGTGGAAGGTCTTTATTTTTATCCAATATGTGAAAGGATTTAATTCTTTTCCCCAACAATACTTGAATCTTACTGTTTTGGATATAGCATAGGAGTATGCCACTGACTGCTTCCCCCCCAGTCTGACAGCCATCTTTTGAAAGTGTCATAGCTTGTTGTGGAGTAGTGACTAAGTGTCACCTGATCCCGTTGACAGCTGTTGCTTTGCCCCCGCACCCTTTACTGAGACAAAAATGGCAGCTGGGATTCCATTGGGGTCATGTGACCTACTAAGAATAGCCTTGTAGGCTCAGGACAAGGAATGATGTCAGAAAGAAGTCAAGATCTCGACAGGCAAATTAGAAAAAGAGAAGCAAGCTTGGTGGACGGAGGAAAATTCCCCAAGTGGAAATAAAGCAGGAAGAGGCGTAAAAGCCAGGAAGGAGAGAAGCTACACTGCGAAGGCAGGAGAGCTGGAGCAGGCAGGCAGAACAAGGCAGAGAGAGCAGAGATTGGCAAGGCAGGCATTGAGACTTAGGGAAGGCTGAGGGGGTCATCCATCTAGCCCATTAGAGTGTGCTGTGGGCAAGAATCGGTGCTGCGGGGATGAACTTTGCCGTGGGCTTCAAGCCGATGCTGGGGACTTCACAGAGCATGGATAACCTGGAGAAGCAGCTTATCTGCCCCATCTGTTTGGAGATGTTCACCAAACCAGTGGTCATCCTGCCCTGCCAACACAACCTCTGTCGTAAGTGTGCCAACGACATCTTTCAGGTGAGCAAGAAGCCCAGGAATCAAAGCTCTGGATAAGCATAACATGAAAGGGATTCAGGTCTGTCTGGGTGATGCCTTTCTAAAATCTGAGCCATTTCTGAGTGAAGGAGTTTATGATAATTACGTAATAAATGTTATGATGTATTCTCTGCTTATAGATAGCCATTAATATTCATCACGCTTCTTGAGTAACATAAAGGGAATATCTGCCTCCCAAAACTTAAAAAGGCCAATGAGAGAGGGATGGAGGAGCAATAGAGAATTTGAAAGTATGAATAATTGCAATGCCAATTATTATCTTGTTTCGTGGAAAAGGACTGAAGTATCAAGGTGTTTGTTGTTTAAGGAAGGGTTTGGAAGGCAGGAGATAGGAAGGACATTGTGTGTTCTGTTGATCAGGTGCTCCAAAATGGGAGGAATACGAGACTGGTTGTGAGATTCAGGATAGGATGGCGACACCTTGTATTAGCCTGGAGAGGCCATTACAAGCAGGCCTGAAGGAGGAGAGGATCTTTTGCCTTTATATGTATCATCAGTGAGGGGAATAAAATTGATGCAAGAAAAGGCCTCTTCCTACAGAACATTTTCTATACATTCCAACCTTCTGGAGACATTAACAATGAGATATTCCCATTTACCCTGTACTCACATGGCTAATAGGAAAAAGAAGACAGAAATGGAGCTGCATGATGAAATGGAACATATATGGAGGAAAATATCCTACTGATTTAAGTAGGATTTGTGTATGACGATTTTTGTGAGTTGTCTAAATAGGAGGCTGCTGCAGTTATCACTTTTTTTGTTACACAGTTTGGCAGTTTGAGCTAAAGTGTAACATGAGGTGGGAAATGAAAGTTTTAACCAAAGGAAGTATCTTCAGTCTCATTTGGTTACATGTTGATTACATTTATACAACTATGCTGAACTTGGAGACAGTTTGGTCTAGTGCAAGGGTGGGCAAATGTGGCCCTTTTACAACCTGTGGACTTCAACTCTCAGAATTCCTGAGACAGCTTGGCTTGGCTGTCTCAGGAATTCTGGGAGTTGAAGTCCACAGGTTGTAAAAGGGCCACATTTGCCCACCCCTGGTCTAGTGGTTAGGGCACCAGGCTCAAAAGCAGGACATCTTGGGTTCAAGTCACGCCTTAGCCATGAAACCCAGTTAGGTGACTTTGGGTCAGTCATTCTTTCTCAACCCAACCCATCTCCCAGAGTTGTTCTGGGGAAAATAGAAGGATAGTGTGTTGGATATGTTTGCCGTCTTGAGTTATTTATAAAAATAATAAAGACAGGATAAAAATTTATAATCCCTTTTCTACACTCAGTTGGATTAAGTTTTTGTATCTTGCTAACCCACAAGAAACTAACTCTTAAAACTAGCCTATATTATGCAAATGCAGCCACTTTTACCAGAGAGTAGCAGAACGGAAAATAAGACCATAACCAACTGTTGCCCTTCCAGATGAGAAAAAAGGGTGGTTTATCTGGAAACTATGTCCTACAAAGAATGATGGAAAGTGCTGAGTAGCTTGGAGAAGAAAAGGCTATGGGGAGATTTATAATGTCTGCAAATATAGTATAATGATTTACCATACAGAAAATGGAGCAGGCCTTTTGAAGTAATGGGATGGTTGTTATGATGTCATAGATTTTTATCTCAACCTGAGGAGAAATGTTCTAGTAAGAGTTATTTCATAGCGATAGGCTCTCTTTCAACGAAGACAAGCATTTGTCAGGGATTCCATAATTGGACTGATCTAAACCAGATGGCTTCCTAATGGAAAGCTATCCAAGACTTAGTGATTTCTAAGATAACAATTCTAAATATTTAAGAGGGGAAGACACTGTAGTTACTTTACACTGAAAGACATTTTTTCACTAGCTCAGAGAGCCTTTATTTTGTTTTAAAACTCAGCCTTGAAATCTAAAATTTGTTACTACCGGTTCTGTGGGCATGGCTTGGTGCGGGGGTTAATGTGACTGGGTGGGCGTGGCCAACTTTTTTTTTTACTTTTAAAAGCATTTTTTTACAACCAGAAAAAAGAGCTTTTAGAAGCCTCTGACGATCATGCGGCTCATCTGGGATCGTCAGAGGTTTTTAGAAGCATTTTTCTGTAGAAAAAATGCTTTTAAAAGCCTCTGACAATCCCAGCTGAGCCACGTGATCATCAGAGGCTTTTTTTTTACTTTTAAAAGCATTTTTTCGGCAGAAGAGGTTGTAGAAAAAATGCTTTTAAAAGAAAAAAAAACAGCCTCTGATGATCGCGAGGCTCGGCTGGTCATGGGTGGTGTGGGGGCACAGGGATTTTTGCTACCAGTTCTCCGAACCACCCGCCACCATCGCTAGCGGATCGGGCAATCCGGTCCAAACCAGAAGCATTTCACCCTTGCTTGACACTGACAATTGATGTCAGTTCTGAGTCCAGTATGTATTTAGTTGTAAAACTCCTGGAAGCGATCATTTTCGTCAAGAAGAAATATGCTTGGCTGATGATTCTTTGATTTGAGCCAAGCCTGGCAAATGGAGCAAGCTTGCCCATTGCTTTCCTGCAAAAATTACTATTGTTGGAGGAGGAGGATTCCTGGGGGCTGTCCAGCTGACCTAACCACCGTGAGAGGGTGGTTGGATCTATTTCTCCCTTGGAACTGTGGTCATCTTGGCTTTGGACTATGTCCTCTGTTGTGAGGGGACAGGGGACTTGGTCCTGCAAATATGTCTCTGAGATCCCCCATTCCTTTGTCTTCTCCTTGGTCCTTTATATACACCCTCAGGATATGGTCGTGTCACCCATTATGATCAATGTACTCAGCAGCGGAGCTTCTTGGTCTGCGAGACTCCCTCCTCTCGCAGGCTTGGCCCTTCATTCTATCGAGGGCCTACCTCGATGACGGGCTCTGGAGTCCCGAGAGGTGGCATGCCGCAAAGAGGGGGCTGCGGGGTTTTTTAAAATTGTCCTTGTCTAAACTTTTAAGGGGTTCGGGGAGGGGGGAGGGGGTGGGATTGGAATTAGGGCTGTGGGTTTGGGGGATAACCCACTAGGAGGAGAGTCGGACTTGGCCAGGACGTTCGGCGGGGTTGGTGGGGGATCCGGAGGGGGTCGAGCTGGTCCAGACTGTGTTTTTACCATTGGTACTGTGTGTGGGAGAGATAGATATGGCGGGAGCAGGGGGCCATATCATGTTAAGGGAGCACGCACCCACTGTCTTCAAGCGGTAGGGTGCTCCGGCCCCCAAGGCTCCACCCGTTCTCCAGGTAGTACAGACCTTCAGGGCCCGGGCCTTCGCCTGATGTTGTGCAATGCCAGGTCCGTAGTAAATAAAGCCCCCCTCATCTGTGATCTTATTTACGAGGGGGGAGCGGACCTTGCGGGTATTATGGAGACCTGGTTGGGCCCAGAGGGAGGGGTCCCTCTGGTAGAAATGTGCCCACCAGGTTTCCACGCATTCCATCAGCTAAGGTCACAGGGGAGGGGCGGGGGAGTAGCGGTTATTATTAGAGAAGGCCTTAGGCCGAGGGAGACCACTGTACCTCAGACAGCTGATTGTGAGTCCCTCCTTGTGAAGTGGGGCCATGGGGTTCAGATGGGTTTGCTGATCACGTACTTGGCTCCCTGCCACGTGGCGGCAGCCCTGCCCGAGCTACTCAACGTTATTGCCGCGGTGGCGGTTGATACCCCCAGACTTATGGTGATGGGGGATTTCAACCTGCCATCCATGGGTGAGGCGTCTGAAGTGGCTCGGGAGTTCATGGCTTCCATGACGGCCATGGACCTGACCCAACTAATTCATGGCCCTACGCACACTGGGGGAAACACACTGGACTTGGTTTTTGTCTCTGGACAGTGGTTGAGTGATCTCGAGATAGGGGATATAGTCATCGAGCCCTTGTCATGGTCAGATCACTCGCTCCTTCACCTTGACCTTCGAACCGCGGCACCCCGCTGCAGGGAGGCGGAACCGGTAAGATGGTACCGCCCCAGGCGCCTCATGGAACCTGATAGGTTCCAGATGGAGCTTGGGCCAATCCCGGAGGTTCTGGCTCACGCCTCGTCTGGGGACCTAGTGGCCGCCTGGGATAGGGTGGCTGCTGGAGCCCTGGATCGAGTCGTGCCTTTGCTGCCTCTGACCCGGCGCCGATCTCGCCTGGCTCCTTGGTTTATCGAGGAGCTGAGGGAGATGAAGCGCCGGAAAAGACGCCTAGACAGCTGTTGGAGGGCTATTCTTTCTGAATCTGACTGAACACTGGTAAGATCTCATATTAGGAGTTACCTAGTGGCGATAAAAGCAGCAAAATGTACTCATTTTACTGCTCTTATTGCGTCATCAGATAATCGCCCGGCCGCCCTGTTTAGGGTGACCCGCTCCCTGCTCCACCAGGAAGCGTGGGAGGACCCCTTGGAGGGAAGAGCTGAGGATTTTGTTCAGTATCTGTATGACAAAATCACTCAGATTCGGGCAGGTCTGGACTCTGACGGGATAGATCCAGCGAGGGTGACGGAGGCAGGTCTTGAGACTGTTATCTGGGATGAGTTTGATCCTGTGACCCCAGATGACGTGGACAGGATTCTGGGTAGATTGAACGCGACCACATGTTTGTTGGACCCGTGGCCCTCCTGGTTAGTGCTGGCTTCCCGGGAGGTGACGCGATGCTGGCTCCAGGGGATTATAAATGATTCGTTGGGTGAGGGTGTCTTCCCCGCCGCCCTGAAAGAGGCGGTGGTAAGGCCCCTCCTCAAGAAGCCTTCCCTGGACCCGGCAGTATTGGCTAATTATCGTCCAGTCTCCAACCTTTGCTTCGTTGAGAAGGTTGTTGAGAGTGTGGTTGCGCGACAGCTTCCCCAGTACCTGGATGAAGCGTCGTATCTAGATCTGTTCCAGTCGGGCTTCAGGCCTGGGTACAGCACGGAAACGGCATTGGTCGCGTTGGTTGATGATCTCTGGAGGGCTCGGGACAGGGGTTGTTCCTCTGTCCTGGTCCTGTTAGACCTCTCAGCGGCTTTTGATACCATCGACCATGGTATCATGCTGCACCGGCTGGAAGGGTTAGGGGTGGGAGGCACCGTTTTACGGTGGTTCTCCTCCTTTCTCTCTGACCAGTCGCAGTCTGTGTTGACGGGGGCAGAGGTCGACCCTGAGGCCCCTTATATGTGGGGTGCCGCAGGGATCGGTTCTCTCGCCCCTTTTGTTCAACATTTATGTAAAGCCACTGGGCGAGATCATCCGTGGTTTCGGGGTGAAGTACCATCTGTACGCTGATGACACCCAGCTGTACATCTCCACCCCGGACCACCCCAACGATGCCCTTGAAGTGATGTCCCAGTGCCTGGAGGCTGTACGGATCTGGATGGGAAGAAACGGGCTCAGGCTCAACCCATCCAAGACCGAGTGGCTGTGGTTTCCGACGTCCCGATATAGTCAGCTGGCGCCATCGCTGGCTATTGGGGGTGAATCATTGGCCCCCACGGAAAGGGCTCATAACTTGGGCGTCCTCCTGGATTCACGGCTGTCTTTAGAAGAGCACTTGACGGCCGTGACCGGGAGGATTTTTTATCAGGTTCGCCTGATTCGCCAGTTGCGTCCCTTTCTAGATCGGGACTCGTTATGCACAGTCACTCATGCCCTCGTCACCTCTTGTCTGGACTATTGTAACGCTCTCTACATGGGGCTCCCCTTGAGGTGCACCCGGAGGCTCCAACTGGCACAGAGTGTGGCCGCACGGGTGGTTATGGGAGCAACGCGGAGCTTCCATGTAACACCTCTCCTGCGCGAGCTGCACTGGCTCCCGGTGGTCTTCCGGGTGCGCTTCAAGGTTCTGGTTACCACCTTTAAAGCGCTCCATGGCTTAGAACCTGGTTACTTACGGGTCCACCTACTACCATCAATAGCCTCCCACCGACCAGTATGCTCCCACAGAGAGGGGCTCCTCCAGGTGCCGTCGGCCAAACAATGTTGGCTGTCGGCCCCTAGGGGGAGAGCCTTCTCTGTGGGGGCACCGACGATCTGGAATGAGCTCCCCCCAGAGATACGGAGGATTCCGGATCTGCGCACCTTCCGCCGCGAGCTGAAGACGCTTTTATTTCATCAAGCTGGCCTCGCCTAAATCTTCTCCCTTTTAAGTGTAAATTTTAAATTTTTACTGTATTTTAAAATATGGGTATTTTAAATTATGGGTATCAATTCAGCCAAATTTATTTAATTCATTTTATTCGATTTTAAATTTTGTATATCTATGTGTTTTATTTCATGGCTGTGCACCGCCCTGAGTCCTTCGGGAGTAGGGCGGTATAGAAATTCAATAAAAACTAAAAAAACTAAAACTAAACTAAAACTGCTGTCTCTGCCTTTAGGAAGTAATACTGTGTTGATGGAGTGATGGCTTAGTACTTAACAATTGGCGTTTGCTATCCCAACAGAGTTCTGTACTGTTTTTTATTAATACAGCTTTCTGTAGCTCACTGGGAGAGACTGAGAGCCATGTGAACAGGTTCAGCTGCTATGTATAGGATTAAAGGCATCTTGTATCTCTAAAGATAAATCAGATTTAGGATGTTTTGTGCAATACAGATATCCCTTGGCCAGTGGTGGGCTGCTGCTGGTTGCAACAACCAGTTTGCCCAGCACTGAAAATGCGTGCATGCCTTCTGTGCATGCATGCAGCTTAAAAAACATGGCGATATAGGATGGAATAACACCAAGGCGGGGGGGGGGCAGGTCCACCCGCGGGTCACAACTACTGGTTCGCCTGAACCGGTCCAAACCAGCAGCAGCCCACCTCTGCCCTTGGCTTACAAACATTTGTTTAGAAACTGTTCAGAGTTACAAATCACTGAAAAAGTGACATATAACCAGTCCTTGCACTTATGCCATCGCAACATTATCTATGGTCATGTGATCAAACTTTGGACACTTTATTAACAATGGTTGCAGCATCACAGGGTCATGTGATCACCATTTCTCACCTTCCCAGTTGACTTCCAACAAGCAAAGTCAATGGGCGAAGTCGGATTTGCTTAATGGCCATGCAATTCACTTAACAACTGCAGTGATTTGCCTACTAACCGTGGCAAACAAGGCAGGGGTGGGTTCTAAATTTTTTTACTACCAGTTCTGTGGGCGTGGTTTATTTTGTGGGTGTGGCTTGATGGTCATGTGACAATTCTTTAGGATTTAGCAGAGGTACTGGTCTACCAGGCTTTTAACTGCTTGCAGAGCTGTACTGGTCTACTCATTTATTTTTGGAGGCACTGGTCTACCCATTTATTTTTGCAGGCACTAGTCTACCCATTTGTATTTGCAGGCACTGGTCTACTCATTTGTTTTTGGAGGCACTGGTCTACCACCACAATGTTTTAACACTGATCAGCTGTAGGGCGGCCCTTTGAAGTCCTGCGGCAAGAGTTTAAATAGCTTTTTCCTTCTAGCCAATCAGCTGGGACTTGGGAGAGAGCAATAGATTGGGGGTGGGGCCAAATAAAAGGTAAAAATAACTAGGCGGGGGGCGGGTGGGAGAACCGGTTCTGTGACATCATATCGTCACCGCTACCGGCTCAGCGGAACTGGGTGGAACCGGGAGGAACCCACCACTGAAACAAGGTTATAATGTTAGGTGTACTCACTTAACAATCATGGTCCCAATTGTGGTTGCAAGTCAATTGTACCCACAGTAAAACAGCCAGGGCTTTTCTTCCTTACTTAAAAGGGAACACTCTACTTTAAGCAGCAAACAACAATTTAAATCTGCCCTGAGTATGGCCGGTATGTGAGATGAAAGCAACATTACGGGGACACAGAAAAAGAGGTTAGCTGGCATTGTTTATGGCTAGATTCTAGTAAGGAAAAGCCATCCTTTCCATCATTGCTAGGATTTTGTATCTCTCTGGACAAATTCTAGAAAATCTAAATCTTGATTCTTTAAATCCTGTTGTGTACATGCCCATCGACACCATCTGAGTTGTGGGATCCCTTTAAGGCTAAAGAATTAAACCCTTTTTTGAGAAAACTAAGCAATCTAGGCCATCTCTAGAGGCAAGACACCAAGATATAGTCTTTAAGTTCATGAAACAAAACAACAACTAACAAAAGTGCATGCTTTGCACTTTTACAAAAGTAAGAAGGAAAGAAGTGATGTTAATACGCATTGTAAGCCGCCCTGAGTCTCCGGAGAAGGGCGGCATATAAATCAATTTTTTTTAAAAAAAAAAAATTAGAATGAGAGTAAGGTTGCTTCTCTGCAGAGGAAGAATAATCTGTGCATGACTAGTGCCACCTAGAGGCCACAAATAAAATATATTGTGTAAGATTTTTAACTTTTGTTGGGTTCACTCCACAAATAAACCAAATTCACTGTGTTGGAGGAAGAAATGCTAGCTTTTTTGTTTTATTTGCTTCCTTATATTAATATGCCCAATTCTTTCAAAGTTGACTTCTGTATTCTAGTCTCTGTTTTTTAACCTATTCAACCTATGTTGCCTTCTGCTTGAAATGCATCCCAAGCAACATAAGTGGACTACGCAGAGCAAAGTCGAACTGGTCTGTGATCTGGACACACAATAATCTTTTAAAGCATTTTTTTTTTAGCAGCTGTGTGACTTTACTACTCATCTTTGGTACTTTTACCAAACCAAATCCCCATTTTATTATGACTTTATTTCTTTGTACCTAAATGCAGTACTTTAAAGATCTGGTGAATTTCACTCCGTTGGTTGGGACCTTAATTCCTTGTCTATGCAATACCTCTTTGAATCAGAATTCTGGTTTCCCTGATATCATCCGTTCTTCTCATCTGTGTGAAGATCCACTTTGATGACAGCTTCTTGCTCAATCTCTAGGTTAAAGACCACCTGAATGTTCCTTTTTTAATGTAACAAAGGAAAATTGAATATAATTCACTTTTAACTACATTGTGTTAAAATACAATGAATTGACTACCTGCTTTCCCCCCCCAAGGACAGTCCCTGTTATAACATTCACAAGTAAGAAAAATCCACACGAAGTTTTCTTGCACTTAAATAGGCCCTCAACACATGAATTTATAAAAAAAAGATTGAATTGCATATTGCCCAGGAGAAAGTCCTACAGCACTCTTTCAATATCTTTCCCTCAGAAGGAAAATGTATTAATTTGAATTAAATGGAGTCCTATGCATTTTACCTAAAAAAAATTCTTACAGACCTCAAGTTGACAAATCAATGCTTTTGTTCCAAATAAATCTGTTTCGTGGCTCAAGTTTCACTTCAATGCTCTTTGCTCTAATATTGGAGCAGGATAGTCTGTAGAATCCAACTCACCCCTGAAGGCCTGGTATGGCATCCAAAAGTTTTCAGTGTAAACAACAACAGTTGTGATTTTCAGACTAGGATTTTCTTTTTTAAACAATATATTTTATTAAATTTCTTCAAAAGCTCCCGTAAATATAAAAAATGAAAATAAAAATTATATTAAAATGTTTCTCAGGATGTTCCTATTTGTTTATTTGTTTTTATAATTTTTATTATTTATTATTTATCTTATGTGCTGCCCATCTCATCAAAGATGATTTTAGGCAGCTTACAATCAATGAATAAAAATGCCATATAAAACATTGAAACAATAAACAGATATTTTAAATTTAAAATTCAGCTAAAATTAAAGTGACCAAGATGGAGAGCAAAGAAGGGAGCAAAGTGCTCATGGGGAGGAGATGGGATGTTATCTAATTTAGATGTTTATTTATTACTTAGAGGAGCTCTCTCTTCAAGTGGCTGCATCTTATCAAAAATTTTAAGACCTCTATTGGAGGAGTGAGGGTGTCCCATTTAACTGTTGCACTTCTTAGTCACTAGACTAGACCATCATTCAGCTGTCTGAATATAACCTAGAACTCATATGTGAGTTGGAGAATGAGTTACTGTGCTATGCATATAGTGAGTTATTCTGGCAAGTTGGACATGGGGTGGATGGGAATAATCCTTTGCCAATGTCTGCCTATAGCAGTGATCTCTGTGGTTGCCAACTCTTGTAATAGTAGCTGGTAGAGGACCTATTTTCATGACCTGTCCTGGGACAGAGGAATGTCATTGAAGTTCAAAATGCCCTCCTGGGTTTCTATTACTGCTTCCTAGAAGAGTCACATTTCTAACAAATGGGTAAGTAAGCAGTACTGAACCTCAGCAAAAACCTCAACTTTCCCATCGCCTCCTTGCCAGGCCTCCAACCCTCTGTGGCAATCTCGTGGATCTACTTCAGTGTCTTCAGGAGGCCGATTCCGGTGCCCATCCTGTCGGCATGAAGTGGTGCTGGACCGGCATGGAGTTTATGGCCTGCAACGCAACCTTTTGGTGGAAAATATAATTGATATCTACAAACAAGAATCCTCTCGGTAAGTTACTTGTAGACTCCCATAATTTCTATTTCAACACTTGTTGGTTGGTCATCCTGCACCTAAGACATGCATCTGTGCTCACACATTTCTGTTGCTCCAAAATCTTTGTTTTCCAAATGAAGAAGCAGAACCAGAATTTTCCTTCTGATTACTTCAACTCTCTTTCCTCCTTCAAGGCCTGTCAGAAATTAAATCCTTGCCTGGACCTCTCAGGTCTTATCCTTTCTACTTTCTCATCATCTTCCTTCCTAAATGCTTTTCTTGCTTTCATGTGCATTTTTCTACTTAATACATCCAGATCAGGGATGGGTTCTACTTACCTTTACTACCGGTTTGCAACGGGAGTGTGCGTACGTGCGTGCTTGCTTTGCTCACACGTGCACACTTCTGTGCATGCACAGAAGTTTCTGCACATGTGCAGATCATCTATGATGGCGTCCGGGCGGATGGGCGGAGCCTCCCGCCGCTTTTGCTACTGGTTCGCAAGAACCGGACCAAACTGGGAGCAACCCACCACTGATCCAAATGTGTGTCAACCAGTACATCTAACACACTGTTGGGTCTTTCTAGAGCAGAGTTCAAAGTCTGCGAAAGTTAGATAGAGCCATCTCCCCAAAGCTAGAACTTGTTTTTCAGAAAAATATGCTAATAACTGATATCATTTCTCAGTTCTTTATTTGCATAGTATTTCAATATTATTGGATTACTGTATTCATAATCTCTGGTGGCAAGACCAGTTTAAAGGTTAGGCTTCTCTCACATTCCTGGCAAGCAAAATATTCCTCTCACTTTTGCAAACATATTTTCTCTTCCATACACTATTCCAAAAAAGGGAGATACCAGTAATAATAACACAGCATAATATGTGATATTGTTGAAAAAATGAAGGCACGCTTCTGTCAGTCTTTTGTCATGTTAATGACGTATTACAAGGCTTTATTTTTTTAAAATTTCATTAAGCATTACAATTCTATAAAAACTGACTACCAGAACTTAAAAGAGTGAAAAAATAGAAAATACAGAAAAAGAAAAAAAATAAGAATATAGCAAAGAAAAAAGAAACATATAAATAAGTGCCTTCCCCTCTTGTCATAATCAGTATAAACAATTTTAATAATTTATCACCTTCTCTTAAAACACAACAAATAATTTCTTCATTCCAAAATTCATCTCATACCTATAACAAATCCTTTGGCCTCATCATTCAGTCTCGGTTAGCAAAAGTCCACCAAGAATTACCAGAAATTACAATTTATCTCTTGATCAGATAAATCCATTTTATTTATAAACATATCCTTAAACCTTACCATATCCTTAAACTTTATCAATCAGTCCTTGTCAGCAGAAGTCCGTTAAAGATTACAAAAAATAACAAATCTATTTTAACTTTGATCAAATAAAACCCTATATTCCATTCCTTTTACTTTTAACAATCTTAATCTATAATCCCATCAGACAATGTCCTATGGCTTGTTTTCTTTTTTCTTTGTTGCTTCTCATAAAACCCTTCAGGTCTGTTTTGTAATTCCAATATAAGAAATTTATCCAAGTTGTTTTCCATTTGCCATTTGTACATCCCTTTTAATTATTGAGAAACTGAATTAATTTGTATATCTAATGTAATATTTTTCCATATCTTTCTTGAATTATTTTAAAATTATTTTAAAATCCACTTTCAGATCGATCTCAATCTTGTCCAGTACAACTTGTTCCTTTTCCTTAATATCTGAACACAGTCTATCTATACTGGCAGACACTTCTAAAATTAACTTCTGCACCCATTGTTCAAAAATATCCTTTGATATGTTTAATGTTATTTTGTATTTTACTCCATTCTGAACCGTGGTGGCACAGTGGTTAGAGTGCAGCACTGCAGGCTACTTCTGCTGATCGCCGGCTGCCAGCAGTTTGGCAGATCGAATCTCACCAGGCTCAAGGTTGACTCAGCCTTCCATCCTTCCGAGGTTGGTAAAATGAGGACCCAGATTGTTGGGGGCAATATGCTGACTCTGTAAACTGCTTAGAGAGGGCTGAAAAAGCACTATGAAGCAGTATTTAAGTGCTATTGCTATTCTATGTTAGTAAGTCAAACTGAAGTATTCTTCTCCTTTAATTATAATCTTTAGTTGCCTTTGGTTTCCTCTAGAGTCCCTCAAGCTCCCATCTTATCATATTTTCTTTTAAGAATTTAAAACAACAGTATTTTCTCATGGGAAGGATTCTGATAACTAATTTCAAAATCTGAGTTCAAATCCATCTGGACCTTTAGTCCATTCACTGTATAACATTCTAATTGCTGTTCTGCTGATTATTCCTCCCCCCCCCCCCAGTTTTTATGTTCTTAAGCTTATCTTTCAAACTTTTTTTTGCTGAGGATTAAAGGGAACTTCCCCAGTGCGTGTTATAAGACCTGTCCACTGGAAGGTTCTTAATAGTTGAAAAGCAGTAAAAAAAAAACAATTTCCATAAGTGTTTAAGAACTTTGTGTCCATAATATAGACTATATTGTGGTTCTGAGCTTGGTGGAAATCCTCAATTCCCAGCCACTCAACTTGTGAGCTAACTGAAGAAGTCTTAGTTGCTGCAGTTTACTCAAGAGGAGCAGCTGCCCACATTGGTTGATGTGGCAATCTCTTTGTCTCCAGGGAGATTTTGCTGGCTAGAATTCAACCTCTGGCTGCTGATCTGTAATATCATCTCCGATTCTTCATATATATCTAGTTTGCGATGTCCTCAATGGAATTCATCACCTACCACCAGGCTTACATAAAATGCTGGGCAGGGAGGAGCAGAGAGCCCATGTTTGTGGGTGCTCCTTCAAAAAGACTCTGTTCCCAGACGTTGTGATTTTCAAAATTGCTTTGGGACTTGGTCTTCTTTATGCACTTAAAAAGAATATAATTCTTTAAATGCTTAACCTAATCTAAACACAGTATCAAGAAAACAATTAATCCAGGGGTGAAATCCAGCAGCTTCTGGAGAACCGGTAGCGGAAATTTTGAGCAGTTTGGAGAACCGGCAAATGCTACCTCTGGCTGGTCCCAGAGTGGGGTGGGGATGGAGATTTTGTAATATCCTTCCCCCAGGAGTGGGGAGGGTATGGGGATTTTGCAGTATCCTTCCCCTGTCATGCCCACCAAGCCATGCCCACTAAACCACACCATACCCACCAAGCCATGCCTACAGAACTGGTAGTAAAAAAAATTGGATTTCACCACTGGGTTAATCTCATCAATAATTTGAATCACATGAAGCTACTGTGTTTCCCCGAAAATAAAACATCCCCTGATAATAAGCCCAATCGGGCTTTTGAGCACATGCACTAAAATAAGCCCCCTCAAAAATAAGTCCCCCCCCAAAAATAAGCCATTCCTGAAAATAAGCCCTCCCTGAAAATATTTAAACGCATGTGCAACCGGTCCCCGCCATTTCCTCTGGTTAGGGTTAGGGAGACAGAGCTGGAAATCAGGTAAGGACAGCAAGAGGAGTCCCGTCTTGCTCCACACACCCCAAAATAATAAGACCTCCCCAAAAATAAGGCCAAGCGCTTATTTCAGGGTTCAAAAAATATAAGTCAGGGTTTTATTTTCAGGGAAACACAGTATTTTTTTTTTTATTGAAAAAGTTTTCAAATACAAGTTTTTCCCCCTTTTTCCCCCCTCCTCTTCCCTAACCCCCCCTCACCACCCATCCCCCCGTGACTTCTTCACAACAAAAGGCTATTTCATAACTAATTACATACATAGCATCTTCCCTTTCCCTTACTCCCTCCTCAGAATACTGACCCTTAGCATATTATTCTTATAACTCCCATTTTTACGATAATCTGCCCTTTTTCTCCTCCCCTAAACTTATAGTGTATTATTACAGTTTAACATTTAATCTTTTATATATATTAATATAACATTTTAAAGCAGCCTTCTCCCTACATCCAAATTTAACGTTTATTCAGTTCTATCCAATTCCTCCACTCCCCTAAATGTATGACTTAAAGATCCTTTTTCTTAGACTAATCAATCAGTAAACTAACCTATTTCAACCCTTCAATTCCTACAAAATCATGCAATACAATTCTAAATATAACCTACTGCCCACTTTACTAAAATATACACATATCTATATATGCATTCCATTTTATATATATAAAAAAAAAAGGACAATAACTTTAAATTTATAGTCCATATAATATCTTCTTTGATGTCTTTCCACTGGATCGTTAAATCTTTACAATAATCTGCCCTTTTTCTCCTCCCCTAAACTTATAGTATATTATTACAGTTACATTTAATCTTTTATATATATTAATAATATAACATTTTAAGGCGGCCTTCTCCCTACATCCAAATTTAACATTTATTCAGTTCTATCCATTCCTCCAATTCCTCCACTCCCCAAACTAACCTATTTCAACCCTTCAATTCCTGCAAGATCATGCAATACAATTCTAATTCTAATTATAATCCACTGCCCACTATACTAAAATATACACATATCTATATATGCATTCCATTTTGTAAAAAGAAAAAAGACAATAACTTTAAATTTATAATCCATATAATATCTTCTTTAGTGTCTTTCCACTGGATTGTTAAATCCATCACCCATAATAGGGTAAAATAACATGCTGGTGCAACAGTTTGTTCAAAATCTTCAGTCATCTTCTGCCCCCATCAGTAGTAGATATCCTCGCATCTATATAAAAGTAAAAACAACCACCCGAGTGACATTATAATTATATCCATATGGTTATAATTGTGGTATTCATCAGGATTATTAATTCCCATCATCCTAATGAGTAACATCCAGATCTTCTGCATGCCCCGGCGTAACTCTCCTGCCTTATAACTCAAAATAATTATAATATATTTACCAAAAAAAAAAAAAAAATCCAAAGTAGATGATTCAAATCCAACAAGGTGAGGCTCTTTTCACATCCCAAAATCACGGCATTGCAGAGATCTGCCACAATCCTCAGGATAGTATTAAACAATTGTTCGCCTCCACTATCTTTTCAAATATTCATTCATTTTTTAAAGTCCCTGGCTTCAATGTTGCATGGTTTAGAAACTGCTATTTCTATGAGATCTATTTTTTTTCTTTTTCTTTTGCGGGTTGAATTTCCATCCTCGTTTCTTGCCTACCGATTGTGTATCGGCTGGTCGATTTTCATTCTGCTTTATGGGTTGTTCTTGTTGGGTTAGTTTTATCATCTCATCTTTCTTCTCCGTCACTTGTATATCAACTAGTTGATTTGCGCACTTGTCTGTGACTTGATGGTTCATCAGCTTGGTGTCGGATGACACTACTCTCTTATTTATAGACAGACCAGCTGGGGTATCCAGGGAATCCAAAGACAATTTATCTGCCACAGCCTCTATATTTTGATATTTTCCATTTGTTTCCAACTCCTTTTGCTTATCCTGTGTTATGCCTAAAGGTGTTAAATTCATTTTTAAAATTTTTTGATAAAAATCTTCCGCTTTTTCAACAGTGTTCAATTGATATCTTACTCCTTGATATCTCAGTATTAAACCAACTGGTGTGTCCCACCTGAATAGGATATTTTTTTTTTTAACTCAGTCACTAGAAAGCCAAATTTCTTCCTCTCCATTAGCATTTTAGTCGGGAGCTCCTTAAAAATCCAAATCTTTCTTCCATGAAATTGCAAAGTAGAATTAAAAGAGTTCTGCACAATATTATTCCTAATTTCTTTATCTGTAAAATAGATCACCACATCTCTAGGCAATTGCCTTTGCTTTGCCAACCAGGAGTTAATTCTGTAAATTCTATCAATCCTGCAAAACACTTCATCAGGTTGAACCTTTAAAATCCCAGCCAGAATTTCAGAAGATATTTTCCTTAAGTCATCTCTATTATTTTCCTGCAGGCCTCTCAGTCTAATTGCGTATTCTGTAAAATTATATTGAATCATTAAAACTTCTCTTTCAATCCTCTGTTGCACATTTTCTCCATTACCAGTCTTTTGGTCAGCCTCCATTTTAGATTTGTCTTCTGGACAATTATCCTGAATATTTACCAAGTCCTTTTTAATTTTTTGAATCTTGTCATCCAAATTCTCCTCCGTTTCCTTCATTTTAGACTCTAATAATTTAGTCTTTGCGTCCACCCGAATCAGAAAATCTGATAGACCATTAGCTGATTTTAAAATCTTTTGATTCAAAAAGTCAAACTTTGATTTCACCAAATCACCAATTTCTTTAATTTCCTGCTTAAATTTTTCAAGTTGCTGGTTCACAATCTCATCCCTTCTTACAGTCTCTTCAAGGAGAAAATCTATTATATTAAAATCAGGTTTCTGACACTGGAGAGTTACAATTTGTTGGTGCAGTTTGTCCAGCTGTGTAGGTCCCGATGCCATTTCCCACACAGACAAGATTTAGCAAAGAAGAGAGAAAAAATAGAAAACGGAAGGACTTTCCCTTAAAAAAGCAAAAAAAAAAAAAAACTTCTTTTCAATCAACAGCAAGAGAAGACACAGGAGCGAGGTTTTATCTACAAATGTAGCCAGTGATATTTATTCCGCTACATTGTAGTAATAAGAAACGGAAGGACTTTCCCTTTCAGCCCTTCTCCAGCAACGGCAGACGCCATTTTAAAAGGCTCTTTTTCCCCCTTTCCTCTCCTCTTTCCTCTTAAATAGTTTTTTAAAGGGTAAAATACTTGCGATTCAGTATTAAGGGTCCAGCTCGCATTTTCTTTGTTTATTCTGTTAAGTTCGCAGGCTTGCTCTTGACGCCTGGCTCTGCATAAGCAGAGGTCTCCCAAAGCCCGGAGCAGCGGCAGGGGATGTGGGGCTTCTCATCCGCTCCATCCCAAAAGTAAAAAAAAAAACTTTTGGGACTCTGCAGAGAGTTCTACCCACCCCTGCCGGCTCTATCTCCGTTTCCTTTTGGAAACGGAGTTTTTTCGAGCCGCCATTCCGCTGTGAAGGCGGCTCTGACAGGCAATGGAAGCTGACGATCCCAAAGGAACGTCTGGCGGCGGCCAGCAGCAAACCGGAAGTCAGGGAAACACAGTATTAAATATGCTGGTTACACTAATGTTGCATTGCTATCATTAACCAAAGGAAGGATCATGATAGGTAAGTGTTGATGGTAAAACCAAAGGCTTGGTTATCTCTTGGTCACTGCAAGTCTTTCATGGAACCAAGCTGAAATCCATCTCCATCTCAAATCCTAAGGCTTCCTTGCTGCCCACCTTTACCTAAACTTCTGTTTGGAACACAAGGAGCTAAAATATTTTCCTTTGGAAATAAAAATTGGGCCTCTTGGCAGGCTGCACTATATTTCAAAAAAGAGCACATCTGTTCTCATTTGACATGATGACCTTAAGAAAAATTGAAAGGTTTTTGAGCCAGGGTGGATCATTTTCTGGGGAATTCAACATCTTTCTCAATCTCTTATTTATGCTGTGGCCAGGCCTCTCCATGCCAAGGCAGAGCAGCAGCTGATGTGTGAAGAACATGAAGAGGAAAAAATCAACATATACTGCTTGAACTGTGAGGTTCCAACCTGCTCTATGTGCAAAGTCTTTGGAGCCCACAAAGACTGTGAAGTGGCTCCTCTGACCAACATTTACAAGCGCCAAAAGGTACAAGGAGTGGTGGTGGGAGAGGAAGAATGGAAATGAAAGAAGATCCTGTCTTCTTTCTACTCATAGTTTCTGTTTTGGACAACTAGAGCAAAAACTTGAGTTGTGCAGAATCTTGTGGGGGAGACACCGTTACACATGTTAGATGCTGGTGCCCAATTTAACAACAGCATTGTGATCCTGGCCTGATATTACAGCTTAGATTGTTGGTTTCCAAGTCAACTGTCACACAGGGGAATTGCTGCACCACAACTGACCTTTTCATGTATAAGGTGTGTTTATGGGTCTGGAAGAAAATGCTTGGATCATGAGCACCCAGGTAGCATTGATTGGGGTTTTTCCTCTTCTCTGCTGCTTCCCTTCCATACTACTTCCTTGTTTTCTTGGACAAGAGCCCATCCAGGGTGGGGCTTTCAGTTGCCTTATGACTTGCATTATCCTCTTCCTTGATCTAGATTCCCTAGAATTACTCCATCTGACCGGTTAGTCATTATGTTGGCTGCACAATCATGCAATAGAAGCAGAAAAATGTCCACAGGCACTGCACTGTAGCCTTCCTCTCTTCTTGAAGACCTGCATAGAGGCTAGACTTTGGAGGAAATGGATTTTGAGACTAAGCCCTGATGAGCCATAAGATAATTTCATGCAGCATATGAGTCTATGGCTCATCAAGCCTTAGCCTCAGAGTCTAGCCTCCATGTATATCTTCCAGTGAGACATTTCAAGTCTCAAATGAATTTGAATAGTTTGTTGTTTGGAGTAGTGGAGTAGTACTGTGTAATGTATATTTGCTAAGGCATGACAGGGTTTATGTATACCTGTTTTCACCATTGAATTGACTTAAGTAATGCGAGCCCAGTCATTACGTTTCGCCTTCCTATTTCTGCAGGGGGAGCTGAGTGATGGCATTGCCATGTTAGTGGCAGGGAATGACCGTATCCAAGCCATCATCACCCAGATGGAAGAAATCTGTAAAACTATTGAGGTGAGTATAAAATCATTCAATTTATTTTTTGGGATGCTCTCAAGCGATGTTTATTTCTGCAGGATATGCCAATACAGGTAATCTTTGATTTACAACTATTTATTTAGTGACTGTTCAAAGTTACAATGGCACTGAAAAAGTGACTTACAACTGGTTATGAAGCATCCCCATGGCCACATGGTCAAAATTCAGGTGCTTGGCAACTGGTATTATTTATTCACTTAACAACTGCAGTGATTCACTTTAGCAAAAAAAGGTTGGAAAATGGAGTGCAGCTTACTTAACAAGTGCCTTGCTTAGCAATGAAAATGTTGGATTCAATTGTGATCATAAATTGAGGACTACCTCTAAGCTTCCTTCTTTCTCCCATATGAAAGTTGGAGAAAAGTTGGAGCCTTCTGGGAGCAAATAAGAGGAAAAACATGGAAACATACAGCTGCAGTACTTATTGATCTCATTATGCCATTTAGTTAACTTTAATCTCTGATGGAAATAGTACTTTTAAAATAATAGCTCATCTATTCCCTCCCTGGCAGGATAATGCTCGGCGACAGAAGCAGCATCTTTGCCTGCGCTTTGACTCTTTGTACAGCATCCTGGAGGAACGCAAAAAAGAGCTGTTGCAAGAAATCGGACGAGAGCAGGAAGAAAAAGTCCAAAGGGTGCGGGGGCTCATCCGGCAATATGGAGACCACCTTGAGGTCTCCTCTAAGCTGGTTGAGTCAGCCATCCAGTCCATGGAGGAACCTCAGATGGCTCTCTATCTGCAGGTGCATATGGGTGTGACAAGACAGGGTGGGGGAGCAGGGTAAGCCTGGAGCCAGTTTAAATCGATCAGCAAGAAGCAGGATATACTGTCAGCTTTCTTAAGGATGGACAAGTAAGGAGAGGAGAGAAGCAGGACCCTGCTTGCAACATGGAAGATTCAGTGGTTTAAAACTTGGGGATATAGTTGTTTTCTGCTTCTTTGATACTGAAGATTCTCTCTTTCTTTCCTGCAGCAGTCAAAGGAGCTGATTAAAAAGTGAGTAGAAGCAACAGGAGTAAAGATCCAGGCCTTGAGCCTTAATATCAGCCTTCAGTGGCCCAACCGGCATTCAACAGCAGCACTCGAGATATCAGCGATCCACTTTTTCTTGCATATTTTTTATTTTATTCAGAAGATTAAAATACAAAATCCCCCCCAAAATTAACCAAGTCAAAACAAAACTAGACAAAAGCATTTTAAAAATGGGAGTTAAATGGACAGAAAAACAAAACTACATATTATCCCCTCCTGACAAATATATTGCAACAGAAATAGTTTTTCCTCTTGTGAAACAGGTTCAAGATTTATACACTTCCGCATCTATTTGCAACCCAATCTGATGTGTCATACATTATGTACATGAAGAAAAAATAGTTAACAGGTTAATCAACAGCAAAGTTAAACAGAGATTCACTTCTGATTTATCCACACTCGGTTGTTTGACCCAGTTAGGCTGGTGTCTGTTTCTCCAAAACCCACAAATTTGTGATTTATTATTTAGGCTCACAGGAATCTTCTTCTCCTTCTTAAGCAACCACAGCAGTGGGATTTCTTCTGGTTTTAGGATTATTGTCAGTGCTGTAGATTTTTCAGGTT
The DNA here is from genome assembly GCA_022577455.1 of Arizona elegans. Taxonomy (NCBI): domain Eukaryota; kingdom Metazoa; phylum Chordata; class Lepidosauria; order Squamata; family Colubridae; genus Arizona; species Arizona elegans. The sequence continues at coordinate 314,630,107 of JAKOOJ010000001.1, read as the reverse complement.
GATGTGTTAATGTTATTCCAAATAATATCCATGCTTAGAATTGTGGAAGCCAGTTTCTGAGTCACACAGGAGTCTTTCTCAACATAGATTTTGTCAACTAAAACTGAAGAAACAGCTTCTGTTTGCTTTCAGTAAAATGCTACTGTAAGTTAGTATTTAGATCAAACCACACAATTTCTCTGTAGGACAGAACAATGAAAACAACAGCAGAAAACACATTTTCTTACAGCTTTCAAATATTTGTATTCTACGCAAACACATAAACATATACTTTATATGTTTTGAAATAATAGAGAGCTCTTGCTTGTGCTTCTTTCCTACCTCAGTTTAACTTTACTTGGATTTATAGAACATTTTGATAGAAGTCACAATTGGCAGCAGTAAGCCATGATACCTGGCCTTTTCCCCAATTCCCCAAAAATGCTATGCACAGCTGGGATGCATACTTTCCAGAATCTTGATGGGGACAGTTTTGGAAGCCATTTCAGCTGATGTCTTTAATTCATTATTTGCTGGAAGCAGAATGGACAAAGAAGGGAGGAGACAAAAATAGCCAAACACATTCACACTGTTGTCTCATTTTGGAGAGAAAGGAATCTTCTCCTGCTGACTGCTGGTTCCCATCTCTATTTTTTTTTTTTTTTTTTTTTTGGTGAAAAGAGACATGCATCAGATAAATTTCATCATGCATCTTATTTTCTGCAGGATCACAGACATGTCCAAGGTATCCATGAGTAGCCGGCCTGAGTCTGGCTATGAAAACATGGACCATTTCTCTCTCAATGTAGATCATGTTGCTGAAATGCTGAGAACTATTGAATTTCAGACAGGTGAGGAGTGGCTGGACTGAAACATCTTGCTGGAGTGAAGGGAGAGGATGCATCCACTGCTGTTCCTCCATTTGGGTGCCATTCTCTTTAATTTTTTTCATTAATTTACACGTCCCCTGTCTAAGAAGGAATTTGACACTGAGGAGCTAAAACCCTAACTCTTAACTATGTAGGGTGGAAAAGCTTGTAAAGGGGCATTGCAATGAAGGGTATTTGAAGAGTGGAGAAGAAGCCATAGTATTATTGGTGGATGGGGATAGATGGAATTATTTAGATTATCTCAAAGAGAATGACCCAAACTATTCTGAACTTGACTCAACAAAATCCCTCAGCCTCCTAAGTAGAAATAGCATAAAATGACAAGTCATTATCTGGACTATTCAGTGGTTAAACAGCAGGCATTTGAAAGCAAGACTGATGTGTAATCAGGTAATTCTGCAGATCCACAACATTTATATAGTTTGGGGTTTGAAGGAAATACATATTTGCCTCATGGTGCAAAAATCAACCGCCACACCGCCCAATAAAGAATTTTGTGACTTGTTCAGACAACATACCTGAGTCAGCTAAAAGCCTAATGTCTATACAGTATTTGCACAAGATATAAAGCTAGCATATTATGCAAATCCAGAAAATGGATCAGTAACCAGGTAATGTATGCAGTTTAAATCCTTAAGTGCTGGTGTATTTGGGAAAAATATAAAAAAAATATTTTACTTTAAACTTTTTTTGGGGGAAATTTGTACCCCAGTTTCTCTTAAAAGTGAATTCCTGCATGTTGTGAAAGGATATTATTGAGCTAGTTAGAATATTAATTTGGAGAACAAGGACTTTCTTTGCTTAGAAAGATTAAAGGATTTGGTTTCCCTTTTGCTTGTAGCTTAGAGTTGTTTTCTGAAAAATGTATTTAGAACTGTATGATTTAGGAAGGAAATTATACAAAACCTATACAGGAATTATGCATCATGTGTGGGGAACTGCAGCATATTTTTGAAAGGTCTGTCTACATAATGATAACATTCAGAAAGCATATTGGAAAATCTGTGTTTAGAGATTCAAGATAGAAGAATAACACAAACTTGTCATTTTCACATACACCTGCTTCCCACCCACCCACTCTGCTTCCCTCTCAGATATTTCTGGAGAGGAAACTGAGTCTGAAGGAATTATCCCAGAAGGAAGTGGTGAAGCTGGAGAGGAAGACCATCCAGAAGGATCGGAGGGGCCTGAAGGAGCAGAAGGTGAGTTGAAAAGCTGAAATGAGAGGTGGGTAGAGTTGTAATGAGTAGCTCTGACCTGGCTGGGGATGCATTGAGATTTTGCCACTGCGAGACCTTGAACAGAAAGTCCAAATATTTTTTTCTTCCCACCAGCTCTGTTTGAGCCACAGTTTTCTTAGAAATGTCCTCCTTACAATCTACTCGATATTAAGAACTTGCAGAAGAAAACATCCTCAGAAATTATTTTAATATATTTAGCTTACTTAAGCACAAGTGAGCTAATAGATTAAAATAATGCCTGAGGGATGGAGTCACATATAATGGAAGTGGGGTTATTTTTGCCCGTGATTTTATAATCACAGTTCTGAGTACCTACTTCTGTCTTTTCCTGTTGAGCTAACCTCAGCCTTAGCTGTGAAATGTAGAATCCTAATGTCATGTATCTCTTTCTCTCTAGATGGAGAGAACCTGTCTCGATTCAGACCAAAGCCACCTAATATACCATCTCGGGGTAAGTCCCCCTTCTTCTGGACAGTTTCTTTAATTGGCAGAGAATGAAAGGACCAGGAGGAATATGAAAAGGGATCTTCAGGAATGAGTCCCAACAACCAGATGTTCTCTTGATGGGATGCTTACATTGAAAGTTTCTAGGGATGATCTCAATGGAATTTTCCGCCATGCTGTTGATTCTTTTGTGTACTTTACCTGGCACTGTGCTATAGAGAAGACAATAGCCTAGCTTCTTTTATCACAATCTTTTTCAATGACATGAAAAAGGGTGAGGTGGAAACACAATGAAAAGAAATACACCCATCAGCCAGAATTGGAGGAAGGAAATAGAGCAGGTTCTACTGTTTCCAAAGCAGCAGGAAATAATTTAGCTTCCTAACCCAGAAAAAGTGGGCAGAATTCTGGTAACTTATGAATGTTGATCTTTGGCTATTTTGGATCTTCTTTCTTGCTCCTGAGCATCTGGGTTTTCCCTGGCAAAGTTTCTCCCAACATTCACCCTCTTGTTCTCTTCCCCCAACTCTTAGCTTTCAGAGTGTATAAAGGAATTAAAAGAAGAGGATTTGTTACCAGGAAGGGATAGTGTGCCCATTAGTGAGCTTTCCTGCTTTGACTGAGACATTCACAAGACCTGGATCAGCTGGGGAGCACTCTGGCACATTTTATTTCCCACTAGATGTGTATCTTTATTTCTTTCATCAGGACAACACTGAAAAGTCACTTTGAAGACAGAAGCACCTGGAGAATATTCTGGTCAGCCTCATCCTGTGCTGCTTCATCCTCTCCAGCAGAAGTTTTTCTTGCTTCCCACTAAGTTTTCTTTCTCTGTGCATCTTTTTCTTGCTTCCTTCTACACTCCTCTTCTTCCTATAGTACCATTTGGCTTTTTAATTTATGGAGATAATAAAGTTGTGAGTTATTTGCTAACAGCAATTCTGGCAAGGTTCATTGGGTAAGAGATTCTGTTGGACCCCTTTCTTTGGAGGAAAAAAAATGAGATCCATAGGCATGGTTGGTGAAATTTTCCATAGAGTGCTCATTCATAAGCTTCTGCATTTATCATTCACAGAGGCTACCTGCACTAGTTCTTCACTGATTTTAAAAACCACAAACAGCAGCTTTTTCCCAATTCATCAAGGGCTGGCTAAAATGTTTTCTTGTGTTGGGAAAAAGAGGGTCAGCCATAGGCATGGTTTTAGCCTGGTTTAGAAACACTTCATTCTCAACCCTCCCATCCTATTCCTGGGTTAAGGAAGGGGTAACTTGTGCCATCCTTTGAACTTGGATGAATCTAACTTACTTACTTTCTTACTTTGACCAGTTGTAAATTTACACTGAGTGAGGAAAAGTGGCATCCCTACATTTTGAGCACTGACTCTAGGCTGCATGTACTGGAGGTGGGAGGACAGAACTAGAAACAAAGAATTAGGACACCAGAAGAGCAACAGAATACCTTGTGTAACTGGGCTGGAACTGACTAAGGAAACAGTGATGGAGTATAAAAAAAAAACATAGGAAGAAGAAGTTGGCAGTCTGCCAAAGGGAAAAAAAGACCTCATTTTGCTAGAGAAGTCCTGCTCTGTTTGAAATGTCTTCTACCTGGCTTTAGACAGAAGGAATTGGTGGAAAAGTCCAATTCTTCCATGAATGGGAGGTACGTTGGAGCAGGAAAAAATCAAAAGTGGAGCTCCATCTTCTGTAGATACAACTTTAGTGAGATGAGTGACTATTTACATTATTTACATTTAAAAAAAAAAACAAGGAAGGAAGTCTAATCTGCCTTTCTGACCTGCTGTTTTCAACTAATCAGAGCACCCTCCAACTAAAACATTGCTCATTGTTAGTACCAGCAACCAGCTCAACAGCATCAGTGAACAAATTGGTTTGGAAGGCGCTTAAGTGTCAGGCCTGGAAGCCATCTTTTGCACTGGATCTTTTTAGCGGGTCTCGGCAGTGTCGCTGTCCATGGTGCTACTCTTGAAGTTCTAGTACGGTTCAACGAGTGCTCCACAGCAAAGGAGTCAAGGAAATTTGTGGAGCGGGAAGATCAATGGGGAATTGAGACACCCCCTATAGCTAATATATATGGTGCTTCAATCTCCCAGTCTAGTTGACATGAAAATGCTCAATTCTAGCCTATATTTCGGGGTGCAATACAGTGTTCCCTTAGATGGAAAGGGTACCCTGGTTCTGAAAGCATTTGGATTTTACTTGAGTTTAGCTTTGCATAGGGTCTGACCAAAGTTGACCTGGAGAATCAACGATCCAATTCAGGCTTCCTTTGGCCTCAAGACCCAAGTTCTGCCTGCTTTCCTGTAAAGCAGATTGAAATAGAGACACATCTGAATTTGTAGACTTGCAGGAAGTTTCGTTAGCAAGACGAGCATTTTACTTTCCTCTATCAGCATCCCTTTACTTCTCCAAAGTTTAGTAGAGTTGACCTACAGTATCGGGAGATCAATTAAACTTCATAATACATGCTCATTTAATTTTGGTTTGATTGATTGCTGGGTTTGCCATATTCGACCCCAGATGATTCGTTAACATGGGTTATGTAATGTGCAGTCCGCAGAAAGCACGTTAATTCAATAAATCAGTGCAAAGTACTATAGTGTAAACCCTTCTACTGAACTAAAGAAGCTTCTTGGATAAGAAGCGAAAGGTTTTCAAGGAAAAGAACCAAGAAAGTCTAGTTGCTTTTTGGAAAAGCACCTTTGGGACCCTCTAGTGAATCCAACAGTTTATATCAAGACAACAAACCCCTGACACCTCACAGCTGAGGTAGGACCACCAGTGCAGCCCAGGACGCAACCTCACCCCTTCCCCACCCTAAATCAACAGCCCGCACTCGGAAACCGTTTGACGCCCAAGAAGTTTTATTTCATAAACAAATGTCTTCTGCGAAGGCGCCGGAGTTGGGGCAAGCGACGCGGGGCGATTCAGTTGCTGGATTTGGCTCAGAAAGGCGAGGATCCCTTGCGCGCCCTCGCTGTCGGCTTCACTTGCCTACCGAGTCCAAGAGTTGACGGTTCAACTCTGCCTGGGCTTGCTGGCTCTGCGCCCGGGAGATCTCCATCATGTGGCGGAGGAGGTGGAAGGTGAGGTCGATGGAGAGCGGCGGCTCGTGGCGTTTGAGCCGGTCGCTCAGTTCGGCGAGGCGTCGACGCAGCTCTCCCTCCGGAGAGAGCCGGTGCAGAGATCGCAGCAACAGGCTCGCCACGTCTGGCTCGGGAACAGGTTGCAGTGGCTGGCGGGATCCGGCGCGGTTTTCCTCGGGGAACCACAGCCGCAGGGTCAGGTCGCTTTCTGCGCTGCCCTCGAGGTCGACCGCTGGTCTGGCTCCGAGGGACACTTGCAAGACCAGAAGGAGCAGCGAGGCCAGGAGGCTGGGCAGCTGCGCCCGCCTCATGCTGAGGCGGTCCGGGCCTGGTAAAGGAGACAGGGAGGTCTTGGAGAGAGCGAGACCCGGACAGCTGGTACTGCCAGAGTCACCCAGGAAAGGGAGCAAATAAAGCTACCGACCTTCCCACTAAAGTTGAGGAGAACCTGGGGAACCTGGCTAAGGTCTAACCTGGCTAAGGAAGAGCCTGTAGTACAGTGGACTAAGCACTGTTATTAACACCTGCTGCTTGCAATTACTGCAAGTTCAAATCTCACCAGGCTCAAGGTTGACTCAGCCTTCCATCCTTTCGAGGTAGGTAAAATGAGGACCCGGTTTGTGGGGGCAATAAGCTGACTTTGTATAAAAAAGAACACCGCTTAGGGGGGCCCGAAAGCCCTACTAAGCAGGTATATACAAAAGTATGAAGGCTATTGCTTAACGCATTGTAAGCCGCCCTGAGTCTCCGGAGAAGGGCGGCATATAAATTAAAGCAAAAAAAAAAAAAAAAAAGGTCTACTTGAGAGATGCTCTCCTAAGCAACCGGACGGAGGACAGCATCCCCAGGACATCTCCAGCCCTCTCTTGGCGATCCAGTGCCAGTAGAGGGTGACACTGAGCTGGTAGCCGCAGCAGCCGAGGGCTGACGGGGTTGCCTGGAGGATCGTTTTAGCCTCCGCTTCTTTTTCTCTTCCCACCCGCTCCCCTCCTGCCTCAGCCTCAGGTGGGAAGGGAAGCAACTTACCGCGATGTGTCCTTGCGGAGCCGGGAAAAGGGTGCTCGGAGTAGCTGGCGAGTTCTTTATATATAGCAAGCCGGGAGATCCATTGACGTCAGTGAGGAACATGGACTGATTGCTGATGGTGCGGGCGGTGTCCCCCGATAGACCCTCTTGGGACCTGAGTCTGGGTGGGAGAAGGTGTCCTTGTGCTTTGTTATTGGGGGCCTCCTGCTTCCCACCCACCCGGATTATTTCAGCACTCCTGCAAGTCGTCTCAAAGTAAATTCACTCTTTAGGGACCTAGTTTTTCTCACCTGCTTCCCAGGTTCTCAGATTCTGGTCCTAAGAATGCTGGAGCCATTATTCTCAAGGTCCCTGAAAGTGTTTGTGATTCCTTATCCCCTCCGTGTGTGAGCTCTATCATATAGACTAGCTTTTTTATGTATGTTCATGTTTTTTCTCTTCATATAATCAGTCTTAATACAAAGCCTCTGTCTTCAAACATGCATGAATCCCAACCTTGGGTTCGATGAGTTTAGAAGATGCTGTCTCGATCACTTAAATGAATTAATATAAGCTGAAGTTGCGATGAAGTTCAAAACTGGTTGTCAGTCAAGTAATTCTGATTAGACTGAGAAAATTCCATAGGAAAGGATCAGGAAGCAATAGGTAGGAATGGAGGTGAACGTGTCAGCTTTAGCTGGTAATCTGTCCAGCATCTTTGAAAAACAGGATCTTAATATACCAACCACAGCCCATACAAGGGAGGAAGAGGTTGTGACTGGTAAGCAGATCTGAAGAACTGGGCAGACTTGGCCAGCCAGTTGAAATCTCTTGAGGGACAGTAAGATAGGAATGGGCAAGAAGGAAGACAAACACACAAAAAGACTCCAAATTATGTCTGAAATTTTAATTATTTAATAAATGTATTAATAAATGTATATGGCTATCCATTTGCCAGAGTGACTCTGGGTAGCTAATAAAAAAACAGACATACAATCCAGCTATCAAACCACTTCATGTTTTTCAAAACAGTCACATCTAACATCTCACCCCAAATTTATAAAGGAAAAAAACGTTTTTAATATCTTATGGAAGGTAATAAGGATGGAGAGGGGAGATTATTTCAGAAGAAAAGAACTATTATGGAAAATGTACATCCATGACCTTGAATTGCATCTTGCATGGTATGAGACCAGCTCTGTAGCAGACAAAAAAGCTCTACAGAGAATCATTAAAACATGAATCATTAAACTGGGCTCCAGCTACCAGCCCTGGATGACATCTTTGAATCTCACTGTTTGAGGAAGTTGCATAACATTCTCAGAGACTCTTCCCATCCTGCTTACAATCTTTTTGGACTGTTGCCTTCTGGCACAAGATACAGAACAATTAAAACTCGGACCACATGTTTTCTGAATAGTTTTTATCCCGGAGCTATAATTGCACTCAACAATGAACTAAAGGGCCACCATCAGTGAGCTGTTGGACAGCATTACTTGGTCTGTTGTGTGGATGTTTGGGTGGTTTAGGAGTGGGGAATTGTGGTAGGTGGAAGTGTGTTTTGGACCTGGTCTTTGGGTGTTAAGTGAATTTCGTTGTATGGGTATACTGTGTATACATGTACAATGACAATAAAGTTATTATTATTATTGAAGCTTATTAAGAGATAGTGCAGTGCACAAAATAGTAATGTTAAATGGGCATATCGTGGTGCACACATCTGACCCACTGCATTCTGAAACAGTTAGTTTATGGATATTCTTCTAGGGCAGCTCCATTTAAAGTGCATTGCAGTCATTTAACCAGAAGGTACTAAGATCTAAATGATCAGGAGCAGAGACATCTGATCCAGGGGCAGATGTAATTGACATATCATTTGACACATCAATTGAAGATTAAAGGCAAAACCACTCCTGGACTATAAATGCTACCCATTTCTTGATCAGGATTTGGAAGTACAAGAACAATTGTCCAGTGAGTCGGACAATTAATCCAAACAAGCTAACAGTAAACAACAGTCCTCAAGGAACCACCAAAACTACTTCCACCAACATTGACAGGGCAACCCACTAGTATATAAAATGAGAGTAAACCCCACTGTCTACTACTACTGATGACATTATCTAGTTTGGTGATAAAATGTCTGCAAGAAAACAACCAAGCTCAGAAAGCACCAAGGATCCCATTTAGATACATGTCCAGAAGCTCAAATTATCCTTCCGTGGACACTTTATGTGAAGATCTAGTTTCACATAACTAGATCTTCTAGTTATCTAGAAGATAACTAGAAGGCTCTAATACTGGCAAAGGTGGAAGAAAAGAGAAGAGGATGAAAAACAACAAGGTGGGTAAACTCAGTTACAACAGTGATGGGGGAGCCTTTGGAAATGCTGAAGGACCAGTTTAGGGACAGAATATAATGGAGAATATCTATTGATGTCACTAAGAGCTGACACCACCTTAAATGCACAAAATTGTGGTTGGACATATTGTGGGAATCTAGTCATTATGTCTGAACACAATTGAGCAACAATATAGTTTATTTGCTTGGATATTGGTTATGCATGCACAACAATTAACAGAGTTGGAAGGGACCTTATAGGTCATCTAGTCCAACCCCCTGTTCAAGCAGGAGACCCTACACCATTTCTGACAAATGGCAGTCCAATCTTTTCTTGAAAGTCTCAAGTGATGAAGCTCCTGCAACTTCCGAAGGCAACTTCTGTTCCATTGATTGATTATTCTCAATGAGTTCCTCCTCATTTCTAGGTTAAATCTCTCCTTGGTCAGTTTCCATCCATTATTCCATGTCTGGCCTTCAGGTGCTTTGGAAAACAGCTTGATCCCCTCCTCTCTGTGGCAGCCCCTCAAATATTGGAAGACGGCTATCATGTCTCCCCTGGTCCTTCTCTTCACTAGACTAGCCATGCCCAGTTCCTGTAACGGTTCTTCATATGTTTTAGTCTCCAGTCCCCTAATCATCCTGGTTGTTCTCCTCTGCACTTTTTCTAGATTCTCAACATTTTAAAAATAAAATTATATTTTGTTAGGCTGTTGTGCTTGAACTTTAACACTTTGTGTTAAATCTGACAAGCGACCCAATTCTCGGATGTGATCGCCTTGCAACAGTAGGCACCCATTGCCTCCGTCCTGCTATAGAAATTGGCAGGTCTTGTACATTTTATTTTCAACCCCCCGTTATTATTTCGGGCTGCCTTCCATTGGCTGGGGCACACAGACGGCTGATTCAGCCGACGATCCGAGCTGAATTAGCTTCTCTCTACTTTCCCCTCCCCGCTTCCCATTCATCTCCTCGTGCTGCTTGGCCCCAATAGGAAGACAAACATCCGCTAGCGAATGCCATCCTTTGGGCAAACACCGGCCAGGTCCGCCGCCGCGAAGTGAGGAAACGGCGATGATTGGCTGGCGGGGCGGCCCTGCAGAGAGGCTCGACGGCGGGAGGGCGAGCGTCCGGTGTTCTGAGCCTGCGTAAATAGCAGGCATGAGAAAGAGTGCGCTTGTGACTTAAAACTCCAACTCTGTGAGGAGAGACGGGGCTCTGCTGAGCAGCCTTTCCCCTCATCCTCGGAGGGTAAAGCGCAGACTGGCACTCACCTACCCACCCACCCACCCGCAAAAAAAAAAAAGTGAAAAAAAAGTGAGAAGCCTATTTTTTTCTGGGCGCTAAAGCAGAAGAGGCCTGTTATTTCAAGAATAATAACGTTATTGTCATTGTACATGTATACACAGTATACCCATACAACGAAATTCACTTAACATCCAAAGACCAGGTCCAACACACATAACAATCCCCAAACATACTCCCACCCACCACAAATTCCCAACTAAACCCACTAAACCACCCAAACATCCACACAACAGACCAAGTAATACCATCCAACAGCTCACTGATGGTGGCCCTTTAGTTCATTGTTGACTGCAATTATAGCTCCGGGATATAAACTGTTCAGAAAACGTGTGGTCCGAGTTTTAATTGCTCTGTATCTTCTGCCAGAAGTTCAAAAAGATTGTAAGCAGGATTGGAAGAGTCTCTGAGAATGTTATGCAAACAGTTTTCTCAAACAGTGAGATTCAAAGATGTCTTCCAGGGCTGGTATCTGGAGTCCAATGATATTCTGGGCAGTTTTAATGATTCTCTGTAGAGCTTTTTTGTCTGCTACAGAGCTGCTCCCATACCATGCAAGAATGCTGTATGTCAGGACACTCTCGATGATGCCAGAACATGGAGGCGGCCTGTTCCTCTCTTGTGGAAGCCAGGTACAGCAGAGGGGCTGCATGGGAGGGCGTCAAGGTCTCCTCAGTGCCGAGTTGGGTAATTTTGGTCTGTTCGAGCACCATGTAGTAGTTTGCAAAGGGCCAGTGTTCCACCAGCAGCAGAGATATTGCTTTCCTTTATTACTCCCAAATACAGGTAGTCCTCGACTTACAATAGTTCATTTAGTGACCATTCAAAGTTACATCACTGACAAAAGTGACTTATGACCCTTTTTCACACTTACAACCGTGGTAGCATTCCCATGGTCACGTGATTTACATTCAGTTGCTTGAAAACTGACTCACATTTATGACAGAGTTGCAGCGTCCGGGAGTCATGTGATCCCTTTTTGCAACCTTCTGAGCAAGCAAAGTCAAGGGGAAACCAGATTCACTTAACAACCATGTTATTAATTTAACCATTGCAGTGATTCACTTAACAAATGTGGCAAGAAAAGTCGTAAAATGGGACAAAGCTTACACACTTCTCACTTAACAACATAAATCTTGGTCTCAATTGTCGTAAGTTGAGGGCTACCTGTACAGCCATCAGTGTTTCTCAATCGCAGCCACTTCAAAACCTGTGGGCTTCAACTCCCAGAATCCCCCAACCATCATATCTACCTATCTTGAAATTGCTGAGGTTGAGAAATACTGAAATATCAGAATGAAAAGTGAATGGCCATTCACCATATGGTTTTCTCCATGCATTTGTTGCATTCTTTTTAAAAGCCTGTTGTCAGCAGGATAGGGACTTCCACACCAACAGCACATTAAATTAATTCATTCTAAACTAGTTTTGAATCTGTCACACTGAATAATTAGGGGTGCAATTGTCATTATGCTACCAGTGCAGATGCACCAATTTAGGCTTGTAACTCAGTGCTCCAGAGCTTGCAAACAGTCTTCGCTTTTTGCGGAACAATAATACTCAGGGCTTACTAGATCTGACTCCACTTAAATTCAAAGTGAAAACTTTTTATGTTTATTCATTTGATTTATATATCACTTTTTGTACAGAAGCTCATTATAACATACATAGTATTCCCTCCTCCTTTCTCCCATAACCACAACCCTGATCAATAGTTTGGCTTGAATGAAAGTAACCGACCTAAATATCGCTTAGTGAGCTTCCATGGCTAATATCAGATTAGAAATGGGTCTCCTTGATCCTAGTCCAAAACCTTAACTACTGCACCATATATGTATTCTATTTGATTGCCTATTTTGTAAGAACTAATTCCAGTTGGATTGGACTAAGCATCCTATTTTTCATAGTAGTCATTTTGATTCCTTAGAATCAACCAGAACCTAAAAGTCAATCATTCTTACATGTTACTCATCAACAATGGACATTATTTTGGCTACAACTGTGGTCCCTGGATTTTCCCTTGAGTTTTAATTTGTTCCTTGTCAGCCAATTTAGTCTCTTGTAGTGCCATAACATCTATCCTATTATCTATGGCCAGTCTGCTTAGGTACTCACATTTACTTCTACCTAAGCCTTCTCTTTAGTTGCAAAATATGGATCTGGAGTCCAATATATTTAATCAGTGAGTTCTTAAAAAACTGATAAATAAAAAACACTGTCCATATATCTTTTATATATATATTTGCTGACACTTTAAACTAAATTAATTTGTATACTGGTGATTGATGATCTCTGTAGATGCCTTACACATATATTACAAATAAATATATCAACAATAGAAGCTTCCTAAGAGACTGGTTCAATATATGGAGACACCCTCTAGTTATCATACAAATTGCCACTGATAGATCTCTCCTTGATCAATTTTCCAAATTCTTTCCAAAAATTAACTTAGCTGTGTATCAGTTGGGCCCCCAGCATCCCAATATTTCAAAAGTGAGTTCAGCAATAGACCCCATGCTTTGCATTCAGGTGGCCTCAGATCTAGTTCTTGATATGCCAAAGCAAGAGCAGAAAAGTAGCCTTAAAACCCTAAAAAGCCACTACAATAATTATTTACAGTAATAGGCAAAATGGACCAAATGTCTTATTCCATGGCTCAGTTACACAGGATGCTTGGTCTGGTTATTGAATTCTCACCGAGTTAAAATAATGCATTAAGCCATAAACTAATTGAAAATTGGGTTATATGACACAGTAAGCTACCAAAGAGCTAAACACAAGTAGTTTTCATTTGGTCCCACACCTGGGACTGGCAACTTGATCAAAGCAGTTGGTAGTGAAACTGCAATTGTAGTTATGATCTTACTTCAGCTTTCCTTTGCTTTATAGACCTGCGAAGTTCATAAATGCAAGGATTGGTTGCAAAGTTACTTTTTCATCATTGTTATAACGGCTAATGGTTACTGTATAAGGCAGTTGTTAAATGAGAACTACCAGAAAAGAGAACATTTGACGTTTACATATGCTAAGTGTATCCATTAGAGCCAAGTGTATCCTGGCCTGCAAGTATAAAAGAACTTCTTACTTCGTAAAGAATAGTAAACATAGCTCAGAGAAATTAGTAGTTTTCCTACAAGGCCCTACCAAATACTCTACAGTCAAGTACCTAGATGATTGCAGCATTTCATGTGTTCCATAACACAGTATATCTACAGTTTCGTCAAGCGGCTGTGATAACTGGTCTGATTCTTTAACTGCTAATAGCAGAGTATGCAGGACAAAGGTTTATTTTGCCCAATTCTCCTTTTCAGGAAACACTTGGAGCTTTTTCACGAATATGTCTTTGTGCAGTTGCATATGCTGGTTGATTGGGCATCCTTGTGGTTGGTATATGGTATGCATTCTGGGTTGCTCATCTGTTTGCATTTCATGAAGAACAGAGAGTAAAGAGAAGCTGCAGGTGTTCTAATAGGATTAAGCATAGTTCTCACGTCTTCCCATGCCAGGTTATAGTTTATTGGCTTTCCAGGAAAGATAACTGTTCCAGATAATGGCAACACACTGGACCACAGGAAGTCTGGAGATGGAGAAAGAAGAAAAAGTCAAGGACAACAACATTAACAATTGTGGATTTGAGTGTTGGCGCATATGCATGTAGGCCGTGTCAGAAATAAAGGAATTTAGGGAAGAAAGGCAGTTTATACCTGTAGTTCAAGGGGATGAAATAGAAGTTGGCAACCTGCACTGCTGGCCAAATCTGAAAGACAGAGACAGCACCATTGGAAAAAAGTTTGATGAAGAACAGCCACCCAATAGGAAACCACATCTGCTTCATCCCACCCACCCAATAGGAAAGGAGAATCTGATGTTTGAAGCAACATTAACAGGGCTGGATCAACAGGGCTGGATCAAGTCTATAGGGTCTCTGGAAAATATGGAGGTAGTCTTTTCTTCCACCAATCTGCCTAGACAATCTCTCTGCAAGGCTATCCAGAGGAAGGGTGTCAAATCCCAGCAATAATATCTGATGGCCACTCACATAGTAGTTGGTGATCAGGGCATCAGGGTAGTCCTGCAAGAAAGCAGAGGAGAGACAGGTAGGTAGGGTTGTTGTATGTGTCCAGCTTTGAAGGCCTTATACTGACAGTCCTGAAAGAAAAAAAAAATCCCAGGGAGAAGTTTTTTGAAGCTCTAAGGCAGGGCTGTTAAACTCCTGGCCCATGGGTAGACTAGACTAGACTAGACTAGACTAGATTAGAATTCTTTATTGGCCAAGTGTGATTGGACACACAAGGAATTTGTCTTGGTGCATACGCTCTCGGAGTACATGAAAGAAAAGATACATTCGTCAAGAATCATACGATACAACACTTAATGATAGTCATAGGGAAACAGTCAATATAAATCTTAAGGATACCAACAACAAGGTTACAGTCATACAGTCGTAAGTGGGAGGAGATGGGTGATAGGAACGATGAGAAGATTAATAGTAGTGCAGACTTAGTAACTAGTTTGACAGTGTTGAGGGAATTATTTGTTTAGCAGAGTGATGGCGTTTGGGAAAAAACTGTTCTTGTGTTTAGTTGTTTTGGTGTGCAGTGCTCTATAGCGTCGTTTTGAGGGTAGGAGTTGAAACAGTTTATGTCCAGGATGTGAGGGGTCTGTAAATATTTTCACAGCCCTCTTTTTGACTTGTGCAGTATACAGGTCCTCAATGGAAGGCATTGAATGCGTCATGTGCTGGCCACACCCATGCCCGGTTTAGTGAAGGGGGAAAAAGTCCCAATACATCACATGACGATGCCGTGATGACATGAGTTTGACATCCCTGCTCTAAGGCCAGATGATAGTTTTTCCTAAAGTCAAGTCTAAATCTGCCTCCCTGAACCATCTAGTTTCTCACTGCCTGAGTTCAAACATTGCATTGCATTCCCACACTTAGTTAAGCTGGGGTTTCCTTTGATTTAAGGAATCACTGGCCTTACTCATACAACATACTGACAAGGCATGTATTGCGTCCTGTCAATAAAACTGTGTCATCTGATGGGCCCCAGGAATGTGCCCTGTTCTCTTGTCATGGTGCCTGTTCTCTGGAAAAAAACACCCTGAAAATCACATGGTTTCCACCCTACCCTTACTTAAACAAGCCTTTAAAACTCGATTCTACCGCAGTCTTTGGGCCAGAATAGGTAATGCCCCTTCGTGGGATGTTTGGTGGCTTAAATTACATTGTTTTTTTTTCTGGACTTTTTCATTCTCACATTATGTATATTTTTTTACTATTTTACTATTTTTATTTTACAAAATGAAATGGTCTTGAAGAAATAATCGCTAATCCATGCAAATGTGTTCACAACAACAATAACAAAACCCCACCCACATGTCCACAGACTACAATGGCTGGAGTTTCTACCTATCACTTTTCCACCATCATCCAAAACATCTCAGACAGATTCCTGTGTGATTGAGAGTGAATTCAGGAAAGTAGATGTAAGAGATGTATCGGGGGTAATTACTCCTTTTAGATCCTGCCTTGATTCAATATTTCTAAGCTATAGGTGGTCTTTCTCAATCAGCTCTTTTCTTTTCTAAGAATGGGTTCCATCAAACTTCTTGACAATGTATTCTTCATGACTCATCATTGCTTAGCAAACAAAGTGTTATAGTACATGCAAACATAAGACATGAGAATTCTTTGATGAACAAGGAAGAGCAAACAGAAAGCATCTTGCTAAGGCATCGTCATAACATGCTGGAAGATGCGTGGCCCCTTAACCAAACCTGCACTGTGTGACTCAGCCACCCTGAGAGGGGCAAGCAGGCATCTCACACTGCAGAATATGATGGACCACTAACCAAGGAACAAAAATAGACATTAAAAAAGCCATTCAAGAGTATGACAGAAGTTGGCACAGTTCAAAAGACAGAATCTTGTATCCGAGGGCAGCCTTTTGGGAATGAAAGCTGCTATGGAAGCTGTGCATCTCTGTCTTTTTTGAATTTTTATCCATCAGATATAAAGAATATTGTACATAAGTGACCTTTTTTTTGTGGCTGTTAGTACATGGTGATTACTGGCAACAATATTTTCTTAAATTCTCCAGAAAGATTTTCAATGTAAACCAAAATATTTCTCTTAACATTCTGCTTCTACATACTAATGAATTAAACAACTTTAGAATGAGAGGGTAAAGATCATGAATAGATGAATGTGTTACTATTGACTATGAATTTGGAAATTCATTTATTTATTTGTTTATTTATTTGTTTTAATTTCTATACCGCCCTTCTCCAATATAGGACTCAGGGCGGTGCACAGCCAAAGTAAAAAACCAGACATAGAAAAATTAAAAACTGATTAAAATAATTAGATAATTTGGCCATAATTAAAAACAATTCCAATTTAAAATAGTTTAAAAATTTGACTCAAGCCAGCCCAGCTAGTTGGAATAAATGGGTTTTCAGGGCCCGACGAAAAATCTGGAGGTCTGTTATTGTACGTAACTCTGGGGGGAGGTTGTTCCAAAGGGTGGGCGCCGCCACAGAGAAGGCTCTCCCCCTGGGGGTCGCCAGCCGACATTGTCTGGCGGACGGCACCCTGAGGAGGCCCACTCTGTGCGAGCGTACTGGCCGGTGGGAGGCTATTGGTGGCAGAAGGCGGTCTCGTAAATACCCCGGCCCTAAGCCATGGAGCGCTTTAAAGGTGGTCACCAACACCTTGAAGCGCACCCGGAAGACCACCGGGAGCCAGTGCAGCTCGCGCAGGAGAGGTGTCACATGGGAGCGCCTCGTCGCCCCCATAATCCCCCGCACGGCCGCATTCTGGACCAGCTGGAGCCTCCGGGTGCACCCCAGGGGGAGCCCCATGTAGAGAGCGTTACAGTAGTCCAGGCGGGAAGTGACGAGTGCTTGAGTGACTGTGCGTAGGGAGTCCCGATCTAGAAAGGGGCGTAACTGGCGGATCAGGCGAACCTGATAAAAAGCCCCCCTGGCCACGGCCGTCAAATGATCTTCCAAAGACAGCCGTGCGTCCAGGAGGACGCCCAAGTTACGAGCCCTCTCCGTGGGGGCGAGTGATTCACCCCCAATAGCCAGCGATGGCATCAGCTGGTTATATCGGGATGCCGGAAGCCACAGCCACTCGGTCTTGGAGGGGTTGAGTCGGAGCCTGTTTCTCCCCATCCAGGCCCGCACGGCCTCCAGACACTGGGACATCACTTCAAGGGCATCATTGGGGTGGCCTGGGGTGGAGATGTACAGCTGGGTGTCATCAGCGTACTGATGGAACTCCACCCCAAAGCCACGGATGATCTCACCCAGCGGCTTTACATAAATGTTGAACAGAAGGGGCGAAAGGACCGACCCTTGTGGCACCCCACAAGCAAGGTGCCTCGGGGTCGACCGTTGCCCCTCTGTCAACACAGATTGCGACCGGTCAGAGGTAGGAGAACCACCGCAGCACGGTGCCTCCCACCCCCAACCCCGCCAACCGGTGCAACATGATACCATGGTCGATGGTATCAAAAGCCGCTGAGAGGTCTAACAGGACCAGGATAGAGGAACAACCCCTATCCCGGGCCCTCCAGAGATCATCCACCAATGCGACCAATGCCGTTTCAGTGCTGTGCCCAGGCCGGAAGCCGGACTGGAGTGGGTCTAGATAGACAGCTTCATCCAGGTACCGGGGAAGCTGTTGCGCCACCACACTCTCAACAACCTTCGCAATGAAGCGAAGGTTGGAGACTGGACGATAGTTAGCCAAAACAGCCGGATCCAGAGAGGGCTTCTTGAGGAGGGGCCTCACAACCGCTTCTTTCAAAGTGGCCGGCAGGACCCCCTCACTCAAAGAAGCGTTAACAATCTTCTGGAGCCAGTCTCGTGTCACCTCCCGGGAAGCCAGTACTAACCAGGAGGGACACGGGTCCAATAAATTCATAAAGGAGAAAGCAATTTGATGGTTGTAGAGGAAAATTAAATTACTTTTCTATGAATTGAATTCCATAATTTAATCATACTCTATTTCATTAGTAGCTTCTTTTGTCTATTTGAAATCTCCCCCATTCAATGACATGGGATAATAAAGTACTATATTATGAGAGAGAGTGCATAAAACTGGTGGCCCAGTTTTCCTCTTCTTGCTACATTTCTGTTTGCGACTACTCTGCAAAATGTTGGGTAATGCTGTCTTTGAAAAGGAGATTGGCCTAGAACAGTTTTAAAAAAAATAAACAAAAAAACTTGACAACTTCTAGCTGAGAAATTCTGGAAGTCGAACTCCACACAGCTTAAAGTTGCAATGTTTGAAAAAACACTGTCCTAGAGAATTTCTTCTATATTCCAGATCAAGAATGCTTACCTGCTCTTGTAGCAAATTTAAGAGCAGCAGCTTTCTTTACTTTTTATTTTATTTTATTTTTTTAAAATTTTTATTTATTTTTATATGCCGCCCTTCTCCGGAGACTCAGGGCGGCTTACAATGTGTTAAGCAATAGCCTTCATACTTTTGTATATTTTATACAAAGTCAGCTTATTGCCCCCACAAACCGGGTCCTACTTTGACTTTGTGCTACGTTCAAAGAATAATTTGCATGGACGGCCAATTAATTCATTCAGCCAAGTGAATACACAACTACAGCTTTTCAGCTTCCCAAGAACATTATATGTTCTTGGGAAGCTGAAAAGTGACAATGAGACAACATTGTGGAATTGCAAAGTAGCTTTGCAACAGGGATACTATGAAAATCAGATTTTTGCTTTTCAGAGTCACTGGAAAATGTATGAATATGACATAGATGCCTACTGTAGGTTTGTTGATTTGGAGAAAATAAATAGGCTTGAATTATAGAATGTTTTGCACAAAACAGATGGTTGGTTGCTAAATACGTAAGATTAGTATATGATGTGAGTAAACCATGCATAAAAATGAATAAGTTGTCTGGATATGTCATTTGTTTATTCCTTTACCATATTGTATTGCTAGTCATTTTGTTGTGTTAGCATTTGTTGTGTTTTATATTGTGACTCTGCCAGAGTTGGCCTGGAGTCAGGTCGTGCCAAAATATGTATGTATGCCTTGAACTTGAGATGGGCAGCAAATAACTTTGATAAATAAATATGTATGTATGAATAAATAAGTAAAACTATTCACTAAGTCATTTAGCATAAGATAAAGATATGTGATAACACCTTGGCTGGAATGTATTTATAGATACAGATAAATGCATAAGGAATGCTTGCATAAGGTTAGATTTAATTATAGTATATTTTCTTTTCTTTCCTCTTACCTCCAGTCTTTAGTTTCTTTTGCACACTTCTTACTCCTTTCCTGCACTTTGTGTAATGTTGTCTATTTGCAGTGGAACAGTGTAATGGATAAACATGCATGTTTTGCACTGTTTCTTTAAGGCAAATTGGCTGAAGAAATGGCAAAGGTTTTAAACCTAGTAAGCAATGCTTCTTCTGCTTCTTTGAAATCTCCGTACCCACACATCTATCTTGATGCTAAATTTGGAACTTACCTCCTTGAGCTTGCTCCAGTTCTCTTGCAAGGATAGGCCGTTGAGTGTTCCCGCCAGAGTCAGAAAACAGGCCAGGAAGCAGGGTGCAAAACCAACCTGTGTGAAATATAGATAGGAATACAAGAGATTCAGGAAAATAAGCGAAGTATTCTTGGCCTATAAAACAGAAAAGGAGTAGAAAAAAGATCTCTCAAGGTGGAAGATATAGATACCACGGGGCTCCAGTAGATCTTGGTCTTCCCCACTTAATACAAGAAAACCAGACCCAGAATGATGGATAGCTGAGAACCTGCAGCTTAAATACTTGACATACAGCATTTAGTAAACAAACACTGTAATATAGGGGATGGAGCTATGTGTGCACGTATCAAGCAAGAAGGGAAATTCTGCAAAAGATAAGTTGCAAAAATGCAGAGATTGCAATTCAGTCATGGTTTGCTCTTTCGATTCTCAAAATTTACAGAAAAAGAATTAACAAGCAGTTAGGCAGCCATTTTTTGGAAGGATGCTTGTGTGTGCCCCTCCCATCACTTGAATTCACGAGGGTTTCCTAACCTGATCCAGCAGCATCTTCTGGAGTGCAGCCACTCTGGTTTTGCCTAGCACTAGATGATCCAGGATCTGGTACCATCTTCCAATGACTGGGCCCTGAAAAGGTTTTTTTTTTTTTTTTTTTTAATTGTAAAAGTTTTACAATTACATTTTCACCCCATTTTCACCCCCCTAACCCTCCCCAAACTCCCCAACCCACCCTCCCAAACCCCCCCTAACCCTCCCCTCCCCCCCGGACTTCCATAGAATATCATTATCCCCTATACAAAAACCTTGAACCCCCCCGACCCCCATGTCATTTTTCATCTTCACATAGTTCGACTATTTCTATCTTAATATAATATAATACTATCAATGAAAAGCTATTTGATACTTCTTAGTTTGGTATTTGTTCTGCACATAATCTATCCACTTTTTCCATCCACATTCATAAGTCTCTTGTGAGCGATCTTTTAAGTATGCTGAAATCTTCGCCATCTCCGCAAAGCTGGCCATCTTCAAAATCCATTCTTCTACGGTGGGCAGAGCTTCATTTTTCCAATATTTACCTATCAACAATCTCGCTGCTGTAATCATATACAAAATCAACTTTATTTCATCCACTGTAAAACCCTCAACTATACCCAATAAAAGCAATTGTGGAGAAAATTGGATTTTTTTCTTTAAAACATTCTGCATGACCCACCAAATTTTTATCCAAAAAGCCTTAACTTTCTTACAAGTCCACCAAATATGATAATATATAGCATCTAAACAATCACACCTCCAACATTTTGGCTGAACATTAGGGTACATACACGACAATTTCTTAGGATCTAAATGCCATCTATAAAACATTTTGTAAAAATTTTCCCTCAAATTCTGCGACTGTGTAAATTTAACATTCTGAACCCAAATTTTTTCCCATGTTTCCAACATCACTGGTTCTTCAAAATTTTGTGCCCACTTAATCATACAATCTTTAACTAATTCAGTTTCCGAATCCCTTTCTAACAAAACATTATAAAGCCTTTTAATATGCATTGGACCTTTCTCTTTTATATGTCTAACCAATTCTTCCTCATGCAACATAATACCAGTTCTTTGGTCCTCTTTCCATCTCAATTGCAATTGATTATATTGTAACCAAGTTAAATTAATCCCTTCAGCCAACAGTGTCTGTAATGTCTTCAGCTGCCATCTGCCCGCATCTGTAAAAAGAACCTCTTTGTATAAAACCCCCCCGAGTGACGTTATATTTGTATTCCACAAAATATGACCAAGATCCAGCCATAGCGATATTTTATAATCCCATTTGAGTCGGTGCTTCTTCCAAACTCTCAACAAAGAGTCTCTAAGTATATGGCTTTTAAATACTTTATCCACTTTGCTGTCATAAAATAAATAAGCATGCCATCCAAATTCCAAATCAAAACTTTCTGCGTTTAGTATTCCAGTCTTTTTTCCTCCAAACCAATCACTTGTTAAAGACAGAGCTGCTGCATCATAATATAACTGTAGGTTTGGAAGTTTAAGACCTCCCCTTTCTGGAACATCTTGCATAATTTTCAATTTTACTCTTGGTTTTTTCTCGTTCCAGACAAACTTGTTCACTCCAGTTTGCCATACTTTTAGTTGTTTATCATTTTTAAGCACTGGAATCATTTGAAACAAAAAAAGAAATCTTGGCAAAATGTTCATCTTAACTGCTGCTATTCTTCCAAGTAAAGACAGCTGCAGTTTTTTCCAAGTCTCCATGTCTTTTTGCACCTCTCGCCACAACACCTCATAATTATTTTGAAACAATTTCATATTTGATTCTGCAACCTGAACTCCTAGATATTTTACCTTTGGTACAATCTCAAAACCTGCCCTCCTTTCAAGCTCGTGTTTACGATCTTGTGTCATATTTTTGACTATCATCTTAGTTTTTTTCTGGTTCAGACTAAAACCTGAAACTTTACCATAGTCTTCTATAATGTCCTTCATCTGGATTATTGATTCCATTGGCTGTGTTAGGGTAACGACCAGATCATCTGCAAATGCCTTTATTCTGTAATCCTCTTGCCTTATCATTATACCTTTCAAGATATTAGAGTCCCTTATTGTATTTAGCAAGACTTCTAGTGTTAAAATAAACAACAATGGGGACAACGGACATCCCTGTCTTGTTCCTTTTTCGATTTTAAACTCTGATGTCAGACTTCCATTAATAATAATCTGTGCCTTTTGTTCTTGGTAGATTGCTGAAACCGCCTGTATAAATTGGTCTCCAAATCCCATTTTTTTTAAAGTCTTTAGTAGAAAATTCCAATCCACTCTATCAAAGGCCTTCTCCGCATCCAAAAAAACCAGCACTGCAGAGATCTGTTTATTCTTCTCAAGATATTCCAGTAAATCTGTAACTTGCCTTACATTATCCTTCATGTATCTACCCTCTATAAACCCATCTTGGTCGTCATTAATCACCTCTTGAATTACTGGCATCAATCTGTTGGCTAATACTTTTGCATAAATTTTATAGTCATTATTTAGAAGAGATATTGGTCTATAATTTTCCGGTTTTTTAGGACCTGCTTGTTCTTTTGGTATCAAAGTAATATATGCTGATTTCCATGATGGGGGTATTTTACCCCCTTGTTGTATATTACAAAATAAGTCTCTAAGTTGTTCCACCATTTCTGCTTGTAAAGTTTTATAATACACTGCTGTCAATCCATCTGTTCCAGGAGCTTTAGCTGTTTTCAATTGTTTAATTGCTGCAATTATTTCCTCAACTGTTATAGGGTAATTCATTCTTTCTTTTTGTTGGCTAGTAATTTTTGAGACTCTTTTCTCTTCTAGATATTTTTCTATAAGTCCATTCTGTATGTCATCTTTAGCATATAATTTAACGTAGTAATCTACAAAGACTTCTTTAATCAGTTTTTGTTGGAAAATTTCTTTCCCCCCAATGTCAATACTCTCAATAGTCCGTATACTCTGCTTTTTCCTTAAGGTATAAGCCAACCATCTCCCCGGTTTGTTAGCATTACAAAACGTATTATGCTTCGCATATTGTAGATTTGTTGCAGCTTGTTCCGCCAAAAGCATTTGAAACTGATCTTTCAAAAGTTTTATAGCACCACGTATTCTTTCATCTGTTGGGTTTTTAATAAGTAACTGTTCCTTATTCTTTATTTCTGCTTCCAGTTCAAGTCTTTTCCTTTGTCGATTCTGTTTATGTTTGAAGTTCATATGAATAAGTACCCCTCTCATATAAGCTTTGCTCGCGTCCCATACTATTTCAATTGGGGTACCCTTATTCAAATTCATTTCAAAAAATTCTTTCATCTGTTTTTTAAGTTCTATTATATTTTTTTCATATCTGAACAAATTTTCATTTAGTCTCCATGACCTTCTCTCAGACTTTCCCATCTCGATTTCTATCCATACAGAGCTATGATCAGTTAAAGTTCTTGGAAATATCTTTGTTCTTTTTGTTTTAATAAGTAAATCATCTGATAACAAGATAAAGTCAATCCTGGAGAAAGATCTCTGTCTGTCAGAGAAAAAAGTATAGTCCAGTTCTTTTGGGTTTTATATTCTCCAGATATCCTTTAATTCCAAATCTTCTTTCATATCAAAAAAAGTCTGTGGCAGTCTGATCCTTGATTTCGCCAAACTTTTTTTATCTAATTTAGAATCAATTACTCCATTCCAGTCTCCCATTATTAGAATAGATCTATAGTCCCATTGCAATATTTTATTATGTAGAGTCTTATAAAAATGATCCTGTTGTTGGTTCGGAGCATAAATTCCAATCAAAAGAATTTGGCCATTTGCTGTGTGCAATTCAATTGCAACAAACCTAACATCTTCATCTGCTTCTATAATTTTAGCGGACAGTCTTTTATTCACATAAATAACCACACCATTCTTTTTTTCCGAGGTTGAAGCTATAAAGTGTGTTCCTAATTTAGAATTTATCAAATATTTATGATCTTGAGTTCGAATATGAGTTTCTTGTAAACAAATTATATCATTATTAAATTGTCTCAAATATGTAAATAATTTCTTCCTTTTTTGTGGTGAATTTAGTCCATTAACATTCCAAGATAAGAGCCTAATTGTCATCTTGACCTTTCTGAAGCGATGAGCTGCTTTGCCTAACTTCTTCTGAAGTCTTCGGCCTAGCTCCTCCCATGGCTTCACGTTTTTCTTTTATCTGCTTGGAAATTGCACGAGTTATACGCTGGTCTTTAACTTCAGGCATCCCAGCTTCATCCAAAACAGCACCAGTTGACAGAATTGGGGAAGGTTCTGACAATGATTCCTCCAAAAGGCCTCCTCCCCGTGCAGCACCCTGCATTTCCACTGGTTCCATCTGCTTAGACTGTTGTGCCCTCTCGTGCTGAGATTGCTTTTATCATTTTTTATCTCCAAACAATGTAGATGTACGTGGGGATGATGATCTTTCTTTAAGGATATTATAATAAAAATATTCCACCTTCTGAAAAGTATTCAATCGATGTCTCTCTCCATTATATTTCAAAATTATACCAGTTGGGGCATCCCACCGAAATGGTATTTCCTGCTTTTGCAATTCATTCACTAAGAACCTGTACTCTTTTCGATCTTTTAACATCTTAGGTGGTAATTCCTTATAAATTCCAATTTGAGCTCCCTCCACTTGCACAGAGGAAAGAAAGGATCTTTGCAGAATATCATTTCTTATTCTTCTATCAGTAAAGTATATCACCACATCTCTGGGCAATTTTCTTTGTCTAGCAACCCATGAATTCACTCTGTAAATTTTATCTATTTTATAGACCACATCTGCTGGATCAATTTTTAGCAATACAGCCAAGGCATCAGAACAAATCTGTCTCAGATCTTGCCTATCATTCTCTTTAATTCCTCGAAGCCTAATAGCAAATTCCATGGATCGGAACTGTATCATTGTAATTTCGTTTTCGACTCTCTCCACTTTGTTATCCACATCTGCAATTTTAATATCAGCATCCTTCATTTTGACATTGACTTCTGATTTAAATTCTTCCAGTTTGGAGTCCACTTTAGTAATGGATTCTGCCAAGTCAGAAACCACATTTGACAATTTATCTGACACCTTATCATAATTTTCTTTCATTGCCTCTTTAAATTCATTAATTTCCCTCTTCATTTCCTGTTGTGATTTTTGAAATTTTTCGTCCAAAGCCTGGGTAATAAAATCTTTTAAACTTTGCACATCAAAGTCCTTTCCCTCCCTCTGCTGACTGGGAGGGGGCTGCTGTTCTGGTTTGTGGGTGGGAGATCCCTCCCCTGCCACCTTTCCTTCCTGTTTCTTTGAAGCCATTTTGCCACGTAAATTAACTTTTCTGAAAGAAGAAAATCTTTTTTTTTTCCCTTTCCTTTGCACCTCCACAATATCCTTTGAAAAAGTCCCCCAGAATTAAATAGATTGAGACAAGCTCAAATTTATTTTTTTCTTTTCTTTTCCACTCTTCTCCGTTCGCTTGCAACAGGCACTGCTTCAATATAGCTTGTTAGAATAGTTCTGCGCAATCACTCTCCCTTTCAGCTCGTTAACGCTGGAACGGCGCCATTTTTTCAAGCCGTTTCCACTCGCTCTAGCTTTTCCCCAAATCAAAAGTTCAAAAGAGAAGAAATACTTGCAGTTTCTTGGTTTGGGGGTTGAGGTTGTTTTATAACAAAGTTATCTTTCCATCAGTTTAAATGTTTGCTGCAACCGGCTTGCTCTGACGAGCAGAGTCGTCCCACGCCGTCCGGAGTTTCCGCAAGTTAAAAGGGAGCCACACCCGTTTCCTCCCCAGTAGCAAACTTCTGGGGGTTCACGGGGGCTCAACCTGCTTCTTGCTTTGCTCTTCTCCTCAAATCCTCAGGATTCTGGAGTTTTCAAGCCGCTTCCCTCACTCGGGGCGGCTATACAGGCGGCGGGGCTGGCGGCCGTTCAAAAGCAACCGGTGGCAGTCAAACCCGGAAGTCCCTGAAAAGGTTTGATGGATAGCCATCAGACAGGATATTGAAGCAGCTTCTGCTCCCATCCTAAGCATAAGTATCCGATTTCTGTTTTCCATGTCTCAGAAGAATCAACTTTATTGGCTCAAGGAATAGGTCTGGTCATTGCACGTATATCAAAACAGCTGGAGCAGATGTTTCCAACTGAGCTCTAAGATGAGTGCCCCTCCCTCTCAGTACTCATAATTTTCACTTACCACAAAGCAAAAACCAATGCTCATCATTTTTAGGGTCCGCCAGCCACTGTGCCCAGACAGCCCTCTTCTTTCAATCACCTGCTGTGAAATGACATCTCCAGCACCCATGAGGGTCCCTATAATACAGCATTAATTCAGTATTGATCCAATCAATATTCTGAATGCCAGAGAACCTTAAAGCTTAAGGTAATATCTGATTTTTTTAAATGTGAGTGTGAGTGCATGTATGTGCCTATGCTTTTGAATCAGTGTTGACTCCTGGCAACTGCTTGGCCAAGTTCCTGCAGTTTTCTTGGCAAGATTTTGGACATGGTTTATCATTGCCTCCTTCCTAGGGCTGAGAAGAAGTGACTGGCCCACAGTCACCCAACTGGCCCTGGTGCCTTCACTACACCAAACTGGGTCACTGCACCAAATTGGCTCTGACCTTTCCTTTATCTATATTATCTCTGCCGTCTTCTCATTTCATGTACTCTAATTCAATTAGTTGCTACTTGTTCAAGGAAACCAGAATTTGCCAGTAACTTTCTAACCTGAATCCTAACAGAAGATTCCTAATAGTACTCTTGTGAGTTCCTGACTATATTTTACTCTCTCTGTTTCTAAGTCCCAGACACAGCTGAATTCTTATGCCTAAATAAGAAAATTGGAATGAGTAGCTCAAGCAATTCCTCTTTGACAGTCAGTTGGAGACAGGGGGAGTTTTGAGATCCTATCACAAAAAATGTGCAGGAGTATCTGATTAAAGCAACTCTCCTTTGGATTTACCTAAGAGATATTAAAAGGCTCTTGCTAACACCCAGAACTAAATATGGGAAGCTACTCATTGCAGAAATTAAGACAACAGACAACATGAGTCCAAATCACGTCTTTTTTTTTTTTTTTTTTACTGAAGTCTAGTCTGGGGAAGGGGGCAGAGCATTTGGTCCACTGACTTCCAAAAGTCTCTGCCAACAACTCTTGACGTCAAGCCTCCCTCCTTGGGTAAGACTCAGCCAGCTGGCAGAGAAATAAGCCACAATGCTTGGAAGAGCTGTCAATCTCTCCTTCCCTTGGAACTGACTGAAAAGGTGCATCAAGTGCTAAGAGTCAAGGGCAAAAGAGGAGATCCAGCTAGAGTACCACTTGTACAGAAGCTGTCTCAGTTTCCTCTATGAGTTTCCAGACTCTCAGGAATCTGCCAAAAATACAAAGTGATTTCTTGGCTTTCCAGATGAATGCATCTGTTTCAGTTACTGATCAGCTCCATTAAATGAGAGCCATCATACTGCAGAAAAACAAACCCAGACAAAAATTGTTAGGTGCTGGGGTAATATTTCAGAAAGCCTTGTCCAGAGGATGTAACATCACACACAATTTATACCACGCAGGGAAGTAACACCATGCATATGGCTATGAAACCATTCAAGACAGTCAGGGCAAGTTTCCTCCTGCACAGTAGAAACATATGAAGAAGTGGAGTTAAGTTAACGAAGAAGCCATATATACTGTTGGGTGAAAAAAAAAGAAGACAAGGTAATTTGATTGTTGCTAGGAAACTAACGACCAGTATTTCAAATATTGACCACATGAAGGACTAACTCTTGGTATTTAAGACTCTCTTGTTCAGGTGCGCAAATTTCCTTGGTTGAGATATTCCACCCTAAAAGATAGGAACCACTTTCTCTGGCTGAAGTATCAGAAACATCATAGCGCTGGCTCAGCTTCTAACTCATTCATTGATAAATACACAGCTACTGGAAGCAAATGCACTTTCCCTGATCCATTCATTCATTCCTCTATACAAGGTGGGGGTGGCACCTGAATGATGCAGTTGGCAAGCTTGCTGAGTGTAATGGGATGAGTCTCTCTCAATGCCAGCTATATCACAGAGATTGACGACTCTCTGGGCGATGACTTCACCTACATGGAACTTTGGGGGTCTGCCAATTCTGCTTGCTAGTCACCCCTACAACAAACAGGCAGATTCCATTACACCTGATGGATGACTCTGGGACGGAGTTGTCAGCAAGAAAAATTAGGGAGGGGAAAGATGCAAGAACACAAGCATTAGCACAATGCTTCCAGAACTTGTTTAGTAAAAGCAAATCCACAATGGCTGGGTATGTTCACATTTAATGAAATTAAATGTAGTAAATTAAATGTGCAAATTCAAAGCTAATCAGATCAGGAAAAGACCTAATTTAATGAAATTAAATGTAGTAAATTAAATGTGCAAATTCAGACCTAATCAGAGTAGGAAAAGACCAAGCACATAGCTTTATATAATGCTAATTTTTTAAGTTAATGTTAACCTTGGTTACTAGTTGTTTGCTTAACATACTGTGTGAAATCAGTTCACTGGTTAGTTTATAGTTTAGTGAATTATACAACTCAGAAAATGGATTAATTTATTAACCAGGTTTGCATGTACGTAGCCACTGGGGCCCAACAAATGCAATAAACTAGTATTGAGGACTGACCCTGCTTTGTAAGGAACTCCAAATCCACCCAAAGGTGCTTTTCTTCAAAGGGCAACTGGACTGTCTTTTTTTTTCCTCTTTGAAAACATTTCACTTCTCATCCAAGAAGCTTCTTCATTCTAACTAACTGATGGGGAATGGAAATGGTTTTATATTTTTTTCAATCATCCAGTTATTAGCACTCTGAAAGTTGTTGAGGCCACTTGGGGGTTCAGGGTCACCTGAATCAGAGTGCAAACAAGTGTGGAATTTTTTTGGGACTGCTGAAAGGACTGTGTTGTAAACAGGAGATGGGTAAACAGGAGACGGGTCGTATTGTATTTTTCCCTCTCTGTTGAGGGAGGATATTAATATAGATGGCCTCTATGACTCCTCTTTCAAACCAGTGGCCTTCTCTGTCCAGAATGTGACAGAGAAGGCCACTGAACTTGGTCTTTGGATGCTGAATTACGAAAGTCTCTGAAAAATTATCCATATTGGGGATATTTCTCTCAGTTCGTTTTCTGCTAGGAGTAGCGAGGGATTTTGCAAGAGGAATATGAAGAACAGCATCCTTGACATAGGTCAAAGCCATTTATGCAATGTACTGTAGAAATGTAGCCCCAACAAAAGGCATCAGAAACTCTTTCAGGAGACAAAGCCTAATGATTCAGCAATTTTCATTTTCTGTGTTCATACAATACATGCAATCATAAACTAAAGAATGATGAGCCTATGAAGCACAGCATGCGAAAGAAGGAGAGTGTTAAAACTAACCAAGCCTTCCATGCTATTTACAAAAATCTGCTATGATTTAAATGACCTGATTAAGTATGTTCTTAGACACAATCAGCAAAATCTTAACATCAGTCTTTCGGAAGCCACAATCAATTCCTCTTGGGTTATCTTAGTTTCAGGATTTAAAAATAATTATTATTTTATTTTAGCAAATGCCTGAAGTAACAAAATGACTCCTCAGAGGAATGATTCCTCAGAGGAATGGCAGAAAATCGGTATAATAATTAGAGAACCCTTCTCAATTTCAAGATCCTAATTTCCAAGTTTCACACCCTGCCAATCTTTAAGCTCTGAATAAGCAGTGAAGTGAGATCCCATCCTTAGAAAAGGCTGAGGAAAAACTATTTAGGTTTTTGCAATAGCAATGTCTTTTTCCTGGCTCTTCATAGTTTGCAAGCCTCTTCTATATTTTGCAGTAGATATCATTAGATGACTTTTGAAAAATTGTTCATTTTATTGGCTTACAATTGTAAGAATTTTATTTGCCTGTTATATTATGTTTGTGATCCCAGTTTATTGATGTAATGGTTAACTATATACCAGTTACTGTTTTATTGTATTATGATTGCCTGCTTTTCATTTTAGCAATTGTTAAATCATTAATGTGTCTTACCCAAAGGTGCTTTTTTTCAAAAGGCAACTGGACTTTTGTTTTTTCTTTGAAGACGTTTCACTTCTTGGATGAGACATGGGACAACCATGACCTGAATGGCTGAAAACCTCCATAGACATTATGTGTCTTATGTAACTTATTTAACAAGAAAGACATTCCGAAACTGAATATAAATGTAGAAACTAACAAAAATGTTGTTTATGCTGCTGCCACTTTCTAGAAGACAGAAGCATACAAACTTTTCAGTTGATACATTGGAGGCACATTTATGTATGTTAGATTCTTATTATGAGAACTACCACAAAAGGAAGTGACTGTGATCAGCCAGTGGTAGTGAACAACTGGAGGAACAAAGGAAAACAGCAAGCAGCCAGAGAAGTAGGGAAGCATCCTATTCCTTTCCCAGGGCTAATGTGCCTTAGCTCCTTACCAGCTGTGATGATTTGCACCTTCCAGGGGTGCTGGACCATCAATCTCTGGTAGGCTCTCCAAAAGGTTGCCATATCACCTAACAGCTTCTGTAGTACAGAGAAGTGAAAAAGACATTGGAGCACAAGTTCTGCCCAACAATGCATTATGATTAGCAGTACCATTCTCTATAGCACTGAAGAAATATTAGATGATCAAAATGGCCTAAAAAAGCTGCCTTTTTTTCAGAAGGTCATATATTTTACTTCATATTGTTGGAGCAGTAAAATGACAGTAGAACTAATGAGCACAACCAGTGAAGCAGGACCCAAGCAGAAGCCAAACAGCTTCACTCTGGATTCTTCACCGAGTATGACATTTGTTATAATGACTCAAATGGCTCCTTCCAACTCTAGGATTCTATGAAATGCTTTTCTTCTGTCTGTAATGCCATGCTGTTGCGGTTTACATTTATCTAATAGTTACACTAGTTCAAATATTATGAATGTCTGCACTTTCCATACATTAAATGTGTTTAAAGAGCACGATTATCATGCCTGCATACATAAAAAGTGTTATTCTTGTTCTTAGGAAGTGTGTTGATGGTATGTGTATTTTCCTGGGAATAATTATATGTTAATTACCATAGGAAAAAGACAATTATAACATGCAACAGCTGACCGACCCTGTCACTGATTCTCCATTGGGCTTGCCTCAGTAACTCAGCTCTGCCTTTGCATGCTGTCAAACAGGCTTTACCAATAGAAGAGGACTAGTTGTAGCTTAAGAGTAGAATTGTTGGGGTCCTTTGCAGAGGTGAAATCCAGCAGGTTCTGACAGGTTCTAGAGAACCGGTAGCGGAAATTTTGAGTAGTTCAGAGAACCGGCAAATACCACCTCTGGCTGGTACCAGAGTGGGGAGGGAATGGAGATTTTGCAATATCCTTCCCCCAGGAGTGGGGAAGGAATGGGGATTTTGCAGTATCCTTCTCCTGGATTGGGGTGGGAATGGGGATTTTGCAGTATCCTTCCCCTGCCACGCCCACAGAACCGGTAGTAAAAAAAAATTGGATTTCACCACTGGTCCTTTGGTGCTCTCGGAGTTTGATTGCCGATGTTTCACTACCCAACTAGGTACCTAGTTACTAGTTCTCAGGAATCATGTTGATGGTATGTTGATACTAGGTACCTAGTTGGGCAGTGAAACGTCGGCAAGAAAACAAACTCCGAAAGCACCAAGGACCCCAGAAACAGGCTTTAAAAAATGAAGAAAGAAAGAAAGCATCTCACGCTTCTTATTTTAATACATTGCACCGGAACATGCCAACTAGGATGCTTTTTTTCGGTGCACAATCGCCTCTTCTAATTTCCCTTCCAGTTTCATTACGCCTCTGAGAAAGTTAACCCATCACAAGGCAGACTACAAACCTACCCGCGACGGCTAGGTAAAGGAAAACATCCACTCCCCGCCCGCACCTTGCAAAATCAGCCGCCGGAGGCCGCACAGACGCCGGATATATATGTATTACTTAAAGAGACTTTTCTCACGCCTTCCCGCCTTTGAATAATCCCAGTACGGGAAGGCACGTGGCTCCACCGACCTCAAGGCGGCAAGAGATGACGCACAACGTTCCTGAAGCGCCTATTGGTAGAAAGAAACAGAGGGACGGAGGGAAGAATATAGACGCCTCGCAACCCGAGTAGAACTACGAATTAAAGAGACCTCTAGAGCTTCTCAGTCATCCAGGTCAGGGGTCTCCAACCTTGACAACTTTCAGATTGGTGGACTTCAACTCCCAGAGTTCATCATGCAGCTTTGCTGGCTGAGGAACTCTGGGAGTTGAAGTCCACCAGCTTTGCTGGCTGAGGAACTCTGGGAATTGAAGTCCACCAGTCTTAAAGTTGTCAAGATTGGAGACCCCTGATCCGTTATGTTTGTCCCAAAGGTGCTTTTTCGGGAGGCAACTGGATTTTGTTTTTTGTTTTGAAGACGTTTTGCTTCTCATCCAAGAAGCTTCTTCAGCTCTGACAGGATAGTGGGGAATGGAAGGATTTATATTTCTTGAAGACAGCTGGTAATTTGCATCCTGGAGAAGCAAAACGTCTTCAAAACAAAAAACAAGGAATTCCAGTTGCCTCCTGAAAAAGCACCTTCGGGTGATGGTTGTAGACTTTTAGCTATACAATTTAGCTATACACCACCCTTTGAGTGGTGTGGGAGTAGGAATGGATTTCCACAGGAAAAATTGCAGACTACAGGAACCAGGAGTACTACTCAGGTGACCCTGAGGACACAGATAAACCTCCAAGTGCTTCAACGGCCCTCTGAAAGGATGCAGATTACCATCTGTCTGCAAGAATCATTAGGATTTTTGACCAATTTGATCTAAGGCAGCAAGCTAGAAATCAGTGTTCTAGTCCTGGCTTAGGCATGCAAAGCCAGTTGGATGACTTTGGGCAAATAGATTTGGGCAAATAAATAAAAACAAATAAAATTCCTTGATAAATAATGGGAAATATGTTCCTATAAAGCAGTCTTTCTCAACCTTGGTAAGTATAAGACGGCTGAGGAACTCTGGGAGTTGAAATCCACATCCTTAAAGGTTGCTTGTAGAAGTAGTACGTAATTCCTATTGCACTGTTGCCATCACTAAATCTTCTGAAACTCCTGATTTGTTTATGAACATGGTTTAGTGGAATATGTGGAGAATATAACTACAATTCAGTTGATGGGTTGTTTAGAAACTATGAAATAATATTTATTGCTCAGAAAGGTCATCTGAAATTAGCATTTTTTTCTAAATTAAACAATCTTGCTATTGAAAAATTTCAACTTTGATGCACCTTTTTAATTTTTCAAAAGAATCATTACCATAATCTTATAGAAGTATTCAGATTTAGCATTGTATTTGTTGTGATTTAAATTGCCTAGTGTTACAATATTAAGTAAATTATTGGAAATGTCTCTCATAGCCAAATTAGCTACATGGTTCTTGTTCCCAGAAGTCTTTCATCTAACTAACTCAGACCAGGGACCCAAAAATTTCTCCATTAACATCATGAATCATTGACTTGCAGTATTCTTCATTTCCTTTCCTTATGGATTGAAGGATGGATACCAACTGAGCCCCCAAGGTTTTGAACTTCCTTCCAAGAAGGTTAAAATCTATCCAGCAGATTCTAACAGGTTCTGGAGAACCGGTAGTGGAAGTTTTGAGCAGTTCAGAGAACCAGTAGTGGAAATTTTGAGTAGTTCAGGGAACTGGCAAATACCACCTCTGGCTGGCCCCAGAGTGGGGTGGGAATGGAGATTTTGCAATACCCTTCCCCAAGGAGTGAGGAGGGAATGGGGATTTTGCAGTATCCTTCCCCTGGAGTGGGGTGGGAATGGAGATTTTGCAGTATCCTTCCCCTGCCACACCCACCAAGCCAAGCCACGCCCACAGAATGGGTAGTAAAAAAATTGATTTCATCACTGTGATACAGTTTTAGCTGTTTTCATGCAGTATCATGTGTTCACAGGATGGGATTATAATTATCAATAGACTTGATAAATCTTGAAAACTGTCACACCCTTGATACCTGTTCTTGGTTAAAATAACACACCTTATGAACCAGTGAGTTTTGTCAGCATGCTGCGTTTCCTTAGCACAAGAACTCAATGGGTAACTGTGGGCCAATTATTCTCTCTTAAACCAGCCTACCCACTCCATATGGTGAAGATCAGTGGTGGAATTCAATATTTTTAACAACCGGTTCTGTGGGCGTGGCTTAGTTTATTTATTTATTTATTTATTAATTTAATTTGTATACCGCCCTTCTCCCAGAAGGGACTCAGGGCGGTGAACAGCCAAAATTAAAAAACATACAAATACAAAAGTTAAGATAATTAAAAAAATTAAATAATTGGCTACCCAATTTAAAACCCCAAATCCATAAAATTTAAAATCCCAATTAAAAACCATTTAGGCTAGGCCCCATTTAGTTGGGGGTGTGGCTTGGTGGTCATGTGACTGGGTGGGTGTGGCTATGTGCATAGGGACTACTCAGAGGGCTGAAAAAAGTCATTTCTGACTGGTCCTCGCACTTATGAGCATCCTCACATTTATGCCCATTGCGGCATTCTTAACAACCGTGTCAATCATTTCACCACTACTTCTCTTCACCATGGTGACAAGATAGGGCGTAAAACGTAAAATGTGAGGACAGTTGTAAGTTCAAGGACTGGTCAAAAGTGCGAGGACCGGTCAAAAATAACTTTTTCAGCCTTCTGACTAGTCCATATGCACATAGGGACTACTCAGAGGGCTGAAAAAAGTCATTTCTACTGGTCCTTGCACTTATGAGCATCCTCACATTTATGCCCATTGCGGCATTCTTAACAACTGTGTCAGTCATTTCACCACTACTTGTCTTCACCACAGTGACAAGATAGGCGCAAAACATAAAATGTGAGGACAGTCGTAAGTGCGAGGACTGATCAAAAGTGCGAGGACCGGTCAAAAATAACTTTTTCAGCCCTCTGAGTAATCCATATGCACAAAAGGATACAGCAATAGAGAGGGATGAAGGAAGGAGAAGAAAGATAGAAGAATGAAGGAGAGACAGGGAAGGAAGAGAAGGGAGGAAGAGAAGGGAAATTAGAGTAAGAGTGAGGGTAAGAGAGGGAGGAAGAGAGGAGGAGAAGAAGAGGGGGAAGAGAAAGTAAGAAGGAAAGAAAAGAGAGAGGTGATAGATTTGAGGAGAAAGATTGCTGTATAGTAAAAAAGATGAAATGGAAGAAAGGCAACCCCAAACAAATATAAAGATATTAAGATAAAGAATGAATTGTTAAACTTTAAAGAATAAAAGAGAATAAATATGAATAAATAGCAGTAATTAGAAACACACATACAAACATACAATGTATTTTCTTTGAACAGAGTATTTGGCCAGTTCACAAATTTAAACAGTGTTTAGTCATTTCAATTAAATTTACAATTTCTATATTTCCTTTTTGCCATATTTATTCCTTATCTATTTTTTTAAAAAAAACAATATTACCCTTCATCCTCATCTCTAATCTTAATCAAATTCAATTTTTCCCTTCTATTCTATATTATACCCCTTCTCATTGTCATCTATTTTTATATCTATCCTCACATTGGTTAATTATGTAATATTATAGTTGTTTAATATAAATTCAGCATTTTAATATAAATCAATTAGTTATATAACTATCTTTTTTGTATATTAATCAATATGAACATGAATATTCCAATTATTTCCATGCAATCCAATTTCTTACAAATCAATTAATTATATTTACCAATAATAATAAACCAAATAATTTCCCCCATATATTCCTCCAAACCACAATTTAACCATTTCTGTTTTCAACACAATATACAATTAATAGTATCTCAATTATTACAATTCCCTATTTAAATAGAGCTTTTTTTCTTTTGTGTTTTAAAATCTTGAACTCTCCTTTTTCCCTAAAAAGGAACTACCTCTTTAGGGAAAACTACCTTTCCACTAAAGGTAGTTTGCACCTACCTTTTTTGGTGAGGAAAAAGAAAAGAAATCTGCCTGCCTAATTTTCCAACGTTGCAGCAACAGTAAAGCAGGCTTTTACTTTCAGTTTCGTTTTTCAGCATAGATGGGGGAAAAAAATCTGCACTCTTTGCAAGCAAGCAGCAGAGCCCTGAGCAAAACAGCTGAGAGAAAATCAACTGAGAGTCGGGAGGCCGATAGAATCAAGGGGCTAATTAGCCTATGCTGAAGCTCTGCGGGCCAATAAAATTACAAAAAAACACCGAACCGTTTGTTAAATTGCTGGCTCGCCCGCCCCTCGCCCACCACTATTTACTGGCAATAAATAGTGGTGCGGAGGGGCGGGGCAAGGGGCAGGGTGAGCCAGCAATTTAACAAAGGGTTCGGCCGAACCCCCTAAAACCGGCAGAATCCCACCACTGGTGCAAATAGTTATTGTGGGGAGAAAAGAGAGGATAGAGAGCTTGGATACCACCTTGAGTTACTATTTGGAAAACAGCATATGACTGCATCTAATGAATCAATCAGTAATACATTTTTTTTCCTGTTTCTTGCATCAGTGAGTCATCAATTGTGATTCTTCTCTTTTTCTACTTATAAGGTAAGGCTATATCCTGTTTGCCCTTCAGGGATCCAATGTGCTGCTGTCCAACCAGCAATGTTTACCTGCCTACCTACCTGCCTGCCTGCCTTTCTTTGCAAGAGTCTCTCGGGGTATGAAAGGGTTACCCTTTCTCCTTTCATTGATTTGCAGTAGGACATGTATTCAGTTTCTTTTTGAATAGTCCCCCAAAATACAAACAATCAGCACAGGTTGTATTCAATACTTTTATTTTTCTTTAAAAAAATCCCAAAGGCGTCAGTTTGGTTCACAGATGAGAAGAATGCTCACATGATAGCCAAGTCTGCTTTCTCAGCCTTGGAAAAACAATTGTAGTGGTATTCTGCATAGCCACTGACAAATAGCCCCCTGCCCCTCCTTTCGCCTAATGGATAGCATCCAAATGAGAGGAGCAGCAATTTGAGAGAATTCGGACCGACCAAAAGTAGAACTAGAGAACGAGGAATTGTATCGGACAAAGCATCTCCCTAGCACAAATTCCAGAAACAGGGCTGTGGAAGACAAGAACCGAAGAGAAAGAAAAAAATAAGCTACCTTTCCTGAGCTTCTGATTTTTGCTCTGTCACTCCTGATGTCCTTGGCAGAAAGCCTGCCCCACCAAGAGTATTATTTGGTCTTTGGTAGCACAAAGTGAGCATAAACCCAGTCAAATAGTATCAACTTGCATATGAGGTGAGACAGCTGACTGAGGGACGAAAATTTAATCCCTCTTCATGTCCAGTCTGGGCTGCAACAGACAAGGATCAGTACCGACCAAGCACGGTGGCCAAGAGTGCCATGCGGATATACATGCCATTCTCTGCCTGCCGGAAGTAGGCTGCACGGGGATCCGAATCCACCTCCACGCTAGAAAGAGATGCCAAGATAAGGATTATCATTCACCACCACCAAATTTACAGAAGCTTTCCCTCTCCTCCCATGCCTAGTCTCGTAAAAGAGACCGTTGCTTTATTCAATAAGAATGGTAGTTTGATCAAACAGAAGTGCTTGTTTTTGATAGGACGTTCTGAATTAAGGGTTTTGATGTCCATAACAACCTTAATAACCCAGGAGTTTTAACTTGACCAGAAGTAACATTTTGTTCCACTTTTCAGATGGAGATAAATCAGGGTGAAATCCAGCAGGTTCTGGAGAACCGGTAGCGGAAATTTTGAGTAGTTTGGAGAACCGGCAAGAGTGGGGCGGGAATGGAGATTTTGCAATATCCTTCCCCCAGGAGTGGGGAGGGATGGGGATTTTGAAGTATCCTTCCCCTGGAGTGGGGTGGGAATGGAGATTTTGCAGTATCCTTCCCTTGCCATGCCCACCAAGCCATGCCCACCAAGCCACACCATGCCCACCAAGCCACGCCCACAGAACCGGTAGTAAAAAAAAATTGGATTTCACCACTGAGATAAGTGTGAGCTGCTGCTTACCATTCCCCCAGCATCAAGGATTGAGCCTTTTGTGCATACAGGCTGGGTGGAAAACTCCTGGAAGAAAGTCTTACCCAAGTGTAGCATATTTTGTATTTCAGGAGAACATAAATGAGCTGAGGTAGGATTAGCTCCTTCGCACCTGATTTCATTGACACGGGGCATTGGATGCATCACCACCATCTTCTTCTTGGCCCGGGTCATGATATGCGGTGTCAAGATAAACTGCCCAAAACACTAGAGAAAAAAGACTTGGATGAGTTCTTGGTTGTTAGAAGCTCTATCCCATGCTCAGGGAACTGCCCATTTCTGCAATGCCAATTTTCAGGTGGTTTCAAAATATTCAGCCCTTGTGTTGCTCCAAGTAGTCAGGATCCAGAAAATGAATTTAGCTGAAGATTCAACCTAGTGGTGGGTTGCCCCCAGTTTGCACTGGTTATATACAACCAGTAGTAAAACTGGCGGGAGGCTCCACCCACCGACATCATTAGAACGCTTCTGCGCATGTGCGTGGCCCCGCTGCGACCCGGTAGTAAATGTAAGTAGAACCCACCCGATTCAACCCACTGAAGTGACCAAGCCTAGGATTTGCCAAACTGACATACAAACTAGGCAATTTTCTATGTTTCTCAAATAAATTAAAAAAATAAATGAGGTCTGAAACAACATAGTAAACTGAAACAAATTAGTCTAGTATGTTATGTGAATCCAACATTTATTTTATTTATTTTATTTTATTTCGAATTTATATACCGCACCTTCTCCCAAGGGACTCAGGGCGGTGTACAGCCAGATAAAAACATACAATACAAACATTAAAAACAATTAAAAGAATATATATTAATTTGGCCCCAGTTTAAAATGACAAACCTATTAAAAATTAAAAATTTAAAAATATGTTAAGCCAGCCTGGCTTGTTGAAAAAAGAAAGTTTTAAGGGCACGGCGGAAGGCACCGAGGTCTTGGATTCTCCTTATCTCTGGGGGCAGTGGTTCCATAGGGTAGGTGCCCCCACAGAGAAGGCCCTCCCCCTGGAGGCCACCAGCCTACATTGTTTGGCTGATGGCATCCTGAGGAGGCCCTCTCTGTGGGAGCGCACGGGTCGATGGGAGGTTGTCGGTAGCAGCCGACATGTGTGTCCTTAGCTAAAAAGCAGGGTATCTTTCTCAATAAAAGGGCAAGAACAGGATCTTCTCTTTCTTTCTGTTCTGCTAGAATATATTCTGATGCTGAGGGGAAACATAGCATCTTGCGCTGCTGGTTGGGACAACAGACATATACATATAGAGTTATTTTCTGAGGTTCAGAAAATAATTCTGGGAGCCATTTAATGATAGTTTGTTCAAGAAATGAATGCTGAAATAAACTAAGGGCAATGTGTGAATCTAGCCATTTGGTGCAATGACTTGGAGGACAGTTCATCTGGGTGCTTTCACCTACCATCTCATATTCCTGGACTGAAGCAAAGCGCTCCTTCTGGATGCGAGTCATGTAAAGAACATCTGTGTCTGGTAGAGCCTCTTCAATGTTCTCAAACTCCTCCTGGGAAAGAAGAGCATAAGAAGGAAGCAGTCAACATCAAGATCCAAGCAATGGAACCAAGAACCCATGATAGTAAACTCCCCCCTTCCCATCTTCACCTGCTTGATTCCCTTGGAGGCTACGAAGTCGAAGATATCAGAGGGCATGCGCAGGTTGGGTGGAGTGACATAACGCAAGCTGACACGGTACAAGGTCAGAAGGCGGGCGAGGGAGTGGACCGTGCGCCCGTGCTTCAGGTCTCCCACCATGGTGATCTGGAAAAGAGGGAAGAAGGTCATGAGGTTTCCTGATCTGTGGAAAGTAAGCATGCAGACAAAAGTATTGGAAATAAGCCCACAACTTTCCTTACCGTCATGCCGTTGACAGTACCCAACTCTTCACGGATGGTGAAGATGTCCAGCAGACCTTGAGTGGGGTGTTCTCCAACTCCATCACCTGCATTGATCACAGGTTTGCGGCAATGTTTGGCAGCCAGCTGGTATAAAATGGGAGGGGAAGAAGCCATTAAAGTGAGCAGCTGATTCATTTCTTTATTCAGTCACTTCATAAACCCTTTCTGGCTTCCATGTATTGTTCTTAACCAGAAACCAGCAAATCTGCCTCAGTGATTCCCAAATATTTTCTTCTGGGAAAACTCAAACTGCCAGGAATCATCTCCCTAAAGTCACAGATGGTGTTTGTTGCACACTACTACTTTTAAACTCAACCTCAGGTCTCCATATTTTGGTCATACTATCCAAATTCCCACCCACACCCAGCTACATTCAGCAGGTCAAGCTTCTCCTTTCTTTGCCAATATCATAATTTTAATCATTTGGATAAGACCATAGTCCACTGAGACCAAATAATTGATGCAGTTGGCAGAACCATGTTTTCCCTACGACTATATGAATTGTATCAGGAGGAAAAACTATATTTATATTTAGCACAGTGCATAGAAACAGAGAAATAGATCCTTGCTGCCCACAGATCAAATGATTTATTGGAAGCCAGAAGGTGAGATCAAGCAGTCCAGGGAAGTAAAAAAAACCAAAAACAGCTTCTGCAGAAGGTGTTTTTGCAGGCATCTTGAGAACCAGATGCTTGAAATTACAATCAATAAAATTGGTCATGGATTTCTGAGGCATACATTTAAAAGCTAAGAAAATGAATGGCCTCTATCATGAAGGCAAAAAAAACAATCCCAGGTGAGAAAGGGAAGGGGAGACAGGATTGCTAGTTTCTCTGAACTTGTATCATACCAGGGGTCAGCAACCTGCGGCTCTGGACCCACATGTGGCTCTTTGACCCCTCTGCTGTGGCTTCCTGTCACTCAAAATATGTGTCACAACTGCCAATGTGCAACACCGCCGGCATGCAATTTATTGAGCTTTTCAACCCCTGGTAGGCCAATCATGGATAAACCGAAGAAAAGTTTCAGAAGAAAACAGAACATTTAATTCAACTATATATGCTAGTTTTGTGGCTGCTCAAGAAATAGTCAGGCACGGGAAGGATTTTGTGGCTCCCGGTGTTTTCTTTTCTGTGGGAAACGGGTCCAAATGGCTTTCAGTGTTTACGGTTGCAGACCCCAGTACCATATCATGAACATAATCCACCATCACTTCTTCATCATGCAACCTCTTCTTTAATCCCTTGCCCATCTTTACCTCCACTGCACCTGGCTGGGGGTGCCTCAGAACAACAACATCAGCATAGCAGGTCATGGTCTGGACCGAGTCTGCCAGAGATTCTCCCTTTTGGCAGGATGAGGTGGCCTCGGAAAAGGGGAGCACAGAGCCACCCAGACGATACATGGCTGCAGAAAATGAGCTGCTGGTACGTGTGCTTGCTTCATAAAACATAGAGGCCATCACCTTCCCCTGTGCAAATGTAGCTCTGGTTTAGTATTGCTGTTTTTCCTGCCCTCCCCAAATCTCATTCCCATTGTCCCAATTCAATGTTTCCCTCACCTTGAGGATGTCAAGACTGCGCTCTTTTTGCACCAACATGCGCAGATTGTGTGCGATGTTAAACAAGTGAGACATCTGTACAAAAAACAGGAGCACATTATGGAGAAGCAGTTTAGGAATTTGAGTACAGGAATTCCATGAGCACAGAGACCAGAATGTAGGAGGGGAAAAAGCTAGTATGCAAATACCTGGCCCTTTGTGAACTGTTTGACTGACAGTATATGTTGCCCCACAAGAGGATGGAGTAATGGTGAGGTTTGAGGATGCGGCAAACTCTGAAGAGATGCCTGTCTGGGTAAGGGGCCAACAAGGTATAATGGGCCATCCTGGACCATGGACAAGTCTGAAGGGATAAAGAAAAGATCAGTACTTCAAGCAGAATATGCAAGAGAAGATGTAAGGGATCTGTCTCTGTCTCTCTTGCCTTTTTCTGATCCTGCTCTATTTTTGGGGTTGTTCCTCTAATTCTTTCCTTCCATAACCTTGCAAGCCTTAATTCTAAGCTATTATCATTCATTAGAGTAACCAGGATAGAAGCGACTGTTTGCCCAAATGCTACACGGGCACAAGTCTCCCGCTAAAAGAAGGAGAGGAATAAATTTTTTGGCAATAGGATGAACACCAGCAGAATAACTCTTTAGAACCTGAACTTTTAAAATGGCAGAGCCAAATGGTGTTTTGCCTATATTCAGACTAGGTTCAATTCACTGATGCAACAAGCAAAGTATAAGAAATAATCAAACCTGAAATATTATTTAAAAATTAAAATGTCAATTTTGAAATTTGATCATGATGGCTAAACTAACTTTGTCAAATGAGATAGTAGACAGTGGGATATCTTTAATGGATTGGCTTCATAAGAAGAGGAATAAGGTTGTTTTAACCAGGCCAGGATTAAAAAGATTGTTTTAAGTTTATAGAAGATTTCTACTAAATCAATGGTTTTGAACTAGTTTGTCTCTCATTAGTTGATATGCAATGTTGCAGGGATAAAACATACCTTACTGTTATAATCAACATTTTAAAAAAATATTAATGCCATTGGCCCTTAATACCTTGGCCTCCCTGCCTCAGAGTCCCATCTGATATAAAATCCAAAGTGGAATCCCTTTCTATTCTTGTTGACTATAGCAACCAATTTTGCCCCTCCCCATTTCTCCTTCAACAAACTTGGCCCATGGAGAAAGGCTGTTAAGAGACTGAAATCTACATGGCCATATCTGAATTTAAACAAGAAGCTCTTTCCATAAGGCTACTTAGAATAAAAAACCCGATTTGAAAATTAAATCACAGAGAGAGGGTATAGCAGAAAGAAGAACTCACCTGGCTCAGGTGCTTTTTTGATAGCTCTTTCTCTGAGATCATCAGCTAGTCAAAGGAAGGGGACAAGAATTATGGACTAACAGAGACAGCTTGCCATGGCTCAGCCCTCCTTCCCTAAACACCTGCCCCAGAAAGGAATCCATTCCAGGTACTCTTTCATCCATCACCTGGCAGCCCAGGATCTGAAGCACGATGGATGCGGGGGGCCAAGTAGAATCGTGCCTCTCCCACTGGAGCAGCTCGCCGAGGACTAGATGCACGGCCACGAAAGATCTCTGTTTGCACAGTGGTATGAGGACGCTCAGGTGTCTGCAAGATGAGAGGAACTGAGTCACAGAAATTTAGGGAATAGTTTCCCTTTTTACTAACAGCATCTCCCAAATTTCCCACCTTTATCCATTTATCCATCTATTCCCAAGCATCCTCCTCCTTTGTCCCTTCTTAGCTGAGCTTCAGTACCTACCTTCAGGATCTCTTTGGCTGGTGCTGGGAGAGGTACTGAGCATGGCCACTTTCGCACATCCTGCCCGTAACCTGGGGATACGAGAACCTATACAGCACAAAACGCTCACATCAGTCCTAACCCCTTTGGCATCAAAACTTCATAAAAAGGAGGTAGCCAAAAGGCCCATAGAGGATTCTTTTAATCAGGTTTTTTTTTTTAATTTGATTTATATGCCGCCCTTCTCCGGAGACTCAGGGCGGCTTACAATGCATTAAGCAATAGCCTTCATACTTTTGTATATTTATACAAAGTCAGTGTATTGCCCCCACAAACTGGGTCCTCATTTTACCTACCTTAGAAAGGATGGAAGGCTGAGTCAACCTTGAGCCTGGTGAGATTTGAACTTACAGTAATTGCAGGCAGCTGGTGTTAATCACAATGCTTTTAGTCTGCTGAGCCACCAGGCCCTTCTATTAAAGGGAATATATTTCTTTTTACGTTCCTTCCTCAGCTGCTTTGAATTTACCTGTCCGTCAATATAAGCCACTTCTCCACGGAGAATAACACGACGTACAGTCCCCTTCACTCGCATCCCTTCAAAAGGAGTCCACTGGGATTTGCTGAAAGCTGTATGGGTTGGCACCAGCCACTCCTGCTCCAGATCCACCTGCCAGAAGATATAACAACTTAGAAAGATCAGCTGCTGGTATTGATGGTGAGAAGTCTATGCCATGGAGTAGGCAGTCATGGCTTTGTGGCCAAAGAAAGCTTTCTAGCAATAGTTTTTCTGACAAAAAAGAGTTAAGGCAAGGATGCCAGTTTGGACAGGACTCTTAGATTCTCTCAAGGCCAGGGGTAGGTTGCTATGGGTTTGCCCGGGTTCGGGAGAACCT
The DNA here is from genome assembly GCA_022577455.1 of Arizona elegans. Lineage (NCBI taxonomy): Eukaryota > Metazoa > Chordata > Lepidosauria > Squamata > Colubridae > Arizona > Arizona elegans. The sequence continues at coordinate 314,585,541 of JAKOOJ010000001.1, read as the reverse complement.
GTAGCTAACGTTATGGCTCGTTTGGAGAACTGCCAAATCCCACCCCTGGCTGACCCCTCCCACCCTGCCCCTCCCCTCCCAGGAGTCTCCATGCAGCCCGTTTTGGATGCGAGTTAAGTGCAGGGCCCACGCAGAGACTCAGTGAGGGGGAAAAACGGGCCTCCCGGAAGTTCTGGAAGGCTGGAAATGGGGGCCTCCGGAGCCTGGGGGAGGCAGTTTTCGCCCTTCCAGAGGCTTGAGGAAAGCCTCTGGAGCCTGGGAAGGCGAAAACAGTCCCCCACTGTGGTGCAGGAAGCCAACTAGGCCATGCCCAGCATAGCCACGCCCACCTAGCAACCAGGTAGAGAACCTGTTGTTGAAATTTTTGAAGCCCACCCCTGCTCAAGACCCTTCTCCCACAACAACAGCCCCACCTCAATGTATGTGTCTTCCTGTACAGGGAGTCCAAATATGCGCCGAGGATTATCATAAAGGCGCTTGACAATGTCTTCCACAGTGAGGCGTCCTTCAGAAACTGCCGTAAGCAACAGAGGCAGCATAGTCTCCAGACCTGGGAAGCCCGGGGGAGGTTCCTTTCCAAGCTTCTCCTCTAATGTGTGTGGAGCTGGAAGGAGAAAAGGAAAGATATGGCAAAGGAAAAGCTTTCATACTGCAGCTGTGCCAACTGGTACTGGGTATAATAGGCAGGCTTGCCTTCCTTGCTTCTAGTCCCACACATTCTTCTGAACTCTCAGAAATAAGACGATGGGGCTATCAACCATTGAAACCATTTTTGGACATGTCCTGATGCTGAAGCTTTCCAGCAATCTAAACTGAAACCACATTTACCATGGTCTGTAGCAAAGCAGTCAATGGTGTCCAGGTTGTCCCAAAGAGCCTCCATGTCTTCGCGAGTGCCCAACATGGGCCGCACCTGACCCCGGCCTTCCCCAATACGCCTCAGATCTTCCTGGCAGAGAAAGAGGTGATGGGGAGCCACCTCACAGGTCACCTCAATGCCCTTCTGCTTTGCTGCTTTGATGATCAGGATCTGTGAAGAGATGAAATGTTACTCCCGGAATTTTCATCCAGATTCATATCAAGGATTTTAATAAAGATACAGGAAGTCTTGCAAGTCACTTACTAGTCATACCAGAGATTAGGCTCTATTTGGTTGGAAGAAGAAAAATCTTAAAGAGACTTCCTTGTTTTTGGTTTATGGACCTTCCCTAAACTTACACCCTTATCCTTTAAGCTTTTTCACAAAAATTACTTACCTCTTCCTTGCGGGCGACATGGCAGATGTGGACAGGACGCTGGTATAGCTGTGCCACCATCAAAATGGCTGCCACTGTCTGTTTCTCAGCGTGTGCTACAATTGGAAGGTGCTTGGGCCACTTTTCAAAGTGCTGGAGTGGTTTGGAAAGATGAAAGAAAGATTAGATACAGTGGATAAATATGCACTAACATAGGCCAGAGATTGTTTGAATGCCTTCTAATAGCCTACCCATTAAATTATTGAAATATTGGCAGATGGGATAGTAGAAATTCTATTTCAGGGCTGCAGTAAGGGAAGAGAATAAAATCTTCCACATCAACACAATTTCCCCTTTCTTGCTAAGGAAACAAAACACCAGAGATCGAACAAAATAAAACACACCTCCATCCAGAGAGAAACATTGTCCATCTTGAGGTCAGAGAAAGTGTCATTCAGGTACATCTTTAGACCAGCAGCAGCTCCAGCCACTGGTCCCAGAGAGCCAGCATTGTCAGATGAAGCTCCAACATACAGTGCAAAATCACAGCGGGCTCCAGCCTCAGCCAACTAGAGGTAGGCAAGGATGGAAAAAGTCAGCCTCAAAAGGTGTGACAAGTTTACTCTCCTTTTTAATATTTAGATTACCAAGGATATACCAAGCTGAGAATTGCCAAACTCAGAACAGCCTCATCTTGACCAGAAGAGCATTCAATAAACACATACATAACAAAATGCGTAACAACAACAAGGTATTAGTCCAAGCAACGATCAGACCATAATTTGAAATGCTTGCTGAGAAATGCATTAAACATTTCCATGCTGAAGTTTTGCTAGTTTTAATGTGACTACAGGTTAAGTCTCCTATATCATGGGAAAGACAACTTTCTTCTAAATGGTATAGGCAACATGATTTTAATAATTAATTCCACTTGTAGCAATTAAATTATTTTCTTGACTGGTATTGCCTTTCCATTTGATTACAAACTGAGTTGGTAATATTCCACTAATTTAACAAAAACAACATCAGAACATCATTGCACAGCAATGTGCACACTGAACAATCTTTCCTAATACAAAAGACAAGTAATAAAGGGCCAGATATCTTTCTTCAGAAGTCTTTTGCTACTCTGGACACCACTATCAAAAAGTCTGATCTTTCCCTTGCCCCCATTAGTCACAATCTGGGCAGCCCTTACCTTCTGCACTAGGGCAAAAGAACTGGTATCAGTGATAGCAGGTGAGGTGTTTGGCATCGCACAAACCATCGTGATGCCGCCAGCTAGAGCAGCGGCTGTACCAGATTTGAAGTCTTCTTTATGGGTGGCTCCCGGTTCTCTCAAGTGCACATGGATATCTATTAGACCTGAAGGAAGAGAAAAAGGAGAAATCAGTGGGGGAAAAGGACTATTCTTGTTTTTGATCACACAGTGATATTATGCTCAAAGCTGCAAACTCCAGTTGACATCAGGAAGGGCATCCGGCCAGTAAATGCTCAGCTCCATCCAGTCGCTCTGACTCTACTCTGAATTAAGGGGATTACAGGGTCATAAAAAGTGAGCATTATTATGCTCACAGGAAACCATGCGGATGAAAGGCAGGCCTATTTCAGACTCCCTTTAACAGAAGATGGCAAGCCTGAGGATAAACTCCTTTACACAATGCGTGTGCTTTAGAGCACAATAGCTATGTTCACAGATAAATAATAATAATAAACTATGTTACATCTGAACATGCAATACACTGGGTTCCAGGAGCACACTGAATTAAAAAAATCTCACTTTCTCTAAGGTTCACTTCTGAAAATGTATGTATAGGGCTGCTGCTTGTATATCCCTACGCACATTGTGTGAATGTTGTAGTTCATGTGAAGTGTGTAGTTTCTGTATATCTCATGTCCACAGTATAGGTGTACCCACCCTGAAGCCAAAATTGATTATGGTGTCCTAAGGACCAAAAAAAGGAATACTCTGCAGCTCTCAAGGATTGAGAGAGCCAGTTTGGTCTAGTGCAGGGGTCTGCAACCTTAAATACTCAAAAGAGCCATTTGGACCAGTTTCCCACAGAAAAGAAAACACCGGGAGCCACAAAAACCCTTCCTGTCCCTGACTATTTCTTGAGTGACCACAAAACTAGCATATGTAATTGAATTAAACATTCTGTTTTTTTCCGAAACGTTTCTATTCTTGGATTTATCCATGGTTGGCCTACCGGGGGTTGAAAAGCTCAATAAATCACATACCAGCGGATGTTGCACACTGGTGATTGTGACACATATTTGAGTGACAGGGAGCCGCAGCAGAGGGGTGAAAGAGCCACATGCGGCTCCAGAGCCGCAGGTTGCTGACCCCTGGTCTAGTGGTTAAGGTGCCAGAATAGAAAGTGGGAGACTGTGAGTTCAAAGTCCTGCCTTTGCCATGAAAGTCAGCTGGGTGACTTTGGGGCAGTCACTCTCTCCCAACCCAATACACCTCACCAGGTTGTTATAGGGAAAACAGGAGAAGAAAGGTATGTTGGATATGTTCTCCACCTTGAGTTATTTGTACAAATAATAAAGGTGGGATACAAATAAATAAATGAAAATAAAGTTGAACAAATTAAATTCTTATACTTTCAACAACTAGGAAAGTCATTTTTCTGTTTAACTCCTCTGAGCTCATTCATACCTTTTAATAGGGAAAAATGTGGTTATTTTCAGTCAATCTCTGAAACAGGAATTTCCTGTGTAATAAATGAACTCAACCCACGGTCAATGGAAAAAACTGTGATAAACTGCATCTGCAGTCAATAGGTAAACCAGTATGTCCAGTGGTGAAGGCACCAGGCTAGAAACGAGGAAACTGAGTTCTAGTCCCATTTTAGGCATGAAAGCCGGCTTAATTTATTTATTATTTATTATTTTATTAGTCATATTTCTATGCCACCCACTCTCTGAAGACTCTGGGCAGCTTACACCAAAGACAGTATACTAAATAGCATATTGTCCCCAACAATCTGGGTCCTCATATTACCCACTTTGGAAGGATGGAAGGCTGAGTCAACCTTGAGCTGGTGAGATTTGATCCGCTGATCTAGCAGTCAGCTGAAGTAGCTGCAGTACTGCACTCTAACCACTGCGCCACCTCGGCTCCTTAATGAGGTTTGCTTAATGACTGTGGTGAGGGGTCCTTGGTGCTCTTTCAGCTTGCTTGTTTTCTTGCAGAGGTTTCATTACCCAGATTAGGTAATATCATCAGTGCTAGTAAGGACTCCTTTCTAGCACTGAAGATGTTACCTAGTTTGGTAATGAAATGTCTGCAAGAGAACATTGCAAGCTCAGAGAGCACCAAGGATCCCCCATTTCAACCCTGAGCTATAAATATTCTCCTTTATTGGTGGACTGTGGTGACTGACTGTGCAACCATTGTAAAAACTGCTGTAAAAATGAGTCTGGTCACATGGTGATTTGACTTATGATCGCAATGACTTATCAAAATGGCAGATACAATTGTGATCGTAAATAGATGACTGCTTGTAGCAAGTTCAGCTTTCTTGTCTATCAAGCTCTGGACCTGAACTCAGCTATAAATCACAGATCCCCGACTTTACATGGTTTAACTACGTTGTTCATCTTGAAGTCGACAGAATCTCTTAGACTCTCATCAATAATATTTATTGCAATTAGTCTGAAGCCATATTAAATAGCTCATAGCTATTTTGTTACCTACTCCCTCTCCTTGGACTCAGGAATCTTTTTTGTAACAGCCTTGATCTCCATTCCGGTTCTCAGGGGCTGGCAAAGGAACAAATCCTACCTCGCAGGGCTCCAAATTCAATAAGTGAGCCTTTCTAAAAAGGCAAAGATCAGGTTGGAGCTGCTGATATAGTTCTACAGAGAAATTATTGAGTCATCTGCACCTCTATAACTGTCTGGTTTGGTTCTGCAACCCAACAAGGCAGACACAGACTTCAGAGGATAATTAGAACTGCAGAAAAAACAATTGCTACCAACTTGCCTTCCATTGAGGACCTGTATACTGCACAAGTCAAAAAGAGGGCTGTGAAAATATCTACAGACCCCTCGCATCCTGGACATAAACTGTTTCAACTCCTACCCTCAAAACGACGCTATAGAGCACTGCACACCAGAAAAACTAGACACAAGAAGAGTTTTTTCCCGAATGCCATCATTCTGCTAAACAAATAATTCCCTCAACACTGTCAAACTATTTACTAAGTCTGCACTACTATCTGCACTACTATTAATCTTCTCATTGTTCCCACCACTCATCTCCTTCCACTTATGACTGTAACCTTATTGCTGGTATCCTTTTGATTTATATTGATATTGTTTTCTGATTGCTTATTTGTACCCTATGACTATCATTAAGTGTTGTACCTTATGATTCTTGACAAATGTATCTTTTCTTTTTATGTACACTGAGAGCATATGCACCAAGACAAATTCCTTGTGTGTCCAACCACACTTGGCCAATAAAGAATTCTATTCTATTCTATTCTATTCTATTCTATTCTATTCTATTCTATTCTATTCTATTCTATTCTATTCTATTCTATTCTATTCTATTCTATTTCTATTTCTATTTCTATTTCTATTTCTATTTCTATTTCTATTTCTATTTCTATTTCTATTCTAATGTACATTCTTTTCTCTAGATAAATCTTCCCCCTATGCAAGTGCTCCAACTTTGATCTACCTGGCAAGCGGATGAGTTTCTGTGAGGTCATACAGTCCACATGCATCTTCAACGGAGGGGGCCCTCCAATTTGCCCGAGAGCCTAATGGAGAACAGAAACAGAGAAAAAGAGAAGGACTCAATCTCTCAGAATAGCAAAGGACATCCCCCATCCAACAGACACACAATGTACACTAGAGATCTGAGCATTCTTCTGAAGCTGAATCCCATATTTCTCTTCATCACTGCCCAATCCCTCTCCAATTCATCTGGTCATTGCCACCCTTCACAAACCTCAACAAAAAGCTTGGTGCACTTGATGTCTATGATGAGGGGCACTGAGTAGTCAACTGCCAGCCGTCGTGTTCGGTAGCCCTTCGTGACAAATGAAGACAGCCTCCTCCCGCCAGAATTGCGCATCGATAGATTGATCACTAAATCAAAGTGATTTTCAGCCAAATAATCCAAAATGCTGCGCTGTTGGTTCTCCTTGCATGGCATTTCATTGCCATCTGCCTCTTCAAAATGCCAATCCACAGCCATCACCTGCCACAAAAAGAAATAGCAAGCCCTTTAGCCATCAGGATATACAACACTCAAGACAATGCAAGAATGCCAGTCATGGTCTTGGCAGATTAGCCCAAACAATTGCAAAATAGAGACGGAGTCATCGAACCTTTTGTGAGTCACACATTCCATAAGTTATATAATGATGGCTCTGAAGTACAAATATGAATTAGGCTGGAAGAACCTGCAAAATTGCTTAGACAAAGGGGGCTAAAGCATTTTTAAGGCCAGAATGTTCACATAACATTTGGAAGCAACTCAACCATCCCCCAATTCATTAAACTATGAGAAGGAGGAGATTCAGTATAGACTTATAAGATTCTGTTATTTTATTTTAACTGATCTCAATAGAAGTAGTTTTAGCCTTTTTGTGGAGATGATTTCCTGGTCTGGTCTATCTAGTGGGGCTGACAGTATGTAGCATTGGGTTACATCAGTATCACCTTGTCAAGGTCAATTCTGCCCATCCAGTCTGAACATCACAAAAGGTCTACTGAAAATTTCTCCTTCTTGGGAAATACACGGAACCTAATGAGGCAACAGGCCTTCTCTGAAACAGCCTATATACCAGATGGAATTCAAATTTTTTTACTACCAGTTCTCTGGGTGTGGCTTGGGCATAGCAGGGGAAGGATACTGCAAAATCTCCATTCCCACCCCACTCTGGGGCCAAGGTTCTCTGAACTACTCAAAATTTCTGCTACCGGTTCTCCAGAACCTGTCAGAACCTGATGAATAGCACCCCTGCTATATACTATGGGATGGGTTATGCTTCCCTATGAGGTACATGTAGCAACCTCTCTCCTTGTTTTTCCTTCCACTGTGTGTTTGGTCTTAAATGAATTGCTTAATGTAGGCATTCCACCTTGTACACAAGTTTTGTTCCATTTTGGTATTCCTGTTTGCTTGTTTAATTGTTTTATTTGCTTGCCTTATTGTATACTGCCTAGAAACTAACAACTGGGGCAGTCTACAAATATTGTAAAAAAATAAACATACTTCCAGAATTCCCAACCAGCATTGTGGGAATGTGTTTATTTATCACATTTCTAAGTCACCCAGAAGAACTCTGGTTTCAAAGATGAATTAATTAATCTATTATTATTATTATTATTATTTATTGGTTAATCTTTAGTGAGATTCACAGCCTTTGAGGCTGGTTAATAGCTCAGCAGCTCGAGTCCTAACCAAGGACCTAGGAACTGTTAAGGTATCGTCGGAGGATGTAAGCTGTTCCAAGTAAGGTGGTGGTATTATTATTATTATTATTATTATTATTATTATTATTATTATTTCACTGGCTCAAGGTTGACTCAGCCTTCCCTCCTTCCGAGGTCAGTAAAATGAGGACCCAGATTGTTGGGGGCAATATGTTGACTCTGTAAACCACTTAGAGAGGGCTGTAAAGCACTGTGAAGCGGTATTGCTATTAGCTGCCATGTTTCCCTGAAAATAAAACCCTATCTTATATTTTTTTGAACCCCGAAATAAGTGCTTGGCCTTATTTTTGGGGAGGTCTTATTATTTTGGGGCGCGTGGAGGAAACCAGAGGAAATGAAGGGAACCGGTTGTGCATGTGTTTAAATATTTTCAGGGAGGGCTTATTTTCAGGGCGGGTTTATTTTAGTGCATGCACTCAAAAACCCGATTGGGCTTATTATCAGGGGATGTCTTATTTTAGGGGAAACAGGGTATTAGCCTAATTCTTAACCTAATTGACCTGCCTTTGTAGCAGAGATACCATGAGGTGTCATGACCATCCATGTACCTACCTTAATGCCATGCTCTGTATAAAAATCAGCAGTGCCCAGACTGGCATAGAGATTATAGCCCAAGCCTTCCAGGGTACGCACTGTGGACAGCAACTCACTCTTATTCTAAAAGAGATGTGAAGTAAAGAGGCAAGGCACACCTGTTCAGACTTCAGACACATCATAAGCATGTTCGCTCTTGCTATAAGCCACCTTCTCCAATCCTTCCCATTGATTTCTTTGCATTCTTGCAATCTCTGCTCTCTCACCCAGTTCCCGAACTCCAATCTTACCACCATTTATTACAACAAGAATACTTGGGTTATTTTTCATTCCATATAAACCCTTAAAGCAAACCTCAAAATAATCTAGAAGGGTTGTAAGAAACATTACCAGTTGTTCTGCTATTACAACAAAAGCATAGATAGTGGGACATTTAAAATTAGGAATGTTTAACCTGAAAAAAGGCTTGGAGATGGTGACACCAAGAAGACTATTCTGCTTTTCATCCTGGCAAAAGTCATCACCCTTTCCACCCAACTGACCTTGTAACTCCCAATAGTCAGCAGGATGTTCTTCTTGGGAATCTTGAAGCCAGTGCTCAGCATGGCTTTCAGGTAGGCCTCACAACGATTCTCCCCAAAGCAGGCGACCTCACCTGTGCTGGTCATCTCTACCCCCAGCACCACATCGGCACCTGCCAGTCTTGAGAATGAAAACTGGGGCACCTGAGTAAGAAAACAAGAGAACAAAATTAAACGGTCAAGTCATTCATATCCCAAGCTATGACTGTTCTAAGAAGCATAGAAAAGGTATATCAGGGCTGAAATCTTCACTATCTACTGTTTGTGAATGTGATTCCCTCTATTAAGCTATTCAGCTACATAAAAGTAAAGATAACGATTCCCCTCGCACCTATGTGCTTAGTCGTTCCCGACTCTAGGGGGTGGTGCTCATCTCGGTTTTAAAACCGAAGAGCCAGCGCTGTCTGAAGACGTCTCTGTGGTCATGTGGCCAGCATGACTAAACGCCAGAGGTGGTCCCTATTTTTTCTACTTTCATTTTTACGTACTTTTGAAATGCTAGGTTGGCAGAAGCTGGGACAAGTAATGGAAGCTCACCCCGTTACGCGGCACTAGGGATTTGAACCGCTGAACTGCCAACCTTTCGATCGACAAACTCAGTGTCTTAGCCACAGAGCCACCACGTCCCTCTGGGAAAAGTATATCAGGGCTCAAATCTTCACTGTCTACTGTATGTGAATGTGATTCCCTCTATTAAGCTATTCAGCTACTTACCTTGACACCAACAATGCCTGTGCCTGTCATGAGTCCAACAGACTCCACCTCTTCTCCCATGATCACTTGCGTGGCCAAAGCTACTAGGTCAACACCCAGCGTCTTGGAGACAAACGGAAAGGATCGAGAAACTCGCACATTGCATTCAATCACCTTCAGCTGGTCATGCTGCAGGAAAGAGAAGCAGGTTGGCAGGACGGCTCATAGAGCATCAGCAACGATAAGAGGGTGTTAGCTCCAAATTATACTAGAGACTCTGATCTACATCACATTTTTCACATTAACATTAGAAGATATACAGTACCTTTCAATTAAGTAAGATCAATCATTGTTATTGTTCAATTAATAAAGAAAAGTGTTCTGACCCAGCTCCCCAAACATGACAAAGCCTCTGAAGTTAACTCAAAGATTCCTTTATTAGGAGCCCTGGCAGCCCCAGCAAAAAGTTTCTCTCTCACCGCAGGCTAACAAGTCTGTCCAGCCAGGAGATGAATAGTTGTCTACCACATCTATTCATCTCCGCCCCCTGCCTTTTATCCCCAGAGCTAGGGTGGGGCTTTGCTAATAGTGGTGGCTCTTCCGTCCCAAGGATCGGCCTACAGATTTCCACTGCTCTCCTCTCTTCTGCGCATCAGGAACTGGGCCCAGCTGTTCCTTCTCTTCCTCATCAGCCACTTCCAGACCTGGGGGTTGTTGACTCTCCATCTGAGGGCTGATGGATGGCCCAGGCTCCGCCTCTGTCTCTCTCTCTGCCAGTTACGTTTCCTCTTTCCCCTCCGAGCTCTCAGGTTGCCTTGATGCTGACCCTGACTTCCAAGCCTCCTCCTCCAGTGATTTGGCTGTTGGAGGAGCCGGCGGCCAACAGGCCACAACCGAAAGTCAAACACACAAACAGCATGTGTGCACACTAGAGCTGAAAAATCTGATTCTATTCATGACTGCTAGACTGACTTCTCACTTCCACTTCCTATATTACCTTGGCAATGAGTTGGAGGTTGAAGGGTCCTGTGACCTGCAGCTCCTGTCCGATGGCGTGCACAATCGTCTTGATCCGCTCCAGTGTCTTGGGTGTAATGTCCTGTGGGGGCGTCACTAGTGTGGCATCCCCTGAATGTACACCAGCATTCTCCACATGCTCGGAAATGGCAATGGCCACCACTTGTCCATCACAGGCCACAGCATCGACATCTATCTCCTGTTGGAAGGCAAGTACAAGAGCCTCACACACCCTGTCAATAACGCTTCCCTCGTGCCTGTCTTCCTGAATGTCAAAGAAAGCAGGGCGTCCCCTTTTGTGATTTTCCTGAGCACACAGAGTAAGCCCCTGGGTTGAACAGATGAGCATCATGGGACTGCTTTCAAGGGTGACCTTATGCAACAGTCCTGTGTTTGTTCTTATCAGCTGAGCCCGTCACATCATCCAAAGTGACTGTTTGGCATGCAAAACCCACCCATCAGCCCTGCCCACCTTGGCCTCTTGGATGAACTTGGAGATAACAACAGGCTGCTCCTTGGAAACAGCAACAGCGTTGCTAAGGAACCTCTCCAGGTCGTTATCCGTGTAAGCCACGTTCATGGCCGCACCGCTAAGCACATAGGAAGGACGCACCACACAAGGGTATCCCACCTTGCAGCAGAACTGCTTGGCTGACTACAGGGGAGAGATATCAAAGGGTTACAAAGGCTATATCTGGAGCAACAGCCCTTCGGTCTCATCTTTGGCCATTGTTTCCTTTGCCAGTTTCCCAGGATGTACCAGAAATTCCCAGCATCAAATCATCCACATCCTCCCTTCCCTAAAATGTGTTAGTTCCAATGACCAACGGACTTTAATTTCCTTTCTTACCCTAAAATGCCAATCTGCCGTTCATTACATTAGCAATTAGAAAAAAGTAAAACTTCCAAAGAGGTGGACACTGGGAATTTGCTATACTTCCTCATATACTTGCCGTGACAAAACCAGCTCTATAGCTCCTTGACTTTACATGGTTTAAATGGAAAGAGACCTAACTGATGGTGGTCTCACTTTGAGGATTGCCCCCTATTCCCACCCACTCATTCTCTTTAGTCGGAGCACCTTCTATTCACCTCCATATCTGAGAGCTCCTTCCAGAGAGGCTGACTGATATTGATGGTATCCAGAAGACGGGAGAACTTGAAGCGGTTCTCAGCGGAGTCAATGGCTTCGGGGGAAGTACCCAGGATCCGGCACTGCTGCCGGTGTAAGGCCATAGCAATATTATTGGGAAGCTGGCCCCCCATGGACAGAATTACACCCTCAGGGTTCTCCAGCTCATAGATATCCATCACCACCTGAAGAGCAAAATTGAGAATGGGGAAGAATGGTAGGAAAAAGAGGATGCCATATGATACTTCCTGGAGTTGAGGACAGGCTCTGCCCGCTCCCAACATGCCATATTTTTTGGAATATAAGACGCACCTTTTCCCCCCCTAAAAGCGGGTGAAAATTTAGGTGTGCCTTATATACCGAATGTAGCCCCACCCACCCACTGGCCCCCACAATTTGGCCTCTGCCTTCCAGCAGTTACCTCCTTGCTGCAAGCAGAAAGAAACAGCTCCTTTCAGCTTCAGCACAGCCTAATTAGCACAAGTTGATTGGATTGGCCTCCCGACTCTCAGCTGTTTTGCTCTCAGCTGTTTTGTGAGGGCCTCTGCTGCTTGCTGCAAGGAGGTAAATTGCTGGAGCAGATTTTTTTTTTCTTGTGCTAATTAAGCTATGCTGAAAACGAAAATGAAAGTAAAGCAGGCTGTTTGCTGCAACAAGGTAAAATTGCTGGGAGGCAGAGGCAGATTTCTTTTTCTTGTTTTCCTCACCAAAAAAGGTAGGTGCGTCTTATAGTCCGGTGTGTCTTATACTCCGAAAAATACGGTATCTTTGCTTCAGCTCCAGATACCTGTTTCTTGCGGCAACCAAATAAAGAGACAACTGCTGCCTCCCTTATTCTGTCTGTTTGCTGCAACCACACCATCCAGGTAAATTACACTCCATTTAAATTAATCAATCATAGCCAATGACACAAACTCAGTCTGGTGGTAGCAATAATGGAGTTACTGCCAAGGGAAAAAAAACTTTCTGGTTCTGACTCTACGGTGGACTTTGTTTCTGCCTTTATTATATCCTGCCTGAAGGAAAGTTGCCCCAAGTGGCAACTTATAAATAACTTGGAAGGCAACACATGTTGACCCTATTTATTGGCCAAAGAACAGAGGCCTGCAAGAATAAAAGACTGCATCTGCTTCCCAGGAAGACGACCATAACAAGGGGAGGAATGGTTAGAGGAAGCTTGCCTTGCCTCTCCCTGCCAGATGTAAAGAGCTCCCTGAGCTTCAGCTGACACTTGGTATATATTGATTCATTCATTAGTCACAATAATTCTGGGCCTATTATTAAAAAAAAATGTTCAGGAAAAAACTCAAGGAACTCAAAATTGCCCTTCACGAAATGCAGTTGACTGCCAATGCATTGCAGACCATTGCTTCTTTCCCTTGAAGACTATCCTCCTCTTTTTTCTCGAACCTTATTATTTTGAGGCCCTGAGCAGAATCTGATCCTTTCTGTGGTCATAAATTGCTTGACAGAATATTATTGTCTAAAAATCAAGGAAGAGGACAGGTGTAAGAAAAATGCTGGTGTATTTGTGGAAGGGTGGTGGGTTGCTACCGGTTCAGTCCAGATCTTGCGAACTGGTAGTAATGGTGGCAGGAGGCTCCACCCACCCGCCCGGACACCATCATGGACGCTCTGTGCATGCGTAGAAGCTCACACATGCGCGTTCCCATTGCGAACCGGTAGCGAAGGTAAGTGAAACCCACCGCTGGTGTGAATGGGTACGTAAGTGCTATCCTCAAGGAAAGAAATGGCCATGTGAGTAATATCTGAAGTAAATGATTTTATTTCCACCATTTCCACCCCACACACAGCAGCAGGCTCAGAATTCACTGATTTGAGATGTGCTGGTAGAATCTTTCATGATCAGCATTAAAGCCCATAGACCACAGGTGTCAAACTTGATTGGATCACGTGATGTATTGTGACGTTATTTGCCTTTGTGGAGCCGGGGTGGGCGTGGCCTGCATGCGACGTATCCAACCTGCCAGCCGCCCGTTTCACAGGCCTGCCATAGACTAAGGTTCCTAGAACATCTCTTAAATATACATAGCTTAAAACTCAATGCTGTCAAGAAAAGATCAATTCATCCTAGAGTTCCCCTATTGTTTAGCAGACACTGCCGTGACTTCTATTTCAAAAGAGAGAGCTGAAAACATACTTCTGATTACCATTCCCATGCCAAGAGTCCTTCCCTTTTTAAAAACCAAATCTTAATGCAGCCCCAGCCCAACCATATAGGACCCACCTCAAAGGACATTTCATCAAAATAGAGCCGGTCACACATGTCGTAGTCTGTGCTTACTGTCTCCGGGTTGTAGTTCACCATAATGGTTTTGTAGCCCATCTGTTGGAGAAAAGCACATGGAGCTTACATCTCCTGAACTCACACCTATAGCAACATCTGCCTCATTATGGTTTTGGGACTCAACAGGTGATTAGCAATCCACAAATCTGCAGGTATATTCTGTGACCTGCCATTACTTCAGAAGAGTTATCTGGAGCTGATACTTCATGCAGTCATTTGGATGTTGATTGCATGAAACACTCCAGTAGCAGACCACATGGCCGCCTTCTACCACTATCAGACATCCTATCACCCATTTAGAGAAGAGTGATGCAATGATTGTGAATAGCAGAGGAGAAAGGCATAAGGAAGAACTGAAAGCTCTCAGTGATGACATGGGGTGTGGCACGAAGGCAACACAGGCAAAGAACTGGAATAAATTCCTTTATTGGCATGGCCTGGAGAAAAGCTCTCCCACAAACCTAAAGATACTCCAGTCCCAATGCTGTAAACAGAATGACTGCAATCAATCACTCCAGCAGGGCAAGATAATGAGTCCCAGACGGGAAGAATAATCTCAGCAAGACAAGATAGGCACACAGTAGCATGGCAGTAATTCAAACATTCCAGAAGGAATGCCAGGAATGCAGGCCGCAACTCTCAACACCAGATTAATTCAGCGTTTGTTCCTGACAAACACACTTCCCAACTGCTTCTCCTTTAAACTCCATCCCCAGGTGTGCCTTGTGAAGGGAATTGGGGCCTTTTCCTTCCTCGTAAGTCACACAACCCACGTTGCTCTCTTCTGCATTCTTTCCTGCGTGCCCTAGGATGGGGGTGGGGTGGGCCTTGATCTTCATCTGAACGCTCTCTCCCTTGTTCTACTTCTCCCCTGCTCTGCCCAGCCTAACTTTGCCCTTCCCCAGTTTTCTCCACAGCCAACCACTCTCTCGTTCTCTGTCAGCTGTTCGTCTTCCATCTCAGATTCAGACAGGGCATGACACTCTCTGTGATAAAAGGCTAACAAGGAAAACTCAGGGGTGAAATGCTCCCGGTTCGGACTGGATCGCTTCTGATAGCAAAAATCCCTGCACCCCCGCTGAGACGTGCAATTGCTTTTTTTTTACTTTTAAAAGCATTTTTTCTTCAGCCAAAAAAATGCTTTTAAAAGTAAAAAAACAACAACAACCACCTCTGTTGATTGCGTGGCTCAGCTGGGATCGTCTGCAAAAAAAAAATGCTTTAAAAAAAAACAAAAGCCTCTGATGATCAGGCAACTCAGCTGGGATCGTCAGAGCCTTTTAAAAGCATTTTTTTCACAACCTCTTCAGAAAAAATGCTTTTAAAAGTTTTTTTAAAAAAAGTTGGCCACGCCCACCCAATCACATTACCCACCACCACCAAGCCACGCCCACAGAACCGAATTTACATTTCACCACTGGGAAAACTCCTAACACGGCTAGGAAATGCCTTTGAAGAAGCCTCCAAGCATTCACCTTGCGCAGCTCCTGGATGCACCCAACAGCACACCAGTCAAATTCCACACTGCTGCCAATACGGTAGACACCAGAACCAATGACCATGACATGTGGTTCAAGGAAAGCCAGGTCATGCTCGGTACCATTGTAGCTGAGATACAGATAGTTGGTCTGGGCTGGCCATTCTGCAGCCACTGTATCAATCTGTTTCACCACTGGTAAAATCTTCAGGTCATGGCGCATCTTCCTCACTGCCAATTCCGTGCTGAAACAAAACAAGCTTTTGTTTTTAATGTTTTCGTGTTTTACAGGTAGTCTTCGACTTACGACCACAATTGAGCCCAAGATTTATGAGTTTGCCCCATTTTACGACCTTTCTCGCCAGAGCTGTTAAGTGAATCATTGCACTTCTTGAATTAGTAACATGGTTGTTAAATGAAACAGATTTTCCCATTGACTTTGCTTGTCAGATGGTCGCAAAGGGGGGGAGGGGGGACCCTGCAAACGTCATGAGTTAGTTGCCAAGCATCTGAATTTTGATCATATGACCATGCTGCAATGGTCATAAGTGTATAAATGGTCATAAGTCACTTTATCAGTGATGTTGTAACTTTGGTCACTAAATGAACTGTTGTAAGTTGAGGACTACCTGTAATTCGTTTAGTTTTATAGTTTTAACAGGATTTTATCTGTTTTTGGTCTCTGATTGAGAGCCCTCCAGAGTTGGTTGAAAGATGGGTGGCCATATAAATGTTTAAAATGAATTAAAATAACAAAATAAAATAGCTGTCTTATGTTGAGTCAGGGTACTGGCTCCAAATGACAGATGTTTTCCAGGACTTCTTTCAAACAGAGACTGAACTTCAGATTTTACGCACAGCTGCTAAATTCAGTTAACGTGATAGCTTATGATGTGAATTGCATATTTATGTGAATCAAGCTAAAACAATGGCTGGGTTCTCACACAACGTGCTGAATCAAAACTAGCTACCTTATTTTAGCCTGGACTCAGCATATTGTCAGAGAACAAGCTACCAAGGGACTGGCACAGTCAGCATTACAGCTTTTCCCCACATATCTCATCTCTCGTAATGGTATCCATCCCTACAGCCTGTTCTTTGTAAACAGATGGTATTAATTTGCTTCTAGTTTTTGACAAATGGTTGGGACCACCTAGACCTAGAACCCTTTGGGCAGAAGTGGGATTCAGAAATTTTAGCTACCGGTTCTCTGCCCGGTTGCTGGGTAGGCGTGGCCATGGTGGGCATGGCCTACTCGGCCTCCTGCACCACAGCAGGGAGGGGGATTTTGCCCTCCCCAACTTCCAGAGGCTTTCCATGAGCCACCGGGAGGGTGAAAACAGTATCTCCCGGGCTCCGGAGGCTGGGAACGGGCCCATTTCCAGACTTCTAGAACTTCCGGGAGGCCTGTTTTTTGCCCTCCCCAGGCTCCAGAGGCTTTCCTCGAGCCTCTGGGAGGGCGAAAATGGCCACCCCCAGGCTCCAGAAGCCCTCTGGAGCTGGAAACGGGCCCATTTCCAGACTTCTGGAACTTCCGTGATGCCCATTTTTCACCCTCCCAGAGCTTCCACATGGGCATTGCACTTACCTGGCATCTAAAACGGGCCTGGGACACTCCTGGGAGAGGAGGGGCCAGCCAGTCCTTGCAACTATCGGTTCGGCGAACCAGATATAAAATTAGCATCTGATTCTCCCGAACCAGTCCGAACCGGCTGACTCCCACCCCTGCCTTTGGGTTACTTTTTATTTACTCATACAATAACATAATATAAAACAACAAACTGTCAAGAAGCCGAACCAGTTTAGACAAATGATAAACATGTCAATGCTTTGATCTTGTACCTGAGCACAGCCTGAGCCACCTGCTTATCTGAGAAGCCCAACTGCTTGGCCAGCTTCAGGACATGAGGTGGCATGGACCCCGGCTCTGCCTGGCGATATGATTCCAGGCAGAGTGTATGATCAGTTATGTTTTTCATCTTGTGCAGGAACCAGCGATCAATCTTGGTGAGCTCATAGAGACGCTCAATGGAATAACCGGCCCGTAGTGCAGCTGCTAACACAAAGATCCGCTTGTCGGTGGGAGTCTCCAGCTCCTGCAGTGATGGGGAGGGAACAGAAAATTGTGGACAGCACAGCCCTGAGCCTTAGTCCAATGGGACTGGGGACAGCAGCTACTGGAAATTCAGCATGTTTTCATCACCTCACCAGGAAGGCCTACCATGTCAGAGACTGGTTTTACTGTGGGATCAAAGCCCACACAATTCTCATCCACCATGCGAAGTGCTTTCTGAAATGCCTCCTCAAAACTCCTTCCAATGGCCATGACCTCACCTGAAAGAATGACAAGAACAGCAGTAAATTTACTCAGGGGAAAACGACTAAGTTTAGATTTTTGTACTAAATAAACAAACAAACAGGGCTTCTTTCAAAGGCAGATAAAATTAGCATGTAGAAAGAAACACGATTCAAGCATGAGGAATGAACAGGCCATAACTCAGGGAATGCCAGGATCACTCAAGCATTGGCATGTCTTTTTTTTTTAGAGACACCCACAACTGTTCTGCAGTATAGTCTCAAATCCATCCTAAATGTTTGTGTGTGTCAAAAAAGGGGAAGTGGCAGAAGTGGTGTCAAAATCAAGTCTTGCCTCTTTTGGATATGCATGTGATATTAACACATGTTTAAAAGGGGCCCAACTGTCTGAGATTTTTGAAGGAAAAATGTAAAAAATAGAACATAATTATCAACCTCAATTTATAGTTGGCAGTAGAAGAACAAAACCAATTTGATAGTATATATTACTACATAAGGTAAAGGTAAAGTTTCCCCTCGCACATATGTGCTAGTTGTTCCCAACTCTAGGGGGCGGTGCTCATCTCTGTTTCAAAGCCGAAGAGCCAGCGCTGTCCAAAGATGTCTCCGTGGTCATGTGGTTGGCATGACTAAGCGCCAAAGGCACATGGAACGCTGTTACCTTCCCACCAAAGGTGGTCTCTATTTTTCTACTTGCATTTCGAACTGCTAGGTTGGCAAATGCTGGGACAAGTAACAGGAGCTCACCCCATTATGCGGCACTAGGGATTTGAACCGCTGAACTGCTGACCTTTCGATCAACAAGCTCAGCGTCTTAGCCATTGAGCCACCAAGCCACCCTGTCCCTTCTATATTACTAGATAGGTAAGAAAAGAGGAAACAGAAAAATAGAAGATTGTCAGCTGATGGAACACCCAAATCATGGTATCCGAATACCTAGTCTGTTGCCTGAACCATACAAAGCACAAATGAAAATCAAACTTGATTGCAAGGTTGGAGCCTGACTCCAATATGCACTTCTCACCATATTCTTCCTTTCAACACTCACCCACACTCTTCATGGAACTGCCAATCTTAGTGCTCACACGCAGAAATTTGCTGAGGTCCCAGCGTGGAATCTTGACTACACAATAATCAAGGCTGGGTTCAAAGCAGGCTGTGGTAGAATTAGTGACTGAGTTCCTGGGTTGAAGTGAAGGGAAAGAGAAGGCTAAGATGGAGAGCCATGTATCTCTTACTGAATCTATGATCAGCATAGTTGCCATTCCTTTAGAAAGACTGTATGAGAGATGGCAAGAATCCAAGCAGTGCTAAAACACAATTTATCAGTCACATATTTTAAGCAAAATTAAAAATACATAGGGGATTGGCTCCATAAAAGCCGAAACAATATTTAAGCAAATAATCTGTTGACACAGTGGGGGCAATGAGCAAGCAGACCCCTCCCCAGATAGTTCTAGAAAAGCAATGCACCTTGCACCCCAGAGCATGCAGGCATTACCTGAGGATAGGCAACGGGATGCCCAAAGCCAGCTTAGCGGCAACATAGGCCAAGGGGTAGCCAGTAGCCTTGCTTGCCAGAGCTGAACTCCGTGAGAGCCGAGCATTCACCTCTATGATGTAGTACTGTGGGACAGGAAAGAGACAGATGCAGCCCAGCCAATATTTCCACCATCCTTTAGGATAGCAAGCAGAATGAGAGAGTTTCCATATTTCCTGGGAATGAATGATGACTCAGGACAGAGCATGTGGTTAACAGGCAGAAGGTCCCAGGTTGAGTTGAGCTAGGAAAAATTGCCTTGAAACTCTGGCAAGCAAATCCTAGCCTGTGTTGACAATACTGAATTAGGTGGACCTGATCTGATTGAGCAGAAAGCTGCTGTTAAGCAACTGCCAAGTAAGCTCACAGTGTCAGCATACACTGCTCAACAAGGACAATCAGGCATAGGTTCCCATACATTTGTAATCTCAACCCAAGAGCATCTCACCTGCTCAGACTCAGGATTCAGTGCATACTGAACATTACATTCTCCAATGATCCCCAGGTGACGAACCACTTTGATAGCTGTAGTGCGCAGGAGACTGTATTCCCTGTCATTGAGCGTCTGGCTGGGGGCCACCACTATAGATTCACCAGTGTGGATGCCCAATGGATCCAGATTCTCCATATTGCATACCTGTTCAGGATTGGGAACCGAGAAGGTCAGCTAGATGAGAAGGTGGCCATCATTACTGCTGCAATAACAAACTGCAAATCCATGCCTCCAAGTTCTTAGATCCTAAATTAGGTCTCGTGCCTCACTAACTATTGTTAAAGGATCCTTCGTCATGATCCTGTTTTTTTGTCTTTTCATTTTGCCTTTCACTGAGGCAGTTTATATTTGTTTTTAACTATTCCAGTTAGAAGTTTTTTTTTATCTCTGCTTCAAATTAATTCCTTGCATAGATATGATTTGCAATGTGCTTGTTGGCAAATTCAGAGGCTGAGACCTCTGGACACCCAGACTTGCTGGGTGTCCATCTACCTTGGACACCCAGCAGCAAATAGCAATCTGCAATCAAAAATTGCCAAGGGATGCAGTGGCTAAGACGCTGAGCTTGTCGATCAAAAGGTTGGCAGTTTGGCGCTTTGAATCCCTAGTGCCGCGTAATAGGGTGAGCTCCTGTTACTTGTTCCAACTTCTGCCAACCTAGTACTTCAAAAGCACGTAAAAACCTCAAGTAGAAAAATAGGGACCACCTTTGGTGGGAAGGTAACAGTGTTCTGTGCGCCTTTGGCGTTTAGTCATGCCGGCCACATGACCACGGAGACGTCTTCGGACAGCACTGGCTCTTCGGCTTTGAAACAGAGATGAGCCCCCTAGAGTCGGGAACGACTAGCACATATGTGCTAGGGGAACATTTACCTTAACCTTTAATCAAAAATTTGGCTGCTTAATTTTAATGTAAGAAAGTTTTGGTCATCCTTTTTCTGGCACCCAAAACAAGCTTAAATGTGCCCTTCTGGTGATGAACCTCCCTCTACCCCTTTAACCCAATTGGCTTACCGTGACACAGTTGTCATAGGCATCACGGACCACCTCATACTCAATCTCCTTCCAACCCTTGAGTGACTTGTCCACCAGCACTTGTGAGGTGTGGGCAAAGGCCTGGCTCACCAATGCCATCAGCTCTTCCCGTCCATTTGCAAACCCAGAGCCCAGCCCGCCCAATGCATAGGCTGAGCGCACAAGCACTGGGTAGCCAAGTCGTTCTGCAGCAACCTGTGCCTGTTGGGAGAAAACATTTAGGAAATCCATTATCCCTAGTGGTGGTGATCAGAAGACATCTCATGCCTTTGGCCAGCAATTTTGGCAGACCCAAGTGGCCAGTATGAGGTTCACTTCAGAAATCCTGATTTCTTTTCTCTTATCGGAGCCTTGGTGGCGCAGTGGACTAAAGTGCTGTTAAATTAGCACTTAAGCTGCCAGCTGCCTGCAATTACTGCAAGTTCAAAGGTTGACTCAGCCTTCCATTCTTCCGAGGTAAGTAAAATGAGGACCCGGATTGTGGGGGCAATAAGCTGACTTTGTATAAAAAAGAACACCGCTTGGGGGGGGGGGGGGCAAAACCCCTACTAAGTAGGTATATACAAAAGTATGAAGGCTATTGCTTAATGCATTGTAAGCTGCCCTGAGTCTCCGAAGAAGGGCGGCATATAAATCAAACAGTCCTCTTCCCATATATTCTTACATGGATTCTTCTATTGTTGGAAAAGAAGCACCATGTTTAAGAGGATGTTTTACTCAAGAGCTGGGTCCACTGGAACCTGAAGGAGAACTCTACCTCCACTGTCTTGGGTTCCCCCAAAAAGAGGTATGGCTATAATTAAGCAGAACGACGTACTTGTTCAATGGAGCAGGCAGCCTCACTAGGTGCCACATGTTCCCCTATCTCCTCCATCTTCTCCACAAAGACTTTGCGGTCCTCTGTCATCTCAATAGAGGCCACGGGAGTGCCCAGCACACGCACATTGTAGCGCTCCAGCACCCCAGCCTTAGTCAGTTCCACACCACAGTTGAGTGCTGTCTGTCCTCCAAATGTCAGTAAGATCCCATCTGGGCGCTCGTTCTTTATCACCTGACCATAGAGAAGGAAGTGGAAGACTGAGAATGTCCCCCTCACTCAGTTCCAGTTAGTTCCAGTTCCACTTAGTCCCACCCCTGAATTCGGTAAGGAAAGTAGAGGTTCCCCAAGCCCTTTAACTGTTCAGGTCAGGGGTGAAATGCTCCCGGTTTGGACTGGATCACCCGATCCGGTAGCAATAGTGGCAGGTGGTTTGGAGAACCGGTAGCAAAAATCCCTGGCTTCCCCCATGCCCAGCTGAGCCACATGATCATCAGAGACTTTTTTTTACTTTTAAAAGCATTTTTTCTACAGCCTCTTCAGCCGAAGAGGTTGTTTAAAAAATGCTTTTAAAAGGCTCTGACATCCCAGCTGAGTTGCCAGATCATCAGAGGCTTTTTTTTTTTTACTTTTAAAAGCATTTTTTTCTTTCAGCTGAATAGGATGTTAAAAAAAATGCTTTTAAAAGGTAATAAAAAGCCTCTGACGATCACAGCTGAGCCACAGCTGATCACCCCCCCTCTCGTGCGCTGTTCTACTTTCTGCATGCCTCCTTTTGTCATGCACTGTGTGTGCACACCTCGCATTTGGTGCATAGTACGCATTGCACATGCGCAGCCAGCGAACGGTAGTAAACCAGTTCAGATTTCACCACTGGTTTAGGTAGTCCTCGACTTGCAACCACAACTGAGCCCAAAATTTCCATTGCTTAAACAAGGCAGCTAAGTATATTTTGCCCCTGTTTTATGATGCTTTTGCCAGAGTTGTTAAGTGAATCATGTGGTCATTAAGAAAAACCTGGCTTTCCCCCACTGACTTTGCTTGTTGGAAGTCAGCTGGGAAGGTTACAAATGTTGATCACATTTATTCATTTATTTATTTATTTATTTTTCATATTTGTATACCGCCCTACTCCCGAGGGACTCAGGGTGGTGAACAGCCATAAATAAATGCAAAAACATACAAAAGTTAAAAAATATTAAAAAATATTAAATAATTTAGGTTTAGGTTCAAAGATTAAAACATCCAAATTTATCTAAAAGAGATTTAAAACCCAATTTAAAGCCAAATTAAAGGCCAATTTAAAAGGAGAGTTAAGCCAGACCAGCCTATTGGAATAAAAACGTTTTTAGGGCGCGGCGGAAGATGCATAGGTCTTGGATCCTCTGCATCTCCGGGGGGAGCTCGTTCCAGATGGCAGGTGCCCCCACAGAGAAGGCTCTCCCCCTGGGGGCCGCCAGTTGACATTGTTTGGCTGACGGCACCCCAAGGAGCCCCTCTCTATGGGAGCGAACATGACCCCAGGACAGTGCAGCTGTCATAATACATGCTAATGTCGGATTCTGATCATGTGACCATGGGGTTGCTGCAACGATCATAAGTGTGAAAATCGGTCAAGAGTCACTTTTTTCAGTGAAGCTGTAACTTCGAATGGTTACTCAACAAAAGGTTGTAAATTGAGGGCTACCTGTATGTTAGGACATTCATGGTTTCCAAGTAGAATAGGAATATTGAGTGGCAGATGAGCAACAAGGAATCTGGGGGAGGGAAATAGTAAATTCACCTGGGTAACATAGTCAGGAGTAATGGGCAAGAAGTAGACCTTGTCAGCCAAACCTTTGGAGGTCTGAACAGTGGCAATATTTGCGTTGATGAGCACCGTCTGGATATTCTCTTCTCTCAGAGCTTTGATGGCCTGGGAGGGTGGGAAGTGAGATTATGAGTGAATAAATTGTCATCCTTGCAACACAACACCAGTCCCGTCAAAATATGCACGTAGGCCTGACAATGTAGTAAAGCCACTCACTCACAAGTCAACACCATCAAAACAAAAAATGTATTAACCAGGTCTATTAAAGAGTTAGCAGTTGAATTGGCACACCATGGGAAATTTGGCTAATCTGAATTTGGGCCCATCGTGTTGGGCAAACTCAGTCCATTTGGTTCCTTTACAGTTATTTTATGGCTAAATATATTATGCAAAACCAGGAAATTAACTGTTGTGAATTCAGTAATCAAGATAAATGTGTGAATACAGTTTTAGAATGAAGACATAGTTCTTTTTTGGGAAACTAATTTGCTGAAATAAACCATGATTAATCCTGGCCCATTGTCTTCTCTTTTTTCACTTTCATGATATGAACGGATAACAAATGCCACCAAATTGTTACTATCTACCCATCTCCTTTTCTTCCCTTCCCTTGTTCCCATTGTTTTCTCCGCCATCTTTGTTTTGTGCTTCTTGCATTGTTACTTTTTAAAAATGTTTTTAACAATTTGTAAACCATCTAAAGTTACTGGGAGTTATGAAACATATACATTAAAATAATACTGACTCAATAGGTGGATAAAAAAGCCAGGTCCTGTGTAAAACCATAATAATGATAAAAGAAAGCAAAGATAGTACTAACAGTAATGGATGCCTTGGGTGCAATCCCCAAATATCTTGAAAACCATCAGCACTGACAAAATCACCATCAGACAATTACAAAAGACAGATTTACGTGGAACAGCTCACATCCTGCTACGATACCTTTAATACCATCAAAATAACTTCTGCCTATCCCAGATCCTTGGGAAGGACTCAAAAGAGGGATAACAATGTCAGATCCAGTCATCTGGCTGACTGTGCAACTAACCATAATAATAATCCTTGCTTCTCTATGATGCAGCCCAAGGTGAACTGAGATCAGCTATTGCCCTGTATCAGTACAAAAGAAATGATTCCTCCATAACAAAAATACCTGAAGCACAATAGTGACTTTGCCATCAACAAAAGCCCTCAATTCTTTTTGCTTGTGCGTATTCCACTCAATCCCACTTTGCAATTTTCCCCACTGCCTTTTGACTTCCATTTCCTCACTCACTCACCTGAGAGCCAGAGTAGTCAAACTCACCTGCCTGCCCTATAGAAAGGCCCCCAGAGCCCAGGATGAGCACCTTGTGAGGGCGGGGCAGGTTGATGGCAGGCAGGACTTTTGAATCGTGCAGGCAGTCCTGCAGTCGTTTACACACTAGAGGTGGGAGAGAAGAGAAAGGGATGCCCGGATGATCACTGCAGTAATTTCAGCCCATATGTGGACCCACCAGAGCTTCGACCCTGCCAGGAGACTAGCAAGCACTGTATAGAAAGGGCACAACCTGGTGACTATACGGGGCAGCCTGGAGGTAAAGCCAGGCCTGTATCTCCAGGCTTGCAGAAGCCAACTCAGTTACAGAGCTCCCACCTGTTTTAGGGCTCTGCCCTCCAGCAACGGTGTCCTGCACTGTCTCCAAGAAGACATCAAAAAGACATTCAAGATCCATCGGCCCCGCATTGTGTTCTGGGTGGAATTGCACACTGGGATCAGACAGGGGGAGAAAACAGGGAGAGAAATGTTACAGGTGCAATCCAAGCCCCTTAAGACAATGCAATGCAATACCATTCTCTTCAAAGGGTGGCTCAGTGGCTAAACTGAGCTTGTCGATCGAAAGGTCGGGAGTTCAGCAGTTCGAATCCTTAGTACCGCGTAATGGGGTGAGCTCCCTTGTCCCAGCATCTGCCAACCTAGCAGTTTGAAATCACGTAAAAAATGCAAGTAGAAAAATAGGGACCACCTTTGGTGGGAAGGTAAAAGTGTTCCGTGCACCTTTGGCGTTGAGTCATGCCGGAGACCACGGAGACATCTTCGGACAGCGCTGGCTCTTCGGCTTTGAAACGGAGATGAACACCATCCCCTGGAG
Source organism: Arizona elegans (assembly GCA_022577455.1). NCBI lineage: Eukaryota > Metazoa > Chordata > Lepidosauria > Squamata > Colubridae > Arizona > Arizona elegans. Next base: position 314,559,959 of record JAKOOJ010000001.1, on the reverse strand, counting down.
TCGGGAATGACTAGCACATATGTGCGAGGGGAATCTTTACATTTACCTTTACCTTACCACTCTCTAGTAGTCTGTCAAAATTTTTAGAGCAGCTCTCCTATAAGAAAAACCTACAGCAGTTGGGGCTGTTTATTTAGAACAAAGGCAGATAAGGGGAAACATGATGCAAGGCATACCAAAGTGTGCACATTATGAACCCAAGGTGAGAATTCCAAGTCTCAACAGAAGTAAATGAAGGAAAATTTTTGGCTGATAAAAGAACCTGTAATTTTTTGCCATCTGATGGGGAAGACGGTCTTAGATTGGAGAAACTGATGGAAGACTGGGCTACTAATGGCAATTAGATCTGATAGCTACTTCCTGTCTTTGATATAGTGATTAAGGTGCTAAAAGAGTAGGGGAAACTGAGTTCTAGTCCTGCCTTAGACACATAAGCCAGCTGGGTGACTTTGGGCCAGTCACACTCACTCAGCCATAGAAAGACCACTTTGGAAAACATTGCCCATAAAACTGCATGTAGTTGCTAGGAAAACTTGACAACATACACACAAATCATAACCAGCACACCTTAAATATCAAATTTTGGGATGTAACAGTGGAGAAGAGAATATTCCTCATAATGCTTGGAGCTTCCTGAACACACCAGCTTGGTGCAGTGGTGAAATGAAAAAATTGTTACTACCAGTTCTGTGGGCGTGGCTTGGTGGGGGGTAATGTGATTGGGTGGGCGTGGGCATCTCTTTTTTTTCTTTTAAAAGCAAAAAAAAAGCCTCCGATGATCACGCGGCTTAGCTGGGCAGGGGAGGACCAGGGATTTTTGCTACTGGTTCTCCGAACCACCCGCTGCCATTGCTACTGGATCAGGCGATCCAGTCCAAACCGGGAGCATTTCACCCCTGCATCAAATCAAAATAAAGAAGGGCGCCCCAACTCACTCGTTTAACCTCCTTTTCTCTTGCTTGCCCTTACCTGAAAAATGGCTTTGACTCATGCACCAGTCCCTCGTTAGAGTGATCATTTGCATTGGTAAAGAGAGGAGTCCAGCCACATGGCAAGCTAGCTGGATCTACGGCAAAGCCATGGTTCTGCGATGTGATAAAGCAGCGCTGGGATCCCTCGTGCAAGCAAGGCTGGTTGTGTCCACGGTTTCCATATCTGAGGAGGAATTCGAAGGGGAATAAGGTTTAATTTAGATGAAAAAAATATATTCCTCTGTTTCAAGCTACAGGTAGTCCTCCATATTCACCCAGAATCTCAGTTGTTGGGTGAAGCGATTGTTAAATGAGAACCACGTGACTTCTTTGCTCAATGACTGCCATCTTGGCTGGGCCCAGAATGCTGGCATTTGCTAGCATTTAATGCTGCTGGAGGGGAAAACACTAGCAAACACCAGTGTTTTCAATAAATTTCAGGTCTGGTCTTCCATATGTGTGTGATCATGTGACCGGGACAATAAGAGTGCTGGCATGATATTTTACAACAGCCAGATATGCTTTATGTTAAATGGTCAGTCATAAGTTGAGGACTACCTGACATTTACTATAGTACTGAAGAATTAGACTGCTCAACATCATTGAAGAGGTATCTATTGGTTATTTAAGAGCTGTAATGGCGAGTGGTTAGAATGCAGTATTGCTGGCTAACTCTGCCCCACAGCCTGCAATTTGAACCTGACGGGCTCAAGGTTGACTCAGCCTTCCCTCCTTCCGAGGTCAGTAAAATGAGGAGCCAGATTGTGGAGGCAATATGCTGCTACTATAAACTGCTCAGAGAGTGCTGTAAAGCACTATGGAACAGTATATGCCTAAGTGCTATTGCTATTTCAAATATCCACACAAACACTTACTTCATCTTGTAAGTCTTAGCTCCAATGGCCAAAGCCAGCAGCTGATGACCCAAGCAGATGCCAAAAATGGGCTTTGGAGTTGGCAATTCCAGCACGTGGTGGAGACTGGAAATAGTTTCTTGACAGAATTGTGGATCTCCAGGACCATTGCTAACAAACAACCCATCAAATTCTGGGGGAAGAAATGAGGTACCAGAAGGCATTATCCATTTATTTATTTCATTTTTATCCTGCCTTTATTACTTTATAAGTAATTCAAAATGGTGGACATATATAACCCTCCTTCCTCCTCCTCTTTTTCCACACCATTCCAACCACGTGTGGTGGGTTGGGCTGAGAGCAACTGGCCCAAAGTCAGCCAGTTGGCTTTCACGCATAAGATGAAACTAGAACTCACAGTCTCCTAGTTTCTAAATCAGCACCTTAAGCACCAGACCAAACTGGTTCTCTTTATGACCTTAACTGTTATTACTTTTCCTCTTGAACTAGCCACTTGGGCTCCACAAGCATGAACATTCTTTGCTCCGAAGCTAAAACAAGCCACTTATCTGGAGCTGTGAACTCCATACTCATCACTCAGTTATGCTTACCCGTACTATCCAGATGATGATCCCAGGGCACCACAGTAACAGCTGCCCCACGAGCACACAGGCACCGGATCTGGTTGTATTTCAGGCCACAGTCAATTGCTGTGATTCTCACAGACCCACCAGGGTTGAACAAGCGAGGTTTCTATGGAGTCATAAGGGAGAAAGTAGGTACGCTGAAGTTTATAGCACAGTGGCCAATAAATCACACTTAATCCTATACCTCTACTGTTAATGATACAGATGAAGCAAGAAAGGAGTGATGGTTTGGAAGATTGTAAACTCTTGGGATAATCCCCTTCCTCCTTAAGCCCCTCCAGTCATGCATGGCTTTTCCCCAAACAATGCATATCTAATTTAAATTCCTGTCCAAGTATTGGTACAAAGCAGAGGTGGAATCCTGCAACAATAACAAAACTGATTGGTCTTTATGCTTTTAATTGCTTTTATTACTGTTGTGAACCACCCATAACCTTATAAGTTGTGTGTCTATAGAAACCTTATAACATAATAACTTTTTGGTGCAGAAAGGTTCTATGAAAGAACCGAGCCACTTGGAAGCAGTAGAGTGTATATTTTTCGGCAGAAGGAGGGACCATTGAATCAGAGAACTTCTTCTCAAAAATAATTCATTACAAATAAGATGTTAAATGGACTTTTATTTTTTTCCAAACGCAATAGTTAAAGAAACCCTTCTCCTATTCTGAATGTTATACAGGATCTCCATTGCTGTTGCTTGCCACCTCCAATTTGCTTCGCCCACATTGTCTCTTCCCTTCCAACCTACTTTCAGCGAGACTTCCTTCACCAAGTTCCGTATGTTTGGATCGTCAAATGGCTGGTGTGAACTATGGACACCCTCTGGTATCAGTTTTCCCAGCATACTCCCTTTTTCCCGGATCCTCTTGGTTAGCGCTCGTGTATCAATTCCTGCAGGAGAAATGAACTGTTAGAAAGGATGGACTATTATCAGTAGACTATGTGGTTCTGTGATCACCGGGAGAATTCACAGACAGGATAATCTCTATTTCTATCTATGCTGAGACTACCTTGGGAACTTTGGAACAAGTGAACTATCTTCATATTTTGACAGTTATCAATAATGTTGATTCTACCACAGTTTTGCTTCCCTGTATTTCTAATGAAATACAATTATGTGGACAAGTATGCCATCTAATCTGTTAGTTGTCAAGCAAGGGGATCCAGTTTAAGTCTTCACTTAGTCATGGAGTTCAGTTGGTTAACTTTGGGTCACTTACTTTTATTCCCAGCAAAAAAAATCAGGAAGAAACCTTTTCCAAATAACAGACGTTATTAAAAGCCATAATCTTTCATGAGGTGCATCTCATTTCATTGCAGAGTGGCTTCATGGATGCAGATAATCTATCTCACATGAAACCTGCATCCACAGAGCCAACTTGTCTTCTCCTCCCAATTTAAATCCTATATCAATCAAGTCCCATCTGATGGGAAATGTCAGAAAAGCCTATGTCTTTTAATAGATGTTGGTAATCAGAAAAGGTGCTATTGTATTGCTTCTGATTTTTGTTAGTACAGGTAGTTCTTGACATACAGCAGCTCATATAGTGACCATTCAAAGTTACGACAGCATTGAAAAAATGACAGGACCATTTTTCACACTTGGCAAGTGATTCATATTTATGATGGTTGCAGTATTCTGAAGTCATGTGATCACCTTCTGCGACCTTCTGACAAGTAATCTCAATGGGGAAGCCTGATCCACTTAATAACCATGTCATAACTTAACTACTGCAGTGATTCACTTAACAACTATGGCAAGAAAGATCATAAAATGGGGCAAAATTCAATTAAATGTCTCACTCTATAAGAGAAATTTTGGGCCCAATTATGGTCATAAGTCAAGGCCACTTGTATAGAGTGACAGAACTTCTCCTACAATCTCTCAGAGTAACCTACTTACTCAGATTGTTGTTGCACAGATAAATTTTTGTCTGTGCAGAAAGAATGGAAGATTACCTTAATGGATATGTGCAGAAGCTGTTGCCTAGGCAAAAAAGGCTGAAGCAATTTTAAGTCCAGAACATCCAGTTAACATCTGGAAGCAATTCAGACAGAAGTCTCTCTAATTCACTGAAGGAGGAGGATTTCTCAAACTGCATCCAACTCTAAAAGCTATGAACCTTCCAAATGCCAGCAGTCCTCCAGCCAAGGAGCAAATGGCTAAAAGAATCAGTCTGTCCACTCTTGGACTCTTAAGTTTGCAATTATTCACAAAACAGAATTTTAATGAATAGTGTTATCTTTTCTAACTTCCTTGAAAATTCATTGTGGGAACCCAATTTGTTTAGTTCATGATTCAATGCAATGGATGAACTTAAAAAAAGTGAGAGAACCAGTAATCATGTGAAAATGTTATGGGAATGTAATCAGTGATTGCATAATGAAGAGTTCATTCATTCATTCATTCATTCATTCATTCATTCATTCATTTTGTATGACTGCCAGCCAGCAATCCTTGGCTGACAGGATCCAGAACATGCCCATCCTGCCATATCAGATTGGGCAGATAGAAACAACTGGAAAAAAACAGGATGACCCAGCCCCAATTATGATGGCCTTTAAAGGTGACAACTAGCACCCTGAATTGCATCAAAAGCACACTGGCAATGAATGCAGTTCATGAAGTACGAGTTGTTACATGTGCAGAGTAAATAACACCATTTACTACGACTGCTGTTGCATTTAGCACCAGTTGAAGCTTCCAAATGCTGTTGAAAGGCAACCTTAGTTAAACTGTGCTGCAGTAGTCCAGATGGGAAGTTACAAGAGCATGAGTGACAATGAGCAGAGACTCCTGATCCAATGTACCACTCAAACATATGCAAAGGCCTTCATAACCAGAGCTGCCATCAGCTCTTTCAGCAGGAGCCATGAGTCCAAGAAGACCCCCCACCCCCAGATCAGGTTTTTCTCAGACAATGCTATCCCATTCAGAACCAAAGGTGGAAAATCCCTGAAACTGAAAGGTCCAAATTCACAACAGTCTAGCTTGGTTGAGCTAAAGCCTGTGGTGCCCCATCCAGACTTCACAGCCTCCAGGCACTGGAATAGGATATCCATAGCATCCATTCAGGTGGCTTGGGATAAAATTATAAATCTGGATATCATACTGATGATACTACCTTACCCCAAACTGTCAGATCACCACATCCAATAGCCCCTCAGGTAGATATTAAATGGGAAGGGAGAAAGGACTGAACCTTCCAGCACCCCACTATGGCTTTCAAGGAGCACATGAGAGAGATATTGCAACTCAACTTGCAACTCACCAGGTCCTCTAGAGGCAAACCCTAGCACAGGGGTCTCCAACCTTGGCAACTTTAAGACTTGTGGACTTCAACTCCCAGAGTTCTGGGAGTTCTGGGAGTTGAAGTCCACAAGTCTTAAAGTTGCCAAGGTTGGATATCCCTGCCCTAGCACAAGTCTTTCTGATAGGAAGTGTTTACCTTCCAAACCCGGAATCCCCTTTTCTTTCAGCCAATGATCCAGTGAGCGTGTAGCACTCCAGTGGCTGGGATTTCTAGAACATTCATCGACAATCAGTGCGGCTACATGAATGCTACTAGATTCAAACCACTAGAGGAGGGGAAGCAAAGAGTTAATAAAGAAACAGATCTCATCATCACAAGAATTTCCTAATCCCCTTCTATTCAAGTCCCCAAAACACTTCATTTATGTATTTGAAATATGTACATTATATACCGTATTTTTCAGAGTATAAGACACACTAGAGTATAAGACGCAGCTTAGTTTTTGGGGAGGAAAATAGGAGAAAAAAAATCTGCCTACCAGGTATTCATCTGGCTAGCGTCCTTAGTCTGGTCAGCTTCAGCACATTAGTTTGCTGGTTTTTTATCCTCTGCTTGGGGATAAAAAACAGCTTCTAAGGCACAGCTGAGAGGAAGCAGCAATGAGAAAAGCAGGCAAAGCGGGATGGGGGTGAGGGGGAAGATTGCTTCACTCGGCTAGTGCCTAGTTAGGGCTGAAAAAAAGCTTCTAAAGAGCAGCTGAGAGTTGGAGCAAAGCATGGAGATGCTTCAGTGGATGAGCAGACAAAGCTGGGAAGATCGCTTGCTAGTGCCTCGTTAACACCTCGTTAGGGCTGGAAAAAAGTACATTCGGAGTATAAGACCCACCCAAATTTTCAGCCACTTTTAGGGGAGGAAAGGTGCATTTTATACTCCGAAAAATATGGTATATATATTTATATCCATCATTTGTGTCAACAATTTCATTAGAAGAAATTCTGCAGCTGACTTTCAGCTGTCATTCCCAGAGCCAAAAAATATGTTTCTCTCCTGTTCTTTGAAACTCTCCACAACTTCAGGGATACATGGTAGTTAAGAAAGACTACAAACTGATCTAATTCAGCAAGCAGATTAGAAGTGTATGAACTTCTAATCCAGTTCATTTCATCCAATCAGTTCAAAGGTATCCAATGTGTTTTGATTATTTGGTATGAATCATTAGTCTAATTCAGGACACTGGATTATTCTGGAAAACAATCTAATCTTATCACATATGAATCAAATCAAATCTCTACATCTAAGATGCAGATAACCCAAATTTAGATATGTTGTCTGTCAATTTTATAGCATTGCACTGACAGAGCAGATGAAGTATGTGAACACCAAGCTGGCTATGCCAGAAATTCCTAGAACTCTTCACCTAGGCCAGGATAATTTCTGGCACTTGGTCTCCAGGCATCCAGAAATCAAATCTCAATGCTAAGCAATCTGAAATGTTTAACATTTAAGAATGGGTTTCTTTCTGCCAATGCTATACTTACCCGGCTGAGACCATATTCATCCAACTCATCTGGAGGAACACCATAATTCCCAATCAGTGGATACGTCAGTACCAAGATCTGGGATTTATAGGAGGGATCTGTCAGTGCTTCAGGATAACCCACCATGCCAGTCTGGAACACTGTAGATTCCAAGAAACGATACAAATTGGATTAGTGATCCTGGCAAAAACCCATATTGGTTTTGGCAAATGACTCTCTCCTGCAAACCAGGCCTAAGAACTGAATAATCTTTCTCCAGCCCATTCATAGTTGTTACTTCAGTCCTTTAGCTCTCTGCTGCATCTGGCAAAAGGAGCATTTAAGGGAAAGAAATCAGATGCGACATCAGCAGCCTTTTCAGAAGACTGGATAGAGTGGACTGCTGACCCGTCCAAATTTCTCTAGGAAACATCAAAACAAATGCAGGGATCTATATACTGAGCTTGTCACCTTTTTATCTCTGTTTGCAGTTTACCCAGTGTGGAATCCCAGACCATATTGCTATATTCACTTCTACAGTTGCACAATACTCCTAACATAAAAAAGGCAGAGCCAAGATAAACAATTATCAGCAATTGCTCCATTCTCACAATTTCCACATCTTGAACACATCTTCCACATCTTGAAAACCCATCTTGAACACACAGTCATGATGTTTGCCACATGGAGCAATTCAATACCAGGTTTCTAGTGCCATAGACTTTTCAAAGATGGAGGAACACACTATTACAGAAGCATTAAGAATGCTGCTGCTACTGTTTAGTACAAGAAGGGTTTTTTTTCACTGAATAAGCTGAATTCTCATGATTGTAGGATACACAGACTTCTCAAAGCACCTCTTACCCATTTGGCACTCTCTTCTATCCATGTTTTTTCCTCATCATATTCCTGATATGAGCTTTCTACTACCAGTACAGCTGTCTCCTTACCAGGAGAGAATGTTCTCCATGCTATAGCTTTTTATTAATAAGATAGTGGTACATGGGAGGAGCTGCAGCTGGATTAAACTAAAGGCCTAACTAAAACTTAGTCTCTACGAGTACCAATATTGACTATTCTTAGTGAGCAATCTGTCCCTCCAAATAGTGCTGAATTTTTAGCCAATATGAACATTGGCTAGAGTCTAGAGTCTAGATCATGATTGTAGATCAACATTCAAGGGCTTCCAGTTTCTAAATCCATCCATGCAAGACTGCTTTAAGGATTACAACTAAATAAATCATATGATGTGCTCTGACCACTCAAAATTACTACACAAATGTGTATTATTGTGGTTCTGTTGTTATTATTGCTGAGTCCTATAAAAGCTTGGGTTATCTTCTTGATAGAGACATGTTCTCAGATTCTGGACTTGCCTTCTTCAATAGAAAGGGTATGAGGAGAAGATCCACTTTGATTCACTGGCTTCAACATGATATTTTATACTTTTTAGCAATCAGCAAACCAGATGTGGCTACACTCAGCAATAGAAGAACCATTCTATTGGATGAGAATATTGATCTGTTCTGTCCAGCAGCCTGTCCTCAAAACAGCCAACTAACTGATTCAATGTCTTCTAAAAGTCTGACACAACAGCACATTTCCCTTGTGTTATCCATCACATGGCACTGAGCGGTGTATGTTGCCACTATTCCCAAAGCATAACTGGCATAATTTGAAGCCAGCAAGAGCCTTGATCTTCATGAGTTAGCACTTCTCTTTTCTTAAAAGTTTTTTTTTTCCTGGAGGGCCATCATCATCATCATCATCATCATCATCATAGGGCATAGAATAAGGAGTGACAATTCCTTATTTGCTCTTTTGAAACCTTTCAGGTGATCATGTTTCAAAAACACCTTGGGGAACTACTGGTGTAGGCAAGCAGAATGATGAACCCAGACAGGATGATACTTTCTAATTTAACTGAACTGAGAATGAGCCTCATCTAGTTCCAAGATCAGCAATGTAACAAGCGGGAGAAAAGTCTAGAGGCCTGACCAGGCAAGAACAGATGTGGTCTTGTCAGGTCTATCACAGACAGCTGTGCTACCAAGTCTAGGCATGTTTCAAAAGCACGCAAGTAGCCTGAGGCACATTTGGGGATCCAACAACGGGTCAAAGGCGCCTGCTGAGCAAATGGGCATAACGACAGAAGACAGGACCATATCTCGACCTTCTCTACATTAGACGGAGGGGAGAGCACCGCCAGCCTTCCTTTTGCCGGAAAGGCAGAAATACGACCGGTCAAGCAAAGAGCTTTCCTTCTCTTTCTGCCCCACTTTGGTCCTGCATGGAAACTCACCGACTTCACCCGCAACTGGAGTCCCCACGAGTCCAATGGGACGCCCACGCAACACCGTCCCATCCTCCAGCACTAGGCTGCCCATAGCTCGCTTTTAACACGTGGAGGACGACGGCGGGATGGGATGGCTCGAAATTCCCGGCGGCGGGAAGCGGGGGTGGGTGGGAAGAGAGCGACAGAGACACACCGGGAGACAAGAGCGGGAGGAGGAAGGGGGGGAAAGCAGAGGATGCGGCCGGCGCCGGACGCACGAGGGGGAGGTGATGTGGCCGAAAGCGAAGAAAAGCGCGTTACCGGGAGGCGGAGCCGAGCGGGTGAAGAAGGGAGGAAATGACCTGTCGAGGGGCGGCGCAGCACGAACCGAGCCGGGCACGTTTTTCTTTCGAGCTCCGCCCTGGTGGGATTCTTCTGCCACCGATTCCCTTTACGGTAGTACCGTACCTGCGCCTCGCCAGGCCCGGTTGGCACGTGCTGTAGAACGAAAGCGCTTGCAAAAAAGCAAAACAAAACAAAAAAAATGCATTCCGTGGGCAGATTTTTTGCCAGCGGGCAGTTGCATTTGGCCCACTCAAATAGTTGCGGCAGGACAAAAGCTACCGATAGAACTGAGATATTTAATTGTGAACTTTTTAACAGCGGCTAGAATTGTTTTTGCTAAAAATTGGAAAGGCGAGGAGATACCTACTGGTGATGAAGTTATTAAGAAAATTATGGACTCTGCTGAAATGAGTAAACTGACATTTGAAATTAGAGAACAGGAAGATAAACAATATTATTTGATTTGGGATTTGTTTTACCAATGGCTAGATAATAAAGCATGGAGATGAAATATGAAATTAATGTAATGATAAAATATATGAAATGTTTTCTTATGTTAAATAATGGTTATATGAGTATAATAATACAAAGGGATATATAAAACTCTTAAGAGAAATTAAATATTGGTAATTTTGGATATGGGATTGTACACAAAAGAATTTCAACCGATCAACACATTGTCTGGAATTGTATTTGAATGAGGGTGGTTTTGTTTTGTTTTTGTTTTAAATAAAAATTTCAAAAAAAAAAAGCTATGATATAAGAGAATATTTGTAGCTCGGGGTTGAACTGTGGGGTCCTTGATGCTCTCTGAGCTTGCTTGGTTTCTTGCAAGACATTTCATTATCAAACTGTAAGGTAAGCACTCATGCTAACACTGGTTATCTGGTTATCTGGTATCTGCCCATTCACTCTCAGTGACTCTGGGTTGCTTACAAAGAATAAATGCCTAATCTAAAAGAATAAAAAACAATACGCCCACCCCCCTCCATGGGGGTGAAATGTTTGCAAGAAAACAACCAAGCTCAGAGAGCATCAAGGATCCCACAGTTCAATACATTAATAGGAACACATTAATTTTCCTTCCTCCTATTTTCCCCTTCAACAACAACCCTGTGAGGTTGACTGGCCCAAAGTCATCCAGCTGGTTTTTCATGCCTAAAGTGGGACTAGAACTCCAGGCTCCTGTTTTTGATATCCAGGGGGAAATCCATGCAGAGTTCAGTGTTTTACACTCAGTTAAAATTAAAATTGCATTAGTATGTGTAACACTGCTGTTTAAATAAGCTACATAATTAGAGATGGCCCAGTTTCATCAAGTACATAAGGGTTCGACTAGAGTTTACCTCGTGATGTCATAATACAGATTGGATCAATACTTACGAGACCGCCTTCTGCCACCAATAGCCTCCCACCGGCCAGTACGCTCGCACAGAGTGGGCCTCCTCAGGGTGCCGTCCGCCAGACAATGTCGGCTGGCGACCCCCAGGGGGAGAGCCTTCTCTGTGACGGCGCCCACCCTCTGGAACAACCTTCCCCCAGAGTTACGTACAATAACAGACCTCTGGATTTTTCGTCGGGCCCTGAAAACTTATTTATTTCAACTAGCTGGGCTGGCTTGACTTAAATTTTAAATTGTTTTAAATTGGGTTGTTTTAATTTATGGCCAAAATATTCAAATTATTTTAATATTGTTTTTTAAATTTTGTATGCTCTGTTTTTACTCTGGCTGTGCACCGCCCTGAGTCCTATTTGGAGAAGGGCGGTATAGAAATTTAATTAAATAAATAAATAAATAAATAAATTGCCTTCTGTTCAGAGGTAGATTCTGAGCCTGGCCATGTTCCCAGCCAACCAGTATCTTGAGTTGAAACATACATTCACAGAGGTAAGGCTGAATTTTGGGCCAAGAGGTTCCCTGTAATCCATTCTTCTAGCTGGGAAAAAGCCTTGTGTCTTATGCAAAGACAAAGGGCAGAATCCTGAAGATGCAGACTAGAAGTTGCTATGCCTAATCTGGGATAAATGATATAAAGCTAAAAGTAATTCTGATATATGTTTGAATTTACCCCCCAGAAATTAGGGCAGATCTACAGAAAATATTTTGTTTCAAGATTCAAATAATTTGTATATAAATAAATGTTTTTAGCTAGGAATCGTTAGATGTTTATTTTTTTTTATGTGTATTAAAAGCCATCTGATTTTTATTTCTCTGTGCAAATGTAAATTTATAATTTAAATGCAGTGTCCCTCAACACAAATTATAGCACTCCAGCATCATCTTGTCGCCTAGCAAGAACTTTGTATTTTTGCAGATAGGATTCACATAGTTGCTTTTGAAATTGGGAGGTGGGGGGGAGACTTAATTTTTTATAAAATTCGTTATCGTCCAAAGAATGGTAGAAGAATGAAAATCTCTATAGCCACCTGTGATTATGCCACAGTGTCAGGAAGCTGTATTATAGAAAATATTTCATTTCAATTTTTTTCCAATTCTTACTTTTATTTGTATAACTCCATAGTAGTTATGGAACAATAACAACCAAGCGGTAATACCTAGGCAAGGAGACAGTGAACTGAGGATCCAAAAAATACCTACTTATCCATTGCCTAGAAAGACCCATCATTTCACAATCTCCCAATTTGTACACTGGTTCCTTTTACACTATATCAAACTGTCTTAATAATTAGAATGTCAATAAAGGGAAAAGAGGGGGAAATTAGATTTCTAGCTTTTCTGTTTTTGTACTTTCCCTATCAATTACTTCACAGCATTTGTAAATATTTAGAAGCCAGACTGTAATTATATTTACCATGCTGTGTGATATATTGTGTGAATGGAAGCAAATCTTTAAATTTAAACTCAATTACGCTAATTTTGTCATTACTGCATATTCTCTGAGTTTAAATTCCCAGTTAAATATTGTCAGGATTATATCTTCTTTCTAGTAAATTTTGGTCAAAATTTATTCTTATTGCTGTGAGCTTATATATATCTCATCAAATTGTTTCTTCTTGGAGTTTTGTGAAATTATGTCTTTTAAGAAAAGTTTGATTTCAAAGTACATCCAAATGTTCCTAATAGCTGAAAAGCAGCTAACCAATTTCTGAAAATGATTAGTAAAATGAAGTATATGAACCTGGTGCACTTTAAAGGCACCATCCATGGTTTGAGCAAGATGGTCTTCCAGAGGTCTAAACCAGCAGGAATCTTCGTTTTGAAGTCTTCTCACAAGGAGAATATACTTGCTGGCTCTTCATTCTGACACAGTTGTTGGTACTAAAGTATATTCACTTTCATATCTTATCCAGGATACCATTAAATTCTTCCATCTCTTCGATTTCTTGCCATAATTTGACATGGTTATTTGTTATATTTTTCTTGTTGACTTTTCAAAATTGACTACATTATACATCTGACCTTCTCTGTACATACTCAGTGAAACCAAATTCCTTGTTTATCTGAGCACATTCCTAAGCCTCAAAACTGAGTGGATGGAATGTAAAACAATCCAGAGCAGACATGCTATGAAATCTTCTCTGGTTTATTGATTAACTGAAGCCGCTTTTTCCTTACAGTGCTGCTGCCCTGATTATATACATTTTTGCCTAACTCAGCAATCTCCAGAGAGCCAAGGTTGGATTTATTTATTTTTGCAAATGGGAAGTAGATGTGGATCAAATCCTTGGAACAATGTGTCCCAAAAATACATATCCCAAGGAAGTTTTATTTTTAAAAAAACACAGTTTAAATCAGTTATTAAATTGATAAGCTAATGGTTTAATTTAAACAATTATAGTTACTACATGAATCAGCTAATTGTTTAATGAAAACAATGGTTTAAAATAATAACTTTTCAAATACTTGGTATACAGCATTGACATGATTTAAAAGCTTAGGGAATCTTGCACAAACAGAGGACAGTGGGCTGAATAGACATCAGTCTTTTAACAATGAAGGAGAGAAAGAAGCAAAGCGTTCAAGGATGAGTATTGTTCAAACATAGAATCACATTACTAGTTCAACTTTGGCCTGGAATGCAGACAGATAGTTTTTCCAACAGCTTCATGATTTGTAGAAGACATTTGAAGAAAGAGTGCAAACTTGCAACCTTTCTGTAACAGGCATGAGGGGAAAGAACAGCAGGTGATTTGGAGTAATCGGGTCCCAGAAAAGAGTAAAGGCTAGAGAAAGAAACATGCTTCAGTTATTTATTAAAATAAACCTTTACATTTTAAGGCAGGAAAACAACTGGGTACATTAATGGTAGAATCCAAGAGGTGTCCTGAAGTAACAGGAGCAAGGATGGGATTGAGTCTCATAAGCTCTCTTTTGAACATTCCAGATCCAGAAAAACTTCCCCTGAAAAAGAGCACCCATATACTGCTTCTAACTAGCACTTTTTCTCAGGCTGCTTCTAATAGTAGAAGAAAGAAATCTGGATTAAGCCCTAAGGAATCAGGAGTCACACAAACACTGGTTTTTGTCATATCCAGACACAACCCTGATTAGTTGTATTTACTTTATTAGAAATTAAATGTACACTCCAAAGAATATCTAACATCCAATAAGACATTAATTTCCCCCAGTTCTCTTTTTATAGTTTATTGATAGTCCCAGTTTGTATGCATTGGCAAAGGAATCGGTCTCGTTGAAAATAATATGTTCCTGTACATTAACTGCTACGGTGTTCTCCCATGTGTCTGAACATGTAACAGAGTGTAACCACTCTGATAGGCTCTAATCCAAAAATTATTTCCCCCAGAAAAATTGGGAACCATCAGTTCCAAAACCAAAGGTAACAACAGACAGCAGATAAGACTTGTAAACTAGCAGCTCCTTTGTGCAGCGTTGGTGGCCTGGAGAATGGAGAGGCCACTAAACGGTTTTGGCTTTGTGCCGCTGGGTGATCCAAAGGAAGGTGGAGAGAGTGATAGTGATGGCTCCCAAAGTTCCGAAGAACAGCAGGTATGGAAAATTGCCCTGAAAGGTAAAGGTGAATTAGAAGGCTTTTTCTAATTTGATTAGCTCACAAAGATTCCTTTTCATCAGCCTCAAAGGCTTGAATCAAATGGACTCTAGCAGAGCTTTTACCAAAATGAAGACCTTGAATGCTGTTGGATGTTAGTGTCCAACAACCTCAGCGAGAAGAAGGCAGTTCTAACACAATGTAATGATTATTCCCAGTTGAAATAATCTATTTCAGTGGTGTTAAGCTCAAGGCCTGGGGGCCGGATCTGGCCCACGGGGTGCTTAGATCTGGCCCGTGGGGCTGCCCTGGAAACAGTGAAGGATCGGCCCACAGTGCCTCTGCCAGCAAAAACGGAGCTCGGGAGGGTTGCCCACAGCCCTCCCGAGCTCTGTTTTCACTGGCAGAGGATTGCAGGCCATTGCAGCCGAAAATGGAGCATGCGAGGAGCGTGGGTCGCCCTTCCAGAGTCCATTTTTGCTGGCAGAGGGTTGCAGGAGACTGTCGGAGCGAAAAACGGAGCTTGAGAGCCTGTTTTTGCTGGCAGAGCACTCGGGCCACCACAGGCGCTCCCAACACGAGTGAAGTTGAGCTGGCCACACCCACCCTGGCCACGCCCCCAGGTCAAACACAACCCTGATGTGGCCTTCAATGAAATCCGAGTTTGGCCCCCCTTGATCTATTTCATTAAGAGCTCTTATTTTGCCCAAGAGCCCCATCTACTTGTACCAGAAGAAAAGCATATGGAGCACAAATCCCATCATAATCAAAGACCAACTTACCTGGCGCAAACATTTATAACCATGGTATGGATCTACACAGAGGCACTGGGACAAGCCGGGTCCATCAGAAGTACAAAGCGATCCCTCTGGGCATACCCAAACTGTAGAGAAAGGAAGTGGAGGGGAAAGGGTGAGGATATCCTCTCACTTTTCAAATCTCATTCCACAAACAGCACAACTCACAGCTTCTTGTCTTTAGTTTTCTTTCAGTCTCTTCCACACCATTAATACTTTGCCTTCCATTTGCAGAGCTGACCTTTTTCTGCCCACCTTAAACCTTTCTGCCAAAACCACCTATTTTTATCTTCCTAAGATTCGGGATGTGAGGACCTCGCTGCCCTCACTTCAAGTCTTTTGCCTCCTACTACTATTGATGATATCTTTTTGTACAAGGTGTATTTCATGTAGCAAATATTTTGCTCAATCTACTCAGGATTAGGACTAGCCCATAAAATGCTAATGCTAAAATCAGAAGTAGATTCCACTGGAGAAATGTGTAGAAAACCCACCTCCTCCCCCAGCTGCAGTTCATTTCTGAAAAATAAATTTCAGAAATAATAGCTAAGCAAGAACACTGATATCATGCAAAAGAACTTCCTGCTGGATAATCCTTTGCTGCCCTTAACAGAACTGCTCAAGGCAACTGTGCTGTTTGATAGTAATAATTAAGAGTTATATGTTATCAATGAAGAAATAGAGTAAGATGAAAAAAATCAAAACCTCAACAGCCAAATTCAGAACTCAGATTAATATCATATAGTATTTAGCTACCTCACTGACATCAACATACAAGAGATAGCAGAGTGGAAACATGAAATTTGAGTGTTGCTTCGTGTTTATTTCTATTTGCCTTCCTGTAGCTATTTCATTGCAGGGGAATTCTAGACTTTGTTCTATGTTTGCAAACTGCAACAAAACATACAGTGGTAAGAGTGACTCACACCTGACTCACAGCTTTACTAATTGATAGTTAGGCTACTGCAATGTAGTAGTCTGTGGGGCTGCCTTTGAACATGACCCAAACTGCAGTGAGTCAAAATACACTGCTCAAAAAAAATAAAGGGAACACAAGCAGAAGACATTCGAGATCGGAATGAATAAAATAGCCTTATTAAATACTTTGTTCGTTACATACAGTAGTTTTATGTTCCCTTTAGTTGTTTCAGCAGTGCATAAACTACTGTATGTAAAGAACAAGTTATTTAATAAGGCTATTTCATTCATTCAGATCTCGGATGTCTTCTGCTTGTGTTCCCTTTATTTTTTTGAACAGTATATATTGGGTAGGTTTTTAGCAGATAAGAACCATTACTGTAGAATTAACTCCTATTCTTCAGTTACCGCATTGGCTGCTAAGAAGCTTCTAAATCAATCTTCTGGTTTTGACCTTTTAGTACCACCTCCTCCAATATGATTGTGGCTGTCTCTCATGCTCTTCCAGGAACTGGATATTAATGGTCCCATTCCTGATAGAGTTTCAGTAAGTCTAGCCCTGGAGACAACCATTCTCTGAGGGTCCTCAACCCTGTGGAACACCTCAGCCCCAGAGGTCCAACAGGCAGCCACTCTTCTTTACTGTTTTTTCATAAGACTGGAAAATAATTTTGTTGGAGTTTGGAGATAAACAACTTACTTTTAGGGTCCTCATCACCAATCCCCACCTTTCTCTACCTCTTCTTAGGTGTCTACAGCCCAAGCACACAAGGTCTTGCCTAACTATATCCATACCAAGTCCCAATGAGCCATTGCAGGAGCTCCTCTGGTTTTGACAGATACGATTGTTCCCTTGGATGGTGATATTTTTCCATACTTCACTGCCTCCAGGACAATCCAGCTTCTGAGGCAAAGCACTGGGGATCAACATAAATTATATCAGAAACAGTCGAGAGGCAGATTCAATAGGATTCCCCCCCCCAAATAAATAGAACCTCAAAACTACATCCCAAATGCATAATGTTGTGAAAATAGCCAAGAAAAGCTGGATTTCTACTGAATCCTTTTAATGAGAATGTGGCAGTAATGCATAATAGGCAAGGTTATGCTACAGTTTCCATCTCCTGGTAAACCTTGCTTGGTAGGCCTTCTCTGTTGTGATGCCCACACTTTATGGAACATTCTCCCCTCATAAGTCAGTTTCATTCCTCCTTATTTTTTGGAAGTCCCTCAAGAGCACCAGTGAGATCTTGAGGTGGCTCTGTTGCTGATCAAATCTCATGCATGTGTGTGTGTTTTATGTGTCTTGGTTTGACATGTTTTTATACTTTTTTGCTATATGCTAGCCAGAATCACTTCTTGTGTGGTGGATATTAATTTGATAAATGAACTCAAGTCAGCAGCCTCCACTCATTTTGCATCTGTCATCATTTACAATACTCACAGGGTCTGCAGTTGGGTGAATCCTCGGAAGCGGTCTTCAGGGAGACTTTCCAATGGATTGTCAGTTAGATCACTACATTAAGAACAAGAGAATGAAGAGAATACATTCAAGGCCAATGTTGTGCTTCCTCTATGCTGTGAATGATGTTTAGTGTAGTACATCACTCTGATATCATGTCTGCTATAGTGAGACAATTCACATTTAAAAACAAGTATCTCAATCTTGAGGCTTTCCTTCTTTCCAGCTTGAAGACAGATATTACATGTGCAATTTAAATGCCCAAATACAGAATTAAAACACTTCCCAACAGCTGCTCATACAAAAAGAACACACATTCCATGGCTGTTTACATAATAAATGTAATGCCTGTATGTATCAAAGCTCACATATAAACCATTAACAAGCATCTGAGCACAAATTACTTGCAATTATTGCTGGTATTTCAGAAAGGGAAGTCAGAACCCACAAGCTGACTTTTGTCTCCCCTAGCCTCAGTGTTCAGGATGAATAAAGAACCACAAAGAGTTCTACTATTAAAAAAAAAGCCTTTCAGTTCTATGTCTTGTATGGGGACTTATGAACATGATGGTACCAGTAATTCTGTCAGCTGCCACCTTATGCTTGCTTGTGCTTCACTGTGGTGACAGACTGCCATGAATTGAGGGGAGGGGAGATGAGGGGTGGAATGCTTTGGGAAACGAACTTGTGTGGTATCTCCACAAGACTGCTGCCTCAAGGTCACCCAGTTGGAGAAAGGAGGGGGCTGCATACCAATCTGTGCTTGAAGTGACCATTAGGAAAACATCTTGCCTGAACCAGATTGGTTACACTGAGGGGAGCAATGAGAGACAGTTAAGGGAGGGAAGTAGAGCTTGGGAATTTTAGAATGTGATTTTCAGTTCTGGATTTGCTTTACTACAATACATTTGACCTCTAATAAACTATACCTTTCTCAACAAATGGAGCCAAGGATCATTTCTAATTAGAGGTTTAAACGGTGGCAGGTCCAACAAATTAAACTTACATGACAAAAGCTGTATTCACTTCCTGGAAGCTAGAGCACAACTGATGCATTGAGCAGTTTCCATAATCCAACCTATAGATGAAGAGAGATAAGCAGTTCTCTTACTTCTAGTGTAAAGGACTGGGTAATTTTTATATTGGGGAGTAATAGAAAACATATTTCACAATAGTTAGGTAAGACATATCACAAACCTTAGTTATCGAATGTTATATTTCTGTTGGTATAACATTTTTTGAACAGATACAGTAGTCAATTACACTGGTTGACTGAGTTCCCACAACATTTTTGATTCTTTTGGTATATTTATTAATTAAAATGGAACAAAGAAAAAAAAACCAAAATGCTGAATTCAACAATCCTAACATGCTGCACAAATCCAGATATTGGGTGGGTGACATATCAAATTGCTTGTAAAGGTTGGCTGTTGAGCAGGTATAGGGGAAATATATCAATGTTCTTTATACTCCCACCATAAAGGAGGAAATATCATAATGTTCTTTATATCTCATGGCAGCTATCCCCCCAATTTTATCCTTCAACAAAGTTCTGATCCTATCTCCTAAGTTTTATCCAACGAATGATGTTGGAGAAAAAATATTTCAGGATAAAGTTCATTCATACATTAATGTATTGAATAAATCAACTTGGGAAAATGAAGTGATAAATAAAAGGTACACTACTTAACATTTAACTTCAACTCACATTATCCTGTCATCATAGCCAATACTAAGAGAATGTGGAAATTATCATTCAGATTATAATAACACAAAGATTTTGTTCTAATTAATATTTTTCAGATTACTATCCTAGGAATCATGCATAATGAGGTGCCCAGCAATTCAGGAAAAATAAAATTAGCATACAAGTTCAATAACCATATATTTAGAACTCTCAGTATATTTACTGAGTATATTTACTTTATTTTACAGAAATACATTTCTGTATTTTAACAACATACATTCACAAGACACAACTCTCAGTAAACCTTAACATAATTAAAATCTCATCAACCTCACTCCATTATAATCATTTTAAAGTAAAATTAAAACTAGATGCCCATATAAATGTAATGCCAGAACTGTAAAAGGCAAATACATTTAAGGCAGCATTTTCCATAGAAAAGGAGGACCTGCCTTCTATTTCACATCCCTTACTTCCTGGGAGAATTTTTGCAATGTTGTCATATTTTCTCCCGTTTAAATAATATCTAGCTATGTCACTGTTATCATTGAGAAAGAAAGAAGGAAAGATAGAAAGAAGGAAGGAAAGATTGATTTTGAAAACAGCATAGTATTTTTTTTTTGAAAGCTCATTTTATACGTTCTCATAATATACTTTTGGTTTTTTTTAAAAAAACAAAACGAAACAAAGTAAGCCTCCTTAATCAGATCACGACCTCTTCAGGGCATTGGCACATTTAAAATACATTCCTAGACAATGCAACTTGGAATCCAAAACCAGATACAGTTATCAGATGCCAAGGGCTGCCTTTGGATTGCCTTGTTACCACGGTTAAGCAAAAGATAACGTACTTGGCCTCAAGCACTGTATTACAGAACAGATTTTGCTAAACTGCCAGCTTGTGTCAGGCGCTGAATTATTTTCCCCATAAGCGCCGTCCGCGCCGTTGCAATTCCGGGGTGTAACCTGGCTAACTCCAGACGGGGAGGAGCCCGAATAAAGGTTAGAAACAGATTATGTCAGCTCGAATCGACTCACCCCAAAACAATCTTCTTGTCCCTCTCTAAGCAGCAGCGGCCCCGCCGAACCGTACCCACCCGGGAACCGCAGAAAACGGCTGCTGCGGACTCATTTCGCATGGGCCCAGCACAGCAGCCGCAGACCTGAAAGGAAAAGGTAGATGGAAAGCATGAAGGACCCCTCATATATCTCCCCCCTCCCGGACAAGCCGCCTCCGCCTTTACCTGCTCTAAGGTTTCTACCAGGAACCCGGCGAACGAAGGGACGACCAAATACAGCAACAGCTGGGCAACCCAGAGCCAGCTGGGCGCAGCCATGATGTGTCACATGATCTCAAACTTAGTCACCTGAATCTGAATCAAAACAAGCACGAAAAGCGTGTTATTCTCTCCCAAAGAGACACAATAAGGATACTGTCTCCATGTGCTGCTTAGACAGTAAATTAATTACTTTAAGAATTAAGAGCTGTCTCCTTAAGAGATTGCATTGTGGGAGATGTAGGCAGAGATTGCATTATGGGAAATGTAGTACCCTTGACATGTTGACCACATCCGTGTGTCTGATTGGCCACTGAGGCTCTCTGCCTGGGTGTAGAATAAAGCCAGAGGAGAGAAACATGCTTTCTGAATATGGGGACAGATCTACTGCTCTTTTACACTAGGAAGTGGGACAGATTATGAATAATCGCATCAATCTCATCTGGTCTGCATTTTTCTCTTATTTAGCCCATTTTTTGAACTTCTTTCTTTTTCTGGCTTCCTTTATGGCACAGGGCAAGATTAAGGCCACTTGACGCCCTAAGCACCACATGGTATCTTTTGGCCCTTCCGTTGGTTAACTCAAGACGTTAAGATTCACTCAATAAATGCTGAAAGTGAAATAAGAGATTAAAAATTCAGCTTTATTCCAGGCCATGGGGGAAATAAACAACTCTGTAGTACTCCCCGTTTCCTTGGTGCCCCAAGCATTTGCTTATTTTGCTTGATGGTTAATGGTCTGCATTCTGAACCTTACTTTCATGATTGTTTTTGAACTGCAGACCCTAGGTCTTGAACATCAGGCTCATATTTTTGGCTTTCTTGCTTCTTCACACGCCTATTAGTTGTAACATATTTTCTGATTACTTGCTTTGAAGAACTTTCATATCCTTTTGAAAAAAATGGGTTGGTTTTAATATTACATAACTATGGATTTTAGGATTTCCCCCCCTCCACACAGCTGGTTGCTATTTATGAGTCTGAAGGACATTCATATAATCCCTCTTTTAAAACCACCTGAATAGAGACTTCAAGCTCTTGTGTATGTGGAGTTGAGTGTTATACAAAAATTGTTTAGCAAACTTGCATGTCATATTTGAGACGAGGTTAAATGCATGAAGCGAACCATATATTATTTCCAAGAAAATTGTAACTATCTCCTTGGAAAGTATGTGAATAAAGCATAAAGTATAAAATACTAATTAGCCCCAGCACTTAACTCATAAAAATTTTTAAAATCATAATAGATTTTGTTTGATTTAGACTCAGTAAATTATATAAACTCAGCCTTTGTTATTTGTAAATCACAGTTTATAGCTTAGTATTTTATGTGAACATAGCTTTAGGTTTATTCAATACATCATGGTTAAATTGAACTTGATTAGAACAAACCATTCTTATTCACTGAAGTCAAAATTACGTTTTAATGTACAAGGTTTAACCAGGCTGTTTGTTGTTTGCAGAGATAAATTAGTGGACTGATAATCATTTCCCCAAGGATGTCTCCCTCTCTTAAAAGCCACTGCATTTTATCACCTTGACCTTGAATGCCTATAATAAACTGTTAAAGACACATAATTGCACCAATATACTTTCTAAATTCTCCAGGAACATTCCTTGAAAAAGAGAACACTAAGTCCAAACCAAAGTGCATCTGATATCAATTCACCATTTCATCTCAGTGATCACAGTAGATTTATGAAAAATAATGTTAATTGGTACATGCTTTTGTTTACTGTGTTAAGCCATCCACTTGCTCTTGTGACATTTGAGATTTAAGAAATTGCTACCACTTATTCTTGCAACCTAGATTGAAATTCAGCATTAAATTTGATCCTATAGAAATTTGCTGCAATCAAGCCATAAAATAAATCTAGAAGTTAACACTGAAAATGAATGAAAAATCTCAGTTTTAAAGGATTCAGCAAAGTTTGGATTGTAATTCAAGTAGATTATTTTTACATTCATCTTCAGGATTAAAACATGGAGGAAAGAGTGGTTAAATCAGCCACCACTGGATCTGAAAAACACAAAAACAGTTTGACATTTCACAAAGCAATTCAGAGATGGAAATATGTTAAATATATAGAAGTATGTTAAAGATAGCCAATTGTCTGAAATGCTTTATTTTTCAGTTAATATATTCTATTAACTATTTTAGAGAAAATGTATAAATGAAGTGATAAAAAGTTAAATAAAACTTAATCCTATTATGGCTCAATGTGATAGCCTCGTTGATAAGTCTAAGACAATGACTAGGTTCCCGCAACACAATGAACTACAACCTACCCGACCTCATGCTAGTCTACTGTAGACTAAAAATGTCTAATTTAACCACAGTATGTTTCTAAGAAGAAACCACAGTATGTTTCTAAGAATATTCCAACATTGTTCTTAATAAATGTATTGGCACAATCCATCCACTTTGGCAAATGAAACAAATGTTAAAAAGTTATGACATTTATGTATTTACTTATCAAGCACATCTAAATTATATTAAACTAACCAAAATATCTTTACAATCCCCAAGGCAGGTCACAACTTTTGAGCACTCCTAATGTTTGGAAATTGAAAGTTGAAAATGTTGACGTGCCCTAGATGGCATTTACGATAATTGGTTCTGGCAGTACCTATGATCTAAATTCAGCATATGTCCAGTTTAATAGAAATAGATCTGATAAACAAATAGTTCAACCATTTTTGCAAAAATTAACTTCATATCACCATCTGAATTTTATCTTTCCCTTTAAAAAAGATAGTCCAAAAATCAAAAATATCAATGGAATTAAGGCAACCACCTTCCTCTATATTTCCCTGGTTGCAACCTTTTATAGACTTAATCACTAAGAGTGCAGTCCAAGTCCAGATTTTATTTCCAATTTTCTAATGATGTAAAAGGTTTTAATAAGATTGCGATTCCTTATTAATAGTGAAGTTCTACAGTGCTAATGAACTCCTACAAACCATTGTTTTTAGGGTCAACAATGTATTGCTGAAATATCAGTTTGGGCAATTCTGGGGAAGGGTATTTTTTAGTACTACTTGGAATAAAACAGACTGTATTTTGGGTGAGCAGCTGCTAAATCTCTTGCCTTTTTAAATGAGTAGGGGAAAAAAAGATGAATATCAGTTTCCACAAGCCACGCCAGTTCATTTATAATTCAGCAATTAGTTGTAATATCGGCTAAATGAAGTTTATTTAAATATAAGTTATTTAACTTATATTAGCAAGCTACCCATTCTTTTGTGCGCAGGAAGAAAATGAAAGTCAAATATTGAGTTTCACAAGGACCTCGATTAGATGCCATGAGCTTGGATACTCTGTATGAAGACCCAAAGCCATCATCACGCCCAGCATAAGAGGCAGGGAATTCATTTTAGGGAATGAAGTTATTAAAAAACAGCGTTTCCCGAAGTGCAGCCCTTTTCCTTGCAGAATTGAAAAGCAATTATCAATTTTTATGGAAAAAAGGATCTTAATATTCTCAGTGCTCCATAGCCTAGCTAGAGGAAGTCCACGCATCTTAAAAATTGCTAAGTTTGAGAAACACTGGTCTAGAATGAGTGAATTAGTTTCCAGCTGTTTTTGGAAATCTGACATGGTTCAGTAAAGTGAATTATCAAATCTAGATATCTCACTGAGCAATATCTGATTGCTCACCTGCTATAAATGGTTATTAACCTGAAGGTTCTGTAATTTGAAAGTTGGGGTATAAATGTCAGCTGAGGTATTTCACTGTACTTGGCTGAGAAAGACCCTGAGAACCTGTTGGGCTGAAAGACATTGTGCTGAATCAGTTTTCTTAAATGGTTACTGTTAAAACTTGGTTATGGCTTAGTGTTGTTGAAAGAAAAAGAAGCCTTTCCCTTTAAGGGTTGTTGGAAGGCGGAGTTTTCCCTTTTCGAATTCAAAATTCCCGGCTGGGAGATTACTTCAAAATGATTGGAGGTCAGCTGCGTGAATGCCGGAATTAGTTGCACAGCGTTCCCAGGCTAGCCTGTTTGAACTATAAGAAAAACCCTTTTTTATATCCTAAAAAGTCTTTTGATTTTGTATGTGACCCTTTATAAAGTCTTTTGAAATTCTTTTGGTTTGGCATGTGAATCCTTTGATTTGTGTGTGTGATTGTTTTATGGTGTTTAAATCCTGCTTTTTGTGATTGGGTTCTTCCGTCCTGGATCTGGCAAATAAGTAATTGTTTTATAGTCCAATCTGTTTTTCTTAACCCTTTGTACTCGTTTGTTCCCTATAATTAATCAGTTTGCTATTACTGTGTTTTAGTGAATATCTCCTTTTGTCGCGTGTTTAAAATTCTAATTACTTTGGCTTGATTTCTTTTGCTTTTTGGGTGTTTGCTTTTTTCTGTGTCCCATGCCTGTTTGGGTGTTGCGGGCTGCTGTAATTTTGTCCTTCCTTTGTTGTGGAAAATAAGAGTGGCTTCAGCTTCTTAATCGCCCATTGACAAAGGTGGAGGCTCAATCTCTGCCCGAGTTTCTGCTTCTATTTTTTTTGTAGGGGAATTTTCCTGCCCTTTTAACATCTTTAAATTTCTTTTTCTTTTCCTAGGAGAAGAGTGAACCATAACTTCCAACAGTGTGTTTTGCAAACTCCTCTCATTTAATTCATTGGCTTTTCAGCGTATTTTGCTTATGTAAAAAATGAGCTCATTTAAGCAAACAGGTTAAGCAAGCTGTGTTTGCGTTTCAGGATACGTTTGTCCATGGTTAACAGTTTAGGAATTAATACATTCTCTGAGTGTACACGCTTCACGCAACTATAAAGCAACAGCGCTGGTTGGGCTTTCGTAACATGCCGGGCTGAACCCTATGAGGCTAATCTGTAGTTTAGCGTGCCTGCAGTAGAAACGCAACCCAGTGCCAGATATTAACATGGCGGTAGGCGGCATGGGCGGCTTGATGTCATCCTGATGCGCGAAGTGGGCGGTGCTTGTCCTTGGGAATGTCAACCCAGCGGTGAAACCCGAAGTGTCGGCAGCAGCAGAGCTGCACGTGGTTACACGGCCGAACTGCGGAGAGGTTACCTCATCCATCGCTGGCCTCGTGGTAAGTAGGAGAAACACCTCCCCGGGCAGAAGCTGCTTTTCTAGCGTTAGCGCAAAAAGCTTTCCCTGCTACTTCTCTGATTATAGGCAAAGATGCTACACGTGTTTAGGGCTGTTTTTCTTTGAGCGTTTCTCATGAGCAGGGAATTTAAGTATGTCCCTCCCCTACCTTTTGCTTCCTCGCACAGGTAGAAAGCCATGGGGAGGGGAGGTTGGGAATTCCATCTAGATGGGAGGCATTGTTTTTCCGTTCAGCTACAAGGAGCCCCAGGCAAAGTTGGGTAGCAGGTCGCTTTGCTGAAGATATTGTGGACCCCTAAGTGAGAATCTATGCAATTGCCTGGATACCCTGAGGCTAAAGAAATTATATATGTCATTCCCGTTCAGTGGGTTATCTGCCTTTTCTGGCTGGGTGCGCATGGGGTGAGACTGTTGGTATGCCAAACTTTTCCTAAGACACATAAAATATACACTTGCCACTAGACATTCTGATTAGTGCCAATTGTCTCTGCTACATCTGTAACCTGTTTGTCCCTGTAATTGTGTCAACAGGTGTAATTTCTTTAGAGATGAGCACAGAAGCAGATTTCCACATTTGCTTGCAATATCTCTAAAGTAATTTAATTTTAGAGAAGGATATACAGTAAACCAAAGTCATCCAGTGAACTTGTAGGGGAGAAGTTGATTGAGAGTAAGGTTTCACTGGCCAGCAAGTTTTTTCAAATTCAAACAATATAGAGGAGAAGCTCTATGATGTTTGTGTTCAATCATGTGTGACTTTTTGTGACTGGATCAACTTCAGTTTGTTAGAATTACCTGTTAGTAATTGCTTCTTTGAATTCTTGTAAACTCATGTTTGTATCATCAATAAGATCTAGCTACTTATCTCTGACAATTATTTCTGATATTTTTCTGAAATGATAATCTTCTCCCCTGATCCCAAACTTCAGATTGTGTGTCCAAAATATTTAACCTTTAGTTTTATTGTTAATGCTTCCAGCAATCAGCCTGGAATTATTGCATCTGATATGGAATGCCTAGAATCTTGCAAATCTTGAGAAATAGCTGAGCCAGATTTTAATTTGGTGGCTAGACTTGTAGCCTAATTTTGACAAACAAAAGGGAGCTTTGGTATCCTCCCCAATGAATTACCATCCTCTTTATATGTGATTTGGAGCTTGCAAGATGACGCTTCCTGGTCAGAGGGCAATTGTGAGAGTGAATCTCTGAGAAGGGACACTCTTATCTAAGTCAGCAAATGATAGAGGTTTCTCAAGAGGAAGCCAGCATATCTCATGCCCTAATTTGTTGACATGTTCAGTGTAGATGGAAAGTTTTGTGCAGAGTGCCCTTGACTAAGAACTTGCAGCTTGTCTCCAGTCAAAGTTCTGTATTTTGGCCTATGTTATCCTTAGAATGGGTGAAAGTAACCTATGAACTTAATTCAATGGGTATCAAGGCAATTAATCTACCGTAATATTGGAGATGCTATGTGACATTAAAAAAGGATGTGGCTATTCCTAGTGAAGTGGACTTATAGCGGTGTGACTGGGCATAGGTTTGGCATTATCGACCTAAAATAGTGTTTATGGCTGTGAGATTAAAAAGTGGGTTTTCTTGGATGAAGGTCAGTCTACTGAGAAGGGCAGTCTGGAGCATCTGCCTTGAAATTCTTCAACTGCACATAAACAAGTTGGCTATGTATCTGGCCACGTGCTGTCTTTGGAAGAAAACCAGTTCTCCATCTCAGAATATGTAATTTAGTAGAGAGCAAAATGATCTAGGGATTTCTTGAAGCAACTTATTTAGAGTAGGGGGATTGAACTTGTACTTGAGGTGCTGCCACTGAGAAAAGGGGATTGACTTATTCTCCATAGTACCAGAGGCAGGACAAGAAGTAATGGGTGGAAGCTTGTTAAAGAGAGATCAAGCCTAGAAGTAAGGAGAAATTTTATGACCATGAGAACAATTAATCAATTGAACAGCTTGCCTTTCAGAGTTATGATAGCAATAGTACTTAGACTTATATACCACTTCACCATGTTTTACAGCCCTCTCTAAGCGGTTTACAGAGTCAGCATATTGCCCCCAACAATCTGGGTCCTCATTTTATCCACTTAGGAAGGATGGAAGGCTGTCAACCTTGAAGCCGGTGAGAATTAAACTGCCAAACTGCTGATAGTCGACAGTCAGCAGAATTAGCCTGCAATACTGCATTCTAACCACTGCCCCACCATGCTCCATCACTGGAGGTTTTCAAAAATACTGGGCAACCATTTGACCAGGATGGTATTAAATCTCATGCCTCATGTTGGACTAGAAGATCTCTGATGTTCCTTCCACCCTATGACTAGAATCCTTCCTTGTTGCTTTCTCATTGAACCTCAAACTTTCAGTCTTTGGTTGGCAAGCCTTAACAAGCCACTGCCTATTTTGCAATTGCCTTAATCCCACTAACTATGCATTCAATATCCCTAGCCAGAATTAGTTACTGATCCTGCTTATTTTCCAGACTTGTTCTTCTCTGTTTAGAATACTTTCCTTCATGATATTTTCCCTCCCCAATTTTGTTTGCAGCATCAAAGCCTGCTGATACTTTCATATAAAGAGAAGAGAAATCAGTTGTGTAAACTAATTTTCTTTTTGTCTTCTCTAAAAGTCTTGCTCATTTAAGAGCTCTTGATGATTGCACAAAGTAAAAGTCCTTTACAGAATAAATCTATTTCTCTGCAGTCTTTCTGACTCTTCATTAATTTCCAAGGGAGTCTATTTTTGGCTAAACCTGAACTGCTAGATCACGGAGGCGATTTGGACCTAAGATTTTTCAAGCTGCTAAGCCGTTTCCATTTACTTGGATTTTTTCTCTGTTACTAGCATATTATGCTTCTACTTTCTTTTCTCCACCTTTTGTCATTATAGATTGTATGCCTGTTGGGTCAGGCCTATCTCAGTTTACTTAGCAATTATTAATCATGCCTAGATGAGAATGTACCCAAAGGCCAAAATAACAAAAGATTCAGTTAGCTGTTAACACTTGGTTCATATTCTAAAATGCCAGAAGAACAGGCTACATAAATATTAACTATATTGGAACAATATGGTTATGTTTTTCTTCATTTTGTCATTGCTATGGGGAGGCTTCAGGGTCAGGCAGAGGAATCACTGTTTGTGGTTTTCCACAAAGGATAGGATGGTATCTACTAGTTCTGCAGTCAATTCACTATGACTTTTAACATCCACACTTGGCAAGCTTGTTTTCTACTGATAGAGACTGGTAGAACAATAGCTGGATAACAAATTCTGTCTGGTGTCCTTAAATGTACTGCAGTCAGACCACGGAAGCCACAGATTCTCTCCCATACAAGGAACCTGTGAAATTCTTCACAATGTAGTTATAAAAAAGAAATCTGTAGTCTGTCTCTGCCATGTTTGGACTGCTGTACCATTTGGGGCTCAAAATTGCTAAGGCAATTGTCTTACAATCAATGGGCAGAGGCTGTGATTTCAAAGGATGGCAATTACAAATAGTCTTCGATTTACAACAGTTGGTTTAGTGCAGGGGTGGGTTCTACTTACCTTTACTACCGGTTTGTAACGGGGCCGCGTGCGCGCTTGCTTGCTTTGCTCGCGCGCATGCGCAGAAGCATTTTCATGATGTCGGGGTCAGTGGGTGGAGCCCCGGATAAAACAGTACGGGTGGAGAGCTAGGGCGTCTCTGACTTTCTCTCAGCCCCTCTGGAGCCGCCAGAGCTTCACCGGGTGCAAACGAACATGGATAGAGTGGATACAGTTTTACTACCAGTTCTATAGAACCAGTGCGAACCGGGGGCAACCCACCACTGGTTTAATGACTGTTCAAAGTTACAACGGCGCTGAAAAAAAGGACTTATGATGTGTTTTCACAATTATGATCGTTGCAGCATTCCCCATGATCAAAATTTGGATGTTTGGCAGTTGGTTCATATTTATGACGGTAGCGGTGCCCCGGGGTCATGTGATCACCTTCTGACAAGCAAAGTCAACAGGGAAGTCAGATTCACTTAACAACTGTGTTACTAACTTAACAACTGCAGTGATTCCGTTAACTGTGGCAAGAAAGATCGTAAAATGGTGCAAAGCTCACTTAACAACATATATTTTGGGCTCCATTGTGGTCATAAGTTGAGGACTACCTGTATCCCCTTCACACTGAGCTCTTGTTTCTCCTGGTCTTTCTTACATTAACTGAGAAGGAAATTTGGGTTATAGGTTAAGCCCTACATTTAAGGCTTTCCTATCTTTGCTTTATACTTTTTTCTGCCTCAAAGTCATTTTTTTCACTGTTTTATCAATCTAGTTTCCTTCAGCAGCTGTTGTCTAAGCCTGGATCAGGCCATGCTTTTGTCTCAATAATGTTGCACGTCATTCTTCAACATCTCAAGGATTTCTTGCTTGGGTTCCATTTGACTGCATATTTCTTCACTGATGCTGAGGGATTGCTAATGGCTGAGAGAAATTTGCCTGGTTTTTTTTGTAGGCCCCAAGAACCATAAATGACATGAGTTACTTTAGAATACTTTCCTTTATTGTTCTTCACCTATAGACAGAATTTTGCCAGACTAAAGCAACTCTGAATAACTACAGATATACTCTGGGAAGCGCTAGAGAGGAACTGTTTTAACCCTCTTTCTGCCAACGCTGCCTCTTTGCCCTCTGGAATGCACCCCCTCCCTCCTGGGAATCCAGGTTACATTCCACATCACAGTTTTTCTGTCCTGATTCTGCTGAAGGCTTTTAAAAAATTTCTGGATGTTCCTTTTCTTTCTTGAAATTGAAATCTCTTCCATATTAATGAACTATCAGGTGAAAGTTGGCTGAAGAATAGGCTTTGGAGAATGGCTTCTGACAATCTCCTTCTGCTATCTGGACTCACAGAATAATTCAAAAAAGGTTTTTGTGATGGGATTTATAGAAGAAGCAGTATGGAAGAGAATGTTCATTTTTCCTGCCTGTTGTTAACACTGAGCCATCTGAAGGCCTTTTCATCTTCATCAGAGTAATTTCAGAGCATTAATTGCCATATCTTCACTTTTCCAAGGAAAGTATTTTGTAGGCGCCAAATTACAGCACTCTGCTTATCTGTTTTGAAACTGGAATGATGGATGATGAAATGTTTTGCACACCACTGAGGTCAATCATATGTCCCTCAGTGATAAAAGATAGAGACAAATTGGCTTTTCAAACAGGGCAATTACATTCTTGTGGTTTTTTTATACATTTTTTTTATACATAAGATATATTTTCTTGTAGTTATAAAAACTACAGCATACAGTATGTATATAAAAGTTTTTGACATCTCTTTCTCTGGAATTTATCAGATGAAGTGGTAATTGTGGTAATTGTGTTTCACGGCTATACAGATTGAAGATGGAGGCTCCCATAATTTAATATTTATTCATATTGATTGACGCAGTAGGCTTATACACAATCTATTAATGCTAGTAAAACTTAATTGGATTATTATTTTTTTTTGCTTACAAGGAAAATATTCAGAAAACTAAGAGTAGGGATGGATTACCAGAAGAGAGATGCAGTTGACAATTTTTTATTTATTTGATTTTTTCTTCTCCCATATATGATTCTGGATCGTTTGCAACAATTAAAAGCAACCAAAACAATTAAAATATTAAAATAGAAACAGCAAGCATACAACATTTTAAAAGCAACGTTAAAAACTCAGTTCAACATAATCACAGCAGGTGACTACAACCATAGATGTGGAGAAACACAAAAAGATAAGCTGTGTAAACTATAGAAAAGAAAGGAACAACATTCATGGTTCTTATGCCAACCTTTCTATATTAAAGACTTAGGAGAGATTTATTCATCTGCCTCTAAACTAGAAATAATTTTTATCCTATGCTAACTTTGCCTACAGTATTATTGCTGAACCTGTTTTAATTGTTTATAATTAATTGATCTTCTGAATAAAGGATATATAACAGTGATGGCAAACCTTTTAGACACTGAGTGCCCAAACTGCGCCCGCACATGCCGAAACTGAAAGGCGAATGTGCACATGCACAGACATGCATATGCATAGACACACATGCATGTGCAGCAGGGACCCGAAGACCAGCTGGTTGGCGGGAGATGGGGCATCCCAACACTGGCAGCATGGCGTTTGCAGAGAAACAAGCTCACAAAAGAAACGCCATGGAGATCTGACCTGAAGCGACAGTGTGCATGCCAGCAGAGAGGGCTCTGCGTGCCACCTCTGGCACGTGTGCCATAGGTTCGCCATCACGGATATATAATATAACTTCCTCCATTTCTAGACTACACCCAAGCTCCGCACACAGAAAAGGAATCTGTCAGGAGTAGAAGTCCTACTTCCGTGATGGTAAACCTATGGCACACGTGCCACAGGTGGCACATGGAGCCATATCGGTGGGCACGCAAGTGTTGCCCTAGTTCAGCTCCAGCACGCAATCGTGCGCCAGCCAGCTGATTTTTGGGCCTTCCGGGCCCACTGGAAGTTGGGAAACAGGCTGTTTCCAGCCTCCAGAGGCCCTACAGGGGTGTGTGGAAGGCCTGTTTTTCGCTCTCCCCAGGCTCCAGATGCTTTGTAGGAGCCTGGGGAGACTGAAAACGGCCTTCCTCAGCCCCCAGAGGCCCTACAGAGGGTGAAAAACGGGCCCACTGGGCCCACCATTCCATCGCATGCCAAAAGTGTGGGGAACGTGGGGGGGGTTGTCACATGCACAGGGGCGGAGCCCATTGAATTATGGGTGTAGGCACGTGTGCGCGCAACCCCCCCATGCTCCCCCTGCTTTTGGCACGCGATGGCAAAAAGGTTAGCCATCACTGTCCTAGTTTATCCTTCATACCAGTAGCTCTTTTTTCTAATGGAGAGGGGGTTCACTGTAGGAAAGAATATTTTGTATGCAAACTCGAATATGTATTTCAAAGTATTATATAGTTCAGGAGGAGACACTCTTGTTTCCTCTGCTTGTGTGAATGAGGCTTGAGAATTGTGTGTGTGAGAGAGAGAAAGGGAGAAAGAGAAAGGAAAGGAGGGAAGGAGAGAGGAAGAAGAAAACATTCGAGGGCAGGGAGCCTTGATTTGATAGGGTTATAACCTCAAGATAGTTACCTCACACATGCAACTAAATGGTACACCAAAATACCAGTTGTCTTAATTGGTCTACTGGATCTATCTTTCAGCATCTGGGTTGCTAGTGTCATAGTTGGCTGCCTTGGTGTGTGTACTGGCATATTTTATTAGGAAAAATGTGTTGAATGTATCTCCTGCTGACTCTTCTGACTGTTGTTTTTGGCTTGCCCAGACTGAGTACTTTGCTCTGACGCCTTCACCCCTGGTGTGTAAGTTGTCAACTCCACCCTGCCTCTGCTGTTGGGAGATGGATGGACCTTTGTGCAAAAGGCCAAAAGTGTTTTTGATTTGAAGGGGTTACAGTTGGTTGCCAGCATTTACCCTGCTTGGAAGCCTGCCAACCCTTGCTGGGTCAAGAAAACTTTCCTTGCTCAGTCCTAGGTTTTGAGACTCTGAGGTCACTGAATGAAGGTCAGAACAGTGCGTAAGCTGAGCTTTTGTTGGCATTTAAGATGAATGTCTCATTGAACATTGTATGCTCTGGCATTCTATTCACTTGCATTTTCTTTTCTTTCCTCCAGATTGGCTCTTCCTGAGCATGCCAGCCTCAACAGGATCCCGGACCTAAATTACTTGCTTGGCACTTTGGTGATGGGCTGCTGTCTGCATTTCCAGCAGTGGACAAAACAGAGCCTGGTGCTCTGGTAGAATTCAGCTTAGCCATTTGACCCATGATGGGTGCTTCTACATTATGAACAAGTGTTATTAACAAGCTGGACTCTCCAACAGCTGGACTCGCCAACAGTTTCCACCAGCCACTACTTTTTCAAAGGTGTCAGCAATTGTACCACACCAACGATGAAGTTTACTGTGGCAGACTATGCTATTTTTGTGCTGCTGCTAGTCTTCTCTGCAGGGATAGGACTCTTCTATGCACTGAGTGGTGGGAAGCAGCGGACCGTCCAAGAATTTCTACTGGCCAATCGTAGCATGTCCTTCTTACCTCTGGCTTTTTCATTACTTGCCACTTTCCAGTCAGCTGTGGCCATTCTTGGTGTCCCCGCTGAAATCTATCGCTTTGGGACTGAATACTGGTTCCTAGGTTGCTCCTATTTTCTGGGCCTTCTTATCCCAGCTCATGTCTTCATCCCAATCTTCTATCGCCTGCGACTTACCAGTACATATGAGGTAAGTGTTGGGCATGGATTCTATGGACATAGAATATGAGAATTGGCGCCAGCATGTTTAATTATATTGTATTTTTTAGCTTTACAGAAACAAATAATATTTTTAGAGTATTGTAAGCTGCCTCAGGGAGAGAAATGTTTGAAAAGATAACATGCAAGTTAAATGCATAAAAGTACCTGCATAATGGATTAGAGTCATCAATAGAAATAGAAATCAATAGATATAGAAATAGAGTTGGAAGGGACCTTCCAACCCCTGACTAGGCAGGAAACCCTACACCACTTCAGACAAATGGTTATCCGACATCAACTTAAAAACTTCCAGTGTTGGAGCAATCACAACTTCAGGAGGCAAGTTATTCCACTGATTAATTGTTCTAACTGTCAGGAAATTTCTCCTTAGTTTTAAGTTGCTTCTCTCCTTGATTAGTTTCTACCCATTGCTTCTTGTCCTACCCTCAGGCGCTTTGGAGAATAACTTGACTCCCTCTTCTTTACTCTGTGTTTTCTCCTAGAGTGAAAGTGTTTAAAAGATAGTCAATGTTTGTGGCTTAGTTGGCAACATCTATTGTTATAAATTCATTAAAACAGAGTAAGGATACATCTGTGGAAGTTTGGACATAAAATGAAATACGTGGTGCAATTCTTTTGATAGGTACTGTGTACTGCTCGTAGTTGCTCATCTTTGCTCTAACTCCCATCCTTTTGCTGGGATGGCATTTAGAAATTCCCTGAAGGACCTGGTAGTGCCATCAGACCTGGGGATCCCATGGATGTGGGCAGACTGCATTGTCCATACATTGTAGGGTGGCATTTTCTTCACTTTTAAATTCTTGGTTGATTGTTTTTATTTATATGAGTCTGTTATTTTAACTTGTGAGTTGCCCAACGTCATCTAAATAAGATGGATGGTTATATAAATTGAAATAAATACATAAATGAATAATAAACATAACCATGTTTTAGAGGTGGACAAAATATTCCAACACACAAAATATTCTACCCTTACTTTGGCAGAAGGGATCAGATATCTAAAATGGAATATACTAACCTTTATTTCAGGGATGGAATGAAAGTTTCAGCCTTGAAATTATTCGAAAAAGTCTGCTGCTTATTACCTATCTTCGTTTACCCTCCTTCTTGAACCCTGCACTTTCTAGCCTATGGCAGTACTAGAGCCCTTTTTTAAAAAAAAAATTTGATTTATATGCCGCCCTTCTCCGGAGACTCAGGGCGGCTTACAATGCGTTAAGCAATAGCCTTCATACTTTTGTATATTTATACAAAGTCATCTTATTGCCCCCACAAACTGGGTCCTCATTTAACCTACCTTAGAAAGGATGGAAGGCTGAGTCAACCTTAAGCCTGGTAAGATTCAAACCTGCAGTAATTGCAGGCAGCTGTGTTAATAACAGGGTGCTTTAAACCACTGTACTACCAAGGCTCTTTTGTTAGGTATGAAACCATTTGATTGTTAGATATGCAAATAGTTCCCAGAGGACTGTGCTTTGCTTTGGCCTTGAAGGCAAAAAGGTGTTTTGGACTGCCTGGAGATGTCAACATAGTGCTTTTCAGTAACTCCCTATAGCAGTGATGGTGAACCTTTTCGGCACCAAGTGCCCAAACCGGAACATGCGTGCGAAAACTGCAGCCCCAGAAACCCAAAGACCAGCTGGTTGGTGTGCATGCGCATCCAGGCCACCTGTTACTCTGGTTTCCGGTGCGTGCATGTGTGCCAGCCAGCTGGTTTTTGCATGCGCCAGAGCCACGGAAACCTGAAGACCAGCTGGCTGGTGCACATGCGCACACTGGCTACCTGGTCTTCGGATTTCTGGCATGCACCAGAAACCCATCCTGGAGTGCTGGTCTTCGTATTCCCAGCATGTGCAAAGATCAGCTGGGCAGCGTGCATGCGCGCATCAGAAACCACAAGAGCAGCTGGCGGTGGCGCATGTGCCCACAGAGAGGGCTCTGCGTGCCACCTCTGGCACGTGTGCCATAGGTTTGCCATCACAACCCTATAGTATCCATGTACTTTTCTGAGATCATACAGTAGTTGCTTTGTGATCCTGAGAAAAGATATGTTTAGAGGAGTTTAAGGAGTTTCAAATAGATAATGTCCTGCATTCAGACTTTGCATGCTCTGAAGCATCTATGGCAAGATTTATTTAATATAGCAATGACAAATACCATAAATTTATTCCATTTTATGGCCAAATTACATGTGAAAGCTGCCAAGCTATAAAATTGGGTCTTGATTCTTAAAAAATGATGACAATTTTGCTTCTTCCTAGTATACCTATAATATATTTGCCATAATTATCAATGAGAATAAGAATATAAATTGGTTGCTTTTTTTTTTTTTTTAATTTGATTTATATGCCGCCCTTCTCCGGAGACTCAGGGTGGCTTACAATGCGTTAAGCAATAGCCTTCATTCTTTTGTATATTTTTTATACAAAGTCAGCTTATTGCCCCCACAAACTGGGTCCTCATTTCACCTACCTTAGAAAGGATGGAAGGCTGAGTCAACCTTGAGCCTTGGAGAGATTTGAACCAGCAGAAATTGCAGGCAGCTATGTTAATAACAGGGTGCATTAAACCACTGTACTATCAAGGCTTTTAAAATGGTTATGATCGTGTTTGGAGTTTTGTATTAGAGTTAGACAATCAGATTTGTGCCTGAGAATCCTGCTCATCCTTATACATGACTCCTGAAATTCATTAAGTGTGAGGCTCTGTTCCCTGAGCCATTATTTTGTATCCAGCTGTGTTCTTTGGCTGGTGGAACTCAGTATTCTTCATTTTTTTTAAAAAAGTAGATCCTACAAGTTTGAAGATTGCTACCTTGAATGTTACTTTGCCTAATATTACAGAACCATAACTGGTTCTTAAACCAAGCAAAGCAGCAGCAGCTCCTCCAGTTTTCCTAGGGCAGGGGTCAGCAACCTGTGGCTCTGGAGCCGCATGTGGCTCTTTCACCCTTCTGCTGCGGCTCTCTGTCACTCAAAATATGCGTCACAATCACCAATGTGCGATACCCACCAGCACGCAATTTATTGAGCTTTTCAACCCCCGGTAGGCCAACCATGGATAAATCCAAGAAAAGAAAAGTTTCAGAAGAAAACAGAATGTTTAATTCAACTACATATACTAGTTTTGTGGCCGCTCAAGAAATCGTCAGGCACGGGAAGGGTTTTTTGGCTCCCAGTGTTTTCTTTTCTGTGGGAAACGAGTCCAAATGGCTCTTTGAGTGTTTAAGATTACAGACCCCTGTCCTACGGAATAGCAGGTTCCGGACCAAATACTGCAGGTTCCCTATTTGCAATGGAGTTTTCTTTATCCCTATGGTCAAAGCAGCTCAAAAGGAAAAAGAAAACAAATATGGACAGGTTTGGGATTGAGTTTATTATTTAAGAACTCATCTTTGGACCCAATGTTTGTACATTTTGCTATTTGACCTCTTGATATGAACAGGCTTGTAGGAAGTTATTTAATTAATTATTTGAAGGTCTATCTGTATGGTTAATAAGAATCAACACTGGCTTGATGGCAGATACCGGTAATCAAAAATGTACCTAATTAAATGATTTAAAAAACTGCCTCTCACAGTTTATGACTCTGGATAGTGTACCTTACAAAAGGGAAAAATTGAAAATTATAGTGTAAAAGCAGCAGTGTAAAAAAACTTTCAGTTCTAGTCTTTTCCTTGCAATCTGTTCTAAGTTGAACACTACTAATTTAATTTTCCCCAAACAAGACATGAATTCATTTGCACATAGCTTTTAAGTTGAATAGCTTTTGTACTTTTCCACTTGCTTTGGATACCATGATAACAGAAAATGTTTAAAATAACTGAAATCCTGATTGAAAACATTGTTTTTAGACTGAAAGCAAAGTTCAGTCTGGGGAAGGATGCCATGGGCTGTATGTCTAAAGACAAACTTACTCCCTTTCCCATCTTCACAAACCTAATTCAAATATAGATACCCTACTATTCTATCCCATCTCCCTCTCCCTCTAGGTAGGGAATATCAAAAGAAGTAAACTGTAATTTGGTTTGGAAGACAAATGTGGGGCAATAGCATCTGCACCAAATGGCAAAATTTTAGCATGGGCTAGGAAGAATGTCAGGAGAAATAGTTATATCCCTTCCCCCAAGAAGTTTAGGCATTTGATCACTGATGAGCACCTGTGTTTTGATCTTACCTTGTTTTCCATGGAGCCAAAGTCTTGACCAAGATAAGTTTATTAGGGTTGCATCTACTTGCCTTTCCACAACTTCATCATTTTGCCTGTTCTGTTTGCCCTCCCAGTATCTGGAGCTGCGTTTCAACAAGGTGGTGAGACTATGTGGAACAGCCACCTTCATCTTCCAGATGGTAAGTACAGAATTTATCTACGTTGTTTTTTGGGCAATGAGAACAATATTTTCCTCCTTTTTTGATCTAGGTGCTAGATTTCCTGTCTAAGTGTGTGTTTTGGCTCTTTTCCTCCTCATCTCCTCATTTCTTATTTCTCTCTTCGCTTTGTAAATTCATTTGCATCGCTAGCCAAGGATAGGCTTCCTACCCTATTCAAATGACACTGCTGCACATTTTTTGAGTCCAGATATCAAACTTTATTTCCTTGTGACATTTTTGGCTTCATCAAACTCTTTCTGGAGTACCAAGGCCTCATCCTCTTCCTGTTGTCTTATGCTCTACAGTATAGGGAATATGTGGATTCAAATCTGCCTTGCTGTGAAGGTCACTTCGTTTATTTTATTTGCAATCCACCTTCATTATTTTTACAAATAAACAGAGGTGAGGTGAGCAATAAATAAAAGGCGCTATGGTGGTGCAGTGATTAGAATGCAGTATCGCAGGTTAACTCTGCCCACAGCCAGGAGTCCGATCCTGACCGGCTCAAGGTTGACTCAGCCTTCCATCCTTTCGAGGTTGGTAAAATGAGTACCCAGTTTGTTGGAGGCAATAGGCTGACTCTGTAGACTGCTCATAGAGTGCTGTAAAACACTATGGGTTGGTATATACCGTATTTTTTGGAGTATAAGACGCACCAGACACACCTACCTTTTTTGGTGAGGAAAATAAGAAAAAGAAATCTGCCTCTGCCTCCCAGCAATTTACCCCCTTGCAGCAAGCAGCAGAGGCCCGTGCAAAACAGCTGAGAGCAAAACAGCTGAGAGTCGTGAGGCCAATCCAATCAACTTGTGCTAATTAGGCTGTGCTGAAGCAGAAAGGAGCTATTTCTTCTTGCTGCTTGCTGCAAGGAGGTAACTGCTGGGAGGCAGAGGCCAAAGGGTGGGGGCCAGTGGGTGGATGGGGCTACATTCGGTGTATAAGACACACCTAAATTTTCACCCCCTTTTAGGGGGGAAAAAGGTGCGTCTTATACTCTGAAAAATACTGTAAGTCTAAGTGGTATTGCTATTGCTAACTTGTAACTGTAGTGCAGCATATGGTTTTTTTAAATCTCTCTTTTATGGCATTTGAAGAATGCTCAAAGTATAATTGTTACGAAATGACAACCATTTTCTGACATTTTGAGGTAGAGAGTAGGTAAACATTACATAGTAAGTCCTTCATAGCATAATTTAACAACTCCTAAAATCTCTCACTAAAATTCTAGGGCAAGTCACTTTTTCAGTCAAATAATTGCACGGCTCTTGTGAGGGCAAAAAGTAAGACTGTTTGATGGAAAAATTGCATTAAAGTACATTACATAATAATATATTTTAACTGGTCCCTGCGGTCTGTTTTTCCCTCTCCTCTCTCTAAATCTCAGGGGAAGATACACCTTGAATATTATTTGAATAAAGAACTTATGTAGGTATTGGAAGGAGAAGGCAATAGACATGGGTCTCCTTATTTGTCTTTCTTTCTACCTTCCTCTGACCTGAGGGTCATAGAGCCAGCTGTGGTCCAGCAACATTGGTACTGATTTTGTCCCCATAGGTGATATACATGGGAGTGGTCCTCTATGCCCCAGCCTTGGCTCTCAATGCAGGTGAGTAAAGTGCCACATTCTTGAGGGTCCAATGAGGAACATGATGATCCATTTTCACAATGGGAATTTAGGGTAGGAAGTTCTTCTGAGCTACGAATTTGGGACAAAGATCTGCTCAAAGAAAGCTAGCACTCGTTGACCCAAAAGCCTGGTTTGGCCTCAATGTGAACAGATGAGGAACATTTCTAGCTTGCTGGGAAGAGGCTTTCAGCAATTAGACCCTTCCCTGACAGTTCTTTCTTGGTTGCAGTGACCAATTTTGACATCTGGGCTTCAGTGCTGACCATAGGCATCGTCTGTACCCTCTATACTGCCCTGGTAAGTAATCTCTTGAAGAAAAAGGGATGGGACAGTTTTTCCCCTTATATCACCCCAACTCCTTGCTATTTGTCCTTTGTGAAGATCTAGCTTCTGTGTTGTGAGGATTCCAGATTCTCACTATTTTCATCTTGCTACCCTTATTGACAGCAGATTCTTTCTCTTTGTAGGGTGGACTCAAAGCTGTGATCTGGACAGACGTGTTCCAGACCTTTGTCATGTTTGCAGGACAGGTGGCTGTGATTGTAGTGGGTACTATTAAGGTTGGCGGCATAGGTCGTGTTTGGCAGCTGGCTGATGAGAAGGGCAAGATATCAGGCATTGAGTAAGTGAGGGACAAGTTTTCTTTCCTGTTTACAGAGCAGTAGCTGAAGAGCTCCCTCAGCACTCATATTTGTGCTCCCCTAGCTGCAAGCAATTTAGTTCATGTGCATACACATGCCTGATGTTCCTATGACCCTTGACTTTTCTCTTCAATAGTCTGAATCCTGACCCTTATGAACGACACACCTTTTGGACTCTGGCTTTTGGGGGCGTATTCATGATGTTGGCTCTCTATGGGGTAAACCAGGCTCAAGTCCAACGGTATCTAAGCTCCCGTTCAGAGCGCCAGGCTGTGTTGTGAGTGTGACACTTGTGGGCTACTGGGAGGGTTGGGGAATTACCGTGCTGGGTGTCTCAAGAAGCTCTGTAGATGCTTCGCTTGGCTGAGTATGGAACCAGGACTTGGGATAGGAAGATGATACATTTAGCCAAGAGAAAGCAGATGGTTGAAAAGTGTTAACTAGTTAAATTAACACTGTCTCTTCTTTTCTTGTTCCCTTTAGGTCCTGCTATGCAGTGTTCCCTTGCCAGCAAATTGTGCTCTGCCTCAGCTGCCTCACTGGCTTAGTCATGTTTGCTTACTACCAAGACCATCAGTTGACACAGGAGCAGCTCAACGCTTCACCTGATCAGGTTGACCAAATTCTTACATGTGCACAATTTGGAGCTAGCATGTGCAACAAGGCTTACGTTATTCTCTTACTCAAGCCTTCTTTTCTGCACTTGCTGAAGGGTATCTTCCTTCCATTCCCATATTCACACATGTGCATGCAGACCTCCAGCCTAACGGGGAAGAGAAAATGTCTTGTTTCACAGAGACTGGCAGAAATCCATGCATGATGAAAAGTGAATGTGTTCACCCTGAAATCTGATGATGGGTAACAGTGATATCTTCAGGTACTTTGCGATGTCCTTTCACTTGTGTGCGCTCCTGGAAACATTTTGCTTGCTTGCTTTGCATCGCACAATGCCTGTGGCAGTCCTTTGCACCGATCTGATCCTCTGTCCTTTCGTCTTTTTTTCTCACCCGACATCCTCCTTTTTGCAGATGGTCCTCTACTTTGTGATGGATGTGCTTCAAGATGTGCCTGGCTTGCCTGGTCTCTTTGTAGCTTGTCTCTTCAGTGGCTCCCTAAGGTAAGCCCTCCTTTCCTTTTTGGACCTAGGAACTGGGCTTGATGTAAGGGGGCCTGATTTACATAGTCCTCCTATCTGTCTCAATCCTCTCATCTCAACAGCACCATCTCTTCAGCCTTCAATTCACTGGCAACAGTGACCATGGAAGACCTGATTCGCCCATATGTGGCCAACATTCCTGAGAATCGTGCCACACTCTACTCCAAATTGTTAGGTGAGTGATGCCTGTCAAAGTTGGTGATCGAATGCAGTCTTAGGGCATCCTCTACTTGCCAGCATTCAGTTTGGCTCCACTGTCTTGACATTTTCTCTTCCCAGCTCTGGCCTATGGTCTTCTCTGCCTGGGCATGGCTTATATCTCCTCCATGATGGGTCCAGTGCTACAGGTAAGGAGTGATCATTATTAGACAGGAAAGCATGTGGAGAAGAGGTGTCTCCCCAAAAGATATGTGGCATTATGAATTGTCAGCTTTACAAGGTAGACCCGATCAGGAAGACTAGAATTATGCTTTACTGAGATTAGGCTATAGTAATAGATTCATACAAGTCTGCCTGTATTTTCTCTCTCTTTGTTATAATCCAGGAAGTCAGGAGGGACCCAGTCTTTTTTTTTAATACTTTCTCCCCCGCTCCCCACCCCTTAACACCTGCTTCTTCTGCTCTTGTTGTTCTGATGGCTTCTGGATGCCTTCTCCAAGGTCATCTCAATGACTTCAAAGCAGTTCATTGCTTTGAAGGTGTTACAGAAATGTGGTTGTTTCCCTGGGATATGAGATTTTCTGTAGTTTTCTTTTTTGTGAGTGAAGGAAGCCTTTTGTAATTATGGTTCACAGACTGATAAAGGTTGCATAATCAGCCACCTGCAAAATTCTCCATTATCAATATGTATATACTTTATTGCAGTCTGTGACCAATCATGGCAAAAAGATATAAAACAATATGAAAGGCATAATTTTTTCATAGATACGAAAATGTAAAATTGACAGCGTTTTTCTTTGTGGTAGCTCTAAGAAATTGTAGTTCTTAAACATTTTTAGAATGTTAAAGTTCCAACCTAATAATATAAAGCAAATTAAATCCTCAGAACAGGGTAGAATGTCTGTTAACAAATAATAAAATTAACTAACTCAACAGTAGACAATGCCCCTTTGGAGAGCTAGCTTGCTCTTGTAATTTTAAAGGATGTGTTCCTTCTATAGCAGTGGTTCTTAACCTGTGGGTCGGGACCCCTTTGGGGGTCGAACGACCCTTTCACAGGGGTCGCCTAAGGCCATCGGAAAACACATATTTTCAATGGTTTTAGGAATAATTTTATGGTTGGGGGTCACCACAACATGAGGAACTGTATTAAAGGGTTGTGGCATTAGGAAGGTTGAGAACCACTGTTCTATAGCAACTTGCACTGTATCTGTCCCCATAATCTATCTTTGTTAAGATAACTCCCATTATAATTGAAAAGACCTTTCTCCTCATTGGATCATAAGGTGTAGAAATAAAATTAAAACATCTTCACTTTAATGTACATATGGATAAATTTGTTCTCCAAATAATAGGATTATTGTAATCCTAATCTCTTCTTCTTCTTAAGAAATCTTGATAAAGAGAACTGTGGAAACTGTTTGGAAACAATCGCTTTCAGTTTTAGGCATCTGTCAAAGAGTATGATGTTTTTTCTCTGTTGGCCTTCTGTTGTTGGTGATATCATCTGCAGTGCAGAATCAAACTAAACTCTGGCTTCTTCATCAAGAGGATTTTATTGTAATGCAGTCCCAGATCATTATCTCAGAAAGGAGAGAAGCATTTTAGCCCTATCATCTGCTTTTTTAAAATAATATATTCTTCACTGATTTTTCCTCTTGGATGCTGATAGGCAGTATCTTGTCAAAGTAACAAGTCAATATTCCAGGCCCCCTTTTTCTTCTCAGAACATAATCCTTGCCCCTCCCTCCCATATTTCTTCTTTTCTTTTGCCTTCCTTTGTTACTTCCTTTTTTATTTTTTCGTTCTCTTTTACTTTTAGTCTTGGTCTTCTTTGCCTTTCGCCCCCCCCCCCCCCCCGGCCCTTTCTGGGTTGACATGAAGGACCTAGGGGCTGAACAACTGGCCAGCTATTTGATGCTCTTCATCTTTTTCTTCCTCCTCCTCTGTTGCTATTCCCTGAATTGCCCAACCACATCTTTACAATCTACTTTCTGGCAACTTTGGGAAAGAACTACAGCAGCATGAGCCTATTGCCACATAGCAAGTGCTTGCAAAATCTGTGGCAATTAAAAGGTATGGAGGACTCTATCCCAAAGATATAATGCAAGTGTAGCAAATTACATTGTTTAACATATTTTACAAATTACATTACATACTTTTTTTCAGTGCAGTCACCACAAATTAACTATATTTGTGCCC
This sequence comes from Arizona elegans, assembly GCA_022577455.1. Taxonomy (NCBI): domain Eukaryota; kingdom Metazoa; phylum Chordata; class Lepidosauria; order Squamata; family Colubridae; genus Arizona; species Arizona elegans. The sequence continues at coordinate 314,515,451 of JAKOOJ010000001.1, read as the reverse complement.
AATGTGCCAAATTGATATTTTACCTGGAAAATTATAATTCTGCCTAGCTGCCACTGTATAAAGATGGTTTCCCAAAAGTTGTTAGGGGTAACCCTTAACCAGCAGGGCCATGCTTGAGAGTTCTGAAAATGGAAGTTCCGTGTATTTGGAGGGTACCTAACATGGGGAAGGTTGCTGTATGGACCATAGATGACATCAAATGCATCAAATGCATCTTAATCAAATAGAGCTCTCCAGTGATATTAGTTGCCAGAATTGTCAGGAGGTAAGGAGGGAGTTTATTCTTCTGATGCCCTATCAAAACATTGTGCATTGAACAATTTTTCTGACTCAGCCATTAGAACTGTGGGCCAGACTGGATTTGCTTATTTTAACAAAAGTATAGCATTTTTGTACTTCAGATACCTTATCATATTTACTGAGGATAAGCAGTAAAGAAGCGGTAGCTCGGTTATCTGTGTTTCATGCAATTCCCAGATTCAGTAAGGAGCATCTGCAGGCAGCACTAGATAGACCAATTATCTGATTCAGCAGAAGGCAGTTTTTCATGGGAAAACCCCCAAATCAGACTCCTCCTTTTTCCCCCCTCTTCTAAGGCTGCCATCAGCATCTTTGGCATGGTGGGAGGACCACTGCTGGGACTATTCTGCCTGGGCATGTTCTTTCCTTGTGCCAACTCTGTGGTAAGTGTTGCTATCCCAGCGGCTGGGCAGATCCTCATACCTATGCCCAATGTCAGATTCAGCATACACACGCACATACATGCACCGTTCACCTGGCAATACATCTGATGGAGGATGGTGGCAAGACAGGTTTCTAGTAGTATTGCCAAAGAAACAAGCTTACAGAAGTTCTGACTTTGGTGTGTATCACACACAAACAACTGATATACTCAGGGAACCTGTTTGCTACTACTCAAAAATGAAGTTAGTGTGTGATGCAAAGAAAAAAAGTTGAATCAGCAATGGGGCAAGAGAAGATCAGTATTCATCTAGCTGGAGTTGGCTTGGATGAAACTGCCCTGTCTCAATGATCTGTGTCATCTTTACAGAGGATATTCACCTTCTGTCCCAGCTGCTGATCACAGAGGCAAGAGCCTAGAGCAGCCCTATAAAATACAGCTTGTCTGGGAACATTCTATTATTTTTTGTTTGTTTTCAGCTCCTGAAGGGAGAAAAGAGGACAGAAGGCGAATGTCTTTGCTATCTGATTTGGTTATCATTGGTGTTTATTTTTAGTTTTTTTTAACTGTAAAAAATAAACCAGAACTTTGCCAGCCTCCTCAAGGAAACTGGTGAAGATGGCTACCCTCTATTTAACCAGGGCAATTTTTAATTCTTTTGATCATCTGCCACTGTTTCATAGGATTTATTTAGGGATTGCAGTAGATTCAACCTGCCATGTTGGGTGAACCCAGCCAGTTTATGTTCAGACCTTTTGGGGAATAAGCCTTTTTATGCATGTGGAAAAACCCCTCATACTTTACTCCTTGTTTCTCCACAGGGTGCTGTAGTTGGATTAATTGCTGGGCTGGCCATGGCATTTTGGGTGGGCATTGGGAACATGGTTATCAACTACCAGTCTGTGTCTCCTGATCCTACTGTTTTAGCAACTGATGGGAATCTAACTACTGCTGTCATGACAACATTCTTGACCTCAACAACAGCTCCAGAAAGGTAAAACAAGAAAGATGTTCTGTGGTCCAACATCTTCTGGGCTGAAGTAACAGGTTGGGACCATGCTGCAAAGTCCAACTTTCAGTCTCAATTCCTGTCAAGTAGGGTATGCCTGACTCCAGGAATCTTAGGTGGTTCACTGCAAAATTCTATATTGTTTTAGCTAAGTCTATAGAGATTCTCAGTCATCCAGGTCATAGTTGTCCCAAAGGTGCTTTTTCAGGAGGCAACTGGACTTCCTTGTTTTTTCTTTTGAAGATGTTTCGCTTTTCAGATGAGAAGACGTCCATATTGTTTTGTTAAGATAGTGGTAATAGAAGAAGCCTTGCCTTGAGAAGCAATTTGTTTAGGACATGTAGGGAGGAGATTCCTCTCCAAAATGTTACTCAATTTCTGAAGTTTCATCAAAGGTCACAGCCTGAACCTACTTGCCTTTTGATCCTTCTCCAAGAGAAAGTTCTCACCTTGCCCTGCTTTAATTTTTTAGCAAGTACTTCAATTGTTGACTTATTCACAGTTCAGAACATTATCCAATGTTTGTTTAACTGAAACATTGCCTCCGCAAGATGTTTAGCTGTCCTGTGCTTATGCAGTATAAATTGCAAGACATGTTCCTCTTGGATTTTCAGAAATGCTCTTATTCCTCCCCTAAAATCATGTTTACACTAGTGAATGCTTAATTTTTGATAGGTTCAGACAAGCCCTGACCCTAAACATATTTGCACTTTACAAAAAGTAACTTTTTTTTTAACTTCTCCAAGCTATGCTTCAACTCTTGGAGGTGCTTGCAAATATTGGATGTTTCTTAATCCATTCTCTAGCTAATTCTTTCTAGTTCTTGTTATCACCTCTTTCTCTTCCTATATTTCTTCCTCTCAAGTTCATTTTTTAATCTTTTCTTTTCAGTGGATCATTTTTATTATTTTCTTTTATAATTGTTAGGCTGTCCATTTATGAGCAATAATTAAACATTGATATAACTAGCTTAGAGAAAGAGCCTTGTGAGCAGCATAGTTCCTGGTTTCAAACCCTCCTTAGCTATTTATTTATAAAGCTTTATAGGCAGCATAATACCAAGATAATAAATTATCAATATGGAATTGCATTTAACAGAATAGCAGAACAGAACAATGAAAAGTTTCTTAGAGGGCACTTGTATAAGTGAAAGTATCATGAATTAACATCTCTTTTACCATCTCTATCATAATTACTATCCATTTACCCTCAGGCTCAAGGGGCCAGAATCAAATGAGGAGATCTGGAAGACAATTGCATTGATCAAACTTTATGGAGGAAAGGCAGCCTTTGACTGCTTTTCTTGTAATATATAAGTGTTAGCGATGGCAATTTTATAAGGTCATTGTAAGAATTGGAACATGTTATTAAAAGTTGCAGTTGTCCAGATTAAAGAGTAATCTAATCCAACTTCTTGTTTTTCACAATCGCCAACTGAGAAAAATTCAACGATAAGATGGACCAGTGCTATCTCGTGTATTTGCTCTGCAATAACTGGTTTCAAAACATTTCTCAACTTGGAGACTGCATCTATCACTTTAGCTAACAGCCACTGATAGATCTGTTCCTTTTGAGCTTCTTTCTCATTTTTTTTGTTAACTCTATGTGACTTTCATTGAGCATGTTTTCTGCTCCCCTACTGCATTTCTAAATCAACCTGCCTTCTTTGAGCTAATTGCTATTCAAATGTTTGTTTTGGGACATTAATTCTTGAGGGACAGAAAATCAGGGGCTGCAATGGAACTGGGAGAATACAGTGATTACTGTATAACCTAAAAGAAGCTTGTGGAACTGCCTCTTTGGGATTCTGGCTTTGTTCTACCACTTAGTCTGAGGAGATGTTTGAATGGAATAGCTCTTGACATGTATTTCTTTGAATTTTTTCTAGGCTGACAGGGTTGCGGAAGTTTTACAATTTATCATACATGTGGTACAGCGCACACAACTCTACCACAGTTATTGTGGTAGGACTGCTAGTCAGTCTTCTCACTGGTAGGTAACATGTTTAAATACTTAGGATCTAGAACTACCATCCAGAACATAAATAACCCCCGTATATATGGCTATACGTATATACATGCATTTTGCATGGAGAGGCCATCAAGAATAGGTCTTGCTGGGAAATTGATCTTGGATATTCAAACATAGCTTGCCATCATTTTACATAGTATCATTACATTTGCAGAGTGGAGAACTTGAAAAGAGTGAGGAAGTATCTCCTTTTATTTCCAAGTGTAAACTGCCACGACTGCTTATGAAAAGAAAGGATGCAAATGTCAGGAATAAATAAAATGAATAAAATCAGGTTTTGATATTGGTAAAGATCGGAGTCAAATGTTTGCAGTGCTAAGAGATGGCTTAAAAAGCAAGGAAGAAGGGTTTGGTCTTCCAGTCAGTGCACCTCGTTATAGGAAAGCTAGTGTCTTCCACCTAGCTGATCTACAACTCCCACAAATTCCTACCATTGGTCATGTCACTGAACCTGATGGGAATAGAAATCAAAAGCATCAAAGGAAACTAGGTTGCCTAAATCTTGTCTTACAAAGTTAGATTGCCTTGGGATAGCATTCTATTTAGTCCTTACCCAGGTGTGAGGGTTATGAGGACTATGGCAACTCGAGAGCAGACCTGGAATGCTTTATGAGTTGACACCAGGAATATTAGGGTTCTTTGTTTTCCTTGGTAGGAGATGTAAATCTAAGTTCTGCAAAGAGTTGCTCCCCATTCCTGATAACCTTACTAATGCTACTCCTGGACTCAGCAGGAACTGCTCTACAAGGTTTCTGCTTCCCCTCATTTCCCTTGCTAACGCCATCTTCTTTCTCTCACAGGCCCAACACGTGGGAGGGATGTAAATCCCAAAACCATTTTTCTAGTGCTGCCGCGATTACTTTGCTGTTTGCCTGCAAAGTACCACAAAATGCTCCGTTGTGGAGTACGTGACCCTGCAGAGGTGAGATTTAAGTTTGTTAACCCAGAAGACAAGGAACAGTGGCCATTATGGAGGAGCAAATCTTAGTTCCACATTAAGAGAAACATCCTATCATTTAAGCGTAATTTGGCAGTCAAATGCTGAGAGAGCATTTAAGCAGAGGCTGGATGGCCACTAATGAGGATTCTGTCATTTCAGATGTTGCATTGAGCAGAGACTTGATTAAAATTAGGCTCAGGGACCCAGGCATTTGGTGTGTTGATGGATACATTTGGAATTTTGAAAACATGCTGTGGGTGCTCCCAGAAAATGGCTGTCAGTTGGGTTTCCCTACTAGGAAATAAAGTAATTACAAAGCATCAATTTATTAGAATGTGAGCTGTAGAAGTGATGTGTCTGGGATGTCCTCTCCTTTGGAGTCCTGAATACAATGCAGTGTTTTTTTTCCACATGACCCTGTTAGTGGACTGAAGGTTAAATAAAGCGCTCATTGCAGAAAAGCTTTAGAGCAGGGGTCTCCAACCTTGGCAACTTTAAGACTTGTGGACTTCAACTCCCAGAATTCCCAGCCAGCTTTGCTGTATGAGGACAAGCAAAGATAATTTTCTGGGAGTTTCCTAAGACAGCTTTTCCCAAAAAAGGGGGTTCTGTCCAAAAATGAATTTTCCTTGGTAGCTTGGACAACATCTCCTGTTCCTCACCTGGTTTCCCTTCTTCATTTCTTCTGTGCTCCATTCAGGATAGGCTGTCTCTTCTCCAGCATACTGTAGTGCTCTCCTGATCATGCAGCCTTTCTATATTGACCATCCCAGCAAACTCTTCTCTTGAATCCTCCAGCAATTCCTATCTCCTCAGAGCCGCCTCCTTTCTAACAAACCCTTTGCATTTTTAATTTTACAACTTTTATTTATTTTTTTATCAATGTATAAAATACAAAGAAAAATAGGAAATTAAGGGAAGGAAAAAGGGTGAAAAGAAAATATGAGGTATAAGGGAAGAAAGAAAAAGGCATTGACTTCTGACTCTATTTAGCACAGTATGATAACATTACCACCTCAACTTTTTACTTTTACACATTAGTATATAAATGGCCATTTCTATAACAACAAATCTATCTAATCAGCAAAATCAACTTTCACTTTTTTTCATCACAAGCACAAAGCCCAGAAGTGATATTCAAATAAAAAACGTATATTCTCCTCTTTGAATAGAACAATCAATTTAACCATTACTGCTATATCTTCCTTGCTGTTGAATTAATATATATTTCTATTTGCACTTAATAATCTCTAAATTATCACCATTTATATTAACAAAATTCACTGTATTCTTACAGACTCTTTAATCTTAAAGGGAAAATATTTTTCATCCATTTTAATACATTAAGCTTTTCTTTAAAAACATATCCAAAATTAAAACATTCTAATACATCTTTTTTTTTAACTTTCTCTTAGCATGCATACTTGAAAGTTCACTTTCAGACCAATAAAATTCCAACTAATTCCAATTAACTCATTAAATTTAGATCATTCCCTCCCTCCAGCCATCCCAGCAAACTTTTCTCTTGAATCCTCCAGCAATTCCTATCTCCTCAGAGCCGCCTCCTTTCCAGCAAACCCTTTTCGGATCCTGTAACCTCTTGATTCAGTGGCTGCAGACCTCATTGTTTAGTCTCTGCTTGTCTTTAGCTTTGTTTCTTCATATTTGATCAATTACTGCAATTTCTCTGTGGCAGGGTTTTTTAAAATAGTTTTGTATAAGTTGGAGGATGAGGTATGATAGTGCAGTGGGAACGTTACGATACTAGTGTGTTAAAAAGCAGTATTCCAGAAGCCTTGAGGATAGTTGATATTTGCTTTCTAATTTTTTTTAAAGGATGCTAATTGCTCAGAGCCAACCTCTTTGGGAGTGGAGAAAATCAACAATGGTGTAGCAAATGGATTGACAAAAGGCCTGTCTTTGGGAGTCAATACAGAAGAAGTTGAAGCATCTGAAGGATTCCCCAGGGTAGATGGAACTCATACTTATGTCTTTCAGGAGACTGCCCTGTGAACTGTATGGAACAAAGATACTAGTGGGGAGGCACAGCAGGGATCTGTTCTGATCCAGGTGAGGAATCCTAGAATTCCTGGTACTAAAACCATTCCAACTCCTTGTCGTCTTGGCATATCAACTACTGAATCCTGAGTTCTCTTATAGAACCTTGGATGGTTGTCAGGCCAGTCAGTCTATCCCTTTTGGACAATGTCCTCTCCTGTTTGTGGAATGTTTTTTCCAAGCATTTTTTCCTGCTCTTTCCATCTCATGTGCATGTGCCAATTTCTCTGAGAGATGGCTAGGTACTTCTTCCCCCATTGGACACTTCATGTCCAATGAGCCATGGGTGGGGTTTCCATGGTTTATTGCCCCTATTATCACCATTAAAGTTTAGATCTCTTTTTTTAACCTGTATTTATACCTTTTGTCAGGTGTAAAGTGGGGCTCACCAAAAAAAGCCATTTGACCTTACAATAGGATCAAGCTGCTATTGGGATCCCAGTCCCATCCCTCTGTCCCTTGAAATGTCTTGCAGCATCAAGCTACCAAAGGAAGGGCTGGAACTAGCCAATACAGGCTCTCCACAAGTCCAACCAGCAGGGACAGGAGAGCCTACATGGATCCATTCCGAAGTCTAGCACTTTTGTGGGGGGATTTTGGGAGCATAGACATTCATATGTTCCTGATGTTTCTTGCCACAAAAAATGTGACTCATCTTGTCTTTAAGGCTTTGCCTGAAAGCCAGTTTGTTCTGTTTCTGTACTCTGTAATTTATGTCTGTGAGAAATGTCTATTTTCCTAATAGTTGTCTTTCTAATACTCAGCAATTATTTTTGTGGTTAGTAAAAACGATTATTGTTTATGTTTGTTGCTTCATATTTGCAGTTTGCAGAGTTTGTCATCTCACTTGCCTCCAGCTTTCTCCATCCCCTTTTTTCCATCTCAGGGGGAGGAGTCACTATGCTTAATAAATACCACAAAGAAGGGCTGCAAGTGAGGTTCTACTACTGCACTCATTTCTATTCTTTGAGCATCACACATATTTTATCTCCTGGTAAAAAATGTCTTTTTTTTAAAAAAAAAATTGATTTATACGCCGCCCTTCTCCGGAGACTCAGGGCGGCTTACAATGCGTTAAGCAATAGCCTTCATTCTTTTGTATATTTTATACAAAGTCAGCTTATTGCCCCCACAAACTGGGTCCTCATTTCACCTACCTTAGAAAGGATGGAAGGCTGAGTCAACCTTGAGCCTTGGAGAGATTCGAACCAGCAGAAATTGCAGGCAGCTGTGTTAATAACAGGGTGCATTAAACCACTGTACTATCAAGGCTCCTTTTTGAAGCTCTGCACCGAATTAGTGGCATCCATTGCAATGTGGGGAGAAGCTTCCTAGGCAGAATTTCTAAGAAAAGGCAAAGCAGTGAGAATTCTGGATGGATCCATTTCAAGGTGGAAGGACATTGGGAAAGCAGCATCTTCCAGACGCCATGCCTTCCACCGAGACTTCATTCTCTGGAGCTGCCGTAGTTAGTTGAAGAGTTGTTCTTCTGCCCACTTTTTGCATTGCTATGAATGTACCTCAGGACCACTTTATACACTAAATCCTAACAAAATCCAATTGCTATTTTTATATATAACAAATCCATATTATGGCTCAAATGATGGCCTAGTTCACACACAGAATTTTAAGACAATGGCTAAGTTCCCATGGCTTAGTCTAACTTAGCACAATATAGAAACCTAGTCTTTGAATTAGGTGAAAAGCAGTGAAGATGCTTGGATAAATGTGATTTGTTCCAATGAAATGAAGTCAACAGCTGGTCTTTTTGTTGACCTTTCTATTGCTGTAGGCAATGTGAGGGTCATAACTGGATCCTGTACACGAGTGATTGTGTGCTCTAAAGTACTTCCAACAGGATGTTCCAGAATTCTGTATCAATACCTAGAGGACCAGAAGCTGCTAATGCTTCATAATTATAAAATGCTCTTCAGAAGTTTAGTTTCAGTTTTCAGCTTCAGTAGATTCTGGCTGATTTTGGAAAGCTACCTGGAGTCAGACCTGTTTAATACTTCAGTGGAATACAGTCAGGAAATATCAGGACTGTAGATTAAACTGAGAAGTAAAGAAACATACCAGAAAAAAGAATCCTATATTATTTGTCCAACTCCAACTATACTCAGCATTTTAATTTAGATTCTTGCATGGAGCAGAACACTGGATTTAGTGACCTAAAACAATGCTTTCTGATTTATTCTATCCTAGGTTTCAACTATCGCAACAATTTAATTTATTCAGCAAAGCTTCAGGCCTCTAGCCTGCCCCTGTAGAATCATTTCTTCTTCATCCATTCCACAGTTCCCTGAGTAAGAGTGACTTGACAAACCTATGAGAAAGTAAAAGGTGATTTAATCTTTAAAATAACTTTAGAATGAGAGGATGGAACACTGAAATACAGCAAGGATGGAGTTTCCCTCCCTACAAAAGGTTTTGTCTGCACCTCAGTGAGGTTAGCTGATTAGTGCTGCAACAGGCTGTAGTGCAGCCCAAAATAGATTTACAAATACAGGTTTGGCTGCAGCTCCTTTCCCAAAGATGCTCCATTATTAGTTCTTCATCCTTTTTTCTCCACATCTGAATAATGGAAAGGTGAGAGGGCTGGTTGTTTTCTCTCAGAAAACCAAGGAAGACGTGACAACCAGAATTATCAAGAATCCAAAACAAATTCACTTAGGTGAAAAAATCTACAAATATTAGTTTTCTAAGGTGATGATCATTGAAAGATATGGGGAGAGCCAGTATCCCTCAGATTTTGAGGGCAAAATCACTGAGAATTGTAGGGAAAAGTGAGGATTATTTTTTTTGTGTAACATTAGAAGTTGGGACCATTTAATTATGCTAAATGATGGATATTATCAAGTTGTGGCCTTCAAAATAGGATTAGGCAAACTCATGCAGAAGAATACAGGTAGTCACAGACTTATGACCACAAATGAGCCCATTTCCATTGCTAAGCAAGATGGTTGTTAAGTGAGTTTTGCCCCATTTTACACCTTGCCACAGTTGTTAAGCACAGTTGTTAAATTAGTAACATGGTTGTTAAGTGAATCTGGCTTCCCCGTTAATCTTTGCTTGTCAGAAGGTCGCAAAAGGTGACTTGGGACACTGCAACTGTCATAAATACATGCCAACTTCTCAGTGTCCAAATTTTGAACACATGACCATGGTGATGCTGCAATGGTTGTAAGTGTAAAAAACAATATAACAATTTTTTCCAGTGCTGTTGCCACTTTGAACGGTCACTAAACAAATGGTTGTAAGTCGAGAATTACCTGTATGTTATTCATACTGTTGGAGGCAGCTGGGACACAAACAGTGCAATGCAGTGTTCATACTCTGCTTGTGTCTCACACATCTGATTAAGCAATGTGGTGAGATAGTGCCAGGCTAGAAGGCATGACTTTTCATATATTGGTTAGGAATAGTCACTTCTTAAGAACTCTATAAAGAGTCCTGTGAGACTATGGGGGAAAATACATCTCTCTATGAGGGTCCCAGTCTTTGTCCCTTGCAGATGTTTCTTTCCTTCTTGGTCACTAAGGTGGAGAAGAAAGAACAGAGATGTTAGCTGACATTCAGAATATTTATTTATTTGTCATATTTCTATGCTGCCCACTCTCCGAGGACTCTGGGCAGCTTGCACCAAAGACAGTATACTAAATAGCATATTGCCTCCAACAATCTGGGTCCTCATTTTACCCACCTCGGAAGGGTGGAAGGCTGAATCAACCTTGAGCCGATGAGATTTGATCCGCTGATCTGTTGAACTAGCAGTCAGCTGAAGTAGCTGCAGTACTGCACTCTAACCACTGCGCCACCTCGGCTCATTTAATGAGACATTCACCATATTTAATCAGGGAATCCAGGGTATATTTTTTTAACAAGTAGGTTTCATTTCACAGCCTGAAAAGGTTTGAAAAACTCATTAATAAACTATATTTGAGAAATATGTTATTTTTTAAAATCTTTTATGATTTGCAGAGGAGAATTTTGTGTAAGGCTATTAGCATGATTTAGATTAAATGAACTGTATTTTTATACTATGTAGGAATTGAAATTCTTTGAGCTATTTTACACGGTCCCAAATCAGAGAAATAAAAAATATTGAAATAACACATAATTTATAATTGTTGTATGCATTATAAAGTCTTTCAAAATTTGAAAGGCAAAATAATTGTAGTAAAATAAAACCAGACAAATAATATTCTAAACAAATCTAAGGTTGCTGTATATTACACAAAATTGGGGAAATTATTTGCCTGGAACTAAAAACAGATACATAGATTCAACCTTTGAAGGACAGTATTTCACTGAAAAGCTTCCATTTCCAATAAGCTGCCTAGTAATCTGGATTTGCATACAGGGACTTCAATAATTATCACAGGATGATGAGTATTAGGAATATGTGGAAAATACTATTCATTTAGGATACATAATTTTTATAAAATCAACAATTTCAATTGAATCCTGAAATGGACTAAGAACCGATAGTTTAATTAGAGTGTCTGATCTTGCTCTTATATTCTGGAGAAACAAGACAAATCTATTTTCATACACAGGAGAAAAAAAAGCCCAGAAACCATCAAATAAGGCAATCAGTATAGCTTATTTTAATGAAACTTTTTAATTTGGAGTTTGTTATGCCCCTTTAGAGAATTGAAATTGCTGTATGAAATAATAATGGGATATAACCATTAGGTATACAGTCATGGCCGTAAATGTTGGCACCCCTGAAATTTTTCCAGAAAATGAAGTATTTCTCACAGAAAAGTATTGCAGTAACACATGTTTTGCTATACACATGTTTATTCCCTTTGTGTGTAATGGAACAAAACCAAAAAGGGGAGGAAAAAAAGCAAATTGGACATAATGTCACACAAAATTCCAAAAATGGGCTGGACAAAATCATTGGCACCCTTTACTTAATATTTGGTTACACACCCTTTGGAATAAATAACTGAAATCAGTCGCTTCTGATAACCATCAATAAGCTTCTTATACCTCTCACCTGGAATTTTGGACCACTCTTCCTTTGCAAACTGCTCCAGGTCTCTCTTATTGGAAGGGCGCCTCTTCCCAACAGCAATTTTAAGATCTCTCCACAGGTGTTCAATGGGATTGGGACCTGGACTCATTGCTGGCCACTTCAGAACTCTCCAGCACTTTGTTGCCATCCATTTCTGGGTGCTTTTTGACGTATGTTTGGGGTCATTGTCCTGCTGGAAGACCCAAGATCTCCGACGCAAACCCAGCTTTCTGACACTGGGCTCTACAGTGCGACCCAAAATCCGTTGGTAATCCTCAGATTTCATGATGCCTTGCACACATTCAAGACACCCAGTGCCAGAGGCAGCAAAACAACTCCAAAACATCAGTGATCCTCCACCATATTTCACTGTAGGTACTGTGTTCTTTTCTTTGTAGGCCTCATTCCGTTTGCGGTAAACACTAGAATGATGTGCTTTACCAAAAAGTTCTATCTTGGTCTCATCTGTCCACAAGACATTTGCCCAGAAGGATTTTGGCTTACTCAAGTACATGTTGGCAAACTGTAGTGTTGCTTTTTTATGTCTCTGTGTCAGAAGTGGGGTCCTCCTGGGTCTCCTGCCATAGCATTTCATTTCATTTAAATGTCGACAGATAGTTCACGCTGACACTGATGCTCCCTGAGCCTGCAGGACAGCTTGAATTGCTTTGGAACCTGTTTGGGGCTGCTTATCCACCATCCGGACTATCCTGCGTTGGCACCTTTCATCAATTTTTCTCTTCCGTCCATGCCCAGGGAGATTAGCTACAGTGCCATGGGTTGCAAACTTCTTGATAATGTTGCGCACTGTGGACAAAGACAAATCTAGATCTCTGGAGATGAACTTGTAACCTTGAGATTGATGATATTTTTCCACAATTTTGGTTCTCAAGTCCTCAGACAGTTCTCCTCTTTCTGTTGTCCATGCTTAGTGTGGCACACACAGACACACAATGCAAAGACTAAGTGAACTTCTCTCCTTTTTATCTGCTTTCAGGTGTGAGTTTTATATTGCCCACACCTATTACTTGCCCCAGGTGAGTTTAAAGGAGCATCACGTGCTTCAAACAATCTTATTTATCCACAATTTTGAAAGGGTGCCAATGATTTTGTCCAGCCCATTTTTGGAGTTTTGTGTGACATTATGTCCAATTTGCTTTTTTTCCTCCCCTTTTTGGTTTTGTTCCATTACACACAAAGGGAATAAACATGTGTATAGCAAAACATGTGTTACTGCAATACTTTTCTGTGAAAAATACTTCATTTTCTGGGAAAATTTCAGGGGTGCCAACATTTACGGCCATGACTGTATATAACCCATTGATAATATTGCTGAATATACATATGAAAACACATCCAATTGTTGGGTGTGATAAACCACAGATGTTTTTTTACAGCAAATCAGAACACTTGTATATCTAAAGGATTCTGCCTCTGATCCCATCAAAATAAATTTGGTTGCCATTCATTTCCCCATCACATTCTTATGACTGATGAACAGCTAGATAGACAATCAAATTGCTTGCATCTTGACTCTCTAGTAGATTTTATTCATTCAGATTATTCCTATGTGTCATTTGGATGATGACAGCAAAGTGCTTCACAGAGGCAAATCATTCCAGGCATGTGAGTTAATGTCCAAGCTACATGGCCATTCTGACTTACCAAATATGTGATAGGTATAAACTGTCTAGTATCTCTTAACCTCTCATATTCAATAACAAAAGAAACTTCAGAGACTTGATATGGCCGAATCAGTTACTTTATTACAGAAATGAACAACTCATATAGATGCAGATGTACCTACTGCAAAATGCCGGAAGCTAGTCATATACATACATGTCAGTAGATGCTTGGTTATTCTTTTTAAATGTTTACATAACTTCGTCTGTCTTCAGAAGCAATGATTTCTGCTTCCCGACTATTAGCCCTTCCATGGCTGATACTGACTAAGGAAGTTGACCAAGGGAAGTAGTAGGCCAAGTAGTTTTTAAGAAAAGATCTGCAAAAAAGACTGGACCTCCATGGGCTATTTCTGCAAAAGATAAACTAATTGTAGGGTAGAAACAGGATCCCAACAATCTAAAACCATCATGTGCTTAGGGAGGGAGCTGCTTTTGTATTGGGAAGGGACAGATGGCTGTGGGCCAAAAACCAAATTTATTTGGTTTGCCAATTTGGTTTAGTGGTTATGGCACAGACTACAAAACAGGAGACCCTGAGTTCAAGTTCCATCTTAGCCATGAAAGCCAGCTGGGTGACTGGGTCAGTCACACTGTCTCACACCAAGCCACCTCACAAGGTTGTTGTCAGGAAATTAGGAGATGGAAGGTTTGCTGCCTTCAGTTATTTGTAAAAAATAATAAAGACGATACAAATAACAAGTGTTCTGTATATCTTTAATGTATAGCCATGCTGGCCACACGACCATGGAAAATGTCTTGAGGCAGTGCTGGTTCCTTCAGCCAAAAAACAGAGATGAGCACCATACTTGAGTTGGATGTGACAGATACTTTTATCTTTTTAACAAAGATAAAAAATAGGTAATTTCTTCTCAGTTAAATTTAGGAATAAATGAGTATATTTGCTACCATCCCACAATGATAAATCCAGAATCAATTTATTTACATGGCTCTTTGATTAAATACATTTTCTTTCCCTTTCTTTTCTCATCTTTCAGCCTTACATAAAAACCAATATAAGTCTCATTTAGTGACTCACTAGGTCACTTTAGAAGATCATTCACTCATTTTTAGCCCAATCTCACAAAATGGTTGTGAAAATGGATCCCATCTTGAGCTCTGAGAAAAAAGGATATAAATCAAATATACACATTTTAAAAAATGGTCCACTTAGTCCAGTGGTTCTCAACCTGTGGGTCGCGACCCCTTTGGGGGGTCGAACAACCCTTTCACAGAGGTTGCCTAAGACCATCGGAAAACACATATTTTCGATGGTTTTAGGAATAATTTTATGGTTGGGGGTCACTACAACATGAGGAACTGTATTAAAGGGTCGCGGCATTAGGAAGGTTGAGAACCACTGACGTAGTCCAACTGTACTTGGGTCCTATTGATAACCTTGGAGGCTGTTGGCAATCCTGACTGAAGTGGGGTTTTAGAGCTCTCTTTGGGGGGTGTTTTGGGGTTCTTAGGATGGTATGAGCTCCTTGGCTCCTTCCATCTCTTGGGTTGTGATTTAAGTGCATCTTTAAAAAAAAATTACAATAGCTATTGTAGGAAGTTAGCACTCACCCCTCTCCTAGAAGAATGAAATAGTTTAGGAAATATTTTAAAAAGGCAGAATTATTTCCCTGGATGAGAAATGGAGAAACATGTTTTAAAGACAAAGCAGCTTCCTGCCTCCTCCCCCCCCCCACACCTTTGTCAATGGCCATTAAGGCCTCAGCCAAGCTCACTCATTTCCCCCTACTTTTGTCAATGGGCTATCATCTGCAACACAATAGGACCCATCTAGCAACAGAAACTCACCACATGGCAAGACTCAAGCAAGCTTGAGAGACAACCTACTAAGTTAGCTAAGACCACCTGGGAGTTTGACAAACCAATCAGGATACATTTCTTATACTGGAACAAGAAACTCAGAGGTGGGGCCCAATAGAGGGCATAAAACCAAGGCACTCCCAGCATCTGGGGCTTCTTTGTTTTCTACTCAACTCACTCAAGCCAGGTGATTCCTGTCCACCATTAAACCATCTTTCCAAGCAGTCTCCATGTTTCCAGTGTCTTTTTCCCCACTTGGAGCTGAACCCAGATGGACATTTCTTCCAACACTACATCATCCTAAGGCAGGGGTGGGCATCTGTGGCCCTTTTACAACCTGTGGACTTCAACTCCCAGAATTCCTGAGACAGCCTGGCTGTCTCAGGAATTCTGGGAGCTGAAGTCCACAGGTTGTAAAAGGGCCACAGTTGCCCACCCCTGTCCTAAGGTCCAGAAACAAAACTCAAATAAGTATATAGTCTAAATCTGTCATAACATCAGGAAGAAGACTTAAGAGGAAAGACTACATGGAAACACTGCGGAATATTCTCCAAGATTCATTATATATAAACCCACGGCCGTACAACAGAAAAGATGCTACTAATTCCACTCATGGGAACGTTTCCTAGTACAGTGAGTAGATGCATTGCACAAAATGCATGATGCGCACGCGCAGAAATTAGCATGGCGGTAATTCCAGCAATTGCCCTATCGCTTTAAGACAGTGTTTCTCAACCTTGGTAGCTTGAAGATGGGTGGACTTCAACTCCCAGAAACCCCCAGCCAGCGCTGCTGGCTGGGGGATTCTGGGAGTTGAAGTCCACCCATCTTCAAGCTACCAAGGTTGAGAAACACTGCTTTTAAGACGTCTGAAGCTTCTCCTTAGGAAGAAAATGGAGAGCAGCTAACATTGCTTCCGCCTCTTAAACACCGCGTGATTTGCCCGGCTTCCGCCCTAACTACAGACACCAAGCGGCGGCGGCGACGTGGATGTTTCTTTTGACTCTTAAAGCGACCGAAGGTTTTCTCGCCGGCCGGTCCTCCTTGTGCCGACGTGTGCTGAGAATTCTGCGCCTGCGCCACGTCAAAGGAGGTCGGATTTGCGCATGCGTGGTCGAGATCAAAGGGCTGTTGTACCGTGAGCTACGCTAGAGAGGAGGGGAGCCGAGGAAAGAACAGCTCAGTGCGGAATTGGCATGAGTTGACCTTTGAACCCCACTGATCCCGGCTTCGCTGATCCAGTCATGTCCCCTCGTCGGCCGCCCGAGCTCTACCGGGCTCCGTTCCCGCTCTATGCCCTCCGCATACACCGTGAAGCTGGACTAGCGCTGATCGCGGGGGGAGGCGGCGCTGCCAAGACGGGGATCACCAATGGCTTGGTATGGAAACTACGGGAGCAGGGCACACACCCCTCCTCCTGCCCTCGGATTCGCCTTCTGTGCATTGGCTGGGAGCTCCCCTCCTGCCCCTAGAGCGGCACCCCATCACTCAGTTAGGCGGGGAATGGGGAGGGCTGGTGGTGGTGTTTGCTGCAACTGTCAGAACAAGGTTTGTGCGGCATTGGACGAAGCTGCCTTTTGAAGTGCACAGTGTAAATAGTGCATGAAAAAAAAAATCATAAACCTGGAAGAGTTAAGCATGCCTCCTTGGTCTGGGCTGGGGCACAGGGAACATTATGGCGCAGCAGACTTAAGTACTGTTAAGTAACACCAGCTGCCTGCAATTACTGCAAGTTCAAATCTCAGCCTTCCATCCTTTTGAGGTAGGTAAAATGAGGACCCGGATTGTGGGGGCAATAAGCTGAGTTTGTATAAAAAAGAACACCGCTTAGCGGGGGAGCAAAAAGCCCTACTAAGCAGGTATATACAAAAGTATGAAGGCTATTGCTTAATGCAGTGTAAGCCGCCCTGAGTCTCCGGAAAAGGGCGGCATATAAATTGAACCAATAAATAAATGAATAAATATATGGACTCCAAAGGAAAACATGAAAAGGACTACCAAGAGGGAAGAGTGGCCTTTTAGGCAAGGACAAAACCATGCTTGAAGAAGGGGGGAGTTGTGCCCTCTGTGTACCCACTCTTTGGTACAACAATAAGGAAAGACAAATCTTGTCATCCCTGGCAAGATTTGCCCTTGGGTAGATAAGGAAGAAGGCCGCTTTGCAGGGGTAGTTGTGCCTCATCCTTCCTTTCTCTATTTTGTTCCCCAAGCATTTCTTGCAGCTGCACTGGAGAGATGGCAAGTTATCTGCCTCGCTGCTACATGCTCATGACACAGAGACCCGGGCCACCATGACTATGGCACTGGCAGGAAATTTTATTGCTGCAGGGCAGGATGCTACTTGCCACATCCTGAGTTTCCAGCTCTTTAAATCTGGGCAGAAAACAGGTGGCAGCAGCGGCGATAGTGCTAAAGCAGGTGAGAACCTGACATTTATTTAGCTACAGAATTGAATTCCTAATATATTAAGGCCCAGAACAATAGCTGTCTAAAAACTAATGTAAAAGTGGAAACAGCAATACTTACAAATCTTGCTGATCCTGAAAACGGACAAGATCTGCAGAAGAGAGAGGAAAGTTGGGAGCTGTTGGTCAGAGAGGTTTATGGAATATTTCCTTATGTGCCATTATGCCTTTAGGTGCTGGTGATAAGGATCTACGGAGACGCAAGGCCCCTGTCCCCAATGAGAAAAGCAATGGCAATACACACAGGGAGATGACGGAGGTGGCAGTGGAAACTTTGCACTGTGTCCAAACAGACACCAGTCCAGATACCCTACAGAAGGCTGTGTGCTTCAGTGATGATCATACCCTTATGGCTACTGGTGGCGTGGATGGTTTCCTGCGAGTCTGGGAGGTACACCTGTATGGGGAGATGAAGAAATGGCCTGTTGTGTTGTTGGGGAGCAAGGTTTTGGTCTGGAGCTACAATGGCGGAGAGAGGAAGAGGAAGACTTTTGGGTTGCAAAGCACTTCTTTCGTACATTAGGAGAGTGGACATGGAGGTGATGGTAAATCTCTTCTGTCTTACATCTTCCACAGTTTCCCAGCATGAAGAAAACTCTTGAATTCCAGGCACACAATGGTGAGATAGAGGATATAGCACTGGGTCCTGATAACAAGGTGAGAAGACTGGGATTTATTTGTTTCTACTGCTTATTAAGGGAAGTGATCTAAGGTGCCAATGAAGAAGGCAATATTGCACAATCTTCCCAGATTATATTCCAGCAGGATGAGGGAACAAGAGGAGAGAAGGGTTTGGGAAGAGCAAGTGATAAGGCAGAATTGAAGATGGCCCAAGGAGACAGGGATAGAAGTAGTTTCTGGAGAGATAACGTAGGGGTAGACATTATCAGGACTTAGATAATTTGCACAAATAACAGTTTTTAAAAATCCATTTCTTTTTAAAGGTATTTAATAAAAACTATTTTTTTTCTTTGCTATCTTGAACCTTCCCCACATTTTGCCATTACCTTCAAGTCTGAAAGGATTTTCTAAGGAGTTTAGTAGTGGTAGTGGAATAATAGGATAATTAGCAAAAAGCTTGTCACAAGAGGGTAACATATGGCAATCCTCCCCACACATCCAAAGGGGAAAAAACCCTCAAAAAATATTCTTTCTCCAGTTTGCCCAAAGACACCCAGCCAGCTTTCATGTTGATGTGAATCTAGGCAATTATAGATTATTCAGTTAACCGTAGTCAAACAAATAATGGTTAGTGTTATAGATGAATAGCCTTTGCTCAAAAGAGTAATGTGAAAGAGAGTGTGAAGGATTATGTATCATTCTTCATCTAGGTAAGTTGAATAGCCTTGGAGTAGAGGACCACTGAATTATGTAGCCGCCTCTGACAGTCCATAACATTTTCTGCTTCTTTCTGGAGTAAGGAAAGGCTAATAGAGAAAAGAGACAGAAGGCACAGAAAGCAAGAAAATGCAATATTTCCATTATGGAGCATGCTTTCCATTGCACAGAACAGTTTCTGAAATCAAAAGAAATAGCTTTTCAAAAGCAGGGATTCTCAGACCTAATCACAAACTCCTTGCTGCTGTGTATGAAATGTGCATACCATTGAAAACAGAAGGGATTTCAAATCCAACAGGGACCCGTACAATATCAGATTTTTGGTTGCTGCTAGCTTTGATAGTTCCCAGGAAAGATAGAAGGAAGGAAAACATTCAGAGACAAATATGTCAAAACACAGAGCACCCATTAAAGATGCATAAGATAGAGAACAGTTTGACTGTAATGGTCGCTCATATGCAGAAAGCTTGATGAAGCACAGTGGAATAGTTGAAACTCATCTTTGGCTAAAGACTGGCTGGCATTGTTTTTATGGGCAAGATATAGTAATGGTGGTTGGGGACCATGGCTGCTCATATTGCATCTCTCCAGGTGGTGACAGTGGGACGGGATTTCCAGTGTTGTGTGTGGCAACGAGATCAGATGGTGACGGGTCTGCGTTGGAATGAAAATCTTCCAGGCATTCCAGACAAGACCTACCGCTACCAGTCTTGCAAGTAAGGGAAATACATAGACAGTTGGTATGGACCATACATGTGTACTTTCTATTTGGATGTTTCTTCCTTCTTCCACAGGTTTGGTACAGTTGAGGACCAAGCCAAGGCATTGCGACTGTACACAGTACAGATCCCCTACAAGCGTGAACGACGTCCGCTTCCCTGCTACATCACCAAATGGGATGGACATAGTTTCCTGCCCCTGCTCACTCGTCCCTGTGGCAATGAGGTCATCTCATGCCTCTCTGTAAGGTGAGAACTTTGTTGCATGCTTGATTTTCCTGTGTTCCACCTTCACAGAAGAAAGAGAAACTCTGGTTCTGTTTTTCATACATCCTTAACCTAAGGATGCTTAAACAGTGGTTTTCCGCAAGTTTCCTGCACATGCACTATATTTAACCATATAGACTCAATTTACACAACATGCTAGCTATAGCACGCTTGGGCCACTTGTGGTTCATTGTGTCATACGAACTTGGTCTATACGTTGTAAAATGGTGGTGTTAGATGTGTGCCCGAATAGAAACTGAAGCTCCATAATAGCAAACTGTAGCCTCTCAGATCCATTTCTCCTCTAATAGCCAGTAGGATTAATGGGAAGGGACTTTGCAAACGCCTTGAAGAGTTAGTTTGGGTATTTCAAGACTGGAGCCTGCTTGGCCTTCAGAGGAAATGATAATCCTCTAAAACACAATTTTCTATGTATTAGTGTACATGAATGTTATGGGGAATGCACATGGCTCTCTTTCTATGCTTTCAGTGAGACAGGCACATTCCTGGGTTTGGGCACTGTCACAGGCTCGGTTGCCATCTTCGTCGCCTTTTCTTTGCAGGTATGAGTTTACCCCTCCAAGATTGTGTATACATAATGCTCAGCTAGCTGGGCCAACCCCAGCACATACAAAGCCTGGTCAAGGCACAAGCCATTGTTGGAGTGAGGGGTGAAGATGTTGATACTTAAGTGTTTCAAACTCATGGTTGGCGTAGGGCTGGTATGCGTACAGTTGCAAGATCTTGCAGCAAGCTCTATAGGGAAAGGAAAGGATTACCTTGACTCCTGGGAGTCACTGGCAGGTTACCTCCAATTCTGTGTTTCTTTCTACTTCTCCAGAGGCTGTACTATGTGCGGGAAGCACATGGCATAGTGGTCACTGCTGTGGCCTTCCTGCCTGAGACTCCAGAACTGCTCAAGAGCAACGAGGCAGCCCTGCTAAGTGTGGCAGTTGACAGCCGCTGCCGCCTGCACCAGATTGCCTGCCGGCGTATGTTCAAAGCTGGGATGGTGGATTTAAATGTGGGATGGGAGTCCTGTCCTGCCAATATGGGGTCTCCTACAAACTCTTGGTGATTCAATGTTCTTTCTCTTCCCAGGGAGTTTCCCCATCTGGCTGCTGCTGCTCTTCTGTGCTGGGCTGATTGTGGGCACGGTCCTGTTACTACAGTTGGCCTTCCCAGGGTTCCTCTAATCTTTCTTCATGGTGAGGTTCCTGGAAAGCTTGGACCTTCTCTGCCCTTCCTGTAAGGGACGCATCTTCTCCTTTCTAACCTCAGAGACTGGAAAGGGGACCCAGAAGCCAGGGCAATGGTTGCCCTAGTGAAGTGCATGGTCAGGTGGACTTGGCCAAGCTGGAGGCTGGACCTCACATTGATCAGGTTTTGGCCTTGAGCAGTTCTTGTCTTAAGCCCATCACACTGAATGGGGATGAAGGAACTCTACTCCTCCATTTTTGACTGATCTGTGAGAAACATTCCAGCATTATTTGCTCTGAGCAAAGATTTCCCGTTTAAGCTCAGGGCTTAAACCTTGTATTATTAAACACAATGATGGAGCAGAACTTTTCCTTCCTGCCTGCCTTGTTGGTTACTTCTCCATATCCTTGGGCAGAGTTGGCTTGGGCAGAACTGGAGGTCATAACAATAGAGGGGTTCTTTGGGGCCAGAAGTGAAGGAGGCTGCAGCTGTTCCATGAAGACTCACCAAGAGACTGTCATTTGGAATAGCTCTGCTGTACCAAGTCTAACAGGAATGAAGCTATTTTCTTATTTTTCTGCCATAGCTATGTAAGAGAAGGGGGTGGAGAACATTAGGGATTTGGGGATTCCCTTCCCTCTTGAGCAAGGCTTCAAGAACATCTACAGCTTGACTCCCAAGAATCTCTCTAAAATACTCTGAATGTATACATAGAGCAAAGATGCTTGTGTTTGTGTTCATGCACATGCCTCATCTGTTTACAGTTTGCTTATGTCAGCAAATCATAGCTGTTCTCATGAAAAAACTAAGAATTTTCAGCAATTAACGGTCCCTCCGGACATCTGGTTTCAAGCATTCTCCAGTATAGATTTTTCCATGAAGTGTAAATTTATTTCCCTTCTTTTATTAGGTTGATTTCTTATTTTGGGACTTGGAAATATGTCAGCAATATCAGACTTGTTCAATTATTTTAACTTCCCAGAGTTTATTAGGTCACCACTTTTTCGTAGAAGTGAAAATCATGACTGCTGATACAGTATGCTGGCGTTTGCCAATCAAACAGATGAAAATGGTCACAATCTGAAAAGAAGGTTAGGATAGGTGGTTCTGCATCCTGCCATTTTTAACAGGGAAGCAAGAGAGGGAATTGATCTTCCTTGATAGTCCAGGTACAATGTCTCAATTGAGTGAGCCATTAACTGAGAAGATGAAATGAACTGGAACTTGAAGTTTCTTGTCCTTAATTGTAGGGAAAGCCTTGGGTCTAGTAGTGCATTTTGTTGGAGCCTTTGCGGGTCAGCCATAGTTGGTCTGTTGCTACATGACCTTCATATATATTATTTTTATGGTAGTGACGATCTTTTTTGGCTGTCTTCTTACATGTTTAACTAACTAGATGATGACTGCATTAAAATACCATGTGAAATTTTTTAGGGGATTTTTTTTTCTGCTCAACTTATTTGACTAGATAATGGTTCAGTATAGGGCAAAACCAGAAGGTTGCTTATTTCAGTCATTGGGATAAGCATGCTATATAACAGTGCATTGAATAATAGCCCTTTGACTTTCATGTCCTTGGTGATGTTTAGTTAGTTCATTATTTTATAACAAATATATTTCTGCATCAAAGGTTTTATGGTGGGGAAAATAGGACCGTTGGGGGAATCTGGATTTGGCAAGATCAGTGTCTTTCAGACTGTTTGAAAAGTTCCACCACTCAGTGCCCTAGCTTACACATTACGCCATACAGTTTCTTTGGTTTTTCTCTTAGTTTGAAACCAGACATTCGTAGCTTGGTAAATCACAGTTTAGCAACGTATTATCTAGAACAATGTGTCTACAATTAAGTCTACATTTGCCCTGATACATAGCTTGGCTTTGTATAATGATGGTTTGAAATCTGGTTTTTTTTTTTAATTCAGAAGCTACTGAGAGAACATAACATTGTCTATTAAGCAGTCGAGTAATCTATCACGGCTTTGTCTGCTAGCTGACGATTTCCAGAGTTTTGTTTGGCAGATCTTTCATTGACCCAATATTTAACAGTTGAATCTACATAGATGGTTCTATAACCATTCTTGCTTGCAGTCATATTTCCTGATTGGGAGGAACTTGAGCAATAAGTACCATATGTATTGTGATATAGTAGTACTATTTTTCTGTTCTTCCCTTTCCTGAGTCTGCAACATGCTTGCTGAAAGAAGGGGAAGCAGTAACTTCTCTTTTTTTCCCCTAAATGACCAGCTTTTATGACTTCATTCTGTTTGTGTCATCTTTTCAATTGTATGATAATGAAATAGCCCAGTTTTTCATCTTATTGGGAAAAATATGTGCTTTTAGATATGAACTGATTTGGTCTAGATACCAAAAATTATTGTAGAAGATGGCAGCAACTAAACATTGGCTGATCTTGACAGATTGAATGGAGACATGATGAGACCCCTCCAGGAAACTGCAGTTGCTGGCTAGACCAGGAAATTGAAAAACCACGCCAGAAGAGGGCAGTGGCAAACCACTCTCATTGTGCTGCAGGATTCAAGCTTGACCAAGAGAACTTTATTTTTACCAAAACCAAAATAATGGCCCCTGTCCTAGGGTCTCCTCTCTTGGGGAAGAGTGATCCAGGTTTCATTCAATGGAAGTACTGTAGCTGATTTTTCAGAGGAGGAAAATGACCACACACAGTTAACTGTTCCCCAAGGCAGAAATAGAAAGAGTTCTAGAAGACAGAATTAAAGTATTCCACAAGTTACCTTCCCAACTGCAGCAAACGCTGGTTGGGAGAAATTCAGACTGAAAACGGGGAAGGGAATTGTAGGATAAAGTGTCTGGTAACCATCTCCTTTTTTGCAGAGTGCATTTTAAGATGTGGCATCAGGTATAGCTTACAACCCACTATTTTACCTCTGGTTTGCCTAAATTTTTAGCCAAATATTTTTGTAGAGAAAAACTGTTCTCCACAAGAGAAGTCAGGATGGAGGAATTAAAACAACAGGGAACAGCCGGTGTCTTCTTCATAAATGGAACAAACAGCCATATGCCCAAATGCTAGGAAAACAATCCTGTATTCTGCTGATCATCATTACAGCATCTTCATCTGTGGTTGCCATTCATAGCAGCAGATTCTGGCCAGGAGTCCTTTGGGAAAGGAAATGGGTACCCTAGGAGGATGGAAAGGATCTTGTGCATGGTGGTGTGATTAGTTTTGCCTCAGAGGGGTTTCATTTCTCTAAGGGAGATCATATTCACCCTTCTGTATGGTAGACGTTGTGACTCTTGATCATGTGCTGACCATCTTTGTATTTACGTTCTGTCCAAGCTGTTGGCTTCCCATGGCTACTGTTACAGCTGCCAGCTCCTCCTGATGTTTGAAAACAGCATCCATAAACTGACTAAAGACACGGTCCATGTAACTCTGATGGCGAGGTAGGAGTCCTTCTAGGAAGCCAATATGGCCACCTCGTGCAGTCACTAAGAGGGCAACGGTAGGCACGTGCTGTGCTGTCTCTGTGGGGATAGCTGGAAGAAGACGGAACAAATCAGAGCAGGCTCCCTAGTGATCTTTCTCTGCCCCAGAAAAAGTATAAGACTCACCATGTTGAGGAGAGAAAGGGTCATCTGAAGCATTCAGGCACAACACTGGCACTTGTAGGTGACACACCTTCTGGGAAGGACTGGCTTCCTGGTAATATTCCTGGCATGATTTGTAACCAAAGACCACAGACGTATAGCGCTCATCAAACTCACGGATGTTGCGAGCCTGGGAGAGCAACCCAGCGGTGGGGAAGAAGAGAGAGAGAGAGAGAGAGCACATAAGGGTCAAGGCATGGAGCATAGCTTGGGCCTAGAAAAGGTTGGGAGGATGGAGTGATGGTACCTTCAGCACATGGTCCACATCCAGCCTCCCTTCAATGACCTTCCTATGCCTGGAAGGAAAAGAGTGTTATGATGAGAGACAGAAAGTAGATTTTCTGGAAGGTAGTTGTGATACCTGCCTGAATTGGCAAAACTGGGACTCACCTATCTTTTAAGTTTTCAATCTTGAGCTAGGCAAGGTCCCATTATAGCATAAACTCACCGTTTGACCAAGTTGCACAGGTTGGTTGTGAGGTACTGGTTGAAGAGGAATTGGTTGAGAGGCCGCTCAAGGGAATGGGATGTCTCAAATGAGTCCCAGCACACTGAGCAAGTCATGGCAGCCACCAGTCCAGCTTTCTGTCCCTTTTGCCCCAGATAGTTGAGCACCACGATTCTGTCAAAAGAGAGTGTGAGTGGCTTTGGGCTGGGTTGGGCACAAATGGACATGGTTTCTTCCTTCCTTCCTTCCTTCCTTCCTTCCTTCCTTCCTTCCTTCCTTCCTTCCTTCCTATCCCTTCTATGGTTAAATCAAAAGACAACTGGGAGCCGAGAAAATGCCTACCTGAAGCTTTGCTTTCTCATTCCATTCAGGAGTCATAAATGCTACACTTTCCTAAAGAAATTCCCATCCTGGAATTTATTAAAAGAACATGTTTTGCTGGATCAAAGTTCAAGATAGCTTTCAAGAGACACAGAACTCTTCACAAATGAAAGATGCAAGCTAAAAACTGTTCTTACTGTCCTAGACAGTTTCAAATATCATCCTTTGGAATAGATCCCTTTCCAGCAGAGAAATGAAATCCCTAAGAGATTATTTGGACTGAGAGCTACTTTTAGAGCAGCTATCTGTACTACGTTTCCACCGGACAGCTTCCCTCAATCTGATGCCCTTCAGAAATTTCCATTCTCTACAAGCTTCCCAACCAGCTTGGCTTCAAGTATATAATCACCTCTCTTAACTTCCTGGCTATTCATTTAAAAACATTTGAGTCTTAGCTCCTTACTGTTACAAAAACAAGCATTATGAAAACTGCATCTATTTCTAACGGAAAAAAACAAGAAAGATTTAAAATATTAAAGCGGACTAGATACAAATGATGGCATCTTCAGAAGTATATTCAGTTGCTTTTTCAAAATTTTGCAGGCCTCAGGGCCTTTTGTGTAAGCAAGTTAGGGTCAGTGGTAAAGTAGATCCGCAACACCAAAGCTTGCCTTTGACCAAGCAAGTTGCATCTGTGTTTTTCATCTCCAACTAAAAAAGCTGCATATATATATACCGAAATGCTGCCCAGATGCCTCCTTAAATAGTTAACTAAGAGTAAATGCTTCTCTGAATATAGAAAAGATTTTACCCTAAGAGGCAACTGTTCCGTAAGAAGATAGTAGAAATTTGCAATATCAGAGGCAAGTTCCTATTTTGCATTACTGTGTTCTAGAAAAAGTGTGTGCGGTGTCGCTGACTCATATCTACTGCCAACATGACTGAGCAAAGAAGACATCCGGGCTGCCTTTCACCTAGATTTATCAATTAGGAACAGAGTCCTATCTCAAACGCTTTGCTTTAGCTCTGTAATTGGTTCCAATATGAAAGAACAGGATGAAACTGATTTGTTCTGTGAGGTTGTTTTCTGGAGCTGTTTCACTGGTTCTCGTTAGCCTCTTGGACTCTGAGATAAACAATCAGACAGTCCATGAGCAGCTGGGAAGGAAAAAACAGCCTCCGTGGAGACTTTCATCTCTAGTTTTCCACATAAAGAGTAGGCAGTCTTTGACCTACGTGCTGTCAACTTGCAAAGCTTTCAAGTTGCCATGAGCGGGAGGGAAGGAGAATTGATGGAGCTGATTAATTTCCCTAACTGAAACTACATTCCACAGATGTCCCTCCCCCACCCGCAATCAATAGGAGAGTTTGGGTTTCACAGCCTGCCAAAGTGGTTAATTGGAGAATGTGATTTATGACATGGCCAGGGAGGAGGGGAGAGACAGGATCATAGGGGAACGTAAATCTACGTGGGATTAGTTCTAACTGCATTCGAATATTGCCAAAATGGTGCTCCTAATAAATGACTGTATTTCTTTTGAAGTTTGGCTCATGGCTCATGAATTAATTAGGGCATCTTTTGGAAACTTCATACATGCAGTCATCCATACTCATCTGTAGTCCACAAAACATTTGCTTTTATTTATTTTTCCCCATGGGAGGGCTAAGGGTTGAAATGAGTGCCACAAATATATCTGCTTTATTCCTCAAAAACTCATGAATCACAATGACATTAGCCTGATCCTTGGAAAGATTAAGGGATAAAATGCCTCTGGTTTAGAACTGATTTTTCTCCCCCGTGTGCAGAAAAAAAAATCCCCAAATCGATCATTCCTGCTCCATTGTCATTAAATTATAAGCCATAATGGTTGCACATCTGTCCTATAACTGCAGTCTGGCTTCTAGACTACATGGGGTAAGGAAAGGCTATTAAAACTAACCAAAACAACAACATCCCCCCAGCTTGCTGGGCTCAATCAGTAGGAACATAGTGTGTGAGTGTATTGATACAAAGGAGAATAAGATTTACATTTTCATTGGGAACATTAAATGACTATGCTTTACAGCTTTTTTAAAAAACGAACTTTGTTCTGCATTCTTTCCTACCTAATAAAGCGCTTACACCAGTTTATAAAGAATGATGAAATTAAGAAATAAAAAGTGCTGCTGAAGTCATTCTCTTGTCCACACCTCACAATTTGTGATGCACTTTGTTCTAAATGGCTTCTCACCTAAAAAAGGGGCTTACAGCAATTTATAAAGGCTGATGAAATCCAGGGAATACAGTGTGGTTGAAGTCAATATATTTGCACACGCCTTACAAACAGTCAAGGAGTTATGCAAATTATGGGGTAAGAGCATAATCAAGCAGCATTTTCCCAAAGGAAAAAAATAAAACTATCATCAGAAGGTTGGGGGAAAATGTATATCTGTAGGGAAAGCCATATTTAGTAGAGCTTGGTGCCTTATATGAACGTTCAGCTAGGTTGAAGATACAGCAGAATCAAAGCTTTCTTTTGTCCTATAATCATTTTAAGGTTATTAATAATAATAATAATAATAATTTTATTTCTATACTGCCCTTCTCCCGAAGGACTCAGGGCGGTGTACAGCCTATTTAAAAACACAAGACAAAACAACGATTAAAATTTAAAATGATTACATAAATTTGGCTCAATTTAAAACCCCAGAAATTTAAAATACCCCAATTTAAAATTATGTTGATAGCCCGGTCTGGCAGAGCAACAGGGTCTTCAGAGCGCAGCGAAACACCTGGAGGTCGGAGATCCTACGTATTTCGGGGGGCAGTTCATTCCACAGGGCTGGGGCTCCCACAGAGAAGGCCCTCCCCCTGGGTGTCGCCAGCCGACATAACTTGGCCGACGGCACCCTGAGGAGACCCTCTCTGTGGGAGCGGACTGGCCGGTGGGAGGCTATTGGTGGCAGAAGACGGTCTCGAAGGTACCCGGGTCCTGTGCCATGGAGCGCTTTAAAGGTGGTAACCAACACCTTGAATCACACCTGGAAGACCACTGGAAGCCAGTGCAGCTCGCACAGGAGAGGTGTCACGTGGGCACAACGAGTTGCGCCCATAACCACCATATTAGCTTTTGGCTCTGTTGGGGTTGGGTTGGGAAGCGCCCAGTAGGTGTAACAAGTCTTCATGCACACACGGTACCCCTTATTTTAGCAAACTGCAGGAACTCAGGTTACTGAAAATTGTGGTACTAAATATATTGGTGATACAATCTAGGAATGTTTAAGTCCATAAAATAGGTGAAACAAATCACACTGAGAATTGCTCACCCTGATGTAGGGGTGAAATCCAGCAGGTTCTGACAGATTCTAGAGAACTAGTAGCGGAAATTTTGAGTAGTTCGGAGAACTGGCAAATACCACTTCTAACTGGCCCCAGAGTGGGGTGGGAATGGAGATTTTGCAATATCCTTCCCACAGGAGTTTTGCAGGGTTTTGCAGTATCCTTCCCCTGCCACGCCCACCAAGCCACACCACACCATGCCTACCAAGTCATGCCCACAGAACCAATAGTAAAAAAAATTGGATTTCACCACTGCTCTGACCTGTGTGTGTGAGTATGTGTGTCTGTGGGTGTTTTAGGTGACGCAGATGCGGCCGAAGAATGTGTCACTGGTAGGATGTAAATTGAAATACACTGGTATGTTTGGGAAGAAGAACATGATAATGATAGAGATATCATCATATTTAGCACAATATTTTAACTGATTTGATTTTCTATCTTTAAATGAATCTATGATAATGTGAAATACAGAACCAGACTGCCTCTTCCTGGCATGCTCCTTGGGAGTCATAAAATTATGCTTCCTCATTTCCCCTTCCTTTGCCCAACCTAAGTCTCACCCGCCAAGAGAAATGCCAACTGCCATCAGTGGTGCACGAGGGAACCGGCGCTTGATGTGGTCCACTACCAGTTCCAAGTCTTCAGTATTGGTGGCAGAGAAAGCCCGGTGGGTCTGAAAATAAGAGAGAGGGACATGGATGGGAGACCAAAAAGCAGTCTTGAACAGCAGCAAAGAGCTGCCTCTTCTAAAAGAGAGGCATGTGTTTGCGTATAGATTACCTGTAACAGACAAGCCCTGCCCTCCTTTCCCATGTAATTAAAAGGATTTGTACCTATCTCAACTGCCAACATGTACACAGCAGAGGTGGGTTTCCAGCAGGTTCTGACCAGTTCTGGAGAACCAGTAGCGGAAATTTTGAGTAGTTCGGAGAACCGGTAGTAAAAATTCTGACTGGCCCCCCGCCCCCATCTATTCTCTCCCTCCCAAGTCCCAGCTGATCCAGAGGAAATGGGGATTTTGCAGTAACATTCCCCTGCCATGCCCACCAAGCCACGTCCACCAAGCCAAGCCACGCCCATCAAACCACACCCACAGAACCGGTAGTAAAAAAAATTGAAACCCACCACTGGTTCACACAGACAATTGTGTGCTACACTGCAATAATTCTTACCAGCAGCTTTTCTCCTCTGCATCCTCGATTATTAAACACAACAGCCCTGGAAGGGAAAATGGTAAATTTCCATAAGACATCATTTTCTTATTAGCCTTCAAACAGAACTGAACTCCCAAACGAATGTGGCACTTGAGCCAAAGTGAAACAAATCCAGTTCTCCAACTGTTGGGTGTTTTGTGTGTGTGTGTGATTCTGACCTGTAGCCGTGGCTCTGAGTGCTGCGTACCAAATGCAGAATGTATGTCTCTTGGCTGCTGCCTGTCAAGCCTGGCAAAAACAGTACAATGGGGCAATTTTCTGGGTCAGGATGGGTCCCATCATCAGGATCAGCCCAATCCAAGAACAGCTGCCCTCCATCTGCAGTTTGCAGCAATTCACTGAATAAGATGTAAAAAGATGAGGCAAAATGTGAACAGAATGGCACTCAGTGTCATGTCCACTGCCACAACCCAACAATGCCCAGAAGTAGCAATGGCCTCCCTCCTTCATAGTGGACCCACCTGTGGTAGGAGACAAATGGGCAGGATTTGATAAAGACACGGACAATGGTCTGAAGTCGTCCTTCAAAGCACCATGGTGTAGGATAGAATGTCTCCTTCACAACGGGACAATACTTCTCCAAGAAGACCTGGAAAGGCTGACAAGCCACCAGTAGTGGGCGCTGTAAAGGAACGGGTGGAATTACAGACAGCGAACTTGAAAAACAAACTCAAGATGTCCTCTGCTGCCCTTCAGTAGAGCCATTCCTCTACTTGGAGAAGGTGAATCACCCTGAGGCAACAAGGCAGGGAAGCATTTGCAAATTAGAGGAAAGTCTCTCTCTCTCCCCCCCCCCCACAAAAGCTTCTCTCAATACCCTGTGAAACTAATAAAAGCGTTATTTTAATTATAAGATATAACAGAGCTTCAAAAAGTACAGTAGAAAGCAACCATATTTATCAAAAGACTGAAATGCCTTTCTCATGAAGAAAGTCTAGAACGGCTGGGACTCTAGCTTCGCAAAACACTGGGAGGGGGATGAATAAGGCAGATAAAATAATGGATAAGGATACATTTTTCTTCCTCTCTCAGAATGCTCAGACCATTATGATCAGAAGCCATCTAATGAGGCTGAGTGGGAAAAGATTTAGAACAGATTTTTTAAAAAAGGAAGCACTTCTTCACCCAGCGGATAATGGACTTGTGAAATTCATTACCACAGGATTTGGTGATGACAACTAATGGATGGTTTTCAAGGGCAACTGAGTAAATTCATGGAGGGAAGCCTGAAGATTCCTTGGACTGGAAGACTTAGTGTTATCTCAGGGTTGGGGGTTGCCTGCCCTAACCAGTAGCTGCAAATGAATGATGGCTGAGAGAGGTATATCTGCCTCCTTGGCTTGTGAGTATCTTAGAGGCAACTGGTTGGTCACTGTGGAAAACAAACTACCGGATGAAGTTGAACATTAGATCTGATCCATCAGGTTTGTTCTTGTGTAATACAGGTATGTGTAGGCAGGCAAGCTAGCACATCTAGATTACAGTCAAATTACAGTCAAAACCTGAAGAATTATTTTTGAAGGTCATTGTTCTGGCATGTTTCTGGGAGGGAGAAATTGGAGGTAAATTGATCCCTCTGAAGGATATGCCCTAATTTTGCAATCCTAGAACCAAAGCAATGAAGGCACAGGCCAGATTATGCATAAATCAGAATTTGTAATAAGATCCAAGGATGTTTCTAAGCAGGCAACTCATCTGTCCTTATATGATAAACAACTACTGTTTCTTAAAATTCAGCCAGTAATGCAAGTGTGAAGTTTCCAAAAGATGCCCTAATTAATTCATGAGGCTCGAGCCAAGTTTCCAAGAGAAGTCCAGTCATTTATTAGGAGCAACATTCTGGCAATTACTCAAGTGGAGTCAGCTCTGACCCCATGTAAAAAAAATGGCCCCCCAATACCCTGTCTCCCCCTTCCTCTCTGGGCATGTCATAAATCACATTCTCCAATGGACCAAATTGGCAGGCTGTAAAAACCCCACCCCTCCTGCTGACTCCTGTAACCTAGGATACAATCTGGAGAAAGGCATGTGTGGAATGTATTTTCAGTTGGGACAGCCAAGCAGCTCTGTCAGTTCTCCCTCCACTCCTGCTTATGGCAACTTGAAAGCTGGTCTGGAAAGCTTTACAACTTGACAGCAAGGTTCAACTGAATGTAAAACACTGAACTCTGCATGGATATCAAAAACCAGACTGTGAGTTCTAGTTCTACCATATGCATGGTAGTTTTTGGGCCAGTCACTCTTTCTCAGCAAAACTCACCTCGAAGGGGGTGGTTGCAGGGAAAAAAAGGAGAAGGGAATATTATATATGTTTGCCACCTGGAATACTTTATAAAAATAATAAAGTTGAGATAACTCAAGCCTAGTAAGATGGGAGTGTCTGTGGATATTTGGACACTCCAGAGACAAAGTTCTTCCAGCTTTAATTCTGTATGGGTTTTCACTACCCCAGACAGACCTGCTACGCAATCTGGAGGTTCTCTTGGACTTTTGGCTCCTGGTCAGAAAGCAGGTGGCTGCTGTGGCAAAGAAGGCTTTTTCATACCTTTGGGTGGTATGCCAATTACGCCCTTATCTAGACTAGGAGGCCCTGGTCACAGTAACCCATGCCTTTGTAATCTCTCATTTAGACTACTTTAACATGCTCTACATAGGGCTGCCCCTGAAGAGCATTTGGAAACTCCAACTGGTGCAGAATGCAGCTATGCGGGTAGTAAGTGGTGCCAGATATATCACACATTTAACATCACTTCTGTATGAGCTCCATTGGTTAGTGGTGGGTTTCCAGGTGCAATTCAAGATGCTGGCTGTCACCTTTAAAGCCCTACATGACCTAGGACTGGGTTACCTGAGGGATTGCCTTTTTCCAAAAGTCTCTACCCATCCAACCCAATCTAACAGAATGGGCAGATTCCATCAGCCAAAGAATGGTGCCTGGTGGGATCTAGAAGACAGGCTTTTTCCGCAGTGGCCCCTGCTATGAGGATGGTCCTTCCTTCAGAGATTAGAACGGCACCAATCCTGTTAGCCTTTCATAAGACTCTAAAAACTTGGCTATGTTCCAGAGCGTGAGATGCTGAATGTGTTCAGGATCCTGTTTCCTGGCTGTATTGCTAACTGGCCCAGTATCTCAATTACTGTATATTTTTATTTTGGATGTTTCTACTGTTTTTATGATTTTAAAATGTTTTTAGTGTCTTAATAATAACTTTTCAATTGTACGCCTGGGCATAAAAATTGATGCCTGGGCATAAAAATTGAATAAATAAATTTTAAAAAATTATTTCATGGCAGGATTGAATCATTGGTGAGTTTCACTTACCTGTGCTACCAGTTTGCTCACGCACACACCACTTCTGCACATGCGCAAGCGTATTTGATGATGTCTGGGTGGGTTGACGGAGCCTCCACCGCCACTACTACCAGTTCGCCCGAACTGGGACAAACCTACCACTGGCTTGAGTATGTGAAAATGAGTTTAGCCTTTCTAGTGGAGGCTATCTAGAGCAGGGGTCTCCAAGCCTGGCAACTTTAAGATTTGTGGACTTCAACTCCCAGAGTCCCTCAGCCAGCTTTGCTTAAGGCTTAAGCTTTGCTGGCTGAGGAACTCTTAAAGTTGCCAAGCTTGGAGACCCCTGATCTGAAGTGTCTTGGCTTTTGATGGAGCACTGATCCAGCTGTCCAGGCTAGCATGTTCCCTAGAACCAGTGTGGTGTAATGGTTAAGGTGCTGGACTAGAAATTGAAAGGCTGAGAGTTCTAGTCTTCCCTTTGGCCTTGAAACTGTCTGACCAGGCACTCTCTTTCAGGTCCACCTACCACACAGCATGGTTGTTGAGGGGAAAACAGGAGGGATATTATGTATGCTGCCTCCAGTTTTTTTTTTAATTTGATTTATATGCCGCCCTTCTCCGGAGACTCAGGGCGTCTTACAATGCGTTAAGCAATAGCCTTCATACTTTTTGTATATTTTTACAAAGTCAGCTTATTGCCCCCACAAACTGGGTCCTCAATTTACCTACCTTAGAAAGGATGGAAGGCTGAGTCAACCTTGAGCCTGGCAAGATTCGAACTTATTAATTGCAGACAGCTGGAGTTAAATTACAATGCATTAGTCTGCTAAGCTATCCAGGCTCCTGGACAGTTGTACAAAGTAAAAGCAGAATATAAATTTAAACAAACTCTTTATAATGTCAATTAACCAAGCTGCAAAGGCATCCGCACACTAATTCTTGGCAGCCAAAGCAAAGCACATCTCCACCCATGGAAAGCGTATAATTGCAAACTAAATACCTGGAGAGCTTTTGGCTGGAGGAGGTAGGATAAAAATCAACCAAAAACCAGTTTGTATATATCCCTGAATGAGAAGCATATTCCATAGAAAAAGGAAAACGACATAAAGGCAGTTATATTATGGCCAGAACATGCCAACACTTGGCAATTAGAATGAAGGTGAAAAAACAGGAGTGGGCAGGGGAAAGCAAGAAAGCAGGTGAGGAGTTTCTGTTCCTGATTATTCCTGTAGCAAGAGCAGAAATAGCAATGTATAAGTGCAGAATGTTTCAGTTGAGTGGCTTTCTGGCAATCCTCCATAGGGGCACTCCTGGTAGTAAGGCAGTAGAAAGCAGAAAGGATGGAAACCGGAGTCACAGAAAGACCAACAGAAAGTGAGAAAAACATCGTGCAAAATTGGCCACCGAAGTTTCTATGCCCCCTTTCGCGGGTTCCATTTTGGAGTTCGGTGGGAACCCTCTGATAAACTTCAGGGAAATTAAATAAGAGTCATTTTTATTTTCCATCGCCCCGAAGAAAGAAAGACTCAGAAGCCGCTCCGCTCATCGCTTCGCAAACAGGCTCGCCTCGGAACTTCTCCTGCCTCCCCTAACCCATCCCTTAAGGCTTAAGCGTTGCCCAAAGAAGCTGCAGTACCGGTGCCTAAGGCTGACCTTGGGGACGCGCGCCCAATAGTACAGGAGCCAACCGGTGCTGCAGCCCAACAACAGCGACAGTCCCAGCATCGTCTTGACTTTGTCCTCCCTCGTCGGCGGAATCAGGCTCAGCCGGCGGGCAGGCAGGCAGGCAGGCAGGCAAGGAAGGCACCGCTACAGCAAACAAGGCGAATACAAAAGTCAGACACAGCCCTGAAAGGCAGGCCCCGCCCCCTTTGCGACGAGCAGGCGCCTTTGCTCCGTCGGCCGCTTGCAGCCATCTTTGTGATGGGCATTCCCCGTTCATCAAACCCGGCACCGGGCGAAAAAGAGGCTGGAAGTCGGATCTCCCGTGTCAGACAAGAGATCAGGGTTCAGAAGTGTTTGCTGAGCAGAGCATCCTTGCACTTCTGCCGCCCTTCGTGCCATTTCAGCGTGTCTCTTTCTTTTTTCTGGGGAGGGAAGGGAAAAGTCCCCGGCGATCTTTCCTTACCACTTCCTTGTAACGGGCTAACTTACTTTATTGGATCTACATCTATTACCATGCCGATCGTGTCCACTCGGGTCTTGCTTTGCATGAAAGTGAGTCTAGGAGACAGACCAAATTTCCTGAGATGGTCAGTTGGTGGGGATGAATCGAGAGAATGAGTAGAGAGAAAAATGAGGAAAAAAAATCCCTCTAAGCTAAGGCAATAAAGGGGAGAAAGAGCAGAGGAGAAAGAAAACATTAGGTTACTGAAAAAACGATTGTTAAGAAAGCATTAAACTGACAAGATTGTCCACACCAAGCTAATCGAGGCATCAGGGAAAATAGAAGAGGAATGATAAAACGTGGGACTTTTAGTGTAAGATTTCACTTCCAAGAAAATAAACAACTTCTGAAGATTCTGAACACCTTTGTCATATTTGCCAGGTGAAGCGTCGACTTCCACACTAATATAGGAGTATAAGAAGATCAAATCTTTGTTTTCATTGCTATTAAATTTATTGATCACAATTAAAGCAATGTAATTGTGCCCATTTCATCCAACACAACTATCCTGTAACAGGAAGAGTAGGCTGACACTGGTGGTTAAGGACATCATACTAAAGTCAGTTGAA
Organism: Arizona elegans; assembly: GCA_022577455.1. Lineage (NCBI taxonomy): Eukaryota > Metazoa > Chordata > Lepidosauria > Squamata > Colubridae > Arizona > Arizona elegans. The sequence continues at coordinate 314,479,253 of JAKOOJ010000001.1, read as the reverse complement.
GCACTAGGCTAGGGATTGCATTTTGCACATCTTAATTTTGGTTACATAAAACTAAATTAAGCTTGGGGGTGTAGTGTTTATGCAAATGCCCCTCCCAAATAGATTTTAATAGATTAAAAGGCTATGGGAATCAAGCCATTGATTTGAGTTCAAATACTACATTTAGTTATTAAAGACTTTGAAGGAGATCCCTATTCGTCTGGGGTGATCAAAAATCAGAATTTTGCGACTCTTCCCTCTCCTTAAAACTATAGAGTGTGGAACAAATTATATGTATGGTTAGAAAAAAGGAATCAAAACAATAATTCGGAATGTTAATTTAATCGGGTTAAAACGAGGAAGTGTAAATTACTGAATAGCGTTAACCTGACAGTGATGGTTGTGCAAATAGATACAAATGTAAATATAAGTATGTAGACGAATAATTGAATAAAAATAGAGAATATATATCCATGACGATACAGTAAGCTGTAAAATAATATATGATGTAATATGTTTGTTATGTGTTTTTAATGTGTTTTTGTTTTTGTTGTATTTTTATTTTGTTTTTAAAAGTCAAAAGTTCAATAAAAAATATTTTTTTTAAAAAATCAGAATTTTGGTAGCATCCGATAAAGGAATGAAATTATTCCATTCATTTGATGTTCTGATGATGTACCTGATGAAATGAGCTGCAACTCATGAAATTTTATGCCATTTAATAAAGTTTGTTAGTTGGAAAAGGTCTTACCAAACTTCGTCTGATGTGGGTGTTACTAAATTAACCCATTTTCTGGAGCCACATACAGTATGTGGAATAGTAAACTAAATGTGCTGGGTACACACTATTTGCATAGTTATGTACGTACAATTAAACTAATCAAGCGTGGTATATTATGAAAATGTACCTAATTAAGTATGCTGGGCAAACTCAGCCACTAAGAGAATGATGTACTTCAATCTCCTTAGCCAAGACAGATTCAGAATTCTGCCTCTTAATTGTTACTCACACACTGGCTGGGTTCAGCCAAAATGTGAGGTTCCTTGTTTCTAACTTGGTGCATTGGTGTGTTGAAGCAAACAGTTATTGTAATTTATAAACCCAAATAAATGTGAGTTATTCAGTTCACCACAGACAAATAAGTAGCTTGATGTGAACATGATTGTCAATAATTTCCAGAACCATACAGCAATAAAAAAAAATCTTAGTGGAACATTTAAGCTTGATAGCTGTATTGTGAGAGAAGTGTCAGCCAATTCTGTAAGTTCAGTGAAAAATTCTGCCTTAGTCATCTACCATAAAACTGTTTTTCTTTCTTTTTAAAGTTTCTAAACAGATATTTCTAAAACTAATCAGCCTGAAAATAATTAATTTTCTTGGATAATTGCACATTATCCAAGAAAATGCATTTCACATTGCATTTCACATTGCAAACAAAACCTACTCTTTATTTTATTGTAGAAATGAAACCCAATCTTGGAATTTATTCAGCAAATCATTTTGTCATGAAGCTTCCTAAATGTAGATACCGTGTTCTCCTGAAAATAAGATCTGGTCTTATTTTCTTTTGGGCCCCAAAATAAGCACTTGGGCTTATTTTTGGGGATGTCTTATTTGGGAGGTGGACTTGCCCCACGCGCCCCATACCCGTTTACCTGGTCACGCCAGTGGAGCCACTCATGGTAGAACACTATGAGGCTAATCTTGCTGGTGGAGCCGCTTGCGGCAGAACGCCACGAGGCTCGCCTCACTGCTGGAGCCACTCCAGAATGCCACAAGGCTCGCCAGTGGAGCCATTCACGGCAGAACACCGTGAGGCTTTCTATGAAGCTCGTCTTGCCGGTGGAGCCGCTCGCAGAATGCAGCGCGTGTTCTGACATGAATGGCTGCCCCGGCGACACAAGCCTCACAGCCTTCTGCTGCAAACAGCTCGCCTGGCGAGTCCGAGCCTTGAAGCATTCTGCTGTGAACGGCGAGACGAGCCTCACAGTGTTCTGCCATGAGAAGCTCCATCAGAGCAACAAGGTAAGCAGGTGTGGGGTGCGTGGGACACCTCCCCCTCTGCCTTAGCTTGATTTTTACACTTGCGCTTCACTCCTCCTCCTATAGCCAGACAGTAGGCGGGGCTTAACTAGGCCTTATTTTAGGGATGGGGCTTATTTTAGACACAGGCAGTGGTGGGATTCAAGTAATTTAACAACCGGTTCTCTGCCCTAATGATTTCTTCCAACAATCAGTTTGCCAAACTGCCCAGAAAGTTAACAACCAGTTCTCCCGAAGTGGTGCGAACTGGCTGAATCCCACCACAGGACACAGGTGTGAAAATCAGGTTAGGGCTTGTTTTCTGGGTCGGTCGTATTTTTGGGGAAACACGGTAGTTAATGTTTCACCATCTGCCAAAATATGTTTATTTATTACTGATTATGTGCCATCAAATCATTTTATTGCCCACTCTATATAGACTCATTTAGATTTAAATGACTGAACAGAATTTCTTTTCAACAAAATAAAATAAATAAGAATGGAATTAGAAAATGTCACTACATATGTTTTACAATTTGAACATAGCTGTAAAAATTAAAACTCTTAATTGTTATTTAAGTTTAAAATATTTTAATATTCTTTTATTTACATCTGGCCAACTGTGTTTCTGGGGGTAAAAAAGAATTAAGAAAGTAATGCTATCGCACTGTCACTAGATGGAAGCATATCATAAACATAGGGTCATTTTAAAATAGGATTGAATGAGGTAGCCTTTTAACAGAAAGAAATCTCAGAGTTGCAGGCTAATTGGGAAGCGGGGAAAAAGCAATGACAAACCACTTTGTAGTATTGCCAAGAAAGCCCTGTAGATGGTCCATGCAATCACCAGGAATGATTTGAAGTAGGCAGTTATTCTTTTATTGAATTTGAACCTCCAGATAGCTGCTGGCTTGCTCAATTGTTGCAAATAAGAGAATCTCTGGGAAGTGGCAACAGGGTGATTGGCCATAATTTTATAGAGGACAAAGCATGAGTAACATACTCTCTTCCTACATCAGTGGATGGCGTAGTTGCAGGATCACTTCCTCCCCATTTTTTCTTTCAAACATTTTGAAAGTTTGTAAAGAAAGGTAATGCAAACCTAAGCTATAGTTAGATAGATGATAACATAGGTAGATAGATGGATAGATATTCAACTATAGCTTAGGTTTGCATTATATCCCTTTACAAATTTATCTATATCCATATATTTGTAAAGGAACGTAATGTACAGTTTAATATATATAGGGAGATTGAACTATACACTACATAGTGTATATAGCATCATCATCATCATCATCATCATCATCATCATCATTTTAGCCACTGTGTATCCACTGCACGATGAAGGCCTCTTCCGCCTGTTTCCAACCAATACGGTTCTGAGCTTTCTTTTGCCAATTGGGCCCTCAATACTTGCTGATGTTGCCAACCCACTTTGTTTTATGTCTCTTTCGTGGACAATTTTTATCATGTGGGATCCATTCTATGACTGCCTTGGTCCACCTGCCTTCAGTTCTTCTTGCTATGAGACCAGCCTGTTTCTCTTTCAATTCTTTTGCTCTCTTGATGATATTGTATACTTTTGTTTCTTCTCTAATCCATGTGGAGGTCTTTCTATTTTGTCCTGTCATGCTGAGCATGTATCTTTCCATGGCTCTTTGTGCCACTTGTAGCTTTTATATTGATTGTGAGCAGTGGTGAAGTCCAAATTTTTTTACTACCGGTTCTGTGGGTGTGGCTTGGTGGGCATGGCAAGGGAAGGATAGTGCAAAATCTCCATTCCCATCCCACTCTGGGACCAGCCAGAGGTGGTATGTGCCAGTTCTCCGAACTACTCAAAATTTCTGCTACCGGTTCTCTGAATTGCTCAAAATTTCTGCTACTGGTTCTCCAGAACCTGTCAGAACCTGCTGGATTTCACCCCTGATTGTGAGGTTAGTGTCCATGTTTCACCCCAAAGGGACTTGCTCCTCCCAAAGGGAAGATATATAGTGTATAGTTCAATCTTTCTCTCTCTCTTCAATATATATTATAGAGCTATAGCTTAGATTTGCATTACATTCCTTTACAAATTTTGTAAGGATGTGGATATGGCATAGGATATGTATGTGTGAGGATTCTGAACACGAGCCAGCCCTCCAGCCCTAACAGCACTATTACTCAAAAATGAAACTTCCTTTCTTCGTTTCATCCACCCACCCGTGGCTCGAGTTCAAAAGCAGAGGAACTGCAAAAGGAAATTTTATCAGTGCTCCCTCTGTAGGGCACTACAGAATACCCCGGAGTGATGATCTCAGGAGCTCTGTGGAACTGGAAAGAAGACGGTCCCCGCAGTTTTCTCCTTCCCCCATCCAGGATTCACGACATGAGATCCTTCTGAAGGCCCTTTGGGAAGAAGAGCGATTCCCTTTGAGGTTCCCAGCGCTTTGTAGATCCTCCCCAGTGAGCGGCTTGCAAAGAGCGCGGGGAGCAACAAAGCAAACCTGCCCTAGAGGAATACTAGATACTCGGAAGGGGGAGAGAGGCGGGAATGAACGTGGCAGCCAGCACCCGCCTTTCCGCCACGTGGCCCCGAGACTGCGGCCGATGGGCACCAACCGGCGCTGCCAAGCGACTGCACCAGGAGAAGAAAGAGAAGGCCTCTTTCTACGGCCCCCCACCCCTTTCACCTCACCCAAACCCCACACGCGGATCCGCGCTGCCTGGAGGATTTGGTTACTGGAGGAAGAGATCCATGCTCAACGGCGTTGCTCCCTGCTGCTGTGCCACGCCCTGCCCCGCAGAGGGTGAGGGCTGCCCTGCAGAATGGGTGTGCAATGGACAAGGGGAGGGAGGATATATGGCATCACCGGACTCTCCGGCCTGAAGCCCTTGAGGGCAGGAGTGGAGGCAAGAGCTGTTGGGCGCTAGGTTTTTTTTTCCCCCCTCGCTGGCTGCGTTCCCTGCAGCTGGAGTACTAGCTGAGGGAAAAGATAGGGAAGACTGTGCCACGTCCACCTGCAGGTCAGACATGCTTTTTAACCATTTCTATCTACTTTAAAGCAAAATGTAGAGAAATTAATGGACTAAGTGACGGGCTTTGGTGCAACCTGTCTCTCTAGTAGCGGGTTAGTTTTCTATTTGCAATGGATGACGGGAGAGAACATCCTGGGAAAATGTATTTCCCCTTAGCTGCAGCTGAATGTGGTAAAGGGCATGCTAGAATCTGTGGTAGGGCTGCACCCCATCTTCTGACAGGTAATGTGTGGGAGCAGCATGAAAGGGGTGAGCTGACCTGGAATGTAGAATAATGTGTGGGAAGGAAGAATGAAATATTGCTTCCCTGCTTGATTCAGGTTAGTAAAAGGTACTAAGGATGTGAATTATGGGCTGACTGTTCTTAAAGGCAGCATAGCTGCACTTGGTGGCAAATCGGACCAGATCGGCTTTTCTTTCAGATGGACGGGTCATGATACTGTCTGTCTTCTGTGGCTGGAAACTTTGATTTTGCTAGCCCACAGTGTGCAACAGGATACCATAGTGTTCACGGGGTGCCATAGACATCTCTGTCATTGCAGGGAGCGGTCTCCATTCCAGAGAGATATTGCTACCTCCAGTGTCCTGCAGAACGTGAACTGAAGTGTCTCATCCCTGCTCACCAGGACCAGAATGAAGGGGCTATTTCTAGCAGTTTGGCTCTTCATTGTGCCGGCCAGATGGGCAGCACCAAAGAACAGCAGTGGCAGGTACCACCTAGTTGTAAGGGATGAGGGTTTCTGTGAACACAGAGGTGGACAGGAAACTGTCTACTAAAGGAGCCTTCAGAGCTGAAAATGGGTCTGCAATCCATTTCCCATTCAGCAGAGGTGATTAGCCATCTTTATACCTGCCCCACTCTTTTTATGTCTTCTAGGCCTGAGATCCCCCATGATTCCATGGATCAACCTATCCTGAATCCTCTGCATTCAAGCCAAGTTTCTCTAAAGTAAGTACATGTCATCCAACAGGTGTACCTCTCCCAAAATTCAGCCCTTTTGCTACATAAGACAGACTGAGATCCAAAAGGTCCAAAATATGGAAGTCGGTTGGCTGATTGTCTTTCTGTCCCAAGACATTCCATTTCCATTTTCTCTCTAAAATAACAGAGAAAGATTCCATCGCCATATTCAAATAATTTTGTATTCCAGCTGAACTTGGAGACCTTTTAGATCTGGTTGGCCTTGGCCTTGGCCTTGGCCTACCAACATGTTAATGTTCATAATCAGGCATATACTAGCTGGATTTAAACTACTTACTAGCCTAGGCCAAAATGGGAGCTTGGGAACTTATAGTTTTGCAAGTTGTAGGGCCTCAACTATTATCTTAGGTATTAGGAACACATCATTAATTTATTTATTTGAGCATAGCATGGGGTATGAACACAGCAACTGCATTTTGTTCCTTCAGATTTAGGATTTAGTATGTTGGCTAAACTCGGGGATTAAAAACTTATCTGACTATTTGAAGAGTGTCCTCTCTGCACCATTGAGCCTGGGCAGGTGTCCAAAAAAAGAAAGAAAGAAAGAAAGAAAGGATTGGAGGCCCTAATGATTTTGACTGCCCATCTTCCCACTCACTGATTCTGAGAGCTACATTATTCTCTGTTGCAATGGTTGCTATCTTGTCCTGCAAGTCGATCAATATTTCTGTGTTGTGGTTTGTTCCATCGTGGCAACATAATGTTTGATGGCTTGGTCTGTTCTAGGGTGCTTCAAGACTATCTGGAGAACATTGGGCAGTTGAATGGGGATGCTGCTACCATGACAAGGGAGCAGGGTAAGAACTTTACTACGTAATGCATGTTGAGAGGGCAACCGATAGCTCCTCGCTCTAGGAAACAAGAAAATAATTTTAAGCACATGTTTAAAAGTAGGGGTTCCAATGCTAGCAATGCAAGAGTTCCCTTTTGAAGTTGGAAAAGGTGTTCCAACAGACAAATATACAGGATTATCTGAGAAAACAACAACACCACATAACAAAAACAACATAAGTTCTGAGTCCACAACAGCTAATTTTACAGATTGAGAGAAACATTGTCAGAGCAAATAAAGAAAGCAAAACAAATTACATAAGGTGCCTGGATATCTTTCACTAAAGAGAAAACATCTTTTGAAATCAGACGGTTTGGCTGCAGAAAAGGTGCAGCTTCTCTTATCAATTTGTCTCCTTAAAATTATTCTGCTCAAAGGCAGAGCTTTTTTTGTAGTTAGTCAGTAGTTATTTTTCCACCTTCTTTGAAGTTAACCCCTCAAATTTCATTAAAATGCAAAGGATTATCAATCACCCATTTCCCTCTGAAAAATACCTTTTTGATCACAGCAAGCCTGGCCCTGACAGAGAAGTAGAAGGTGGTGGTTTCATGCAATAGTTTGAGATTTTATCTGATTCAACGTGGCCATCTCTGATAACGGGTATTTTGCTTTCACTTTTTAATCTTGTGGTCAGTCTGAACTCACTCATGCAAAGACTATTATTATGTAGTAAAATTGGAGCCTAACATAAATCCCCAGCTTGCCCCATGCAGTTAAATGGCTGAGGTTGGGCTGGATGTTTTCCCTTTCCTCTGTTCTCCTCAAGACAGAAGAAAAACAATCCAGTTTTGTTTTTGGGGTCTCCTTTACATGATTTGCAGAGTACTGGAGACAGTTCAGGGTTTTTAGAACTCCCTTTCCTACGCTTGCTCTTCCAGATAGAACCAGAATACTTCAAAGACCACAGAGACGTCTTCGGATAGTGCTAGCTCTTCGGCTTTGAAACGAAGATGAGCACCACCCCCTAGAGTCAGGAACGACTAGCACATATGTGCAAGGGGAACCTTTACCTTAACCTTTAGCTCTCTTTGGAAATGTATCAGTGGCTAATAAATGTTAGACATGAAACAAATTATGCTAGGCACAGATTTTCTGTGGCAGAGAGTGCCCAGGATCACTGGAATTCAGCAAACCCTATGCAGAGGTACACAGTTTCCTCTCCAGCAATCAGAGATGTTACTGGACATGGACAAAATGAAATGTTCTTGTAACGGGTTATAGGTTTGTTTCTGTTGTTGGTGCTGATACGGATATAAATGCTGCCTTTCAGGATGGATTCATTCTGTTATGCTAAATTTGGAAATTGATGCTTGTGATGTTTACAGCCTGTCTTGCTCCTGTTATGCCAATTAAGCAATAGACAGGCAGGCATGGAATATTTCCAGGCATAAATTCCCACTCACGAACCAGCAAGCCCAACTTTGCTTGGCATCAGAAAAGCCTTTTAAACCTCATAGATGGAGTATAAGAACCTGAAAATGTAGCGAACTTCATATTTTATTTTTTTTAAAGCCCTAGCAGATATCAACAGGAAATGAGCCAAGCTCATTTTAGGATCCAGAGACAATAAGGACATCAGTAAATAAAGGGATTTTAAGCTTCATTAGCTCAAGCAACAGATTTAAAGGCATAATATAAAAAGCATACATACCAAGGAAGATGAAACCCAGATCTCTTACAAACTGAACCATGAGATGGGCAGTAAATACATTTGATATTTTTTTAAAAAAACTTAGCAGGAGCTCCTTCATAACAACAGCAGAGATAGCATGAGGGCTGCCAGTTTCCACGGTACCCAATGCTAGGTTCTTGCAGAAGCTCCCAATGAATAACAGCAACCCCAATGCTTTTTTTAGTACCTGGCATCATGATTTCATGGCTCTGCTGTGATCATGAAACTGTAAGATCTGACCTTGGCTGAGTGGCACATGACTCTGGGATGGGAACTGAAATTCTGAGATTTTCACAGGTTTGCAGCTATGTGAAGATTCTCTCTTTGATTCAGCAAGCAAGAGTGAAAAACAACCAGCTTGGCTCAGAATGAGTTCTGCACTTCTAGATTTTTTTTTAATATGAAGGAGAAATCAAAGCATGTTGCTAAACTCCTCAAAATAAGAATGGTCTTCAAACTACTCAAGAGAATCTGGGATTGCACTGTGGGAGAGGAAACTAGATTCCTTAGCCACTCCGCCTCCCAGTGATCAAGGAAAGTGGGGTTTGGTGGGAATATTGTTTAGGAAAAACCATCAGCATTCATAGAATCATTGAGTTGGAAGTGTCTCAGGTCCTAGAATCAAAACCCCTTGCTCCATGCAGGAATCCAAATGAAAGCATTCATATCAGATGACTGTCCAACCTCACATCTCTACTGAATTGGATCTACTGTCAGATGCTCTTATTACAGTATTAAGAAGCTCTTGCTGACATTCATTGGGAGTCTGCTGTAATAGGCTGTGAGAATATCCTTGAGGAACAGGGGGAAGAGCCACAACCAAGACAACTGACAGATAAAAGAATCTGAGTCCAAAGAAGAAATGTAATCTGAGAAAACGTCTCAGAATTGACCCTTCTTAGTTATCTTATAAATAATGGCAGGGTGGGAGGGGCACTTTCAAGCTTGCAAGATTGTGTTACAGGTAGTCCTTGACTTATGACCACAATTGGGAGCAGAATTTCCATTGCTAAGTAAGACAGTTGTTGAGTTGTGCCCAATTTTATAACCTTTTTGCTACTGTTAAGTAAATCGCTACAGTTGTTAAGTGAAACATGCAGTCGATAAATGAATCCACTTCTTCCCATTGACTTCGTTGTTGGAAGCTGGCTGGGAAGGCCACAAAAGACAATCATATGATCCCATGATCATACGCAACCATCGTAAATACATGCCAGTTGCCAAGAACTGGTTGTGAGTCACTTTTTTCAGTGCCTTTGTAACTTTGACTGGTCCCTAAACAAAAAATTGTAAGTCAAGGACTACCTGTACTATAAGCCTTTAATAAAAGTAGTGCTAGTTTTCTAGTCTGGTCTGCTGCGAAGATTGACATCTGCTATGTTTTATCTTAAATCCATTGTTCCATATCCTGCACCCCGATACAATGGAGAATAGCTCCCATCAGTAGCTTCCACTAGGAACAGTGTTGGTCTCTGCTGTTTTTTGGTTCACTATGCATTACTTCTCCATTCTGATTCTTTCTAGCACTCTTACTTCTCTTTGCTCTTCATGACTATGACAAAAGTGGGCACTTGGATGGTCTGGAATTCATGAGACTGTTGAGTGAATTGGTGTCCCAACAGGCAAAAGGACAGCCTGCACCAGACATGGTAGGCACATTGTATTCCTCAGTCCTCAGTCTCTGGTAAGGTTGGCACCAGTGGTGGGTTGCCTCCAGTTCGGACTGGTTCGCAAGAACCAGTAGTAAAACTGGTGGGAGGCCCTCCCCATCGCCCCGGATGTTGGTGATCTGCGCATGCGCAGAAGCAAAGCGTGGGAGAGAGCAAAGTATGCATGCGCGTGCGATCCCATTGCGAACCGGTAGTAAAGGTAAGTAGAACCCACCCCTGATTGGCACCTTTGCCAACTCTTTTTTTTAGTAATAATTTTTATTAAACTACAATTAAAGATAAAAACTAATGCAAACTAAAAAAATAGAAAATGTAAAGAAGGAGAAACAAAATAAAAACAAAATTAAAACTATAAGGATATAGAAGAGAAAAATTAAAAAAATATACTGTATGGACAAATGATTTCCCCCTTCATCATAACAAGTATAAACAATTTTAGTAAGTTATCACCTTCTCTTAAGATACAATAAATGGTATCTTCCAATATTGATCTCTTACCTATAAACAAATCCTTAAAGCCTCATCATTCATTCCCAGTCCACAAACATCCAAAAAGTCCTACCAGAGTTATTATTTGGTTATCTATTTTTTACTTTGATCAAATAAATCAACTGTATGTTCCTTCCTTTTACTTTTAACAATCACCATCTTTAATACCTTCAAATAGTGTCATAGAACTTGATTTCTTATTATTTTGCTTTGTCACTTCTTACAAAACTATAATAGTTTCTTGTAAACCTAATATAGCAAAGTTATTCAAGTCATACTTTTGGTTATGTTATTTGTTTATTCCTTTTAATTATTAAGGTATCAGCTGGTGTCATCTGCATTTCTAGTGCAGCATCTTTTTCCATATCATTTTTGTAGCCTCTCATCTTCAAATCCACTTACAAATCAGTCTCATAATTGTCTGATGAAATTTCTTCCTCTTAAATAACATCTTTAAATCTATAATGGTAGACATTCTTAAAAGTAACTTTTAGATCCATTATTCACCAGTGTCCCTCAGTATGTCTTGTGTCAAAGTATTGCTCTATACTAAATTAGTTCATCAAATGTAAATGTTCTTCTCCTTTAATTATAATCTTTAGTTCTTTCTGGGTCCCTCTGTAGTGTCCAACCTTCAAAGTCCCATCCTATCAATGGTTATTTAGAATTCAAAATAACATCATTTTCCCATGGGAAGGTTTATTATAATTAATTTTAAAATCTTGTATCAAAACTATCTGAACTCTTAGTCCATTTGTGATTTTTCCAAAATCAATGTTCTAATCACCCTTTTGCTGTTTATTCCACATTTTTTAAAGCTTGTATTTAAAACTTTTGTGAACGATTGAAGGAAACTCACCTGGTGCTATAAAACATGCCAAACTATTGGTTCCTAATAGCTGAAAAGTAGTTAAGTAATTCCCAAACATTATTATAGAAATAAGACTTAATAGACTTTGTGTCCACATAGGCTATATTACAGCTGTGAGCTTGATTGAAATCCCTCAATTTAACCACTCAAGTCATAAGTCAACCATAAAATGTCAGTTCCTACATTCTACTTATGAGGAGCAGCTGTCTGGATTACAAATAGGCAATCTTATAATCTCTCCTTTATCCAAAGAGACTTCACTGGCCAGAATTTGTTGCTTGGCAACCAATCCCTGCTGCAACGCCATCCCACTTCTATTGGGATGACTAGTTCACCATGGATCCTCACCAGAAATCCCCATATTGTTACCAACTCTTGAGTAACACAAGAGTTGCCTCTAGCTGTTCTCACTCTTTGTCTGGTTGAACCTTGTCTGAATCCCTGTATTCAGTAGATTTTTGTGTGTGTCCATTCTCAGAGATTGCTTGGGCAAGTCCCAGTAGTTTTCTTGGCAAGATTTTTCAGAAGTTGCTTCTTTCCTAGGGCTGAGTGAAAATCACTGGCCCAAGGTCACCCAGAAATCAGATTTCCAGCCTGATGCTTTAACCACTACACCAAACTAGCTCTCTTTCAGTAGATAATAAGATGCATGTCAACTCGCAAAGCATCCCTGGCCTGCTCTTGAGTTGCCATAGGCCAGGGGGGATGGGAAATCAGCGAAATGGCACAGCAGCCAAAGACAGATGCACATTCCACGCTTATCTCTCTCAAGGCTGTATCCCAGGGTTACATACAGCAGTGAAGGGAGTGGCCTCTACAACCCGGGAAATTGCTCCGTTGTGAATGTGATTAATGACACACCCTGGGGGGAGGGGAGAAACAGGGTCATATTGGAGCGTAAATTATGTAGGGTCAGAGCTGGCTTCACTTGGAAATGTGCCACATGAACGTGCCGACATGTAGCTCCTAATAAACAACTGGATTTCTTTTAAAGCTTGGCTCGAGACTCATGATTTAATTAGGGCATCCATAGGAACCCTGACACTGCAAATAGTATACACCTGTTTCTATTCTAAAAGTATCTTGTTGGCCATGGTAGGAAAAGGAAGCTAAAGTAAACTTGGCCTGATCCAGCTCACTTTTTTTATCTTTCTTTTGTCTATGGAAGATGTCAGTTACATTGTTCCTTATCTTAAATTTATATTGATAATTGGAAAGCTTTCTTGATTCCTTCTGCTATTCTCCTTTCAGGTAGTGCCAATGGTGGACAGTATCTTGGAGACTCAGGACTTCAACTGGGATGGTCTATTGGAGCCTTCAGAGTTGTTTCTTCCTCCCCGGCAGGGAGAGAAACCAAACTTTCTTACTGCTGTCAGTGAAGAAGATGGTCCAATCCTGTGGGCACTTCCTAAGCCAAATGAACCAGCCATTGGTTTTCCAAGTCCCTCCGACCAACAAAGCAATGGAGACTCCCCACCTGCACCAGAAGTTCAGGAACAAGACATGATGGGTGACCAGTTGTGGAGCCTGGAGAAGCATGGGGGAGAGCTCGGCCAGGAAACCGCAGGAGACCCAGATCAACAAGGGAAAGAGATGCCTTCTGCTCCAGGAGATTGAAATACACCCTGTACAGACTTTAGGTGATTAGCCAAGAAATGAGAACTGGAAGCCTCCAGGTCAATTTCAGAAATGGAATGCAGATAATCACCGCTTTCCAAACATTTTCTTCTGTGCAATCTGTTCTGGGTTTCCAAGTCTTCTCTTTACCAAAGCAAAACAGAATAGGACTCCCTGTTCAATCAGCTCTGCACTCTGTTATCTAAAGAGATCCTTTTTCCAGCTTTCAAGGGATACCTACTCCAAATCTAAAACTTGAGAAACAGAAGTCACTAAAAACTCCTCCTAACACAATGGCTCCACTTTCTCCTCAGTGCACCTGAGTACACCATTCAGAGTGACATGGAAACCTCTTCCCTCCCTCCCCCAGTACCCAGGACCACACAGTCTTTCCAGGAGGTAAGGCTACATAGGTAGGAAAGATTTCTCTATAAACTGAAAAGCCTGTCTCAGCAGGTTGTCTTCCTGAACAGTTTCTCTCTTCACAGAGCAGATTTCCGATTCTAGAGGGTCTATTTAGGGTCTCTTGCTCTGCCTTCCTCAAGTAAGAAACTGCTGCACAGAGACAGGAGAGAACTTACAACTATAATTTCCCAGTCTGGCCAAGGATTTATCTGTGCATTTCAGATTCTGAATGAAATTCTGATCACACTCTCAGCAGAGAAAAGCCTACCCAACACTGCAGAAGGCATCACGTATGTCTTTTGCCATGGCATTTAAATTAAACTCCCCATCTCATAACAGTGACTCTGAAATTAAAACGAAAACCACAACCCATGATTTCCAAGTTTAAACTGGTAAATTCCAATCATGAAAGAGAACACATCAACAACAGCACAACTCACCCAGCCTCCTGGTCCAAATCCTAAGGAAACAGCCAGAGATGTGTATGCTTCTACTACACTTCTGCTTTTTCAAATCTGCCAATAAATCATCTTCAAACTGAATATGTTTCTGGACCATATAGGAAGAGGAATCTTAGCGGCTTAGAGAGGCAAGGAAGAACTTCCCTTTCAGGGTTAGGTGAGCTGATAATCCAGGGATGGGTTCTACTTACTTTTACTACTGGTTTGCAATGGGAGTGTGTATGCTCACTTTGCTCGCTCGCACGGGCTTCTGCACATGCACAGAAGCTTCTGCGCATGCGCAGATCACCCATGATGATGTCGTGGCGGGTGGGCGGAGCCTCCCACTGGTTTTACTACCAGTTCTATAGAACCGGACCGAACCGGGAGCAACCCATCACTCTGATAATCATAGTATGTGGCAAAGAGGAAAACTTCAAGGACGGTCACATCAGATTAATCAACTGGGCAACTAGCTGTTTGTACTGTGTTCTCCCTCACATATCTTCAGCAGGAAGAGAAGTAGGCTCAGTTGTGGGGAGGGGTGTTTTGGCTGTTGTTGGGTGGCATGGATTAGTATTCTCCTTTTCTCTGTTAAGATCTTTTAAATCGTTCCCAGCTTTGGTGTATCAAATAGCAACAAGTGCATCAGCATCATCATCTAATTCCATGTCTTCTCTCATTCCTTCTGGCACTCCTGGATCTGGCTGGCTAAGGCACAGCCAATCCCTTTCCTTCGATGCCCAGCTGTGTATGTGTGTGCGTGCACGCGCACACACGCACACACAAACCTTGACTGAAATTCCTTGTGTAATCAACCAGGAGCAATCAGCAGCTTCAAGTATTTTATTTATCTTCTAATGGTTATACAGCGAAACCTTGCTTCCTCCTGGCAAGAGACAGGAGCATCTGAGCCAGCTCAGCCAGACTACATATGGAATGTGTGGCAGGCAGCCTGACATGTCTTCCCACCTGCAGGAGATGCCAGAGGAGCAGTGCCAGTGCCACTAGCAAATAGAACACTACCATGAGAAATACCATGGTCCAGTGAAATCCAGCAGGTACAGCTTTCATCATGTTGCTCACACGATCCCATCGTACCCGTGAACCCCACACTTCCGGCCTGCCACCTGGCATCCATAGGTTAATGCTGCAGGAAGTGTTTTTCCTGCCACAGAAAAAGAGATCAGTTTAGCTTTAGGGCAGACGGGCATAACTGCTGTTCTTTAAAATACAGGAGATGGAAGGATGACGGTCAGGAGTTTCCTCGCCATTCAGATCTGCTTCTTGATACTGTTCGGTAGTGGTTTGTTGTTCAGCTTAAAAGTATTCTGTACAGAAGCAATTGCAAAGATTTCTGCCATTCATGCTATACCTACAAGAAAATGAGAAGCACCCCGAACTTACCCTTGCTTAGAGCCAGGATCACAGCAGCATTGAATGTGTCTCCAGCCCCCAGAGTGTCCACAACAGTTTCAGGGGAGAATGCATCTGAATGCACCAGCAGCCCATCTGGTCCCATTGCGTCAGCTCCATATTCAGCCCAAGCACAGATCAAGGTGGCTCTAGAAATGGAATACAGAAACTAACCTATGTAGTGCTTTGGATTCATCAAATGAATAAATCCAAATTACTACACATGTATTCCTTGTATGCAATACTCCAAACCAGGAAAAAGTAAAGATGCTTCCAGGTGTTGCAGAAAGGTAGTACATTTTCACCCGTTTGCTCCATAGTATTTTGACGGGGCTGAATCCAAAGTACTGGATAGCACTAATAGAATCTTCCCTCCCTATTAACTTCCATACAGAACATTCTCTGTTCCAGTTATTTGGGACCTCAATAGCAAATCTGAAGGAGTGTAAGTTACTGCTAGAGTCTTTGCCATATAACTGGGGAGGCTGACTGTTGATTATCCACCCATTCCAATAATGTGCCCGGGCAAGAATCTGAACCTGTCTGGGCTTTCCTTTTAGCTCTCAAAAGGGAAGTCTGTGCAACTCAGCCTTTGGCCTAAACAGAAAGAAAGATAGAGGATAGAGTTTAAGGAAACACTAAATAGGAGGTGTGATATAAATTCAATCAATAAAGTATTAAAAGATTTGTGCTTCTGATATCGGATTGCTAACTAAAGCTGCTGCAAAAGATAGTACCCTGGATTGTGCTATCACATGCAATAAGCATTTAATCTGATTTGGAGGTATCGGTTTGTAGCACCAATTCAACCATGATCAGTACAGTTCTGGCTTAGCATGGTATGAAGCCAGCCTATTGCAGTTTATTCAACAAGGCCCAGTTATACATGGTTTAGCACAGTCTGTGTGTGACTTCAGTCTGAACTTAGCTGCTAAGAAATATCTCTAAAGTGCTTGAAAAGAGAATCATCTCCAAACCATGACTTGTGATTTGAGCTTTGAGGCTTCTTATATGACCTCTAAACGGCTCCCACTTTTGCCTCTGAGATTCTCTTCAGTCTGCTATTCTTATTTCACACCACCCCTAATAACTGGTGAAGGATCCAGATTTGTCCTCATGTTTTGGTTCCCTCCTACCCTGGTTTCAAACGCCCATAGAGCCCCTTCACAGCCTCAGGAGCCGAGTAGAATCCAAATGTCTTGGCCACATCTTTGCTGACAAAGACCTAGAAGAAGAAAACCACACAAAGTTACCACTTTTTGACTGGGCCTAATGTAGTATCTCTGCGTGTTCAGATAATGAGTGCCTCAGAGTGCTATGTATGAAGAAAATGACTGAGTCTCAAGAGCACTGGGGTGTATTCTGGCCAGATGTTTAGAGAATTTCACTTCACAGCTGTAGAAATCCCCCAGGAATATTGCTGTTTACCTCTGTGTGAACACAAAACTCATCTGCAGAAAATCTCTGGAAATGAGTGACTGAAACAGTACTATTGATTCAGAAAGTGAACTCAGAATCCTTAATAAGGATTCTAACAGAGGATGCCAATACATCTTCAGTAGCCACAGGAGGAGGAGGAGATGGCAAAATCTCTCAGATCTATCCTATGAGAGGAATATAACTGATGGGCAGGTTGCTCTTCATCACTGCTTGCTTTTTTGACTAGCCATGGTTCCCACCTACATCAAGCCTTTACCTTTGACCCCTTACCACATCTCCGTAGCAAAACAGCTGGTACAATTCTGGCCTGGTCTTTTCCACCTCCACAGATGTGGTCACTCGCTCAGATGGTGGGCAGGTTTGGTTATACTTTTCTACCTGTAGCAGCATTTTAACCTGTTCTGAAGCATTCCTACCCTGGGAGAAAATACTACTATTAGTGACACAATCTGAAATGTCTGGATTTGATATTATTCCTGGAATTATTGATAGCCTTTGTGACTTTAGATGCCTCACCACTTATAGTAGTTGGGCCATTTGTACCTGCTACTTCCAAAATAGATACCCAGCCACTTATGGTTTGATAGTGGACTGCGGTGTGTTTGATGATCCAAGAAACTCTAGCAAGTATGAAATACTTTCTTTCTCAACAGTGAATAGGCACAGTTGGTATGTATTTTGAAAGTTTTGCATTAACTGTTCAGCCTATTGCCAGGTTCATCTCAAGTTTCTAGTTTTTTATTATAGACTATGTTAACATAAAATACTTAACTTGGTTACCTCATTAACCTATTTTCTGAATTCACACAATGCACTGAATCATAAACCAACCAACAAGATAGGTTCACACGTAATTTACAGAACAATTTCATAAATCATCACATTGTGGAAACCCATGCTATGTGGTAAACATATGGTCTAATCGTAATCAAGTGTAATCATTTGTCCGGTATATTACTCTTGGTTAGGATTAAATCATTCCTTTGAATTCGTTAAAAGTAGATATGAACACAGCCATAGTTTCTGCTTTTCCTTGCTTTTATTACTGAGTTATTGGCTTCACTGGGTATTTGGATTTTAGTTGTGATTACTATTTACTATATTAGATTACTATTTGTTTTATATTAAAACATCTCAAGTTTTCTTTCAGAGGTACCATTATACTGACTCAAACAAACAAAAATAGCATGCAGAAGATAGAAATTAGGGATAGGAGGGAAGAATGGAAGATTGACCCAAGTACAGAAATAGAGCAAGCCACCCATAGACAAATCCTCAAGAGAGATGGGCACAGTTCAAATTGCTACTGACAATTCACTGCCATGAAACATCACCTGCCTATGTGTGAAAGAGTGTCCACATATTATGGAAGGGTAGTAAGTCTGACCACCACCTCCTTATCACATGGACCTCTTTCTAGTCAAGGCCTTACCTCCCAATGGATCCACTTGTATTGAGACGGGTCAACTTTTTCAAAATCAGCTGCTGTCACATCTGGCAGATTGCTGCAATTGGGAGAATGGGAAGTGGGAAGAGGAAGACAAAAGTTTAATTAATGCAACAAACTAATTTCTCTTCCATCTTAAATCAGTGAAACGGTAAGCAAATACATTCATACATACATATTAAATAAAACAGGAAACAAAACACCTATTGACTTGTTAAGCTCAAAGTGTATCTGTGTAGCATCCTGGCTTTTTTTCGCACCAAACCAAATAATCTAGCCAATCCAAAGGGGACATGAATTGTTTTCTTATTGCTTGTCCCAAGTTTCCAACGAATAAATGTATTACCTCTGAATATGGTGGTTCAGTTATATGCAGAACTGATTTTGCAAGCTTAAAGTTAATTTCACCTCCTACTGGGAGCAATTTCAAAGTACTTTGGAGCTGCTTTGAGCTACACTTCCAAAGGCTTTAAGCTGCACATGCAGCCATCCCATGTACAAACGTCTCTATAACTTCATTCCTTTTCCCCCAAATTTGACAAAAAGATATATGAAGCAATCTCTTGATAGATGTATCACGTACAATTAGTATGGAATTTATTTACTTTAGAACTGTACCTCGACATCTAACTGAACCATAATAAACTATAATATGCCAACCTCTTTCTTGGTTTCCATGATAATCTGAATTTGGAGCCATTGCTTGAGGTTAAATTGTAATGTACTGAGAATAAAGCAAGCAGACAGTATATACACATAAACTCTGAAATACATCATCACAGAAAACAATGGTGGCCATCAGTCTATACAGTGTTAAAAAATACAAAATAAACATGAGGAAAAAGGCTAATCTCAACTGCTTGCTAAGACTGCAATAATTGCACATGTAGTCCTCAGTAACAGTGAGATTGACCTGCCTACCTTTGTTCTGCGTCTATGGACTGTCCTGGACTGTCCCTCCTTTCCTTAAGTTATTATGGCGGAAAAAGGATGCTTGACTAGAATTGAGTTTGATCCTCCATTCTCAACTTGTTCCTTTTATTTCATAGTTCCCTCACTTTGAAAACATTGTCTTAGCACTGACTAGGCTATACTCAGAAGCTTCATCTGGAGATATTCAGCATGGAAACGGATGACATTTAATTCTCAATCCTCATTTTTATGGATTAACTGTACCTGAAATGGATTAGGTTTTAATGATTAACCCACTAGCCTAGGAGACACAGAGACTGCTTTGATCAAAGGCCACAAGAATCACATTCAGAAAGATGACAAACTTGGGCCTTCTGCATGTCCCCAAATAATTAACTAGGCCTTGACACTTTATTGGTAATGAATGGGATACAGAAAGCTGCACACTTCCCACCACTTGAGAAAAGCTAAGGTAAGGGGTGGGGGGTGTCACATAAGCTTTTGCATATATTTTTTATTTGTTCTTTAATTCAATTTGTCTAGCCACCCATCTCAACAAGTGACTCTGAATAGCAAGCAGTTTTAAATGAAAAGCAATTTAACACCCAGTTACCCTATGGTAAGATGGGCGGCTAATAAATTTCATAAATAAATTCCCATCACAAATATAAAAACTAAAATGCACAGCAGGAAAATATCACAATTAACAGTTCCTAATACAGTCAGGAGACGAGAGGCTTCAGACACTTGGCTCTCCAAGCCAGACGCAGAACCAGGACTTTAGGGCTTTATGAAAAGCCAGCAAGGCCCTGGAGGGAGAATATAGCCACAATATACAGCTTGGCTGTAGACACAAAACACACTTAATTTGGTCAGATAAGGACCAGTACATAGAAAGAGACAAACTTGGTATAGGTTACCCTCGGTTATTTAATTTATTTTATTTTTGTAGTTGTGCAGACCTAGCCTGTATGGATGCTGTTGTTGATTGTTGTATCCCCTCATGACTGATTTGTCCAGTCTATATCTCACCTGCTGTTGTCAAAAGCCCAGGTTCTTTCCTGCTGTGAGCTGGTGGGAGTCACACTTGAAATTTCTCACTCTGTGAGCCAAAAAGCTTCTTGGGGAAGGTGAAGGTCACAAGATGACACAACCATATTTGGGAAGGATAATCAAGGATTAATATTGGCAGTGGTGATTGGCAGCAATCTGGACTAAATCAGCAATTTACCAAGAATTAATAATAAATCAGATTTTAATAGCTCATGCATGGATGCTTTTATTCCTCTCCCATTGGGTGGCACCTCTGGAGGAATTGAAGAGGCATTTTAAGTCCTATTTTGACCTGCTCAAGCAACTCTTATTTTCCCCAATAAATTGAAACGAACTGTATTAATTCCTATGTGGTCCAAAGAATGAAAAACTGGCTATGCTATTTCTTAACAAAGCTATAACCATTATGGATGTGGTCCTGCTCTGAATGTAGAGAGGGGAATCTATTCATTTACTGGATGTTGATTCTCTGATGAGGAGGGAGTAGTTTTAATATATCTTCCTGTTATCTTGGTTGGTTTTAAAAGAACAAGTTGGGTTCTTTTGGGTATCAAGCTGACCCATAAGTGTAACCTAGTCAGGGAAAAAGAAAGCAATGAGAAAGAATTGTCATTCTCTTGCCTCAAGTCATGTGAGTCTTTACTTTTCAAAATATTTATTGCTTCAAAATTATCATAAAAGGTAAGTCAACCAATGTGACTCTGGATTGCTTGGTTATTCAGCCAGACTATCTATTAGGTGATACCCATTTCTCTCAGGATCAGGAATCTCAATCTGTAAAATGGAGTCAAGCTATCAGGCAAAGAAAAGTTCAGGCAATGGAACCTGCTTACTGCATGCAAAATAGAGTTTCTCCTTACAAACACACAATAAAAACAAGTGACTGTATTTAGAATCGGCTAGCACTAACTTCAGTATGATTCTTTAATGGCTTAGCATATTGTACAAATCCGCTATATTTGGTTAGTTTATAATACAGTGCATTCTGTCAATCCATGGGTTGAAAATAGGTTGATTCAGTAATCTGGTTAAGTGATGTACGAATGTTGTGTAGGTGTTAAAGCCTTGCTAGGCAAAAAAGTCATTCATATTTGATAACCAGCTTGATAATTATTCCTTATGCACTTTGGAAGTACAAAGTGCTTTTTAATTTATATCCATGTGGCTATCAAGTAATTATGAGATTAATAATTAATATTAGCAAATAATAATTAGTAATAGAGAGGAAGGAAGAAAACATTGTACATACATACATACCCACCAGGCTATCCTTTATTGTGGTAAGCAACATTACACAGAACTTAGAAAAGAAGTAAGGAATAGTAAGGCAACACTCTTAAAGGCATGAGATTAAGAAAATAAAAGGAATGATAAGTAAATCTAGTTTTCACCAACATCATTCTCAATACCTCTCTAGACCTGCTTTAAGTTGACTATTCTCTAAACATTCCATTTATTTTCATGCATATTTTATTTCCACTTCACTGCACTCGGTACTCAACTTTCAACATCATATTTGCTCAAAATTCTATAATGAAGTCCTATTCTTTGTATCTTACAACAAGAAACATATAGTACATTCAGTTTCTGGCACCTACTTCTTTCAATGATCTTTTGAGGGGGGAAAATCTGGTTTGCACTTCATTTGTCCACCATAAAGTTGCATTGCATCTGTGAAATTATGCACCCTGATACTTTTTCTAACAGAATTCTACCTAATTCTTACTAATATGTTAACACACTTGTATCTTTTTGCATTGTTCATTCTTGTTATCTTTCCTTTTAGCTAGAGTAACAGTAACAGCATGCTTCCCATCTTAAGGCTCAGTAATAGTCTTCCAACACATTAAATAAACTACTGTACAATCATTCCTTAGATAAAATAGTTACAATAATCTACAACTACACACTATTTCCCAACATTCTTGCAGGATTAATGACTACTTAATCATTAATATATTCTTGGACACTAGCTTTTATAGCATACAACTCTCCAAAATACTTTCAAAATTTTCCTAATTATATTTTCATCCCAAATCATTTTATCATTTAAATTTCATAACCACTCACATTGTTGGAAGGTCCTTGTTTAGTTCTCTTTGCTTACTGCACTTCCAAAACAATTATTATTTCCATACAAATTGCTTAATAACATGTCTCTTTTCATTGTAACTGTTCCTTGTTCTCTTCAACTATATTCTTTGTGATTATTCTTCCCCATGCAGCATCTTACTCTCATTCAAATTTTTGAGCAGTCTTTGTCTTATACGCATCTATTTCTCATCAGTAGCCTTGTTCATCACTCTGCTAAACATCCTTCTTCATATTTTTCATTTTATACTTCCCATTCTTTATACTGGGCAAGATCTTCAAGCAGATTTTAAACATCATGCCTATAAGCACCTAGCAGGAGTGCAAGAATTAATAGTAGCCAGCATGAGCTTGTCATAAACAAGATTAACCTTATCTCCTTTTCTCACAGAATTACCCCATTTCTCACATTTGCTTAATAGATCTGGCCATCAGGATTCCATCCTCATGATATTCTCATTAATAAAATGGTATAATATGGGCTAGATGATGCAACTATTAACCCAGTAATTACACCCCAGTAGTATTCATAACCAGCTCCCAATCAGCTTGGAGAGTAGTATCAAGTGGAATGCCATACAGCTATTTCCTGAGGCCTTTACCATTTTTATTAATAACTTGGATGAAAGGGGAGAAAGAGCAGTTTAGAAGAGAAAGAAAGATATGAAAATTTAGATAGGCTTGAACCATAAACAAACAATGCAATTTTATGAACCTGCTTCTCCACTGTGTGTGTGCAAGCAGCTAAAATATGAAGCTAGGAAGGGCCTATTAAACCATTTACGGTAATTAGTATAGTATAGTATAGTATAGTATAGTATAGTATAGTATAGTATAGTATAGTACAGTACAGTACAGTACAATACAGTACAATACAGAACAGAACAGAACAGAATTCTTTATTGGCCAAGTGTGATTGGACACACAAGAAATTTGTCTTGGTGCATATGCTCTCAGAGTACATAAAAGAAAAAAAACATTCATCAAGAATCATAAGGTACAACACTTAATGATAGTCATAGGGAAACAATCAATATAAATCTTAAGAATACCAGCAACAGTCATAAGTGGGAGGAGATGGGTGATAGGAACGATGAGAAGATTAATAGTAATGCAGACCTAATGAATAGTTTGACAGTGTTGAGGGAATTATTTGTTTAGCAGAGTGATGGCGTTTGGGAAAAAACTGTTCTTGTGTCTAGTTGTTCTGGTGTGCAGTGCTCTATAGTGTCATTTTGAGGGTAGGAGTTGAAACAGTTTATGTCTGTTTATTATACTATTTCTAGTATAAACATAGTCCTAGTTATATTCTTTGCAAATCTCTTCCTGAAATAAACAGTTGCTGTAGCAGGCCAAATCCTCACCCACCACACACAGTAATCAAGGCCACTTGGTCTCTACTGGGGTGCTGGGGCTCCTTTTGTGCCACCCATTGGTCGGGTGGGGGGGAGAGTTAGGAGGCAGCAGAGCCGAAGTGGGCCAGGTCTTACGTGTCATAAAGAGTAACTGTCCGAGAACCGTTGCGGCAATTGATGAGGCAGCAGGCACATGGTGTCTCCCCCTGACTCTGCCAGACCAAGTGGGCAACTTCCACTTTGCGCCGTTGGAAGTCAGACAAGATGAAGCTTGGGGCCAGGGAAGAGGAGAGAGAGAGAAAACATTAGATTTCACTGCGAGGAATGTTCAATCTACGCACCTAGCAGCGTGCAGGATCGTGCGGGTGCCTGTGGCTGAGTTGCTGATCACTGTCGAAATGGGAAAGCTGCATGCCAGATGCAAAGCCACATGGGTGAGATCCACCTCATAGCGTCGGAAATCATCGCAGATGAAGCTGGGAGGGCAGAAAACATGAGCATCTTCTTGGGGGTGAGGTTCTCTGTCAGGTGGAATAGAAGGCAGATGCTCCCCAGCTTCTCTTCAAGACAGCAGGGCCATTATGGCCACTTGGCAAAGGTTGTCAGTGGGCTAGAAGCTGCGAGGACAGAGGGAGGTAACTGTCTGAAGAAAGCAACTAAAAAGAACTCTGCAGTTTGGAAGCCGAGAGCTGTGATACTCTCAGTGCTTAGTACTTATTTTAAAAAATCTCATTACATTTACACCGGAGCTCTGCTCCCTGAAGCATATGCTGCTCTGGAGTCAAGAGACAGAATTTATGCTATAGTAAGTAGACGAAATGGGAATAAAATGGTCCTTGATTTGCCTCAGATCAGTTCCATAAAAAGTCTGTTTCCTGAAAGCAAAATATCATAAATTTAGAGCTTGAGAATATAGACTATCTTCATCAACTTGCTTCACCAATTCACTTCAGGATCTAGCAGATGCATTTACATAATATGCCAAGTTTGCTTCATGATTGTTTTGATTAGTTATTTTGTGGCTTAGTGTGTGTGTGGGTGACCTCATCTGTGTCATTAGTTTGTTTCAATGTATTATGTGAGCCTAAAAGATTAATTCAGTACCCAGATAAAGCATGTTGTGCAAATCTATCCATAAAAATCTGACTCCCAAAAATAATTTAAATAAAATAATCAAAAGTAAGATTATAGTTTTCATGTGTTTCCTATCTAAAAACAGGTAGAAAATTGTGCCATTAATTTCAGTAATCATGGTTGGAATCAACTACAAGGGCCATAAAAATGAAACTCAGGGACGACATGAAATTTGCAACTGCAAATTCCACATCTCTCAAACATGGAAAGTTTAGTGTAATATAAAACATAAGGTCAAGTGATAATAAAATTAATAATCTGTGACTATTTACTTACATAAACACACATACACACATACTTATAGACATACATAATGGCCATTTCTTAGTACTGGGTGCCAGTGATAAGATAATCATGATAGCCTCACTTAGTTAATTAACCATTATCTTTGTTCTTCCAACAGTTTCTGTCCCAGTGCAAGTGTTAATTAACTTAGCAATGCTAGAATAATTCTCTGCAATTGCCAATTACTGACAATCTGGATGGTCATTGTGTTTGTATCGCAAGTAATTTAAACTTTAATTAAGTTATCAGACCATACGTTTTGCCTTTCCTTAACAGTTTACTCCCTGTTTCTATTTTTTCTATCCACACCTCAGAAAGACTGGTTAATTTAAAGTAATAATTTATACATGAAGTAGAATATAGTTCACAGAAACTTCTATTATACTGCATTTCTTTGCTGTAGTCTTAGGCATGCCTATTTAGGAATAAGAGCTAATTACTCTTTCTTTGAGCAGGCATGTCGGATTACTCTATTATTAACTAAGAATTTTGTAAGACTTATTCATTGTACATAACAATATGATTAGTCTTTAAGTATCACAAGATTCCTTGTTGAAATTAATTATTTTAAGGAAAGAGATTCTTTTGTAAAAATAAGGTAAAGGTTCCACTCGCACATATGTGCTAGTCGTTCCCAACTCTAGGGTGCGGTGCTCATCTCCGTTTCAAAGCCGAAAAGCCAGCACTGTCCGAAGACGTTTCCGTCAGTGGTGGGTGGGTTCCTCCCGGTTCCGCTCGGTTCTGCCGAGCCGGTAGCAGTGACGATATGACGTCACCGAACCGGTTCTGTCCACCCTGCCCCCAGCCCCCCACCCCCACTTACCTTTTATTTGGCCCCACCCCCAATCTATTGCTGCCTCCTGAGTCCCAGCTGATGGCTAGAGGAAAAAAAAACTGTTTAAACTCTTGCGCAGGGCTTCAAAGGGCCGCCCTACAGCTGATCAGTGTTAAAAGAAAACAAATGAGTAGACCGGTGCCTGCAAAAATAAATGGGTAGACCAATGCCTGCAAAAATACATAAGTAGATCGGTGCCTGCAAAAATACATGAGTAGACCAGTGCCTGCAAAAATAAATAGGTAGATCGGTACAGCTCTGCAAGCAGTTAAAAGCCTGGTAGACCAGTACCTCTGCTAAATCCTAAATAATTGTCACATGATCATGAAGCCATGCCCACAAAATAAGCCACACCCACAGAACCGGTAGTAAAAAAATTTAGAACCCACCCCTGGTCTCCGTGGTCATGTGGCCGGCATAACTAAACACCAAAAGCACATGGAACACTGTTACCTTCCCACCAAAGGTGGTCCCTATTTTTCTACTTGCAGTTTTATGTGCTTTTGAACTGCTAGGTTGGAAGAAGCTGGGACAAGTAACAGGAGCTCACCCTGTTACACGGCACTAGGGATTCGAACCACTGAACTGCCGATCTTTCGATTAACAAGCTCAGCGTCTTAGCCACTGAGGCACTGCGTCTTTGTAAAAATAGAACAATATTAATGAAAATAAGTTCTTTTAGAAGCAGAGGCAGAAACATGCCTGGCATCTGTGTTTGAATCTCATGCCAAGTCTGATTTGTTGATCATCTGACTTATCACCAGCACATGATAGACTTTTATTCCAAGGACATGGCTTGGAACATCCCAGCTTGGAAAAGAAACAAAGTTAAATGAGAAAACAAAAATAAATAAAGACAAAAATCACATTGTTCACATTGTGTGAACTTTATAGTCACTTCATAACAGAGTACATATTGGTATATCAGTGTCTCCTTTCTGTCACAACCAAATAAAAGCCCAGTTTAGATTTGTACACCCTGTACAGTTTGTTTACCGAATTAATCCAATTCTCTTGATTTGCACAATACTTTAAACTATAAATGACTAAGTTTATTTAAAAAAAAAATTAAGCCACAAAATAGCCCACAAAACTTAGCGTGTTGTGAAAACAGAGTCCATCTATGATGCAAATCCATTACAGCTTTCTCAACTCCAGGCAAGGCCACATCAGTGGACAAAGAAAAAAAAATCTGCAAGACACTTTAGATTGGACACTGAGAAGGAGAAACATTTGTACACTGTTGGGCCAGTCACTTTGTCTCAACCCTAGAAAGGAGGTAATGGCAAACCACTTGCCAAGAAAACTGGAGGTTCTTCTCTAGGCAGTCTCTGGACATGATTGAATTGTGTGTGGGGGGGGGGAGGAGGGAAGTGTAGTAAAATGGGATATCCTGTAAGTGCATAAAATAAGTATGTTTTTCATGGAGACACACACATCTGCCCTTCCCCTTCTGGTTCTCAGTGTGCAGATGGGGGTGGGGGGGGTGGATGTTAGTCACAACCCCTTGTCTGTATTCAGCTGGCACTTACTTTGCAGCATGACCAGGAGCTAACGACCCCATAAAAGCACAAGGGGCTCCCAACAGGGCCAGAACGGTACAGGTGTTGGAGGCGTTCCCTCCACGTTGCCAGCGCTGCGACAAACATCTGGAAAGAAGCACAGCCAACAGCAGCCTCAGCGTCCCGTTCTGACAGGCCCTTTTGGGCAGCCCAAAGTGATCCGGGACTCCGGCAAAGGGACCGAATTGAGCCGCAACATTTCAGGGCTTTGCATTTATGGCAAGTCTCTTCCAAGGAGCCCTCAGATCACGAAACGGACAGAAAGGCTGCTTCGGGACGCAAAGGCAACACTTCCACTCTCCCTCCCCACCCCAGGAACCTGTTCCGCCAGCTACGAGTGTTGTGAGCCCCGGCCGGGGGAATCTGAGCCTCGAAATTTCCCCCAAGTGCAAGCTGGTTCCTGCTTATCACAGGGCTTTGGAACACGGAACTGGACAGAGCGGAAAGCTGTCCTCCTGCGGCACGGACCAGAACGGGTTAACTGCTAGCACCCCCCACCCCCGCTTTCTTCTCCTCCGCAGTCTGCACCCAGCCGTGTCTCTCATTGCTAGGCCTTTGCTGGGGTGAGATGGGCGGTGGGGGGGGGGGGAAGCAGCAGCGGTACCTGGTGTCCGAATCCTCCTCCGGATAATTGTCCACCACGCTGATTATATCCAGGCACACAAGTCCGATGCACAAAATACGCTTCTCCTCCATGGGTCCAAGTGGGCGTCTTCCTGCACTCCTGTCACTCTACTCTACGCTGGTCCCAGCTGGGGCTCAGCGTTCTTTTCTCTTTTGCTGATCTCACCCCCAGGATCGGCGGACGCCTCCGCTCGCTCCAGGCACTCGCACAGCCATTGGCAGGAGCGCATGACGGACGGTTCCGATTGGCTCCCTCCACGGTATGCAAATCAACCTTACCCTTTGGTTCAAAGTGAATTCTTTCCCTCTTTTTCGTAAGGACTTCTCCTCCCAGCCCTGTCGCCCAGGAAGTACGGCTGCCAGTCTGGCGGGAGCCCCGTCCAGTGCCACCTACGTACCCTTTTCATCTTTGGAGCTCAACGTCCCATTGACGCTGAGCTCGGTCGCTGAACTCCCGGCGTGGGAAGTAAGGCCGGCCTGAATCGTATCTGCCTATAACACGGATAGGATAGGACAGGACAGGACAGGACAGGACAGGACAGGACAGAGAATTAGAATTAGAATTAGAATTAGAATTAGAATTAGAATTAGAATTAGAATTAGAATTAGAATTAGAATTAGAATTAGAATTAGAAATAGAAATAGAAATAGAAATAGAAATAGAGCCTGGTGGCTCAGCAGACTGATAGCATTGTGATTAACACCAGCTGTCTGCAATTACTGTAAGTTCGAATCTCACCAGGCTCAAGGTTTACTCAGCCTTCCATCCTTTCTAAGGTAGGTAAATTGAGGACCCAGTTTGTGGGGGCAATAAGCTGACTTTGTATAATTATACAAAAGTATGAAGGCTATTGCTTAGCGCATCGTAAGCCGCCCTGAGTCTCCGGAGAAGGGCAGCATATAAATCAAATTTTTTTTAAAAATAATAGAAATAGAATTTGAGTCGAGACCTTGGAGGTCTTCTAGTCCAGCCCCCTGCTCTCCTGGCAGGAGAACCTGTACCATTTCAGATAAGTGACTGTCTAGTCTTTTCTTAAAAACCCCCAGTGATGGAGTGCCCACAATTTCTAGAACTGCTTTCTAGAATGATATCTAGAACTGCTGTTCGGTGGTGGTGGGGAACTTGGGCAGTCCCATTGCAATTGAAAAGGTTACTTTCACACGACACTAGTTATTGAATATTAACATGCTTTTGAGATGGTACAATAGATTAATCATAAAGAAGGTGGGTTTACCCAATAGGCTAATAGGTTTGCAGAAAACCAAACCAGGGGTGGCATGAGGTGAGAATGCATTCCCTAACTGAATGCAATTGTGGATTGTATAAATGGTGGTTCTCTGCATGGCTTGCCCTGGTTGGCTACTTTGTGAAAGTTTTGACCCAGATCACAGGCTACAATAAAGCAAGAGTTCGAAAGAAGGAATACATATCCAGTCAACCAGTGTCAGGGTCTGGGATCTATTCCAATTTCAGTGGTTTAAAAACAACAACCACCTCTTCTACCTTATTTCAGAGGTTTCTGGGTCTAAAAACAAGCCTGGTTTGAATTACAGAAATTGCAGAAAAGTGGGATGGCACTTCTTCACAGCTGACACTCCAGCAAGAAGCCTTCTATTTTGCTATTTGTTGATTGTTTCCTTTCATGTGAATCTAAATGTAAATGCTTTCCAGGGACCAATATCCATGAGAGATTTGGAGCATAATGGACATCCTGTTCTGCTCCTTCTACTATACTGGTCTCAGCC
This sequence comes from Arizona elegans, assembly GCA_022577455.1. NCBI lineage: Eukaryota > Metazoa > Chordata > Lepidosauria > Squamata > Colubridae > Arizona > Arizona elegans. The sequence continues at coordinate 314,449,355 of JAKOOJ010000001.1, read as the reverse complement.
ATGGTTCAGCCTTCTCTCCTCTCCTGCTGATCTCATTCCAGAAAAAGAACTGAAAGTTAATGTAACCATCACAATCCTCATTAAATGCTTGCAGGAGTAAACATGCAGTGCTCCCTGGGACAGACACCAGGTATGTATGCAATGTTCTGGCATGGATGTCTGCGCAGGGGGTGAGTTTGTAAAGCTTTTATAGCCAACGCACTGAGCATTCTTTAATCAAAGGTGGAAAACAGACTGTCTACTAAAAATCTGTGGGAAATTAACTTATCAGCCTGTGAAATGGCTTCCCTCTCTGCACCTGTCATTTATCTCCCCAGGTACATCCCATTATGCGTCTACTATTTTTTATTCTAAAAGCAGATGCAGTGATGAAATATGGCCCTAGCTTGATCCAGGTACACTGATGCAAGGTGAATGTGTAGACTTGAACAAATGAATATAACAAACAGATTATTTTAGTTCCTTTTTGCTGCAGCGGACAAAAACATTTGTTCCCATATAAGCAATGACAGCTGAAAATGTGCCTCTCGGGCTGTTTTCTCCCCACATGCTTGTTTTGAATGGCAGGAGAGATATCCAGCTCAAGGTGATTTAGGATTCTTCGCTTTGAAGATTAACAGCTACACGTGCTCTGGAAAGAAGAAAGAGAAGCAACCCTGGAGCCCTCATGAAAATTGGAAAAGGGGCAGCACTTCTCCAGAAGATCTTGCGGGTTTCCTTGTGAGTTATCTGCTCACAAAGTAAATGTGGCCAAGGTACTACTATCAATGTTTTGTTTGATTTAGTTACACCAATAAACATATTGAAGCTAGCTTTATTGTTTAAAAAAAGTACTACTGTATTGGCAGTTGTTCTCTAAAGCTGGAGATATAAGGCATTCCTCCACTGTTGATTTATAGTGTTTTCGCATACACTGAAATGATATAAGCCCTGTCTTCATTTTCTTTTCTTTTTTTTTTTTTTGGCACAATGATGGTTGGGTGACTCTAGGAGATGCTATAAATTGCTAGTGGGGAAATGGATAGATTTTTCTCTGATAAAAAATCAACTGGCTGAGAAAAGGTCTCCTTACACTCTTCAGGTAAAATATGTGTCTCACCTCTCAGTTTGATCCCTACTTCCATCGTCTACTTCCATACGTTGTGCTCTTGATAATAAGGCAGTTGCATAGGGGACCTCTCTGGGAGGTTGTAGTGTTCAACGCTATTTCCAAACAACCATTTTTATTTGCGGTCAACTGAAATTATGCAGAACCTGTACCAGGAATTTCCCTGTCAATCTTAGCAAATAGTGGAGCCAGAATTTGGTCCTGAATTAGTTGTCAGACAGCATACATTAGCAAGTAAAGGAGTCTTAAGTAGGCCACAGAGTATTACCTCTGGCACATTTTTCTTTAGAGGCAGTTACTTTAAAAGTGCATTACAAATGTTCAGGCAAGAGATTCAGTCTGAGAGGAGGGGCATAGATTTCTTTTTAGTACAAGATTACTGTAGTTAACAGTCAAGAAGGATTGACAGTAAATAATAATAGCAATAGCACTTATATACCACTTCATAATGTTTTACAACACTCCCTAAGCTGTTTAGAAATTCACCATATTGCCTCCAACAATCTGGATCCTCATTTTACTGACCTTGGAAGGCTGGAAGGCTGAGTCAACCTTGAGTTGGTCAGGATCAAACTCTTGGCAGTGAGCAGAGTTAGCCTGCAATGCTGCATTCTATCCACCATGTGGTGCATCTAAATCAGATGCTTCGGTAGCTATTGATCTTTATAGTTATTTTTGTATCCTGAATCATAGATGTCAGGACTACAAAGTACTTCAATTTTAAAATCAAAAAGATGTATTGAAGCATGCAAGGTTGTAAGAATAATACGTGTCCATCCTTTTCCCAGGAGCAAAAGTACCAATTACAAGCTACATTGCTTATGCTTTCATGAGAGCTGGTGTGGTCGAGAGGCTAAGGTTACTAAGGTTCACTAGAAATCAGACTCCTGCCTTAGCCACAAAACTGGCTGATTGTCTTTGGACCAGTCACATACTCCCATCCCATGATATCAGCCTCGGTTGACAAGCCAAAAAGTCAAATTCTTATCACAAGCAAAGGATCAACACTAGGTTCATCCAAAAAAGTGGACCCTGCACTTGTAGAAAAATGCTACAAAGAAAAAATGTTTATGGCTAGCCTTATCAGGATATCCCTGAACAGGAAGAAAGCCAAGAAAGATCTCCAAGAATCTGGTCAAAATCCTAAAATGGGATTTAGTGAAATGAGTCCAACTGAATAGGATGAGCAACTATTGCAAACAGTTCTATGGATGTAATATCTTATGTGGATCAATTAAGAACAGCTTTTCAAATTAGTTCTTTGCAGGACGCATGAGATGTCCATCTCTGACATGGATTTTAAAGTCATTATAATGTAATAGTGTCATTCTTGATGTGTCACAATGGTGAAAATAAAGAAAGGATTTATATTGCCATAAAATCATTGGATGACACAATAAAATGACATAAATTAGTAGTTGAGGAAATGGCCTTTCTTTGTTAGGAGGAAACCCATCACAGTGTGTATTGGTGTGTGTTGAGAGGATTTTTTGGGAGGGCAATTTGGATCCCATTCGACAATATTCCCTTGGTCTTTATGAAAGGCTAACATGGTCAAGGCATCCTGGTCTCCAGAGGGATACTGTTCCATAGGAATGATACTGCTACAGAGGTCCAACAAGTTGACATTAATGGAAAGGACCTGGAACATGGGTTTTAATTAGGGTTTAATAGGGTTTGGCATAAAGCTTTGACCCAAATGGGGCTCTTAATGTTGAGTAACAGTGATCTGGGGCAGCCCAGGAGATCATGGCAACCATGGCAACTAGAGATCTGTCCCAAATTATTAAGGGCCTGATACATACTGGAGGTTACACATTTGTTTTGGGATTTTGTTTTGTTTTTTTGTCTTGGGTTAGTTGTGATGAAATCTGGAGGATGTCACTATCAATCCTTTGTCATGGCCAGATCACTTTTTGATTTACTACTGCTATCCTCTGCAGGAGGATAGAACCTTATCCATTCCAGATCCTAATGGATCCAGAAGGGTTCTATAGCACCGGGACTCGATTGGTTGCACTTATTAATGATGATAAGGAAACTGGGAGCTGAGATGTGGTTGTCCTGCCACCCTGACCTTCCTAGATCTCAGCAGCTTTTGATATCATCAATGATAGTATCCTTATGGACCCATTGTAGGAATTTGGAAAGGAGACATGATGTTGAGGTGGTTCCCCTACCTTCTCCAGTTTTAGTTTTAATCATATTGGTAGGAGGATGAAAGTTGGGCCCAGAGCCCCTGATTTGCAGCATGTCTCAAGGCTCACTTTCTCCCCCCCTCCTATGTAATACCAATATGAGGTTGTTGGGGGAGGTCTTCCATTCATTTGGAGTCAGGTATCATCAGAATGCAGATGATATCCTGTTGCATATCTTGTCCCTGAGCAACTAAGCCATGTGGTCAAAGTCTTGTCCCAGTGCCGGGAGGTGGTTGGGGAGTTTGGTTGTTAATGGGGAAGAACCAGGGATGAAATGCTCCTGGTTCGGACCGGCTTGGGCGAATAGGTAGCGATGGCAGCAGGCAGTTCGGAGAACCGGTAGCAAAAATCCCTGCTCCTGCCCCCCATTCCCAGCTGAGCCACGTGATCATCAGATCCTTTTTTTTCTTTTAAATGGCTCTGACGAGCCAAGCTCTGACAATCCCAGCTGAGTTGCCTGCCGATCAGGCAACTCAGCTGGGATCGTCAGAGCCTTTTGAAAGCATTTTTTTACATGGTTTTACATGTAAAAAATGGTTTTAAAAGTAAAAAAAAAAATTGGCCATGCCCACTCAGTCACATTACCCACCACCACCAAGCCACGCCCACAGAACCAGTAGTAACAAATTTTAGATTTCACCCCTGGGAAGAACTCTTAATTTGTGATGGAATATGAACCTGGAGAAGCTGTGGAGGGGAGCTTTCCCAGGGAGAAGGCAGTATATTCCAAAGAGAACTCCAAATTAAAAGATTGGGCAATCCTGAATTGGATGGGGGAAAGGGAAAGAGGTTCAGGGTAGCCACACTCTGGAATTTCCCAGGATATATCTATTAGGGTAGGGGTTTGGCAAGATTCTGTCCATTAGGTGGAAGCAAGTGAAAGATTGGACTTGGCTGGATTTCATAATGTCATTTTTGAGTTTGGGCCTGACACAATCCTAGCAAGACTGAGCAGTTGTGCATCTTGGTCTGTCAGGTTCTATTGACTTTTCACTTTTGGCTTTGAATGGGGCTAGACTACCCCACTCTGGATTGGGGGCAGGGGTGGGTTCTATTTACTACCGGTTCACAGCAGGAACGCACGCACTCCCTTGCTTCGCATGCAGAGATGACCCATGATGACGTGGCAGGTGGGTGGAGCCTCCTGTCAGTTTTACTATCGGTTCTATAGAACCGGACAGAACCGGGAGCAACCCACCACTGATTGGGGGTCTTCCTGAATTCTCAGCTCTGGTTGACAAGAAATTTACACGGAGGCCAAGGATTCAATTTGTGTGTCAACCAGGGTGGATAAAAATCAATGATTTTTTTAAAAAAATCAAAAAAATCAGATTTTTTTTATTTAAATCGGATTTTTTTGATTTTTATTGAATTTATTTTAATAAAAAACTTTTGGGGTAAAAATCTATCGTAAGATAGTTTTCTATTTAAGATACATAAATAATTTAGTTTATTCAGCATGAAATGGAGCTTAGTTATGTAGCATGAGGTTGTATATTCTGTAACACTGGGACTATTGGTGAGTCAACAGTGGGTCAAAGGAGTAGCAGAGATGACAGTTGCTCTTTAAAAATTATGATTTAAATCGAGTTGATTTAAATCAAGCCTTTTTACTAGTGATTTAAATCATGATTTAAATTGTGATTTAAATCATGATTTAAATTGTGATTTAAATCAACTCGATTTAAATCAAATCCACCCTGGTGTCAACTGTGCCTTTTGTTGGATTGAAAGAGCCTCATGATCACTCATGCCTTGGTCATTTTGTGGGTAGACTGTTGCAATATGTTCTCTATGGGTTTAGCCTTGAAGGTAGTTGTCTTGTGAGGGAGATGGCAGCATATAAATTTAATAAAAACATGAATAAATTATAAGATCATTTGGAATCTTAGCTGGTCTAGAATATAGCAGACAAGCAGTGATGGGCAAGTCTCATGTGTCCATATAATAGCCCTGTTCTGTGAGCTACACTAGTTGCTAGTTGGCTTCCAAGTGCAATTCAAGATACAGCAAAAAAGTTGAACTATCAGAAAGATCTCCTGTCTACCATAGTATCTGCTGTTTCAGTTCATTTTTTTTTTTTTAAATTTTATTAAATTTGTATACCACCCTACTCCCGAAGGACTCAGGGCGGTGAACAGGCACAAAATAAAACACATAAATACAAAAGTTAAGACATGATTAAAACCCAATTAAATAATTTTTGCCTGAGACAATTTAAAACTCCCAATAATTTAAAATGAATTAAAATTTCAGTTTAAAAATTTTAAAAAGGGAAGAAAATTAGGCCAGGCCGGCCTGCTGGAATAGGAGTGTCTTCAAAGCACGGCGGAAAATGCGCAGATCCGGGATCCTCTGTATCTCCGGGGGGAGTTCGTTCCAGATAGTAGGTGCCCCCACAGAGAAGGCCCTCCCCCTAGGGGCCACCAGTCGACATTGTTTGGCTGACGACATCTGGAGGAGCCCCTCTCTATGAGAGCGTACCGGCCGGTGGGAGGCTGTTTGTGGTAGTAGGTGGTCCCGTAAGTAGCCAGGTCCTAAGCCATGGAGCGCTCTAAAGGTGGTAACCAAAACCTTGAAGCGCACCCGGAAGACCACCGGGAGCCAGTGCAGCTCGCGCAAGAGAGGTGTCACATGGGAGCGCCATGTTGCTCCCATAACCTGAACTGAAAGAGTGCGCGGCCGCACTCTTTCAGTTCAGTCCAACAGAGTCAGTTTGTTTAGATCACATCAATTCTATAATGTCATCAAGCAGCACCCAAGGAAATGGATCTTCTTTGTCCCATATCTGCCCATTTGAAACAGTATTTGCCCCAAAGATCCATATAGCCCCCACCTTGCCTCCCTTCAAATGATCTTTAAAAAACTGTTATATTTTGTTTTTTTTCTTCAAGCCTTGAATTAGGATGTTTCAGGCTGGTCCCTTTTAACTGAGTAGGTGTTGATGTGGAAATATGTTGCTCCTCAGACTATTACTGCTTTTTATATCATGTTTTTTCTTTTAACTTTATGAAGCTCAGTAGTTGTTTTGGAATTGGGTGACCTAGAAATTTAACAAACAAACAAACAAACAAACAAAAACGCTACCCCAGTTTCTTTTTTCTATGTCTGGTTCAATTGGCTTCCTTGAAGCTTTGCTGTCAGAGAGTTCTATTGAACCAAGATAAGTTGTTGTCTGTTAAGAGGATACTGATAAGCATTGACCTCAGAGAATTCTGGCTATAAAATTAAGCAGGTCAGGATAGGAAAATTAGGCCACTCATTGAACAAATCTTATAGAGCGTCTTGAAGTTTGTTATGATGTATTTCTTAGTTTATACAATCATACTAAAACACAATTTATAAACCATAATGAGATGGCTCATGAAATAGGTTAATTAAAAACTAAACAGACTACATCAAGGCTTCTTGCAGGAAAAGGCAGCTTTTCTGCAACCATAAGTCACATTTTGCATTATAATAAAATCAGCCTTTGGGAATTACAGCAGATGTTACCAATACAACGAAGTGCTGAAATTGAAAAAAAGTTGATACTAGATTGAGACACGTGACTATCAGAAAGCTAGAAAAACAAATTCCACAAATTCTAGTTAAGGAAATGTTAAAATATTTTTATACCTAATAAAGGCTAGTGTATTACTGGGGCATAGGTTTACCACAAAAGGTCCCAAATTTCTTCTAGTAAATCCTTCTCTTTTAAAGACAAGCCACTATTTATAGCAAAATTTAATATGTTTCAGGATTCATATCAAGTTGGAAAAACATTTCATCTGATCCATCTATGAAGAATTTAGTAAAGTCATTTTTTTTTTTTAATTTGATTTATATGCCGCCCTTCTCCGGAGACTCAGGGCGGCTTACAATGCGTTAAGCAATAGCCTTCATTCTTTTGTATATTTTTATACAAAGTCAGCTTATTGCCCCACAAACTGGGTCCTCATTTCACCTACCTTAGAAAGGATGGAAGGCTGAGTCAACCTTGAGCCTTGGAGAGATTCGAACCAGCAGAAATTGCAGGCAGCTGTGTTAATGACAGGGTGCACCAAACCACTGTACTATCAAGGCTCTTTCATAGCATCCCTTTCTGTGGTTCAAAACTTGACTGTCAACAGCTGTGCTCTTATTTCTTTTTCTCAGCAATCAGCCTGAATAAACACATTGTCATGTTAACATGCTGGATGGCATACAAAATAAATTGTTAATCTATATTTGCTTTGAATGTTTCATAAATTGACATCTTATTACAGTGTTGGTGAACCTTTTTGGCACTGAGTGCCCAAACCAGAATGTGTGCAGGCACGCTGAAGCACCGGAAACCTGGAGACCAGTTGGCCAGAGCACATGCGCACACTGGAAACCAGAAGAGCAGCTGGCGACAGCGTGTGTGCCCACAGAGAGGGCTCTGTGTGCCACCTCTGGCACACATGCCATAGGTTCACCATCATGGTCTTATTATGTCTTGTCCCTGTTTACTTGAGAGCTTGTCCAGTTCGCAAAAGTCTTATCAGTTCCTTTGTATGTTAAGAAGGTCAATATTTCTGAGATTTATTTATTTATTTATTTATTTATTTATTTATTTTGATTTGATTTGATTTGATTTGATTTGATTTGATTTGATTTGATTTGATTTGATTTGATTTGATTTGATTTGATTTCTATACCGCCTACTCCCGAAGGACTCAGGGCGGTGCACAGCCAAACAATAAAACACATACATACAAAATTTAAAAGTAGAATTAAAATCAAATTAAATAGTTTTGGCCCAGACAAATTAAAACCCCAAACTATTTAAAACCAATTTTAAAATTTGAATATATAAAATACTAAAAGATATTTAAAAATTAAGTTCTCATCTTTCCTTAGCTAAGATGAATTGTATCCACACAAGGTCTGTATATATTTCAAAACATCAGTATTATCACTAGACCTGGATCAGGTGGTTTATTGCAACAATAAATAGGTCACCCAGAATGTCCTGGCAGACATCACAGGTATATGGGTTCTTGTGCTTTCCGTATCCCATTCTGTTCTTTTATCAAGTGTTATCATCTAAAATGTTTGAGTATACCTTAAACCAAGAACTGACAACATAGCTGTTCTGTCCCCTCCCACGAGTGGCCTTGCAGAGGCTCAAATAGCCCAGCAGTAACAAACGCAGGCTAGAGAGACTGAAGCTGGCCCTTTAATAAATAGTTCTCTTCCAAAGCATATATCAGTCCAATAGTTACCGGACAATGTTCCAAAGGTTTTGGCAGACAGCCAGCAGGCTAATGCAGGAATGCAGACTCTTGTCAAAAAACTCCAAACTAACAGTTGTAACTCCACTGCATCCAAAACGCCAACAAATTGTTCACCACACCTTTCCAGACCAGTCACACCCCTTTTGTACTTTGTAGGGTGTGGCCCTAATCTCCTGACCACACCTCTTAGGACGTGGCAATAGCTGTTCTCTACGATGTCTCCTACGTCTCTCTCTTGCATCCAATAGGGGCTCCCCCTCGTCATTAGGGGCCTCTGTTTCCTCCTCAATTTGTCTGGGGTCCATAGGCATGTCAGCAACTGTCAGTTCTTGCTGACTCACCAGTGAAGATGGCTCCTTCGGCACATAGCTCATGACAGCTTCCTCCTCCTCCATATCATCCTCCGAATTAGCATGCGAAGATAAATCAGCCTCCGGGGCCGGGGTCACATCAATAGCACTTGAAGTCTCTATGACACTTGTAATCTTCTGATGGCTACAACTATGGTATGATATTCCAAAGTTAAATTCAAATTAATTTTTCAGTTTATTGTTAAGAAAATGGCTGAAACATGGGTGTTATATTAGTGAAAAGTAATAGAAACTAAGAAGAAAGAAAGTGCAGAAAAAAAATAGGAATGTTGTAAAGAAAAAGAAATATATATAATGAAATGACTACTTATTCATCACAATTTTATAATTTATCTATTTTTCTTAAAATTCAAATGATCTCTTCTTCTCAATCCCATCTCTTATCTATAAACAAGTCCATAAAACCTTGTCATTTCAATCCTGATATCAGCAAAAGTCTATTAAAAGTTATTACAGTTTACAACATGTCTATTTCAATCTTGATCTAATAAACCAACTTTATATTCCTTCTTTTACTTTTAACAATTTTGATCTTTAATTCATTCAAATAAAGTTCTAGAAGTTGATTTCATTTCTCCATTGTCTCTATGCACAAAATCCTTCTACACTGAATCAGATCTCTTTTTTAAAATTCTATATAGAAAAGTTATCTAAGTTGGTCTTTGCATTATTATTTGTATATCTCTTTTAATTATTAAGACATTAGGCACTTTCATCTGTATATCCAGTGTAACATCTTTTTCCATATTCTTGTAGCCTGTCATTTAGAAATCCACTTTCATATCAGTTTCAGTCTTGTCTGATAAACTTGTTTCTTTTCCATAACATCTTTTAAATGCTGTCTGTCAATAATGTTTTTTTAAAAAACGACCCTGTAATCCCTTTATTCCAGATGGAGTTGGCATGACTATATGGAACTGAGGGTTTACTGGCTGGATGCCCTTCCTGACACCTACATGATGTTCATAGCAGATATTTTCTCTTTGTGCCCTGATAGAGAAGCATTGGTCACTGCCTAGGATTGAACTCTCTTCGGAGTGGGAGGTGAGGATCATCACCTCTAGGCCATCACGCTGCTCTCAGTCTGTCTATAACAGTGCCACTCTTAAAAATAACTTTACATTGCTGTATGTACATTGAGAGCTTACACACCAGAAACAAATGCCTTGTGTGTTCAATCACACTTGGCCAATAAAGAATTCTATTCTATTCTATTCTATTCTATTCTATTCTATTCTATTCTATTCTATTCTATTCTATTCTATTCTATTCTATTCTATTCATTCACAAATAATGTTCAATACATCCAATACAGAGGTGGGTTTCAGGTTCTGACCAGTTCTGGAGAACCGGTAGCGGAAATTTTGAGTAGTTCAGAGAACTGGTAAATACCACCTCTGACTGGCCCCACCCCCCCATCTATTCTCTGCCTCCCGAGTCCCAGGTGATCAGAAGGAAATGGGGATTTTGCAGTAACCTTCCCCTGGAATGGGGTGGGAATGGAGATTTTACAGTATCCTTCCCCTGCCACACCCACCAAGCCACACACACAGAACCGGTAATAAAAAAATTTGAAACCCACCACTGGTCCAACAATAAAGTATTTTGTCCATTCTAAATCAGTAAGTTAATTTAAATGTTCTCCTTTAATTATAATCTTTAGTTCCTTCTGGGATCCTTTTTATTCAACCTTCAAAGACTCAACCTATTATGGTTTTTTTTAAAGAATTCAGAATAACAATATTTTCCCACAGGAAAGATTCTTATAATTAATTTCAAAATCTTACTTCAAATTCACCTGAACCCTTAGGCCATTTTTAACTCTCCTAAATAATTTTTTTTAAGTTCTTAAACATATACTTAAAAATTCTTTCATGAAGGATTGAAGGACATTCACTTACCATTTCAAAGGTTCCTAAAAGCTGAAAAGCAATTAATAAGCAATTTCCAAAAGTGATTAGAAAAGGAAGTATGCAATACCCACCCACCCCAATGAATATAAAAGCACCAACTGTGGGATTTGGTGAAGATGGTGTTCCTTTCCTTTCCTTTCCTTTTATTTGATTTGTATACTGCCCTACTCCCGAAGGACTCAGAGCGGTGAACAGGGCGGTGTTCCTCATTTCCCATTGCTTTAAATCCATCAGAGGCCACTTTCTTGTGGTCTCCTCATGAGGAAGAATCACCTAGATCCCTCCTGTCCATGTTTTGAGAGGAATCCCGAAAGATCAGTCCATTTGCCATATCATTCTATCTATCTACTATTCTAATTTCTACAAGTTGTTGGGTCTACTCTCAGTGGAGCCATCTTCAATTCACATTTTCCCCCTAGAAGTTCCAGAAACAGTCTAAGATTAAAGATAATAGAAGAATTAGGCCAATTTTGTGCTAGGAGTATTGCCTTCTAATGTGTACTTAGCTGAAACAGCTAGGTCAAAGATGATATAATTTAATCACATATATTGGAATGAAGTACAATTAACTAGTGAACTTAAAACAAGGTCAGACTGTTTCAGGAAATTAGGTTTTGTTGAGAAAAACACACTGAAGCATCATAATTATAGGTAATAAAGAAAATAACAATAGTTAACTGGCAAGACAATAGGGGCCTGTAGGGTAGTTTAGTGCAGTGTACTTTAGAAAAAAAGGCAGGAAATTACTTTAAAAAAAGGCTTGGAAAGAAAAGAAAAAAAAGACCACCCAACAACTGTTTTGTTGATTTGTTCCTTCCTGTACATAATTTTCACTTTTATACTTTCTTTTTTTATATACTTTTCCCTTACTTTCCTTTTGGAACACTTTTCCAGAATGCACAATAAAAGGCAGGGTCACCTGATGATATGCTTTAAAATGACCTATAATAGAAGACGATGCTCCAAAAATCTATATGATGTCGCATGTAGTAAATAGGTAATTTCTAGTTACATTCAAAAAGTAGCTTCTAAGAGCAGACAACTATGAGGAGATATATACGATGGTAGAAGAGCCTTCACTTTCCATTTTAAAAGGTGAAATGTATTTAAAGTCCTTTTCGCAATCCCTGCCTTTTGAAATTCTGATACCATGGAAATGTGTTTTGTGCAAAATGCCACATAGCTGTACTATGGACCAGGACAACTGTGAGTGGCTCTTTTGTAAGGAATCACCTGACAGAATCCTTTCATTTTCATCCAGCTCTCTTCAGCAGCATCTTCTAAGCTTCTTGAAGTGAACCTGAAAAACCACTTACCGTATTTTTCAGAGTATAAGATACACCTTTTTCCCCCCTAAAAGGGGGTGAAAATTTAGGTGTGTCTTATACACCAAATGTAGCCCCGCCCACCCACTGGCCCCCCCTCTTTGGCCTCTGCCTCGCAGCAGTTACCTCCTTGCAAGCAAACAGCAAGAAAAAACAGTTCCTTTTCAGCACAGCCTAATTAGCACAAGTTGATTTGATTGGCCTCCCGACTCTCAGCTGATTTGCTCTCAGCTGTTTTGCGCAGGGCTCTGCTGCTTGCTGCAAAGAGGTAAATTGCTGGAGCAGATTTTTTTTCCCCTTGGGCTAATCAAGCTATGCTGAAAATGAAAATGAAAGTAAAGCAGGCTGTTTGCTGTTTGCTGCAAGAGGCAAAATTGCTCAGAGGCAGAGGCAGACTTCTTTTTCTTCTTTTCCTCACCAAAAAAGGTAGGTGCATCTTATAGTCCGGTGCGTCTTATACTCCAAAAAATACAGTATCGTCTCAGTGGCTTTCATTTGGTCATTATTGTGTAATGTCTATGTAGTTCAGCAGTATTTAGAGGACTACAGGTTCCACCCTTATTCAAGGGTCTTACAGCATGGATGTCCAACCTTTTGGCTTGTCTGGGCTGCATTTAAATTGTTTCTTTACAGCACTGAATGTGACACTTACATGTAAGTCCTAAATATTTAGCTCTGTCTCTACACAGTGAACCTATGGCACACGTGCCAGAGGTGGCACGCAGTGCCCTGTCTGTGGGCATGCAAGCCGTCACATGTGCCTCCCACTGGCCAGCTGGTCTTCGGGTCTCTGCCGTGCATGTGTGGGGGGCGGGTTGCATGTGGGGGGGGCATGCATGCATATGCGGGGGGCGGGTGTACTTTGAGTGCTCAGTCCGGAAAAGGTTAGCCATCACTGCAATACTGCAATTGGATATCAACCGTTAGCAAAAGTAAATACAAAACCAGCAGCATAGTGAATGATTCACTTAGAAATATGGTAATGGTGGGAAGATACCATCAAACAGGATGGTGCAGAAGAGCAGCTGTGGGCCTTGTAGGCAAGGCTGAAGTTCTCTCTGAATCAGTTTCTGGGTTCATACCACATGCTGAATTCTAAACATGCTAATAAAACACATTTGCTGTGTTCTCTTAATATTCTATGCCATTATGGCTTATCTTATTCACACATCATGCTAAGACAATAGCTGGGTTCCCACAGTACACTGAAAAACAAATTACCAATCCCACTTCAATTTACTGCAATGTGTTTTGCTAATCCAAACCTGGGCTACGAGCTCTAAATCTTATTCAGTAGTGACAGAACCTTCCTAACTAGTTTTCTTTATAACATTGCTTGGTCCTTTCACATTTTGTAAAGTGTATTTATTTATATGCAATATTACTAACATACATGGTGCTGTTCAAAGTTACGAGGCAAAACAGGCTCTTGTTTCCAAGGAGTTTATAAGTAAAGGTTCCCCTCGCACATATGTGCTAGTCATTCCCGACTGTAGGGGGCGGTGCTCATCTCCATTTCAAAGCCGAAGAGCCAGCGCTGTTTGAAGACGTCTCCGTGGTCATGTGACCGGCATGACTAAACACCAAAGGTGCACAGAACGCTGTTACCTTCCCACCAAAGGTGGTCCCTATTTTTCTACTTGCACTTTTTACGTGCTTTTGAACTTGCTAGGTTGGCAGAAGCTGAGACAAGTAATGGGAGCTCACCCCGTTACGCAGCACTAGGGATTCGAACCGCTGAACTGCCGACCTTTCGATTGACAAGCTCAGCATCTTAGCCACTGAGCCACCGTGTCCCTTATATATAAGATTATATATAAGATATAAGATGTTATATGATATAACCGCATAGTGAAAATAAGGGAAGGATGGATGTGAATGAAAGGTATCACTGGTCAGTTTGATTCCAGTTGGACACAAAATTAATGAATGCACTGATTAAAGTTAAATGTTAAAGGTCAGTGCCAACTGACTGTTTTTTAGTTGTTTCTTTGATAAAGACATTTTGCAAAAATGATGATTTAATTATCGTAACCCATTCCTTCTGCTTTACCCCTAGAGGGAGCTCTCTACCTTCCTGGGTGTCATTCATTTTGTTCCTATTTCTCCAGTGGGGAAGGCACAGACCAGAGGTCTTCAAACTTGGCAGCTTTAAGACATAGCTAGCTGGCTGGAGAATTCTGGGAGTTGAAGTCCACAAGTCTTAAAGTTGCCAAGTTTGAAGACCTCTGGCACAGACGGTTTACCCAAGTTCAAAGGGGATCATCTTTCCCATTTTGCATGTCTTTTAGTCAGTTGGTGTTGCATAATCAAGCAAGTCATTCATATTTTACCTTCTGCTCTTCATTTACACGTCTGAAGTCAACTCATTTGTCTAACTATGTTTCCACATGGAAATCACTTTTAAACTTTTTCCTAGAAACTGAAAGGAATACTACATTATTTTGGGATTTGACAATTAGAAGTATTTATAATTATAGAAATAGTGTGTATTATTAAATTTTAGATCAAAAGATTTAGGTATTTTTTATTTCTAACTGTGTCAAAGAAAGTAGGGAGTTACACTTTCTGTATCTCTTTTTGTTTTTCTTTATTCCTTTCCTCCTCCTTCCCCTCCTCCATTTTTTTCTCAATTCTTCTTTGTTCATTATTTTACCTTTTGTAGAAATTTCACAAAGTATATTTTTAAAAAATGAATGCAATCAAATCACAGAAAATAATTATTCTTTAAAATCATTGTATGTACAGCAATATCATGAAATAAACAGCAAAAATATTATGATTTGCTTCCCATAGCCACATCAAACAACAATGTTTGATATTAAGAGCACATAGACAGTGTAAATAGCTATATTTGTGGGAACACATAAAACAATAGGGAACAATAGGAATCTGCAATCCCATCAAAACCATATCACAATAGTACAATAGTACAATAATAAGCACACCAGCTCACCTCCCCCACAGATTCAAGTCACCCGCAAACATTCCCCCTCCAGAATATTCATTGCTAACCTAAGAAAACATCTACAAAAAATTCATCTCAGTGAATCAGCAAGAGAATCAGACAATGTTTCATTCACTGAGTCAGACATAATTGAAACTAAAGTTGTTAAATTGTTATGTCTTATTTTATGTGGATTGAGAATGGGCTCTGTGTATTTCTGTCCACATACACATAGGACATTTATATGGCTGGCCATCTTAAGCCAATAACACTGGGTTGCTCACAATACATAACAATCAGAATCTCGTAATGTCAAGTACAAATAAATATAAAAATACAAAATACAAAAATACCAATGCTGAGGCATCCATTCATAATGTTCAGTCACAAATTAATCTGCAACTCAATGCCTGGGTTGTGAGTAGATAACAACTAATAAATCAGCCACAAACATTTTCATGACTAATTAAAGCAGAATATTCAAACAGTTTCCACATAAAATATACACACCTCTAGCATTAGGAGAGACTGTAATCAGAAGCTGGGTTACCCCATTTGCTTAGCCTAGTTCTTGTGCAAATCTGTTTTCTGAATTTTCACAATACACTAAACCACTTACCTTCGCTACCAGTTCACAAATGTGAGTGTGCACATGCTCAGGGCCTTCCGCGCATACACAGATCATAAAAAATGGGAGGTTATGACATCTGGGCGGGTAGGCAGAGCTTCCCGCAGCTGCCGCTACCGATTCGCCCGAACTGGATAGAACCAGCTGAATACCACCATTGCACTAAACCAGAAGCTACCAAGATAGTGTGGTATACACTTAAAGCTAATCCACAAAATAACATGCCAAACATGCTTAGATTGTTCTATGGATACAGCCTCTAAATCTGTAACTGAGCTAATTCAGTATCTACTCTGAAAACAACCTAAACACAGAAGAAGCCAGTCTCACTCTTGATATCAATTTTTTCTGCCCTTTTACCTTAGTAGAACTGTGCCCATCACTGTTGAAGCAGTTGATGGTCTTTTGGACTGAATTAGGAGTAATTTTTACATAATTACTAAGCAAACAAATCCCAAATCC
This sequence comes from Arizona elegans, assembly GCA_022577455.1. Taxonomy (NCBI): domain Eukaryota; kingdom Metazoa; phylum Chordata; class Lepidosauria; order Squamata; family Colubridae; genus Arizona; species Arizona elegans. The sequence continues at coordinate 314,433,163 of JAKOOJ010000001.1, read as the reverse complement.
TTTGTTATAACTCCCAGAGCTTTCTCCATCCAGAATTGTGAAAATTAGCAGCTTTGTTTCCTGCTGTTTTGAGATGTGAAATACTATGGTGTTTTGTGACTTAAAATAGGCTTATAAATCCTCAACCCCATTCAAAAAGAGGAAATGAACTGTTACTTCTCAATAAATATGAAACATCATTGCTGAATCAGCTGATTTTTTTTTATCCTAGGTAGGAATCCAATTATAATGTTTTTAAAAAGATTTGTTTGGCATTTCATATGTGGATTAGCAATATATATATTAACATTTCACATAGATTAGTAAAACACAATGAAATATAAATGTTAAAAAGCTCTATGTTCAAATACCAGGGTCTAGGCCGGGGTGTCAAACTTGATTTCATTGAGGGCCACATCAGGGTTGTGTTTGACCTTGGGGGGGGGGCATGTGGGCATGGCCAGGGTGGGTGTGGCCAGCTCAACATCACTCATGTTGGGGGCACCTGTGTTGACCCAGGCGGGGCTGGGGGTATCCTCCTGCAGCCCTCTACCAGCGATAACGGAGCTCGTGGCCTTCCTGGGCTTTGTTTTTGCTGGCAGAGGCACCATGGGCTAGTCCATGGGCAAAATCTAAGCACCCCACAGGCCGGATTCGGCCCACGGGCATTGAGTTTGACACCTCTGATCTAGGCCATCTAACTATTGAAGCACACCATCGTTTATATTTTAAAAAAATCAGATTCTGCATTGGTAAATGCCCTCAGTTTACAGCCAGTCACTATGAGATCTACAGTTTGATGTGGGACGTCACAGTTACACTGAGAGGAGGATACTATGCCCCATTTATACAATGAGTTCTGGCAGATGCCATGTGAGGTGTGAATCCTATTCAGGATTGTCCATTGCTGACATGGTAGTTCAAAACCTGGTATATTTTTTGTGGAGTCATTTATGTCTTCCTATGTCTGGGCGTCCAGTGACCCATTTGGCTTTCCATTGGGAATCATTGTTAAAGTTGTTGAGCAGATGTTGTGCAAGTGCCAGTGGAGGCTTCCTGGATTTGAGACTTCAGGCTGATAAATTAGGAAGGTTGGTGTGCACAGATTTTATCTTTTTAAAAGGTTGGTTTATACAATAAATCATAATTAGAGTTAAGAATGAAGTGAAGCTAATAATAGGAATAATAATAAAATAACATTTTTAGATATGTAAAAAAGAAAAGAAAAACACTATATCAACTGCTCAATTGGCAAATTGCTAACAGGTATAAAGAAAAGATAATTCTTCGCAACTCCTATTTTTGGATGCCTTTTCCCTAACAACAAGAAGAAGAAATGTTTCATAGGAAATCTTGTGGAGAAAGATAAAGGGAAGAGAATGAAGCTTAAGATTAGTTGAAATGTTAGTTTTCCTCCTTGAGTTTAAATCTTCCTGATTAAATGCATCCAATCGTAGATTACTGAAGGAACTACTGAACTACTGAAGCTTTATTTATTGTCTTCCAAAAATTCTGAAGAACTGATGAGGTGCAAGATGACTGAAGAACATGAAATACCCTGTTTTTCCCAAAATAAGACATCCCCTGATAATAAGCCCAATCGGGCTTTTGAGCGCATGGCAATAAGGCTTATTTCAGGGTTCAAAAAAATATAAGACAGGGTCTTATTTTTGGGAAAACACGGTATTATCCCTATTCTCCAAAAATGAAAGACCTAGCAAATTAGAGACCAATCAGCCTAAGATCAATATGAAGAAAGCTTCTAGAGCAGTTCATAAACAAATTGATCTGAAAGCATCCTGAAAACAAACTGGTAAGTACCGGAAGTCAGAATGGATTTGTCAAAAGTAAATCTTGCCAGGCTAATATTTCTCATGTTTTGATCAACCAGGTTAGTGGATTGTGGGAATGCCATAGATATTTTGTCTAATACACATTGAATTGAGCATTGCATTGTGTTTGTATTGACAAAGTACTCCATCTTGTGCTGATTAGCAAGTCAGTTAAGTATGGACTGCATGGCATGACAGTTAAATGGATACATAGCTGGCTCAAAAATTATGCCTTAAGAGTGCTTATAAATATTTCTTTATCAAACTGGAGAAATACTGGATGACTGCCATAAATTTCAGTGCTCCTGTGTTAATGTTTTTTTTTTAATGATTTGGATGAAATAGAAAAGAAAATGTTTACCAAATCTGTAGCTTATCCAAAATGTGTGGGAGAACTATCTTATAATACTTACAAAATTTGGAACAATCTCAATAATTTGGAAAAATGATGCACAAATAAAAGAATAAAATTTATCAGAGACAAATGCAACATTTTTCTGTTAGGAAACAAAAATCAAATCCAGAGGTATAGGATGGGGGATACCCAATTAGGTAATAATAGTATTTGCAACTGAGTAAGCATTGTGATGTGACTATAAAGAAGGCAAATACAATTTTAAACTGCATCAACATTAATATAAATTTCTAAATCACAGGAAGTAATTATTCCATTCTATTTTGTTTTGATTAGATTCCAATTTGAGGTTTTTTTTGGGGGGGGGAGTTGTGGGGGATAGGTTTATTTCTTTACTCCTTGTAATTTCCTGGAAAACTCTTTTCAGTTTTCTTGACAACTTTTTGGTTGTGGCTTGCCATTGTTTTCTTGCTAGGGCTGAGAGTGTGACTGGCCAAAGCTTACCCAGTTGGCATCAAATGTGAAGCAAGACTAGACTCAAAATTTCCCAATTTCTAGCCCTGGTACCTTTAAGATCAGGGGCTCTTATATCTTGAGTACTGTATCCAATTCTGGGCATCACACTTCAAAGATTCAGAGAAACCAGAAAAAGTCAGAGAAAGGCAAAAAGGTTATCAGGCAACAAATTACTAAGTAGTATAAAACCAGGGGTGAAATCTATTTACCTTCCCTATTGGTTCGGAAGTGCGTGCATGAGTCACATGCAATTTTGGATCCTCTGCGCATGCGCAGAAGGTAAAAAATAGGTTACTTCCTGGTTAAAACCAGGAAGTAACGACATCCAGGCGGGTGGGGGGAGCCTTGCGCTGCTGCTGTTACTAGTTCTCCAACCACCCGCCGCTGCTGCTACTGGTTAGCCCGAACTGGTGCGAACCGGTAGCATTTCACCCCTGTATAAAACATTGAAGAAACTAGCATATGATAGCACTCTTCAAATCCCAATATCAGATAGAAGAAGATGGAGACTGATGAAGATGGTCTATCATTTTAGAATGCAAGGCACAGAATATGTATTATACTCTGTAGTATAGAAAACAATTGTGTTATAGGGAAAAACGGTACAAAAAAATTAGACAATGGAAACAATTAGTAGAGAAAATTGGGCTGCCCTTCACACTAAATTGAGGTTAAACAACCATCAATTTGGAGGGGCCTTGGATTCCTGCATGGAGCACAAGGTTAGGCTTGATGGTGTAAATGTTAACTCTGTCCTCCCATGAGTTGTTTCTGTTTTGAAAAGGAACTGACATTCTCTTCAACAATTTCTGTTCTTTTAAAAAGCTTGTGTGAGAAAATTAAGTGAATTATTCCATCTCTAGTTTCTTCCTGCACCTCTTTGATTCTTTCCTAGAACAAGCAAAATCAGTCTCTTTGTCTCAAGGCCATGTAATATACAGTATACATGAAAAGGGGGGTCAGGAAAAGAGAAGAATAATCCTGCTGGAATAATCCAGTTCCAGTCATGGTTTTTCCTGCTCATGCGTAACTTTTCCTTGCACTTTCAATATTCAGATTTTTAATATTGTCTCCTGATTGCTTATTTGTACCCTATGACTATAAGTGTTATACCTTATGATTCTTGATGAACATATCTTTTCTTTTATGTACAAATTCCTTGTGTGTCCAATTACACTTGGCCAATAAAGAATTCTATTCTATTCTATTCAGATTTTTAAAATAATTCAGTGCTGCCTTTTCTTTTTTGATTAACATCCATAGTATTTTTTAATCCTGGTATTATTCTGGTGACTAGAAAACCACTCAGTTATCATCTGAACTTCGATCTGCTGTTTCAGTCTCATTAACACAACATTCCAGAGGGACTAACTCTAGGACAACTCATCACCATGGCCAACTCACCACAGCCAACTTGCTCGGGACAAAAGTTACCTAATATCAAAGAAATGGTGGAACAGAATAATTAAAGAAAGGATGCAAAATGAAATGTAAATGACAAAAATTAAAATAGTTTAAAATGATTTTTAAATAATTAAATACAATTGTTGAATTGTCCCACAACAAGTTGTTTCGTGAGTTGGTCCTGGGGAATTGGCAGCAGTGAGTTGGCCACGGCAAGTTGACCATGGCGAGTTCTCCTATTCTGCATTCCAGAATGGGTGGATTCACGTGTGAATGGGTGTTTAGACCAAAAGAAATAAGAGAGAAAAAAAGGAGGAAAAGTCCTGTACACTTTTTTGTATTTTCCATCATTTATATGGGAAGTACTGTAGGCAGTAGAACTACCAACACTGATCTCTGCTCTTGGTGGGTAGTTTTCAAGGTTTGGCTCTAAGTGGCTGTCTTTTTAGGGCAGACAAGAGGCCTCTTGTGGAATCAGACCTTCCCTTCAATCCCTGCTACCTGTTCCATTCGTGCCCTTGCAATAAACCTGTTTGCTGGCCTGCTTGTCTACCTTCTCCCTTTATAGTCACATAAAGTCTTTTGTAATCGTGGGACTTTGCACAAGGCAGAGGCGTTCCTGTTTGTGAGTGTGTATAAATATGGGCCGGGTACTTCAATTGCTTCATTTTCTATCACAAACCTTTTTCTGCATTTGCAGCATGAGGACACCGTGGCTCTGAAGAAGTCCTGCTGTGAGCATGGCTCCCACCCATTTTCCTTCTTGTCAGCAGGGAGCTGAGAAGGCAACTCCAGGCTCTTACAGAAGAGACATCTTGTGATTGGGGGGGGCGGGAATGCAGGGAGGAGGATTAAGTAACACACGGATTAATGTGTAACTGACAGGCAAGGTGTGGCTGGCAGCAGCAGGGAACACGCAAGGCTTCCAGAGCTGAAATGGATCCCCACAAGGGACAGATTTGTTCAAAGGTGTTCTGGGGAGAATGGAGGTAAGCATGTACATAGCCCTGACGTTCTGCACCAGAATAGACCTCTTGATGGGGTGAGAAAGGAAAGGTGCAAAATCTATCCCAGACCAAAGCTTAAAACTGGGCATCAGATACATATCCCATATTCCATTTTCTGAAAATCCCTTGGGGGAAGGAGATAGACACACAGCTCATTCACCCCACCACACATGAACATCAACACAGATGTCTGTGGTTTCCTTGTCTGTTTTTGTAGTTGAGTGGCTCTGAATCTGTCAATCTGTTTTGGCAAGTATTATTCCTCAGATGCAGATGCCAGTAAAAGTGTATTTCATGGGAATGTATGCTGAAGCTTAATTAGCTGCAAAACTCACCTGATAATCTTTCTTTAAAATCAGATGTGTGTTCTAAAATAACTGAAGCAACTAGAAGAATAGCTCTGGGAATGTGCAGAGTGCCTACCAGTTCCCACTGGTCTGTTTGGACCCAGCTAAGTCAGCTATGCATATGACTAGCTGGTATAAAAGTCTATAACATTGGCTCAGCGTTGCTCTTTCAGGGCTCACAGTTTTCAGCTCTTGAGCCAGGCTGTGCATTTTCAAAAGGAAAGACAAGTTTGATTTTTTGGTCATGCTTTTTAGCCTTCCCTTTTGCGAAGGATGTGTTCTCAAGCTGCTAGCTGCATTAACAAGTTGCAGGATTGTCAGTCATTTTTGCACAAATGTGAAAGTAGCCATGTGAAAAGAAAATCATCATGTTAAACATTTCCACCTGCCTCCAGCTGAACCAATGCCCAGACAAGATAGCTCATCTGCAATTGCACATGTAATGGCAATGTTTTTATGGACTAGTATGCAGCCAACGAGGCATTGATCCTTTCCTTGCCACATTGCAGGCCTGCCCTTTTCAGACTGCACATGCCATATGGAGAGCATGGCACAAACTCAGTGGGCAGTGTACAGACAAAGGAAGCTAATCAATGTTCATAGAGAGTCTAAGGATGGGGTCCACAATGCTTTACTGCTTGAAGCAGAGCTGAAAATGGTATCCTCTTCCAAACTTAGCTAGCCAATTTATTGTAATACATGAGAAAGAACATTTCTCAAGCTCTTTTCCCAGTCTTTGACAGTACAAGCCCAATATAGCAAATGAAAACAGTAGGGTTTTTTCCTCCTCTTCTTCGTGACACTTAACAACCTGCTGAGACAGACACCTTATTTTGCTTTGCCTTAGGAACATATCACTGACTAGTTGGAAATTGTTTTTCAGCTCTCTGGAGCTCACTTTAACCCAAAGGCTGGGAAATGACAGCACTTTTTAAGCCAGGAACCACATGAAAACTATAGTATAGTCCAGGAGTCAGCAACCTGCAGCTCTGGAGCCACATGTGGCTCTTTCATCCCTCTGCTGCAGCTCCCTGTCGCTCAAAATGTACGTCACAACCGCCAATGTGCGATACCTCTGCATGTGATTTATTGAGCTTTTCGACCCCGGTAGGCCAACTATGGATAAATCCAAGAAAAGAAAAGTTTCAGAAGAAAACAGAATGTTTAATTCAACTACATATGTTAGTTTTGTGGCTGCTCAGGAAATAGTCAGGCATGGGAAGGGTTTTGTGGCTCCTGGTGTTTTCTTTTCTGTGGGAAACGGGTCCAAGTGTGGCTCTTTGAGTGTTTAAGATTGCTGACCCCTGGTATAGTCCCTTTAGTGGAATTACTGTAAAAAAAAAAAAAGCCAAAGAAATCCCCACAAATTATCCCCCTCAAAACCAGCAGATCTACATATGACGTGGCTTTCCATATTTTATGGTCTTCCATCACTCCAAAAATAATAAATGTAACCCTAAACCACCACCTCTGGCCTAATTTGCATTTGTTATCTTAGGGGAGATGGTTCTAGAACATAACTCAGCAGCCTCATTTTTATTTATGCTCAGGTCTCAGGAAGATACGACTTGATCTCTCCTTAGGTTGCTTGCTGAGTGTGAAGGAAGGAGGCTTCTCTCAAACTTACAGCCTTCTCTTTGGCTACCCAATGATGCAATTATGGCTGGGTCTCAGAGTCTAACACAGTGTTTCTCAACCTTCAAGATACCTGAAGTTGAAATCCTGACATCTTAAAGTTGCTTAGGTTAGAAACACTGATCTAAGGATTTGGCTTGATAACTAAGGAGGGCTCCAGAGCAGGGGTCTCCAACCTTGGCAACTTTAAGCCTGGCGGATGTCCGCCAGGCTTAAAGTTGCCAAGGTTAGAGACCCCTGCTCCAGAGGACCCCTAAAAAAGTAGGGGATCAAGAGGCAGCAGTATACAATCCAAATGCCATTAATTGTGGGCTGTGCAAATTAAGTTTAGGACAAATCAATTTGGCTGTTTCTCTCTCCTGCAGACCTTTTCCAGTATTCTATATCCTTTATGTAGCTGGCTCTAGGACTTAAACTGTTGGGCTACGGTTTATTGCTATTTTATATTGTTATGTTTTATAAGCCAGCCAATCATGTGGAATTGGATAGGAAATATAGTTGTTAACTTTAACAGCATTTAAAGCTACTCATCGTAACCTTCTTCCTCTTTTTTTTTTCCTTGAACACTTTGTGCAGAGACAGTTGGCTGAGTTTTAGATTCCAGGCGACCAAATAATATTTGTTTCAGAAAGAGACTGCTGTTTATTCTAAAATAAAACAGTGACAGTCTGAGGTGGAAAGACCTTTAAGACCAGGATCTAAATTATCTTCTGCAGTCTGGCTCGAACTTCTCATGATTTAGGAGGTTTCGTTTTGTTGGAATGTGCCTTAGGATGTGTGTGTGTTATTAAACCCGCATTTAAGTCCAGGCTTCTTGTGCTATTGGAACCAGGTGAGGGGAAGGAAATAGAGCCCACCGGTCTGGTTGGTGTAGGACCAGAAAGCGAGGCTGGCAGTCGCTCACTCAGGCCTTGTGAACACACAAGTGCACGTTGACCCCGGCAGTGGAGTCTCGATTCCCGGCAGCCCTTCACCATGAGTCTCCACCACTGAGGGCGCCATAGCTGCTCCCCACCAACTTCCAGAAAGCGACAAGCCGTCTGCAAAATATGGAGATCTATTCAAATGTGGCTGCTGATCCCACCCTTCACAGACAGCGGTGTCTCCCGGGTCGACTGCGTCATGTGCCTTTTTTTTTGGGCAGCCGATGAAAGGAATCTCCTGGCTGTGTTCTCACAATAGTCTCTTGATCCCGTGGGAAGAAAGACCTAGAGGCTATGCCTGCGTAACATTCTAATGGTTAGGGTTAACCATGGTTAGATTGGGGGAGGGGGGGCAGTGACAGCGTACTGCGATTACTTCAGGGGCCAGTGTGTTATGTGATCCCAGTCAAAGGCGTTATTCAATACCAAGTTAACCGTATTGTGTGAACGGAACAGCCATCCTTTGGACTTGATTTCACTTTGGACTCTCCAGGAAATGTGGCACCGTGGCTGAGCCTTGCCCCAAGTGACCTGCGCCTCTTGACCCCCTTCTCACGTCGGGAGGGAGCGCCAGGGGGCTCGAACACCCTCGTCTCCTCTCCAGACCTACTTGGCGCGTTATTCCTCAGGGAAGCCCTGGCCGCGGACTGTGGGAAAAGCCAGCGAGTTGCCCGACCTGCATCGGAGCCTGCCGGTTGCCTAGTAACACGTTGGCATCAGGAATGGCGGTGGAGCGCCGAGGGCAGGGCAGCTCGCCGGGCCCGAGCCTCGGCAAAGATGTTGGCACGCCCACCTGCCCCCTCCCCCCACCCACGGACACCGGGGTGACTCACTGCCTCCGCCCTCCCCTCTCCGGCAGGCAGCCCCTCACTCCGCAGTTGGAGCGGCTGGCAGCGCGGAGTGTGGAGGCGCCGCAGCACTTCGCAGCACTTTGGAGCGAAGCTTCAGGTGCCGCCTGCGCGGGCGGACGGGCGAGCGGGCGGTGGGGCACCTCGTGGGGAGATCCCAGGAAGTCACGAGCGGGGTAGGGCCGTGCGGAATGGGAATCGGAGCGAGGGGGCACAGAGACGCTCCCGCAGCCGCCGTTGCTCCGTTTAGCTCAGCCGAGTGCAGGATCCCTCAGTCTCCCGTGGTCTTCGGCGCGTTGCTCTCCTGGAGGGGATCGGGTGACCGTCTGCTGCTCCTTTTCGCGGTGGCCAGAGCAGCGAGCTGGATCGCGCGATCTGTCAACTGTTGGTGACTTTTTTAAACCTCTCCTCCTGTCTCTTTGCAGACCCCGGGGCAACTCTCCGCTGCAGCCTGACTCGCGAGTCGAACCTCTCTGAGACCGACCATGGACCTTCGGCTGAGGGATCTGCGCCTTCAGGAGGAAAGGGAGTTTCTGGAGAGCGTGGCGCTACCCCAGCCAGGTAAAGAGATCCAGCTCAGAAGGGTTGGGGGCGGATAAGAGGAACCCCATCCAAAGTCCCCTACCCCGCCGCGATCAGAAAGCAGAGCGCCTGTTCGAAAGAGGAATCACCGCCTCAGGCCCTTTGCGAGCTTCTCTCTAGATGTCGGGCTGGCTCGAGGCAGGCTGGTGCCCAGGCAAAACATCCACATTGCTCTTCCCGCGAATGGAAAGGGGTTACAATCGGCCACACTGATGCGCAGCTTCTATTCATTAGAATGAAGCTTGCGCAGGAGATTGTAGTTAGGAGGGGGTGTCAGATATCGCCCCCGGGCCCCACATATGATCCACCTATTACCCTTATATCCAGGATGATGAGGATGTCCAAATTCCTTCTAGCAAATCTGCCCTGTTTTTCGGACTATGTTCTATGTTGGCAGAGATCTGTTTGTTTGTTTAGTCTTTGACAGGGTGCACTTGCTCCCACCTTCCACCCCCGAGGCTTTTCAGTTCTATTTTACAATCACTAGTCCTTTCTCCTCCAAGACTGGCTGCGTGTTAGGGAACTCTGCAACAGTTCAACAGGTGTCCCTGAAGCTTTTCCTGACTGGTAGTTAGGAGCTTCCTCTTCCATACACTATTGCTGCCAGAGCACATCTTGAGGAGCCCAGCTCCTCACAGCTGCAGAATGGAGGCAGCTGTGTTGACCACAAGCCCTGTGTCAGGCTGGGCATCTTCCTGAAATGAACCTTCTATTGCCGTCAGCTGGGGCATCCCATTAGGCAGCGAGGAAAACAATGCATTTCAGCCATTTGCTTAAGTGCTTTCTTCAGAGAAATGACAGTGATCTACCTGCTTTCCTCTTTAATCCTCAGAACGTTTTCATTTGGTTGGTTGATTGGTTTGAGGGGGAAAAACAACTGACTCAAATTTACTACTGTAAGTAGCTGTGTTCACACAGCATGTTTAAGCAGATCAGATAAAGACCAAGCAGACACTTTCACACAATAAGCTACACTTGGTTCCCGCTAACCTTAGATTAGGGCTATTTTTGTGTCGGTGTGGCTAGATGTGAATTAATTTATAGTTCATTATGTTCTGCTAAACGCAGAAAATAGATTAATCTTGTAAGCAAATTAAGTGTATGCAATCACCAACCCCAGGTCTTTTCCTTCCTAGTCCAATATTTTCAAAAAACTTTCTTCAGTTAAGTATCACCCAGATTTGTTAGGATGACAAAGGATTAGGGTGGTTGAGAGAAAAAGGGGAGATGTTTAAAGTTTCCAGATTAAGGTGCTTTGTTTGTTTGTTTGTTTCTCTCTTCAATCACAGTTAATTCAGAGCATGCTCCAGGGCAAATGAATGAGAGTGCTCTGGATCAGTCCCCAATGGAAGAAACCAGAAGAGGCAGTAGGGGGAAAGTCATTGTCCCTGAGCCTCTTATTACTGATGCTGATTGGCAGATGCCATGTGTCCCCAAATCCCCAAGGTAACACATATTGTCTGCTTAAGTGGAATATCTGTCCTCAAGGTTACAAGCGGGAGGTAGAATTTGGAACCCCAAATTCCCTGCTTGTGATATGGAGATGTCATGTGACAGGTTGGGATGGGGTGTGGGAAAGAATACGCAAGAATAACCATTGGCTCTTTTTCTTCCCTTACCCCAGAGATGCCAGTCTAATTCTGGAAGCAGTTAAACGCAATGAATTCCTGCGGTGTCTGGGTGATGGTCAGAGCCAGACCCTAGTGGAGAGCTTCACTTCAGAGCAGCGCCAGCCTGGTGACATTGTAGTGGCTGAAGGCGATGACGGTCATGCTATGTACATTGTGGCTGGTGAGGGAGCTACGTGGCAGGTGGGGGGGGGAGAAGGGATATTTGCCTACTAGCCAGTTCCATCACTTATCCCCACCTGGGTGATCTATGGTGGGTAGCCCTTCTCTCTGCCTTCCCTACTATGGCATTGTTTACAGCACTGTTAGCTTCATTCCAAACAGGTTCAGCTGATATTCAATTAAAAAAGGAGGTGCTTTTTTCTATTCATTATTCACTCATTTTGCTTTGCCTTCAATTAACTGATTACTGCCTCTATGAGAAATGCAAAACCAAAAAAAGAGAAGACCATTTAATTGCATTTTCCCAGGAGGGGAAGAAATTCTCCAACAATTTCTCCACATGAGACTCAGGGCTTCTTTTTCTTTGTTTGCCCTAAAATGACTTTTTGTTAGTTTTTGTTACCAAATTGTAAGTGTAGGCTGATCTTCATTCTACATCTTTCAGAAAGGAATGATGCTGTCTGAGGGCATTTTGTTTGTGTTTTGTGTGTGGGCAGGAGTAGACTAGACAATGATAATTGCCATCCCCCCCCATTGATAGGGTTCCTGGAGAAAATTCTATAGTGATCTTTTTCAAAAGGATGCATGTAAAAAGAAAATGTCAAAATGTGAGTCTTTTCTCTGACAAATGTCTTCTGAGAAATTTAGCTCTGCTTTTGTATTTGACAAGGAGTCTGTCCAGCTTTCTGTTGTCAAAGGCTCAGGGGATTTGGAATTTACAGAATTTACCAAACCAGGCAGGGCCATAGTGCAGCCGAAAAAGATGGAAGTCACCCCTGCACCCCCTTTTTCCAATATAGTATATGATGATTTTTCATGCTCTTCGTGCAGGAAAACTCAGAGGAGAGAAGAGCTTATGCGAGATAATGACAAGTATTCATATCACGGTCAACTGAAATTTGAAAAATAAAATGTACCAGCATATTACGTTATCTCAAAATTTCAGATTGCTAGCACGGTTTATGATATACAAATTCAACTACTTGTAATTAACCTAGGCTTAAGCAAAGACACTTGGAGAAGATGAGAATATCTCTGAGCCAGTATGGAGTACTTATTCTTAACTACTCAGGGGTGACAGTCTGCTCTTGATAGGTATTTTTCAGTATCATGGGATGTGAACTGCTTCTCGTGCTCCCTTTTGCTAAAAAGGAGCTTCTCCCAAGTAGTTCCTGCTCCCTGGCTGTTCAGTGTGAAAGCAGTTGACCACTTGGTTGCCAAGGAGCTACAACATCATTTGTATTGAAGCTGTTTTCCTAATGCAATGGGGTTACATTTCCCTTGAAGTTTGGCGGGGAGGTTGAGCCCCCAGAGAAAATCAAAGAAACACAAACCATTGTTCAAGGAATATTGATAAGGGAGAGACAGAGGTGCAACTCTAGCAACAGACAGCATCTTCTTGCTTTCAGCACCGGAGTGAAAGTTGAGTTGAGAACTGATCGGTGGGGAGAGGAAGAGAGAATGGAGTAGAAAGGCTAAGCATGAAATGAAGCTGCTACTAGATGCCTTCTGCTTTTTTTTTTGCTACCATAGACTAACAAAGCTCTCCTTCTCAGTGATGTGAAATAAGGACTTTCCTATTTTTTCTGTTACAAAGCATTTGTGAACGAGTGCATGAACTCTTTTTTATGCAGTGTAGATTTCCTTTTGAATTCATGGGATATTGGAGTATGATAGAATAACCTAGTTGGGAGGCACCTTGTAGGTCATCTGGTCCAACCCCCCACCCAAACAGGAGACTCTACTATACCACTTCTGACAAATGGTAGTCCAGTCTCTTCTTGAAAGCTTCCAGTGATGAAGCTCCCACAACTTCTGAAGGCAAGCTGTTCCATTGGTTGATTGTTCTCAGAAAAATTCTCATTTCTAGGTTGAATCTCTCCTTGATCAGTTTCCATTCATTATTCCTTGTCTGGCCTTCAGGTGCTTTGGAAAATAGCTTGGCCTCCTCAAATATTGAAACACTGCTATCATGTCTCCCCTGATCCTTCTCTTCAGTAGACTAGCCATGCCCAGTCCCTGTAACCATTCTTCATATGTTTTAGCCTCCAGTCCCCTAATCAACCTGGTTGCTCTTCTCTGCACTCTAGAATCTCAACATCTTTTTTCATAGTGTGGTGACCAAATATGGATGCAGTATTCTAGGAGTGGTCTTACTAAGGCTTTATAGAGTGGTATTAGTACCTCACTTGATCCTGATTGTATCCCTCTGTTAATGCAATTTAGGACTGCATTGGCTTTTTTGGTTGCCACTGCACACTGCTGGCTCATATTTAATTGGTTGTCTTTAAACATTTTAAACATACCTATTGAAATCAGTTCCAACCTTTGTTAGTAGATCTCTGGCATTGTTTGTTCATGTTGCATAGAAGGCATGATTGATAACCAATTAGGTAGACAGTAATTCTGAAGATGAGGCAGCGTCCTGGAGCAAGATAATGCTTTGAAGCAGAAAAAAACGTTACTTTGTCCTAATCCAGAATTTAAGAAACTAGCTGTTGGTTTTCACTTGTTTCTCTTTGTATGGAACATTCAGCTGAAATAGGAAGTTGTGGAAACCTAATCTAGTTCACATGTTATGGGAACTAGATCATCATTATTAAGCAATCACATAGTTTATTTGTTTGGGCATACTATGGTATGGAAACACAGCAATTGTAGACCAAGACCTTGATCCCCCCCTTGTACTACGGGAGAAGCGAAACTGTAATCAAGCTTTTATTAGTTTGGCTTATTACTCACTGGGGAACCTTAGAAGTGCTGGCCACATTCCAGGAACCCTTCCACTCACATGAGTGAGCTTTAGGAAATGAAGGCCATTGCCATAGAGCGTGAGGCTGATAACACTGCCTTGACTCCCAGACACCATTAACAAAATTGGATAAATTATAACAGTGCAGGGCAGGTTGGAAACAGATGCTCTGTGTATGCTGTAGATACACAATGCAATAACTCTGCCTACTAACTCTCAAGGAGCCTGTGCTTTTCTATCAGCCCATTCTTGGAGTCTGCAGAAAAGATACAGGAATCTTTCTGATATCTAAATTGGTCAGCCTCCCTCATGCTTCAGAACTTGGTTCACCTTCCAGCAAATTGTTTATCTCATTGTTTAGACATGGACCCAGGGTATCTGAGGAGCCACCCTCACCCCAATGGGATTGGCCTGTCCCACTCGCTCCAGTGGAAGAAACCTACTTTGGATCCCATCTGCCAAAAGGTGGGGGGGTTTCCAGGAGACGAGCCTTTTCTGCTGTGTCCCCTGCCCTTCAAACCTGGCTCTGCCAGCTGGCCTGGAGCCTCAGAAGGATGCCCTTTGCTGGGAGTGGCTGACAGGGTAGAAAGAAGATCCCCAACCCTATGTCACCTATCCTCTTGAGTTTTAGTCTTTATTTAATCTTTCTTAATTTTAATCATTTTGTTTTACCTTTTGTACCTTTTTCACGTCCAAAAGGCTCCCAGAGTCACTGCCACAGTGAGATGGGTGGCATATCTGCCGTCGATAGCCTCCCACCGACCAGTACGCTCCCACAGAGAGGGACTCCTCAGGGTGCCATCAGCCAGGCAATGTCAGCTGGTGACCCCCAGGGGGAGGGCCTTCTCTGTGGCAGCTCCTGCCCTCTGGAACTATTTGCCCCTGGAGATACGAAGGATATCGGATCTCCGGGCCTTTCGCCGTGCCTAAAATCTTTTCTTTTTCATCAAGCAGGGCTGGCGTGAACCCCCCCCCTTTTTTAGCTTTTTAAATTGTCAATGGGTTTTAGTTTGAATGTTTTAAATTTTGGGCCAAAGTCATGTAATTCTTTTAAAAATTTTAAATTTTGTATTGATATGTGTTTTAGTTCTGGCTGTGCACTGCCCTGAGTCCACTAGGAGAAGGGCGGTATACAAATTGAATAAAATAAAATAATAAATAAATAAATATAAATTTCACAAATAAACAAATAGTCTGTAAATATAATTTCTGTGGCTAATGGTAGTGATGAAACCACATAGACTTTTGAACTTACTCGTACGACTTTGCCCCACTGCTGTGTGTTGGCATGGGAAGAATTAGTGTTAATAGCAAATTATAAGAAGGTAGCATTTTACTAGCATGGCTAATAGCCATGGAGAGATCTCTTCCTCCTCCATGGAACAGTTCAGCCTATGTTTATCTTGGGTCAGGGAGTTAATTCCACAAGTGATGAAGCTGCAGGTGGCAATGACACATCTTCATAGCCCTTATTCTCCTGTTGCAGAGGGGGAGCTCGGTGTGACGCAGAAGGGGCGCCATCTCCGCAGGCTGCTCCCAGGGGATGTGTTTGGAGAGCTGGCTGTGCTATACAACTGCCAGCGCACGGCAACTGTCACGGGTAAGGAAGGAATTGTGATGTGTGTCTGCTTGTCAAAATTCTCTGCCGCTAATGTCAACTCCGAGTTTGATCAGCTATGCCTCTCTTCATCAAAAGAGTCCCAACAACCCGTGCCCACCAATTGCTACATTTCCTGACACCTTTGTGTCTTCCTTAGGGTCAACGTGTAATTCTTTTTGGATTGGGTTAGCTCAGAAAGTGAAAATGGAGGGGGATAGGAAGAAATGGAAGAGAAGAAACGATAGCTAGAGGTTGATGCATTCTTAAAGAAAACAAATATGGCAAAACAACGAAGACCTGTTACCCCCATAAAATTGAACCAACACATTGGGGGCAGAAGCTTTCACACACATGGAATTCATTTGTCTTCACATTGCTCAATCTCATTTGGCTTTGCCATAAAAGGCTATCACAATTATGCCTCCGGAATGTTATGCAATAATTTGATAGTAGTTATTCATAAGATATAACGGCTGGGGAATATTTTCACCCATCTAAAATAATTAGCCTGAGAACTGAGAGAGGAAGGTTTTATATTTTACATAAAGTATTTTATATTTAGCCTGACATGTCTTAAGATTGCACTCATCGGCCCCCTCCCTCCCCATTAATGATGAGCGTGCCAAGAAGGGTAGCTTCCTATGGCAAGTGTTCTGTCCACCAGGGGCATCAAGATGATTCTGCCTTCTTGGACAGGGGAGACGGGGCAATTCTAGTGTCGAAATATCCCTTTTCCCACGATGCCCACCAACGGCACTCAGGCCTTGGTGTGTCCTGCCTTTGCAAGTCATGCTGGGCTGGGGCATTCTTGATTCTGTTGCTATGGCAATTGTACAATTGCATCCTTTCCCTCTACTTCTGGAACAGAAGCAGAATCTGCTTTCCTCTGTTTTCTTCGTTTGCGAATGGCTAGTTGCTGATAATGTATCTCAATGCGTTCGCTCTATTGGGATTTGTGTATGCCTTTGAATTTTAGCTCTCTTATTTGAACCACCATTGCATTAACTTCGATACCTTATTTAAACGAGCACCGGGGGAAAAAAATGAAAATATTACAGGATTTTGAAGGCTATGTGCGTCAATCGCAATGTAGAAGAGTGTTTCAGAAAGTTGATGGTGAAAGCTGCCCACGCCGCTTTTTGAAAATTGCAGTTTCCTTCTGAAATACCCTTTCTAAAATGTGGCAGTTCTCTGCGAGAGGTGAAAGAATGGTGTATTTTTAAATCAACTCTTTTTAGCATTATATAGGAAGGAATGCTATGGGGGCCACGCCAACGGTTTGCTCACTAGTGTTGCGGATGACAGTAAACAAACCCAGAAATAAAAACATTTGTTGTTACTACCAAATGTTAAAAAGATTTATGCTGGAAAAGAACTAAAGCTAAACTATAGTGAAACACTCTTTCTTGGTTAACTGTAACTTCTGTCTTCTCAGCACTCACTGTGGTGCAGTTGTGGGCCATTGACCGACTGATATATCGCAGCATCATCACAGAAAACGCCAAGCGGAAACGTGCTCTGGCCCTCGCAGGTTTGCGAGGGTAAGTAGCCAGGGGACAAAAGGAGGGGAGGATCAAGAAATGTTTGGAGAATGGAAGGAAAAAGAATAATGAAAGTAACTTTGGTTCACCAGAGGTCTGGTGCGGTATAAATAAGTAACTAAATGTAGGCAGGACAGGTGTATTGGTTCTGCGATGAATGAATTCCCCTCTTGGTTTCTTTTATGATTCCAAGAATATTGGCTGGGTTTTGGGAAAAAAAAGTGGTGGAAAAAAACAATAACCAACATTGCCTCTAAAGCAAGATCTCAGTGGCAGAGCCAGTTGGGGTTTGAGGCAGGAGTGAAATTCAAAATTTTTCCCTACCGGTTCTGTGGGCATGGCTTGGTGGGCATGGCAGGGGGAGGATATTGCAAAATCTCCATTCCCACCCCACTCTGGGGTCAGCCACAGGTGGCATTTGCCGGTTCTCTGAACTACTCAAAAGTTCCACTACCGGTTCTCCAGAACCTGTTAGAACCTGCTGGATTTCACCCCTGGTTTGAGGATCTGTGGAATTGAATTTTGGATTAAAAAAAAGGAAAGGAGGGTGCCAGGAGTGCATTCTCCAACACTGCTGGATTACCATATCTGGAATGAAGGTATGGGGGAAGAGCAGATGCCAGAAAACATTCCAAATTATTATGAGCAATTGGGAGAGAGTTCTGCAGCTCCTGTGTCACAGATTTTCAAAGCATTCCTTGTGTGTGCTCCCTCTCCCTCTCCCTCTCTTTCTATTACCATCCCAGGGTGAAACCACTCCAAGGCCTGTCCGATGCCGATCTTTCACAGCTGCTGGACTCTGCAGAAGAGGTACCGTAATTGCAACCATAATAAAGACTCTCTCTGACTCAGGGTTGGCTAGGATTGTGCAGTAAAGGGGGGTAGCACTGAGATGGCCCCCAGCACTTTTCAGGAGACTAAACATTAATCTGTATATTCTTGCAGCGCACCTTCATGCCCAATGAATTTATCATCCAGGAAGGAGATGAGGGGAGAGCCTTTTTCTTCATTCTCACCGGAGAGGTGAGTCTCGGAATAGTAAAGTTAACAATGAAGAGATTTTGAGAAAGTGAAAGTGATTTTCTCATGTTTACCATTCTCCTTACAATTAGCTTTCCACGTGTGTTGGGTGAAGGCACAAAGCTCCAAGTCAGGGCGTGTGCCTGGCAAACAAGCTTAAAGCAAAGCCCCCTCTTTTTATCTGGAGCTCAGTGGTGGGATTAACAATTTTTTTCTACCAGTTCTGTGGGCGTGGCTTGGTTGGCATGGCTTGGTGGGTGTGGCTTGGTGGGCGTGGCAGGAGAAGGATACTGTAAAATCTCTATTCCCTCCCCACTCCAGGGGAAGGTTACTGCAAAATCCCCATTTCCTCCCAATCAGTTGGGACTCAGGAGGCAGAGAATAGATGGTGGTGGAGCCAGTCAGAGGTGGTATTTACCGGTTCTCCAGAACAGGTCAGAACCTGCTGAATACTCCCTCTGGCTGTGCTTGACTGGATGTAGAATTTATCTGATATTTTGAGGACTTTTTGCTAGAGAACCTCTGCTTTCCTGCTCCTTTAATTATTTTTGGGAGATCCTTCCACAATCACAAGCAAATTGCTGATTTCTCCTGCCTACATCCTTGACTCCTGGAGTGCCCAGTATGCTTCTCAGAATTGGAAAGAACATTACAAAACATAGTAATGTAGCTATGGCCGAAGTTGAGTTCAACTCTTAAGAATTTCATGGATCCAAGTGTGGGTTTTTTTTTTTTTTTGTAAATATTTTTTATTTATTTTTTCAAATTTAAACATAAAAACATAACTTTCAAGAGCAAAAATCTCGATCCGGTCATAGATGGTTACCATGCTTACATTCCTTTCACAAGCTCAATTCACAATTTCCATTATATCTTTTATAAATAAACAAAAAAAGAAAAAAAAGAAGATAAAAAAGAAATTCAAAACTTAAGAAAAAACCAATTTTACCTCAAATTTCACATTTTCATCTATATAAATCCATTATATCTATCCAAAATTAGTTTCAAATTCACTTTCACTCATTTTTACATCTGCATAACAATTCTAAACATATCTTTATTCTTCTTTACCTTATATCTTATGCAAGTCATATCAAAGTAATTTTTACAATATTCTAACCTCTTGTTAAGTGTTTACCTTACAATTTTATCACCATTTATTCTTAGTTTCAATTCAATACCACTCCATTTTTATTATATTTTATAAAACAACATTTTATCTAATTTTAATCCTTTGACCCTTATTTTCAAATCAGTTTACCTTAGGTTTTTTTTTCTCCCAGTTTACATGTTACACAGATTTCTCTCAAAGGCATATTTTATTTACTCCAATTTCTAATATATTTTCCACTATATCTCCCTCTAATATTTAACTATCTTCCAGCTTGTTCTATTTGATTAATTCTCAGCTTGATCCCCTCCAAAACACCAACTATTTAGTTGATTTTAGAATAGTTCCTCAATCTCCTCCAACTCTCCTCCTATTTGTTTGACTGTTTCCAGCATTTTGTGGGCTGATTTCCAGCATAGTCTCCTCCTTGACTCCCTCCATTGTTTGGCTGATTACCAGCATAGTCTCTTCCAACACTCCTCCTATTTGTTTGGCTGTTTCCAGCATTTTGTGGGCTGATTTCCAGCATAGTCTCCTCCTTGACTCCCTCCACTGTTTGGCTGATTTCCAGCATAGTCTCCTCCTTGACTCCCTCCATTGTTTGGCTGATTACCAGCATAGTCTCCTCCAACACTCCTCCTATTTGTTTGGCTGTTTCCAGCATTTTGAATTAATTTCCAACGTATTTCCACCGAGTCTCAAACTCTTATCTAGTTGGTATCCATCCCACACATTTTAACTATAATATAATTATCTGTTTTATATCATTTTTCCATCCTGCTCTTTCAATTTAAATCTCAGTATATTTCCAGCATAATAGTCATCATTTCCAACTTGTATTACCTTAATTCAAGACTAATCACTAGCATCTGTGTATCTTGTATTTTGTTCAATCAATCCTTATTCATCAGTTTAACATTTGTTTGCAAATTAAAATTAAAACACCAAACAGTACATTTTCTTAAAATTTCCCTGCCTCAAAATATATTCTTCTTTATTATTTTTATCCCCTTGATATCATCCACTATTTTAATAGCCACCTCTTATTTTCTATTTTTATTGTTTCACAACCCTTCCTGTTTTTATCCAAAAATCATATATACCTAGGCTTTTAAATTTTATCATATATACATAGGCTTTTAAACTTTACATTTCAGTTAGTCACATTTAAATTTATGCACTTTAATTCTTCCTTTTCTTCCTTTTCCTCTCTGTCCAAAGTGCTCTATTTCAAAGTTCATCAGTTCAAAGTAAAGAATTTCTGTATGTCCCTTTAAAACTTTTAAAATGTCTGATCCAAGTGTAGTGCATCAGCTTCCTGTCTTTGTTAACTACGCCACACCTAGTTTTATCGGTCTCCATTGTTAAAATCCAAAATGTTCTTTCTTTCTTCCAAGTGTTCTTAACAACAGCATGAAAGTGGTTTGCCAAACTAGGCTAAATGGGGTTTGGTGGTTTGTGGCTCAGCATAGAAACTTATTCACTATTTTAGTGTGTTATACAAACCAAGCCATTATGTTACTTCATTTTCTTGGGCATAGCATGTTGTGTGAATACAACAGTTGCATTTTGTCAACCAAAATTTACAATTTAATGTGTTTTGTGAATCTAGCCATTCTGAGCTTTTTTATACCTTTCTCATCTGCCGCACCTGGTACAAAAATAGCTTTCCCTGTCTTGCTACTCCCCAAGTGCCAAACTGGGGACCAGTCCCCTCCTTCCCTTCTGCCATGCTGCCTGGCCTCATTTCTTTCCTGGCCTCTGCAGGTTGACGTGACCAGGAATGTGGATGGACAGGAGGAGCACATCCGAGTGTTAAAAGCTGGAGACCACTTTGGGGAGCTTTCCCTTATCCGGTAAGTGTGGGACACTGACAGGCTTTGTGCACTGGTTGATACAAATGCTCACTGGAGGTGACAAATATCGTAGTATCAAATGTGCATATTGATGTAACAATTTGATAGTCAGAGTCCATAGCACAGAGAAGTTGACTGAGCCAGGAGGCCCCCATGGAAGATCCACATGGGTCAAAAGTTTTGGACATGTATCCAGGGTTGGGCTGCTGGGGCTTCGCAGGGGTCCAGGAGAACCTCTAGCTAAGATTCTGTGCAGTTCAGAGAACCCCAAATCCCACTCCTGGCTGGCCCCACCCTCCCCTCCCCTCCCAGGAGTCCCCATGCAGCCTATTTTGGATGCAGGTAAGTGCAGGGTGTGCACTGAGGCTCAGGGAGGATGAAAAACAGGCCTACCAGAAGTTTGGGAGGGCCTCCGGATCCTGAGGAGGCTGTTTTTGCCCTCCCGGAGGTTCTAAGAAAGCCTCCAGAGCCCGGGGAGGGCAAAAATGCCCCCCTGCTGTGGTGCAGAAGGCTGACTAGACCATGCCCACCCTGCAACCGGGCAGAGAACCCCTTGCTAAAATTTTTGAAGCCCACCTCTGCATGTATCCCACTGAACCTCTCCCTTGCAGGAATCTTCTCTTGCTACAGATCAATCTTCTCAGGGAGGATCCTTTTGCCAGTGTGTTTTTGGATGAGGAATTACAAGCACATAGCACTAGCACTAACACTTAGACATATATACCCCTCCACACTGCTTTGC
Organism: Arizona elegans; assembly: GCA_022577455.1. NCBI lineage: Eukaryota > Metazoa > Chordata > Lepidosauria > Squamata > Colubridae > Arizona > Arizona elegans. The sequence goes on along the minus strand of JAKOOJ010000001.1, from coordinate 314,411,323 downwards.
AGTATTCTCTGAGTAGTTTGCAAATGTCAGCATATTGCCCCCAACAATCTGGGTTCTCATTTTACTGACCTCAGAAGGATGGAAGGTTGAGTCAACCGTCAGCTGGTCAGGATCAAACTCTCGTCAGTGGGAATGCAGAATTAGCCTGCAATACTGTACCCTAGCCACTGTGCCATCACAGCTCCTATATGTCCTTGTATATCCTTGTAGAGGTTAGAGTGCAGTACTGCAGACTATGTCTGCTAATCACCAGCTGCCAGCAGTTTGGCAGATCGAATCTCACCAGGCTCAAAGTTGACTCAGCCTTCCATCCTTCTGAGGTGGGTAATCCCCCAGATTGTTGGGGGAAATACACTGACTCCATAAACCGCTTAGAGAGGACTGTAAAACACTATGAAGTGGTATATAAGTCTAAGTGCTATTGCTATTGCTATTGTATATCAATACATCCCACACTGTTATTAGCTGTGGGCTGTAGTTTTATTAATCAGAGATCACAAGAGGGTAAAGTATGAATTTTCTTTTTTGGCCATTTTTTCACTTTTCCACACTTGCAGCAACATTCGCCGGACAGCCAGCTGCCGAGCACAGGTTGAAGTAACCTGCATTGCAGTAGCTAAAGAGTAAGTAATGTTGACCTCTTGTACATATGGAGCCTGAATGTGCAAAGATGTATCACAGAGCCTCTTCTCAGAACTGTCCGTAAAAGATCTTATGATTTCTCCCTAGGGTCAGAAATGCAAACTCCCTGAAGTAATATTGTAGAGGCTGCTTCTAACCTAGCTTGCCTCATTTTCCATTCTGTAGAAAACATTCACTGATGATGGGCTGGTAGGAAAGGGAAGGGAACGGTGACAGATATGTTAGCTTCAGAGAAGCAAAGGCACTCAACAACTGTCCAACATCTCACAAATCAAAGAATACACAAAAACTGAGCAGTAGAAAATGTACAGGGTGCTTGTGGGAAACACTTGAGTGTGATATTGTTGCAGCCACAGTGATGGACTAAGAACATTTCACTGGTGTCTGGAAGATTATCTTCAGTCGGCATATAGAAGCAGAGGGTACAGAATTAGTAGCTGTGAATCACAAGAGCGTTGAACATTTTTAGATCAGCTTTCAGTACAAATACAAGAGTCAGCAGTTTGGTGGAAAGCTGAAGAGTCACATCAAAGGGGCTTTTCTTCCTTGGTTTGAGGTAGACAATTGGAGAGTCTTCTTTGCTTTAAAACTGTTCTAAGCTTGGGCTTCCTTCCTCAAATGCTGAGAAATTATGCCACCAGTTTTCAGCAGTGATCAAGGGATACTATGGGGACCCTACAAAAGAGCTTGGAGGAAGCCCATGTGATTTTGGGGATGTAGTTATCCACCCAGAATATAAATTAGGGATAATCTATGGCTCTTTGCTATCTTAATTTGCACAGCTTTACATCAACGACTAAAATTTTTAATAACTGTATAATAAAGGGTCAGCCCTCTGCTTCGAAGATTATTGTTTGAAATATAATGGCTGGATTCTCACAACATTCCAGGCTGAAATGACTTGGAGTAATTGGTGGCTGAGACTATTACAGGAATCCAGATTTTAAAATGAAGTAGGGGTGTCAACAATCACTTTCACTACTTGCCTCTCAAGAAGGGTAGAATTGGCTGTTGTATTATGTTAGTGCTTATGCTCCACTTTTGAAACCAATATTCAAATAGCTTGCACTATAATGATGATGATGATGATGATGATGATGATGATGATGTGTATGGCAAACTTGTTTCTAATGTTTCCCTTTTAGTACATTGTATGGTTATATACTGTTTCCATTCATTGATGTTTGCATAATATGTTAAAGATTATTGACATTCTATTATTTATATAGCTTAGAATATTGAGGATAGAAAAGAGAGAAAAACAGTGAATCAATGTTAATTACAGTTTAGACTGGCAATTTTAGAAGCATAAAATTATTTAGCTTTTTCATCCAAAATTCAATGTAACAGAACCACTACACAACTCACATCAAAATAATTGTTATACTAGAGGTTTTAATAGCTGATTACTTATTAAAGTTTCCCTTATATTGTTACTTTGTGTGTGTGTATGTGTGTGTGTGTAATACCTATTAATAAACGGAAAAAGTAGAGCAAATTTAACAGTTTGCTAATTGTATGAGTTGATGCCCAGGCATCTTAGGGTGGCTGAGATTGAGAAACAAATTTAATTATATGAGAGAGAGAGAGAGGGTGAGGGAAGGAGGGAGGAAAAGGAAAGTAATAAAAGAGAACTATTAGGTTTCTGACTCCCCCTTTTAATACAACTAACTGATTTGCAATATTTGTAGACATTTAGGCCCCCTTAGAAACCAGACTAAAAATGATTATATTTGCCATGCTGCATGATGTGTTTCAAATTGCCAAATCTGGAACCAGTTATCAAGGGAGATGCTGAACTTTGCTTTTCTTGATGTATCTAAACAGAGGCTGAACCAATTATTTCTTGCAGATGCTTTAACCTGAATTCTTGCACTGAGGAGGTAGTTGATCTATGTGGCAACTCCTCTTACAGTGGGGGAGGGGGATATAGGTAATCCTTGACTTACAACCATTTGTTTACAATGGCACTGAAAAAAATTGACCACCGGTCCTTGCACTTATGGCTGTCCCAGCATCCCCATGATCACATGGTCATAATTTAGTTGCTTGGCAACCAGCAAGTATTTACGATGATTGCAGCTTCCTGGGTCCTATGGCTGCCATTTGCAACCTTCCCAGCTGGCTTCTGATAAGCAAAGTCAATGGGGGAAGGGAATGTGTGAAACCGCATGACTCACTTAACAACTGTGGCTAGAAAAGTTGTTAACATAGTGCACAATTCACTTAACAATCACCTTACTTGGCAACCGAAATTCTGCTCCCAGTTGGGATCATAAGGGCTACCTGTATGGGGGCCCGTGAATAGTTCCAAACTGAATTTTCATGACTCTCTTCTGTTTTCTGAATCCACCCCTGCCCTTTTCCAGGGATTTCCAGGAGCTGAGTCCAATGTGTGCTCGTGAGCCGTAAGTATTTCCTTGCTTCTGGGGTGGGTTGAATGGGGCTCTGCGTTGTGATCACTGAGGCAGTTCAACAAAAGACCCAATCACAAGTATGAGCTTCCAATTATTTTTGGAAGGCAGAAATGGGCAACAGTGTCCTCTTCTCATCCCGTACTCACTGCATGTGATTCCCATCCATGTACTCTTATTCCATTTTTCCTGTTCGTGCAGTCACAGGATTTGTTATTTGATTTGCCTGCTGTGCTTTACTTTCGTCTAGACCCGTGATGGCAAACCTATGGCACGCGTGCCACAGATGGCACACGGAGCCATATCGGTGGGCACACGAGCTCAGCTCCGGCACACTGATTTTCAGGCCTTCTGGGCCCACCAGTCAACAAGCAGGCCATTTCCAGCCTCTGGAGAGCCTCTGGGGTGGGGGGGAATGCCGTTTTTGCCCTCCCCAGACTCCTAGAAAGTTTCTAGAGCCTAGGGAGAGTGAAAAACGGGTCTACTGGGCCCACTGTGCCATCACATGCCAAAAGCAGGGGGAGCTTGGGGGGGGTTGCGCACACATGCGTGGGGGGGCAGGGCACATAGAATTATGGATGTTGGCACGTGCGGGCATGTGCCCCCCCCATGCTCTCCCCCCGCTTTTGGCATGCAATGGCAAAATGGTTAGCCATCACTGGTCTAGACACAGTATTTCTCAACTTTGTTGACTTTAGGATGTGTGGACTTCAACTCCCAAAATTCCCCCCACTAGTATGCTGGATGAGGAATTCTAGGAGTTGATGCCCATGCATTTTAAAGTGGCTGAGGTTGAAAAACATTGCTATAGGCAACTCTGGCACTTTGATTTATTACTGCATGCAGTGGCAGAAATGTCCTTTCAGCTGGCTTATAGGGTTGCTGCCTTGCAACTGTCTGTTCTCTGTTGCCAGTGGTCTCCCAGTAGCATTTCCCTGACATGCAAAGCCTCGCTGGTTCAGAACCTGGCACAAACACATTTTTGAAATTAATATTGTTTCCCTGGAGCTACCCACTTTTCCACCAGGCTGCTTTTTAAAATGTTCACTGGTGCACCATTGAATCTTTCTTTCTTTCTTTCTTTCTTTCTTTCTTTCTTTCTTTCTTTCTTTCTTTCTTTCTTTCTTCCTTCCTTCCTTCCTTCCTTCCTTCCTTCCTTCCTCTCTCCCTCCCTCCCTCCTTCCTTCCTTCCTTCCTTCCCTTCTTCCCTTCCCTTCCCTTCCCTTCCCTTCCCTTCCCTTCCCTTCCCTTCCCTTCCCTTCCCTTCCCTTCCTTCTTTTTAATCCTGTCCCAAATAGCCCATGTGAATAAGAACTGCAAAGTCCTTATTTTGGAGCTGAAATAAACCTTACTTTCTGTAGTATCAGGAAGAACATGAAACAATATCTTCTTTCTCAGCAAAGCATGCACCTTGAGGGGTCTTTGATGCTCTCTGAGCTCGGCTCTTTTCTTACAGACATTTCATTGTTCAAACTAGGTAACTATTTATTTATTTATTTATTTATCTATCTATCTATTTATTTATTTATTTTATTTGTCAAGCATATATAAAATAACTGATAAAAGTATAAACATGATTTGAATACATGAAAAGGATACGAATAAATGGGGACATTAGGACAGGGACGGTAGTCACATTGGTGCTCTTATGCACGCCCCTTACAGACCTCTTAGGAATGGGGTGAGGTCAAGAGTAGACAGTCTAAGGTTAAAATTTTGGGGGTTTGGGGAAGAAACCACAGAGTCAGGTAGTGCATTCCAGGCATTGACCACTCTGTTACTGAAGTCGTATTTTCTGCAATTGAGTTTGGAGCGGTTTACCTTGAGTTTGTATCTATTATTTGCTCGTGTATTGTTGTGGATGAAGCTGAAATAGTCATTGACAAGTAGGATGTTATGGCAGATAATTTTGTACAATTTTGTGTACTACGCTTAGGTCAGACCGAAGTCGGCATAGTTCTAAGTTATCTAAGCCCAAAATTTCAAGTCTGATGGCATAAGGTATTCTGTTGCGGGTAGAGGAAGGGACATCATCATCATCATCACTGCACTGTTCATGTTACCTAGTTTGGATAATGAATCATCCGCAAGAAAACAGCTGAGCTCAGAGAACACCAAGGACCATTCAGATAACAAATTAGGGGGGAAAAAACCGTAATAATTAAAAAAAAATCTTGCTGGGTTTCAACCAGTGACCTTCTGTATGTCAGGAAAATGTTACACCCACTTCATTTGAGAGGCTCCTGCAACAAGGACGGCACAGACGTTGTTGAGCCAAATGGAAAATGAGGGAAAAAAAGGATTTTTTTTCTTTTTTTTTTTTTGTAAATATCTTTTATTTATTTTTTCAAATTTAAACATAAAAACATAACTTTCAAGAGCAAAAATCTCAATCCGGTCATAGATGGTTACCACGCTTACATTCCTTTCACAAGCTCAATTCACAATTTCCATTACATCTTTTATAAATAAACAAAAAAAGAAAAAAAGAAGACAAAAAAAGTAATTCAAAACTTAAGAAAAAAACAATTTTACCTCAAATTTAACATTTTCATCTATATAAATCCATTATATCTATCCAAAATTAGTTTCAAGTTCACTTTCACTCATTTTTACATCTTCATAACAATTCTAAATATATCTTTATTCTTCTTTACCTTATATCTTATACAAATCATATCAAAATAATTTTTACAATATTCTAACCTCTTGTTAAGTGTTTACCTACAATTTTATCACCATTTATTCTTAGTTTCAATTCAATACCACTCCATTTTTATTATATTTTATAAAACAATATTTTGTCTAATTTTAATCATTTGACCCTTATCCTCAAATCAGTTTACCTTAGTTTTTTTTTCCTCCCAGTTTACATATTACACAGATTTCTCACAAAGGCATATTTTATTTACTCCAATTTCTAATATATTTTCCACTATATCTCCCTCTAATATTTAACTATTTGATTAATTCTCAGCTTGATCCCCTACAAAACACCAACTATTTAGTTGATTTCAGAATAGTTCCTCAATCTCCTCCAACTCTCCTTTTTTTTCATTTTTTTTCATTTTAAAGCTGCCTAGATTCATTTATATTTGAATGCCTTAATTTCCTATATCTAACTTTAATTTAATTTTACAGAAAAGCATTTTTATATGTGCATATAAAAGTAGGTATATCTGTTTAGTAAGACCTGCTCAGAGAAATATGATTGGTAATTGCTTTCCTGGCATGGAAATATGAGAGGACACAACATTAAGGGAGAAAGATGGGTGGTTTTTAAAGATGAGAAATAAAATGAATAAATAAATATTGTCTGTTATCATGAAAGACAGCAGTGCAGAACGAACACCCATCAAGTTGCTGCCGAAGCATCACAATCCGGAAAGAATTTTCTTAAATCAGTTTAGAGTCCAACTAGCATCAGCATGGGATAGGAACAGCTTAAGGGTATAGTACTGGTATGCCCAGAATCACCAGGTAAATATAATTATTGCCTTCTTATTTCCCATGCAAAATCATCCAAACCTGGGCCCCAAGACTTATGTGCGGAAGAGCCACATAAAATTGGATTTTATATGCTCTTGAGGATGGTTGTAAAGAGGAAACTGTTTTTTTAAAAAAAATATGGCCTTATATAATGATTCTGAAGGTGGGACTTACTGGAGTTCCAGTTTTTGATTTGCACTGTAATTTGAAACAGCATAATTAGTAAACCGAATTAAATCTTAAAATGTCTAATACTCTGCACATAAGAAATAACTCTGTTTTCACGCAGTGTTTATCCTGTGTGATGCTTTTACTTATGTTGACCACTGGGAGATAGTATATAATCGGTTATGGGCTGCCTTCTATTGGCCAGTATAAATAAAAATCACAAAAACCACATTAGTAGCCTTATTAATCCTAATAGTATATCTCATATATAGACACCTATAAGGGCCTTTAGCTGCTCCAGTGTTGTAATAGTATTTTTTTTCCTTTAAACAAGCAACAAATCACCCCAGAGCAGGGGTGAAATCCAGCAGGTCCTGACAGGTTCTGGAGAACTGATAGTGGAAATTTTGAGCAGTTCAGAGAACCAGCAAATACCACCTCTGGCTGGCCCCAGAGTGGGGTGGGCATGGAGATTTTGCAATATCCTTCCCCCAGGAGTGGGGAGTGAATGGGGATTTTGCAGTATCCTTCCCCTGGAGTGGGGTGGGAATGGAGATTTTGCAGTATCCTTCCCTTGCCATGCCCACCAAGCCATGCCCACCAAGCCACACCACGCCCACCAAGCCATGCCCACAGAACCGGTAGTAAAAAAAATTGGATTTCACCTCTGCCCCAGAGTTATTATGGGTTCCTTTTGACATCTTTACTGTCTATTTGGTTAATGTTGCAGGCAAGCAACCTGTAAAGAATGAGATAAACTTTTGATCTATTGGCCAGTTTAGGCTGAGGTGGGCATGCTTTTTCCCATCTGGCCCCTGGGCATTGTCTTTTGGAGTAGTTCTGACCAGCAGTGGTAGAGTTGTGCAGAGAAGTGTGTGCCGGAGAGTTCTCTTCTAGCTGCTTTGTGTCCTGGCTAATCCATGTCTCTAAACCAGGGAACAGCTCAGGGGCCTGGCAGGTAAAGTGCTGAAGGCATCATTGATGTCTTCTGTCTATAAGGCATCAATGGTCAGGTCTGGTTTGACACAAGGGTTTAGTAGGGGTGCAATCAAAGGCACCTGGGGTTAGTGTTATTTGAAAACAACACTGTTTTGGAATAGTGCTTGCCCACCCTTGTCCAAATATTCTCTGAGGCCAGCCGATATTTAGCCTTTCTTTGAATGCCTCTATGCAAAAGAGCACCAAACCAGAACGAGTTGTGACAGAAGACTAAACTACTTATTTAACCATCTGTCAAAATTTTCTTCGTCCCCTATCATTCCGTATTAAGCAGAGTAATTGGGGGATGTTTTTCCAGTGGCTGCTAACATATGGAGGGAGGGGAGAGAAACAAAGCTGGAGGAATCCATCAATCACTGTCCTTAGTGTGCCCTGTACACTGTAAATGATGACAACACCATTTGCTGGTGTTGTGTCTATGGTAGCATACGGCTAGCCAATGGGGACAGCAAATCTTATACTTGAATTTTATTGTTAGCTCAGTTAGTGATGATAATAACACTTTAAAGTGGAGTCCTAAGTATGAATCTGCATTGATTAATTATCATCCCAGTACTGTAGGTACAAGATACGTTTGATTCCCATAAATATGATTTTTGCTGTTTTGTTGTATTTTTGTAGCTGTCTGCTTATGCAATCCTTGCTTCTTTTATTGTTGTTCTTTTTGTGAATCACATACAGTCATTTCAGAATAGGGCAGTGTACAAATTGAATTTAATAAGTAATTGGGAAAATGCCTATGGAAAACAAACACAGGACTGACTATCCTGTTTGATAGCCTACACAAATTTGACTCATCTGACATTATCTGTCTATCATTTGGGTTGGTTCAAAATATACACTAGCTATGTTCACAAAACATGCCTAACCAGATCAATTAAAGATCAACCAACTGCATTGGTGTAATATATGTTGAGCTTGTTTAATTTTAAACAACCTTAATATATTTGTTTGTTGGATTCATCATTTTGCTGGGAATAGTTTAGCATGTTGCATAGACTCAGCTAGTTTAGTTAATTTATAATTCAGTATATTTTGTAAGTTCAGAAAATGAATGTGGTGAGTGAAAACATAGTATGCAGTTTCCTGTTTTGTTTATGTGTATAATCAGGAGATGATAATTTTTAATTTTTCTCTCCTCCATTCCTACTGAAAGACTCGGTCCTTTAGCTGGGATCTCCTAGGTGATCTTGCCGTCTATTCTATTAATTAAAAATGAAGGATGCTTGGTTTCTGCCTGCAGCGTTGGGCCTGGGAAGATCCTTTTTCTTGCCAACTAAGAGCACAAATTATGTTTATTTCTTCTTATGGAATCCTAAAAGGAAAGGATCTGGTTTTGCCTCCTCCTGTGATTTCTGCAGGTGTACATTTTGTCTTAGGCTTCAGTCTGAGGAATGTGGCTAATTCTTGCTTTGGTAACTTGCTCCCATTCTGAGAAAAACCTCCACACCCATCTGTCCAACGTCCACAATAAAGCATCCTGTTAGTGAATTATTCAGAACTGAAGAAGGATGATATATATAACTATGGGTGGGGGGCTCAGTTGGCCCTGGAAAACTATGTGTGTGTGAGAGAGAGGGGGGGGAGAGAGGGAGAGGGAGAGGAGGAGAGGGAGAGGGAGAGAGAGAGGAGGAGGAGAGGGAGAGGGAGGGAGAGGGAGAGAGGGGGAGAGAGAGAAAGAGAGAGGGAGGGAAAGGGAGAGAGAGGGAAGGAGAGGGAGAGAGAGAGGGAGAGAGAGGGAGGGAAAAAGAGAGAGAGAGAAAGGGAGAGGGAGAGAGAGAGGAGGAGGAGAGGGAGAGGAAAGGAGGGAGAGAGAAAAGGAGAGAGGAGGAGAGGGAGAGGGAGAGAAAGAGAGAGGGGGAAAAGAGGGAGAGAGGGAAAGAGGGAGAGAGAGGGAGAGAGAGAGGGAGAGGGGGAAGAGGGAGAGGGAGAGAGGAGGAGAGGGAGAGAGAGAGGGAGAGAGAGAGAAGGAGAGGGCGAGAGAAATTTTTTTATGCCATTAATGTTTTCTTTTTCTTCTCCTTTCCCATCCTCCCAGGGAAGTCGCGGTACAAGAGGATGTCCCTCTTTCTGAAACGAGACGGTCAGTGTTAAACCTTCTTTATGAATATACTGGTGTGTCATTGCTGGGTATCCATTTCAGCTGCTGATGCTGATCCTGGGAGCACATTCATGGCAAAGTGATCAAGTAAGGCTGAGAGCTGTTGGGACAAATAAAACCTTACTTGGTTGGTTTCTGCACTGATGCCAGACCACGGGTTGCTCTTCCATGGCTTGCTTAGCAGGCATCCTCTTTTCCTGTGGTTATAAAAACCACAGAAACCAATGGAAGGCAACACCTCAAGCTTTTTTGTTTAAGCTTGTCGGCAATATTCTCAGGGGCTACTTTTCCTACTGAAACAACAGTTCTAGGTTTTAAAATTCTAGGTTTGCCCAATTAAAGGACACATTGGGATTCCTCTTGTTGCTTGTAGCCTCCAGGATTTTATCAAAACTGTGCCTTTTTCCTGCCAGTTCCAGTCGGGGGCGGTAAGAAATCGAGAGGTTCCCTAGACAACAGTAGTAACAGCAGTGAAGTTATTCATAAAAACAGACCTCTGCTAACAGTCCATTTGTCTTGTTGAGATCAGCATACCACACAAGCAAGGGAATATTTTTCCCCGGCGCTAATCAAGAAAACATCATGGCCATAATCTGGAACATTTCCAAGAAGTATCAACTTTATTTTCTGTACATTTTCCAGATTAAATAGCACTCAATAGGAATGATAAAGGAGCAAATTTAGGGACAGAAAATCCCGGCAGCTCAGATGCCTCGCTGCTCTGAAGAATGGTCATCATCAACCTACACAAGTCAAAAGTTGGTAGGCTGCAAGTGGAAAGCAGAGATGCCAACAATGGCAAACCAAAAAGGATATAAATGCAGCTGTTTCAATTAAAGAAGTCAAGCAATACATGTAGCCAACGGCAAGAACTGTCAGTTCTTTTATGCAGCCCCAAGACTCTGGAGGAAATGCAGACACTGATCAGTTGTATCGAAGTACAAGCAATGCAGGGACTTTTGATTGAGTGAGGCTTGTTCAACTGAACCAGGATGAATCTGTTTTATGGCAGGGGAATCGTTTTCCTTTCAGGCTGCATTTCAGTAATGTTATCCATGGTAGATGAGACTGTAGGAAACAGTGGATTCAAATCAGTGGTGAAATTCAGCCGGTTCTATCCAGTTCGGGCGAACCAGTAGCACTGGTGGCGGGAGGCTCCGCCCATCCACCCGGACGTCATCACGTCCCGTTTTTGACCCTCTGTGCATGCGCAGAATGCACATGCTCACATTTGCGAACCGGTAGCGAAGGTAAGTGGATTTCATCCCTGATTCAAATTGATGTTCTGCAAAGGACATTTGCAACTACTGTTGCTACATGAAATAGCTAAAGACAGAGGTGAAATGCTTCCGGTTTGAACCGGATTGCCTGATCTGGTAGCGATGGAGGCGGGTGGTTCGGAGAACTGGTAGCAAAAATCCCTGCCCCCTCCCCATGCCCAGCTGAGCCACACAATCATCAGAGGCTTTTTTAAAAAAAAATTTAAAAGCATTTTTTCTACAACCTCTTCGTCCGAAAAAATGCTTTTAAAAGTAAGAAAAAAAAAGCCTCTGATGATCGCGCGGCTCAGCTGGGATCGCCAAAGGCTTTTAAAAGCATTTTTTCTACAACCACTTCAGAGGTTGTAGAAAAAATGCTTTTAAAAGCCTCTGATGATCCCAGCTGAGTTGCCTGATCGGCAGAGGCTTTTAAAAGAAAAAAAGCCTCTGCCGATCAGGCAACTCAGCTGGGATCGTCAGAGCCTTTTGAAAGCATTTTTTACAACCTCTTTGCCAAAGAGGTTGTAGAAAAAATGGTTTTAAAAGTAAAAAAAAAAAAATTGGCCACGCCCACCCAGTCACATTACCCCCGCCACCAAGCCACACCCACAGAACCTGTAGTAACAAATTTTAGATTTCACCACTGGCTAAAGACCATATACTGTGTGGTTCTAAGATTGCTGGTAGCCCATCCTGGTCTACTTAATCTGCCACCCTTTTTCAAAAAGGAGACCCAGATGGTTCTGGCATGCTACCTAAAAGCGAAGGTTTTATTCTACAATAGGTTCTCCGTGGTCCACCATGCCATTCATTTTTCCATCTCCAGTTAAGGTTCCAGAAGGATGATAGCCGTGGATGAGAGATTCCTGACCTAAGCAGTCAGAGCAGTTGCTAGGTTTTATGTATTTGTCCTGCTGTTAAAATAATATTTGAGCTTCTATTATTCAGATGGCTGTCTAATATTATTCTTCACTTTGAGAACTCTTGTGGGTTGAAAAGCTGACAATAATAGATAAATCAAACTGCAGCATCTAACTAGCAGGTATTTCAGAAATGACAAAGGCACATCAGCAATGACTATTTTCCCCTCGTGCATTGAATAAGGTAGGAGGAGCTGATGGCTCCAAAAACTTGTGATAGATTGTCTGTTCTGCTGAGAATAATCTTCTGACAGTAAGGCTGAAAAAGGAAAATTAAATCCATAGAGGTCACAGTCACAGTGGGGTTTCTCTATCCTTACAGAAGGTCAGCAAGTTTGCACTCTCAAGAGAAGCATCTCAAAATTAGGAAAAGCATGTATTGAAAATGAACAGCTTATTCAGAATTCTGGCAAAAGAGTTTGTGGGGTGTAGAAACTTTCCTAAACCCTAAATTGCAAATCCCTGGCTGGATTTGAAGTACATCCTAGTCTATGATAAAATGGGGGTTGGGTAGTTTGTAAATCAGCATGCTTTAGGGCCTGATTATTTTCTTAGTATGTTTATATCTTGTCAACCTCAATAGGATTTAGGTTTAGTATGCTGTGGATTCATGTCCTGAGTAGGTATGGCAATTTGTCTTGATCCTATAGCTAAGAAGGGAAATATATCCCTTTTTTCCTCATTAGACTATTTTTCAAATTTGCTCTGATCATGGATCACACAATTAAATAATCCCTGTGTTTTTGTGTTTAAGAACATAGATGTTCACATTCATTTTTTTTTGGCAAATGGGATGATTATGGTTGGGTTGGGTTATGTATGCCTTCCTATTATCTCAATTTTTAAAGGTTTTTTTTTTATATGAAATTTTGTATCAAAAATTTCAGTCCTAAATTAAGGCTTTATTTATCAATTCACCAAATGGGTACCACAGGCTAAAAGAACAGACTGTGTAACACAACCTTACTGATCCAAAATGTTAGAAATCCCTCAGCGCTATTGAAAGTCATTCTCCAACTCTATGAAATCCAATTTTTCAGTATTCATCGTAACAGTGCCTATTTGCACTCTTTCTGGTTGCCTACAAGAGATCTCACATCCACTTAGCATTACACATGCCGACTGACAGCTGCTAACCGAACTTGTTCATTATTATTGGATTTGTTGAATATTAATCTCATGGTGCTACTCGCATTATTGCTTGCAGTTTTCAGCCTCTGATCCATCTACTGATTGCCAGGCACATGGGGGGACTAAATGTCAGCATGCAGAGGAAAGCAAGGGCTGAGACAATGAGTGGTGCTCTGACCCACACATATGAGGAGGCTGTACTGGACCACACTTTGAGAGTCACTGCTGTGGAAAGTATTACCTTTTCAGCTGCTCTTTGCTTTGAGAAGGAAGGATTGCGCTGCTATGATTTTTTTTTTTTTTGCTCCACGATACTTTTGTTCCTGGTAATGAAAAGCCATTCCCTTACCCAGAGACTGCTATTTACATTTTTACAACATTCACATTGAATACAAAGTCACATTTAGGTCAATCATATACACCTGCCCCCACAGAAGAGGAAGCAGCTGCCGAGATTCAGCTAATTTCTGGGAAGGAAAAAACGAAGCTGCTGAGAGGAACAAGCAGCTGTTAAGGTTGGGGGTTTTGTGTGTGTGGGGGTTGCTCTTATTTTGCTAGGCTGCTGCTTTGAGCAAGGTTAATATCTGAGAATGGAGCGCATCAAGTGACCAATTAAAAAACCGGTCCTAAGGAAGGCCTTTCTGCAGCTACATTCACACAAAATGTTGAACGAGGACAATTGGCAGTTTAGCATCCACATTGACAAGCATGCTATCTTTGGTTAGGTTTATAGCATCATGTGTGAAGCGCGCCTATTTGATTCAAAGTACAACACAGTCTTTGAAATGTGCAAGTGGCTATTTTTTTAAATTCAAGTAACAAATCTAATGAGCTGAAATATAATAGCTGATTTTGCAGATTTCCCAAGACAATCCTGATTATTATGTTACTGACTTCAGTCCATATAAGCAATGAAGAAAAAAAAATGCATACCCTGTTTCCCCCAAAATAAGATATCCCCTGATAACAAGCCTACTCGGGCTTTTGAGTGCACGGCAATAACGCCAAGCGCTTATTTCAGGGTTCAAAAAAAATAAAAAAAAATAAGACAGGCTCTTATTTTTGGGGAAATACGGTAGTACTGTAGACTTCATTAAGAAGAAAGTAAAGGACAGGGGGATGTTCAAATAAATAGCCAGGTCTGGTCTCTCAGATTAAAGATATTGTGTTTCTCTGCACCACACTGAGAATTTTTGATGTTGGACTGTTAGAAGAAGAAGATTTTTTTTCCTGCCGGTTTCCTGGTCCATTTTGTAGCAGGCTGATTGTTTGCTGTCTGTGGAAGAAAGATTGATTACTAACATTGGTCTTGGGAAATCCTGAATCTTCATATTATTGATGGGCAACCTCTCTCTCTTCCCCTCCTTATTCTTTCTTCTTTCCAGGGGTTCCTTCCTAGAGGGCCCCCCAACTCCAGTGCGACTCCAGGATCTTCTGCCTGTTTACTATGAGGATGGGGAGCAGAGAGGGAGGCCAGTGGTTTTGGGCACTGGTGGCTTTGGCACTGTTGAGCTGGTAAAGAATGGTTTGGGTGTGGGTGGATAGGCTAAAGCTGTATCTAGTTTGATTTATCTCACAGCTTAGGTGGCCTGACACCAGAAATCTGCTGTTGGGTTCACATTACAGCTTTCCTCCTGAGACTCAGGATTGTGTACATACTATTCCCACCTCCAGTTTTTCCAACAACAGGAAATTGGCAAAGTATGTTTTACCAATAAAGGAGAAAATGGTTCACGCTCAGGGCAGGGGTGGGCTTCAAAAATTTTAGCAAGGAGTTCTCTGCCCAGTTGCTGGGTGGGCGTGGCCATGGTGGGCGTGGCCTATTCAGCCCCCTGCACCACGGCGGAGGGGGCTTTTTTGCCCTCCCCAGGCTCCGGAGGCTTTCCTTGAGCCTGCGGGAGGGCGAAAACAGCCTCCCCAGGCTCCGGAGGCTCTCTGGAGGCTGGAAATGGGCCTGTTTCCAGCCTTCCTGAACTTCTGATAGGCCTGTTTTTTGCCCTCCCTGAGCCTCCCCTGCACTTACCTGCATCCAAAATGGGCCACATGGGGACTCCTGGGAGGGGCGGGGTGGGCAGGGCCAGTCAGAAGTAGGATTTGGGGGCTCTCCAAACTGCACAGAATCTTAGCCAGAGGTTCTCCTGAACCCCTGCGAACGCCCAGCAGCCCACCCCTGGCTCCGGGTTGAAATGAGAGTCCGTTGGTGTTCTCTGAACTTTAAGGTTGCCAGGTGTCCACTATTTGAGCGGACAGTCCGCTTTTTTCACATTATGTTCACTATTTTTTTTCACAAAATAGTGGACATTTTTTTTATTCAAAAGCTTTATGATTGTATATTTTTTAATATTTCTCAACGTTATACTGAAATTAAAGAATTATTCCTTAAACACAAAGAATTGATCAAAGCTGCGCAGTCAAATAAAAAATACGCACGACAGCAAAGTGAAATGTAATTTAATATTTTACAAATTATTATATTTGATGTTTTGAATTTTAAGTAAAGTTTTGAAGTGATTATTTTAATACGTGTTAAAATGTTTGTAAGAAAATATATAATTTAATTGTAATTTTTTTTTAATTTTTTTACTACTTAAACCCCCCTCCCCCCCACTTGTCCACTATTTTTTGGAAGCAGACTTGGCAACCCTACTGAACTTGGTTGTCTTCTTGTAGATATTTCATTACCCAAACTAGGTAACATCATCAGTGCTCTGATGATATCACTGACGATGTACGTAATTTGGGTAATAAAACATCTGCAAGGAAACAAGCAAGCTCAGAGAGCATCAGGGACCCCTCAAGATATGTTTTGCTGAGAAAGAATAACTGGTCCAAGGAGACCCAGTGTTTTCCATGGTTGAGGAAGAACCTGAGTTTGGGTCTCTCTAGTTCTGGTGCAACTGCATTATTGTTATATCATTTTAGGTTGTTCCCAACTATCTCCAGTCTTGCCTCAATTTACCATAAAATAGCATTGTAGAAATCTATGGGATATATGTTTTAACCAGGAATACTGTGTGAAGTTCTGGTATCCATAGTTGAAAGGGAACAGAGTGCCCTGTTTCCCCAAAATTAAGACATCTCCTGGTAATAAGCCCAATCGGGCTTTTGAGCGCATGTGCTAAAATAAGCCTCCCCCGAAAATAAGCCCTTCCCAAACTTATTTAAATGCAGAGCTGGAAATCAGGTAAGACAGCAAGCGGAGCTCCATCTTGCATCACATGCCCCAAAATAATAAGACCTCCCCAAAAATAAGGCCAAGCGCTTATTTCAGGGTTCAAAAAAACATAAGACAGGGTCTTATTTTCAGGGAAACACGGTAGAGGTGGAAAAAGTGCAGGACTACAAAAAAAGATCCTTGAAACTTGCCTCATGAGAACAGGCTAGAATATTTAGAACTAGTTAGCTTAGAAAGAAAAGGCAATAAGATATAATCAAGATGTATGAAATCTGGTGTGGAGAAATTTGTTAGAGAAGAGTGTCTCAATGTATTAGGATCAAAGGTTATCCGATAAATAATTGGAAGTAGCTTTAGAACAGGCAAAAAGGTATTTCTTCACACATTGCATAAATGACTATTTGAATTTATTACCCAAGATTGTGGTGAAGGCCACTACTTCGGACAGCTTTAAAAGGAGATTAGATAAAGTCACAGGGACAAGTATTTCAAGAGCTATTCATTTTTTAAGATTTTATATGAGGCACAGCATGCCTCCAAATGCCATTTGCAAGAATTATGAGGACTCCAAAGGCATTTGACTGAAAAAAATTGAATTAAGATAAGTCTTGGTTGGGTTCAACCAAGGGTTAGAAAAGATTTGAAGGAAACTGGTTGATCAAACTGAAAAATGCCTTCAGTGCGACAGCTGAGGGTTAATGGAAAACCTGTTTTCAAAAACTTAACAAATTCAACATTAATGAAGTTTAATATGCTGTTTGGCAGCATTATGTCTTCAATTGACCTGTTAAGTGTATTGTATGAATAGAACTACCCCCCAAGTTACCCGCCACACAAACTTCATACAACTATATTCAACTATATTCTCATATATAGAACTATTGCAAATAAGAGTGATCATTGCTTAAGAGCCTGCAATCTAAAGAACAATTGAGGTCCCCTCAAGAGCATTTGGAGAGAAGAAGGCTCTTGGAACACCTTGGACATGCTAGTTAGGCTTTGCTTATCTCACTGGTCTATGCCAAGTGAGAATCAAATAAGTTCCTAACCAACCTAAAAGGTTGCCCAAAAGCTAGAGGGGGGAACTAGAGGGACAGCCATACTGGACTTAATTTATACGAACAGAGAAGAAGTGATAGAGGGAATTGAAACTGCAGGAACCTTGGGTGAGAGTGATCATGTCATACTAGAATTCAACATAACACAAACACAAGCAACAGTACATAATGACATCAGAGTCTTAGATTTTAAGAGAGGTGATTTTAATAAACTCAGAGAGAACTTGGGAAAGATTCCTTGAATGAAAATCCTAAAGGGTCAAACACCTCAAGAATCTTGGGAAACTCTGAAAAGTACGATCTTAAAAGCCCAGACCAACATAATACCACTGAGAAAGAAAAACAAGAAATCCAAGAAGAAACCAGCATGGCTGCACAAAGACCTCTCTGACAAATTGAAAGACAAAAAGGACAAGTACAAAAAATGGAAAGAGAGACACACAACTAAGGCAGAATATCAGCAGATAGCCAGAATCTGCAAAGACGAAGTCAGGAAAGCAAAGGCTCAGAATGAACAAAGACTTGCAACAAAAGATAATTTCTTCCAACATATAAATAACAAGAAAAAAAATCAAGGAAATGGTCGGTCCACTAAAGAGAGAAGATGACAAGGAAGTAACAGGCAACAGAGAGAGAGAGCATAGCTGCTTAACTCATTCTTTACATCGGTCTTCACACAAAAAGAAACTATAACCCAACCTACCAAAAACATAACTGTAAAAGATAAGACTAGAAATAAAAGTTAAAATAAGCACAAAAAAAAAGTAAGAGAACACCTGTCTGATCTTGATGAACACAAATTACCAGGACCTGATGGATTACAGCCCAGAGTTCTAAAGGAGCTGGCAGAGGTCATCTCAGAACCATTACACCACATCTTTCAAAAATCCTGAAGCATCAGGGAACTACCAGAGGACTGGAAAAGAGCTGATGTGGTTCCCATCTTCAAAAAAGGAAAAAGAACTGACCCAGGAAATTACAGACCAGTTAGCCTAACATCAGTACCCGGGAAGATACTGGAAAAGATAATTAAAAAAAAGATCAGTCAACATCTAGAAACAAGTAAATTAACAACTAGCAGTCAGCATGGGTTTCTTAGAAATAGATCATGCCAAACCAATCTCATTTCATTCTTCATCATAGTGACTCAATTAGTAGACCAGTGAAATACTGTAGATATAATACACTTAGACTTCAGCAAGGCATTTGACAAAGGAGACCACAACCTACTTCTTGGTAAGCTAGAAAAAAATGGGATAGATAGCATCATCACCAGATGGATTCGCAACTGGCTGACAAACCGTACTCAACGAGTAGTCCTTAATGGGTCTAAGTCTACATGGAGGGAAGTAACCAGTGGGGAGCCACAAGGTTCTGTTTTAGGCCCAGTTCTCTTCAATAACTTCATAAACAGGTGAGGGAAAAGAAGGGGAACTTACCAAATTTGCAGATGATACTAAGCTGGCAGGAATAGCTAACACCCTAGAAGATAGGCTCAAGATCCAGATGGATCTTGACAGACTTGAATACTGGGCCCTATCTAACAAAATGAAATTCAGTGTAGAGAAAAGTAAAATTCTACACTTAGGCAAGAAAAACCAAAAGTACACATATAGACCGGGTGAAACCAGGCTTAATAGCAGTAAGTTTGAGAGGGAACTTGGAGTCTTAGTGGACAACTAGCCAAATATGAGCCAGCAGTGTGCAGCGGCAGCCAAAAGAGCCAATGCAATCCTAAATTGCATTAACAGAGGGATACAATCAAGATCAAGTGAGGTACTAATACCACTCTATAAAGCTTTAGTAAGACCACACCTAGAGTACTGCATCCAGTTTTGGTCACCACACTATAAAAAAGATGTTGCGACTCTAGAAAAAGTGCAGAAAAGAGCAACCAGGATGATTAGGGGACTGGAGACTAAAACATATGAAGAATGGTTACAGGAACTGGATATGGCTAGTCTAGTGAAGAGAAGGACCAGGAGAGACATGATAGCAATCTTCCAATATTTGAGGGGCTGCCACAGAGAGGAAGGGGCCAAGCTATTTTCTAAAGCACCTGTAGGCCAGACAAGGAATAATGGATGGAAACTGAACAAGGAGAGATTTAACCTGGAAATAAGGAAAATTTTTCTGACAGTGAGAACAATCAATCAATGGAACAGAAGTTGCCTTTGGAAGTTGTGGGAGCTTCATCACTTGAGACTTTCAAGAAGAGATTGGACTGCCATTTGTCAGAAATGGTGTAGGGTCTCCTGCTTGGGCGGGAGGTTGGACTAGATGACCTGTAGGGTCCCTTCCAACTCTGTTAATCTTTTAATCTGTAATGCCAGGAGCTTGCTGCCTGCTGGCCCTTTAAGGGATACCTTGAGGATCTGCTACTCCTGCAATCTTCCCATATCTGCAGCAAAGCGAAGATGTTCTTTTAACAGTGGGGGGGTCAGCTTAATTGGGAAGAAGTTGGTAATGGAATAAGAAATATGTTCCTAATGGCTTTGGGGGAATAGAGATTTGATGATCTGACTTTCATTACTGTCCTAGCTAGTTAACAAAATGAAGTAGCTTCATTAGTAGTGGGGGAATTTTTTTGAAGAAGGTAATTACATGAATTTCCCACCTTGCTGCCTAAGAGAGCTATCCCTCTGGGAATCTACCAATGACTGATAAAAGCTGATCTGGTCACATGAACACCTCTTTGCAAAAAAAGGCAGCGTAGTGCTATGATGAAGATACAAATTTATGCGAGTTTAAGCAGGAAAAAAAAGAGCTTGTAGTATAAGAAGTATTAGCACACAATGTTTAAATCTTGGGCTAGGTTCAAAATACAGCAGCTGTCATGAACTGAAGGGGGAAATATTAAGGCTGATATGATATTCTTAGGCCATTGAAATGGTAAATGAAGGAGGGTTAGTTTCCCCTTTACTATCCAGGCAACTGGAAGTCGGATTGCCAGCACTTTCCTTCCAAAGGGACAGAATAAGGTTGTGAAATCCAGCAGGTTCTAACAGGTTCTGGAGAACCGGTAGCGGAAATTTTGAGTAGTTTGGAGAACCGGCAAATACCATCTCTGGATGGCCCCAGATTGGGGTAGGATAGGAATGGAGATTTTGCAGTATCTTTCCCCTGGAGTGGGGTGGGAATGGAGATTTTGCAATATCCTTCCCCTGCCACGCCCACCAAGCCACGCCCAAAGAACCGGTAGGGAAAAATTTTGGATTTCACCCCTGTTTTCGACCTCCCACTTATGGATAACGCCTCTCTGTCCCACCTCTGTTTCATCTTCCCAAACTTAGATCTTCCACTTGCTCACTAAGAGGAGGCCATCAAATGCAGCTGGGTTTACAGAGGCACCTTGCTCTTTGGGTCATAGGACTGAGAATTTCTGAGCTACCTTCCTTCTTCTACAGGTCCGAAACACAGTGGAGGGCCAGGACTATTTCTTTGCCCTCAAGCGTCTGAGGAAGGACCATGTGGTGCAGAAACGTCAGCAGGACCATGTTCTGATGGAGAAGAAAGTCCTGCAGCAAAGCCGCTGCCCCTTCATTGTCAGGTTGGAATTCCCATGCTGAGGGAGGGAGGGAGGGAGGGAGGGAGGACCCTGGGGTGGGGATGAGCAGAGGGCTGGAATTGTGGAGATGGCAACAATCATGGCCCAAGTTTCAGTGGCCAGACTTCGGCCATTAGGACTCCTTCCTGCTATTTAGAGGTTTGTCCAAAATTTTGAGCCAAGGTATAGTAGCCCTAGCTGCTATGACCCCAAATGCTAATACCATTCTCAATGATGTTAACTGGACAAGAGAACTGAAGATATTTAGCAAGGGCCCTGCAAAGATCTTGGCTAGTAGGCAGTGGTAAAATCTAAAATTTGTTACTACTGGTTCTGTGGGCGTGGCTTGGTGGGGGGGTAATGTGACTGGGTGGGCATGGGCAATTTTTTTTACTTTACTTTTAAAACCATTTTTTCTACAACCTCTTCGGTGAAGAGGTTGTAAAAAAAATGCTTTCAAAAGGCTCTGACAATCCCAGCTGAGTTTCCTGATCGGCAGAGGCTTTTTTTCTTTTAAAAGCCTCTGCCGATCAGGCAACTCAGCTGGGATCATCAGAGGCTTTTAAAAGCATTTTTTCTACAACCTCTGAAGTGGTTGTAGAAAAAATGCTTTTAAAAGCCTTTGACGATCCCAGCTGAGCCGCACGATCATCAAAGGCTTTTTTTTTTTTTTTACTTTTAAAAGCATTTTTTTCGGCCGAAGAGGTTGTAGAAAAAATACTTTTAAAAATAAATAAAAAAAGCCTCTGATGATTGCACGGCTCTGCTGGGAATGGGGGGGGGGAGGGATTTTTGCTACCGGTTCTCCGAACCACCCGCCTCCATCACTACCGGATCGGGCGATCCGGTCCGAACCGGGAGCATTTCACCCCTGCTAGTAGGTAAAAAGCAAACATCACTCCTCCATTTTGAAAAAAAAAATGCTCAAATCCATAGCTGGATAATATCTTTAGCAGAGCCATCTGATGCAAATGAGTGGACAAGGTTCTAGAAAGTGTCATCATTTCAAGAGAGTCCAAAGATGGGTCCAAGAGTAAGAAAGAAGTAACAAAAGCTGGGCTAGGTATTTCAGTCATGAGATTTGCAGCATAAAATCAGCCCCAGAATCAAGATTTCATTGGATATATTTTTGGTAGTTAGTCTCATTAGACTACATGTAACATTTAAAGATGAGTAATGGTTGCTATATCAGCTCTGAAAGTACAAGGCGATTAGCCAACACCGTTTGTGACTTATTTGATGTGAACTTTTTAATAGACTGCTTGGGTAAGCTTGTAAGAGTCTAGCAGCTAAGAGGAAAGAGAATTAAGATAAAAATCAATTGATTTTGTAAAAAAGCCACCCCCTTGATTAATAGGACCCCACAATTCCCATAGTGGTGAATGAGATACCAGGGAAACATCTAATGCAGTGTTTCTCAACCTTGGCAACATTGAGATGTGTGGAATTCTACACCTAGAATTCCCAAACCAGCATGCTGTGAAATTCTGGGAGTTAAAGTTCACACATCTTGAAGTTGCTAAATGTTGAAAGACAAACCCTCTTGTTGGAGAAGATGGACTTCTTTAATGGTTGATCAACTGTGCCTTTTTCTTATTGCCTGTTACTATCAGGGGTAGGCTTCAAAAATTTTAGCAAGGGGTTCTCTGTCTGGTTGCTGGATGGGCGTGGCCATGATGGGCGTGGCCTAGTCAGCGTCCTGCACCACGGTGGGATGGGGGCATTTTTGCCCTCCCTGGGCTCCGGAGGCTTTTCTCAAGCCTCCAGGAGGGTGAAAATGGCCTCCCCAGACCCCAGAGGCCCTCTGGAGGCCAGAAACAGGCCCGTTTCCGGCCTTCCCGAACTTCCAGTAGGCCCATTTTTTGCCCTCCTCGAGCCTCCGTGCACGCCCTGCACTTACCTGTATCCAAAACAAGCCACGTGGGGACTCCTGGGAGGGGCACGGTGGGATTGGTGGAGCCAGCTAGGAGTGGTATTTGGGGGTTCTCCAAACTGCACAGAATCTTAGCTAGAGGTTCTCCTGAACCCCTGCGAACCCCCGGCAGCCCATCCCTGGTTACTATGTCCTTTTTTATTGAGCAGCTGGCATATCTTTTGTTTTCCTTCTCTTTTTAAATATTTAAGGAGGTATTTGAATCATTCTTAGAGTCATTTACCAATCTCACCATTCCAAAGTTTAGCTTTCCTACAAATCTTCCTACAGTTCTAAACCTAGGCTAGCTGACTGTATCTGCTGGCCTATGTGTCTTACTGCTTAAGTTTGTGTTCTTTTATTTTCAGAACTTCACTAAGGGTTTTTTGTTTCTTGTCCTTAATTTTTTTCTCAATAGCCTGCAGGCGCACTTTAAGTATCTCCATTTAGAGATCTTCTGTTCTTGAGGTCCTTTTTGTTAGCCCATTACTGTTGTTTCTCTTGCCGCTGAACCCTATTTATCATTGTTCTGAGTATTTTAAAGTTTCAAATATGTGTTCAATTGCATCCAGCTTCCATTTCCCTTAAAATCAAGCTCAAGCATGGCAAAATTAAGTTTCCTCAAATGTTTCTGCTATTTTCCTCATTAATGAATGGCTTTCCCCAAAGGAAAGTTAAACTACAATCTACTTGTCCTTGAGTTCACATAGAACTCTTTTGTCTTACGTAGGACATTTTTCAAAACGATTGAGTAAATTCTCTGACCTTGCTACCGTCTTTTCAGGACATTGTCAAACGGTGGGAAACCATCCACCAACCATGCCAGAAATTGATTCAAATTGAATTGAAATGAATAGAGTTGGATGAATAGAGTTTTGAAGGAGCCCTAAATAAGCACTGGTCAAGTAGGGGATAATTTCTCTTTCAATCCTATACAAAATATACAAAAGTATGAAGGCTATTGCTTAACGCACTGTAAGCCGCCCTGAGTCTCCAGAGAAGGGCGGCATATAAATTAAATTTTTTTTAAAAAAAATCCTGGAATCTCCATAAGCCCGGTGATCAACTTTTCAAACATGTGGATGTTGGGGCTATAAAAGAGCCAGAATCTCCTCTTTCAGAAGACCTCAAGCCTTTCATCTTTCTGCAGGGTTGGAGGAGGAAAAAAAAGGGTTGTGGAAGAGCATACTACAGAATTAAAGAGGAAGAAGACATGCTCATACCAGGGGTGAAATTCAAAATTTTTCCCTACCGGTTCTGTGGGTATGGCTTGGTGGGCGTGGCAGGGGAAGGATACTGCAAAATCCCCATTCCCTCCCCACTCCTGGGGGAAGGATATTGCAAAATCTCCATTCCCACACCACTCTGAAGCCAGCCAGAGGTGGTATTTGCTAGTTCTCTGAATTACTCAAAATTTCCGCTACCGGTTCTCCAGAACCTGTTAGAATCTGCTGGATTTCACCCATGGCTCATTCCTGCCTAAATTTGCCAATAGATGCCAAGTTGATCCTGCTCCTGTGAGACGTTTGATTGGCCTCCAATAGTATGCTTGGTTAAGTGTGTCAGATGTGATACATTTTGAAATTGCTACTGGTTACTGTCCATCTAACCGGAAAACACAAGTTTTCACAAGTACTCCACCCAGACACCCCTTTAATCCTACAATAACTTTATAACTTAACATAGAATGTCATATTTATCTACCTTGCATTCAGTCTTGTTGCTTGTAAGATCATTTCAAATCCTAATCCATTCTTCAATAGAACTCTCAGAATTGAGGGGCCCTTGGTGCTCCCTGAGCTTGGTTATTTTCTTGTCGATGTTTCATTTTACCCAAATTACCCAAACATCATCAGTGCAAGTAAGGACTGGGGTTTGAATTCTGGGAGTTGAAATCCATACAGATTAAACGTTGCCCAGGTTTTTCTATAACCAGGGGTACCAAACTCGCGTTGTCATGATGTTGTCATGTAACATATCATGACTTCCCCCCCCTTCACTAAATTGGGTGTGGCCAGTGCGTGACGCATCCAGCCTGCAGGCCGTGAGTTTGACAGCCCTGTTCTATAATATTGACTGCCTATCCCATCTTGAGAAAGAACAATACAATAGGGGATTATGGGGAAAAAGCCCTCACAAACTGAAATTATTATGGCTGCAACTACCTTGGCAGTTGGAAGACAATTTATGTTCATATGGCATTTAGAGTTCCGTTAGATTTTTCATAAGTAGCTAAATTGAATTAACGCTGGGGTTCTGTAGAATACTTAATGTATTATTTACATTCCATATATTCATTTACATTCACGTAGTGGCCTAGAAACTCAGAACTTACCCTATTCATCAAATGTGATGTTAATAGTGTTGTATTTGTGCATTTTGCTCTTTTTATTGCTTCATCCTGGCTGGGGAAATCGAGGAGTTGAAGTCCATGCATCTTAAAGTTGCCAAGGTTGAGAAACACTGTTGTAGTCAACACACAATTAAACAAAACACCATAGTCTGTTCCAGCTGTGGAGCTGGACAAATGCTTTTGCAAAGCAAAAGTAGCCTGAGGAGCATTCTCTGCAGGAGCTGAAAAAGCGAAGAAGGGATTGTTTTTGATCATGCTCCAAGATTTAAAATGACTTCCTCTTAAAGTGCCTTCTCTGAGCTTGATGGCTTTAGTGAAGCGATGCTATTGCAGGGAGTTATCCTGAAGCCTAATAAGGCAAAGGGGCTTTGAGGAAGAATGTGGATTGTCCTGTCCACTCTTGATTGATCTAAAGTGCTTCAGTTCTCTTTGCTACCACTGGGACTAATTCTGTCCATCTCTCTTCACCCTCTGTTATCCTCCCTAGGCTTTTTTCAACCTTTCGAGATAGCCGCCATGTCTACCTGCTGCTGGAGTTCTGCCAAGGAGGCGAGCTATGGGCCAAGCTGCGTGAAGTGTATGAAGATGCAGCCATGGGACTTGGGCAGTGTGGGGCAGGATGGAAGGGTGGGGAAGAAAATGAACACCTGCATGTCTATACCAGTTATTCCAGGGTCAAGGAGGTTGTGGGCCATACGTTTTGCAAGTTTCGCTTCTTGGTCCACAAAAAATACCTTCCACTTAGGATACACACTTCTGGCCCAATGCTCCAGTGCCAAGGAAGAGTCTCAAACTGTCCTCTCTATAGTGCCCTCAATTACCACAATCTAAGTTTTGGATGATTTCAAGCTTTCCATGTAGATATTGAATGGGTTCACACAACATACTGAATCTTAAAACTTGGCTAATAAAGCACAGTGTCAGTATGATATACTTAACCAAGTCAGATAAAGAACTAACATGTGACTCTTAGTGTGAACTTTGGTTAGATTTTTTTTAATGGCTTAGTTTGTGGGAACAACTGAAAATGTTGTAGGTATACAGTCAATTGCTATCTCCCTTAAACATGTTATGCCCCTAAAGAATTGTATCATTGTTTAATATACTCATAAAAAAACATTCCAAAATAATAGGAAGATCCACACAATTTGCTTAATCATGAAAACTCAGCTCCACTTTAACTAGTCTAATCAGTGGGGTGAGCCCTGTCATACAATTGCTTGTGAGGGATGGGCAGTAGAGAAAAGATGGAGCTGATAAAGTGGCTTCCCATTTTATCCTGTTCATGAAGGAAGCTGCTTAAGCTACCTCAAGCAGCAGCATCCCTGAAGGTTTTCCTGGCCCAAATTGGAGATAACATAGATTGAATATGGGATCATTTTTATTCAAATTGTGTTAACATCACCTGGTTACTGAACTAATCCATTTTCTGGATTTGCACAATCAAATGCAGTCACAGATCTACCCAGTTTCCCCGAAAATAAGACATCCCCTGATAATAAGCCCAATCGGGCTTTTGAGCGCATGCGCTAAAATAAGCACATGCGCTGAAAATAAGCCCTCCCCAAAAATATTTAAATACAGAGCTGGAAATCAGCTAAGATGGCAAGAAGAGTCCCATCTTGCTCCACATGCCCCAAAATAATAAGACGTCCCCGAAAATAAGGCCAAGCGCTTATTTCGGGATTCAGAAAAATATAAGACAGGGTCTTATTTTCAGGGAACATGGTATGATTGTTCTGGGTTAAGTATGTTGTATGAGAACAGCCAATAGATATAAATTCTACCACTTGAATCCTTTTTTATTTCCAGTCGCTGCTTCTCAGAACCCGTGGCCATCTTCTGTTCTGCTTGTGTGGTTGAAGCTCTGGACTACTTGCATGGACAGGGCATTGTGTATCGTGACCTGAAGCCTGAGAACCTCATGTTGGATGCCAAAGGCTACATAAAACTGGTAACAGAGGCTGAAAAATAAAGCATTTTTCACACAGCGGCCCTAAGCTGCTTATCTGCCATGCTGAAAACAGCTGGAAATGATATTGCTGTCCAGATTTCAAGCTGTTCTTCAGCTATGGCAACAGTGCTGTTTAGCCCAAGTGTCCTGTCCCAATGGTGATATCTGCGGATCCATCAGCTGCTTTACCCCTCCAACCTGCTCCTAGAAAACAAACACCAGTGATTTTTCTTTCCACAAGCTCATGAGGATGTGAGGGTTTCCATTGATAGACAATGGCAGAGGTGGGCAACTATGGCCCTTTTATGACTTGTGGACTTCAATTCCCAGAATTCCTGAGCTAGCATGGCTGGCTCAGGAATTCTGGGAGTTGAAGTCCACAAGTCATAAAAGGGCCATAGTTGCCCACCCCTGGACTATGGTATGAGGCAGTGCTGGGTTTCAAATTTTTTTACTACCGGTTCTATGGGTGTGGCTTGGTGGGCGTGGCATAGCTTGGTGGGCGTGGCAGGGGAAGGATACTGTAAAGTCTCCATTCCCACCCCACTCCAGGAGAAGGTTACTGCAAAATCCCCATTTCCTCCCAACCAGCTGGGCCTTGGGAAGCAGCCACCCCCATATAAAATATCACTGAGGTTGATTGTCTTATCCATTGGATGTTTGACTTTTTTGTAATTTGTTTTCCCCGGACCCTTTCTGAAAGTGGGTTTGCCTGAGAAGCAGCAAGTCAGCTACAGTATACAGTATCTGTACTGCAAGTCCAGAAATGTACATTGACAGTCTGAGGCTTCAGGGCACATACAGTCCAATCTCAGCCTGGAATGTAACTCCTAGTGACTACCAAAAGCAATTCCCAATTTTTAATTTGCAATGTGACAGACGGAAAAACATTATTAAATACACACTTTGAAAACCATCAACTATTTTTAATTACACCTAAGTGTCAATGAAATAGAATTAAATGTAGTTTTCATCGTGACCCTATCAATTATTTTTGGAGGTTCAGCCTCCAGTTCTGGGGGTGGTACAAATGTGCTATCGGGGGTCCCTGGTGCATGTACTGTCCACAATGGCCAGGTGTAAACCTTTCAGGAATGCTCAAGTATGCATGGAGAAAATTGCTTTCTCTTTTGCTTTTCTTCGCTGCTGCAGTTAGGTGGGTTTTTTTTTTAAATGTCAGAGTATCTCTAAATAGAAAAGCTTACTTTCCCACCAATGCCTGAACTCTCTTCCACTTCCTCCCTTTATTTTTCTAATATTTTTAAAGCCATGCAGGTTGTTGGCCATCCGTAGAATTCTGCATTGTTTTCTGAATAAAAAGATTTTGGGACTCGAGCATTATATACATATAGATTGATGGGGGCAGTGGGACTCAGCTGAAGAACAAGTGTCATTTTTCTGTCCTCCATTCCTACCTATATTTCCCCCACCACCACTTTTTATATAGGTGGACTTTGGCTTTGCCAAGGCACTCAGACGTGGGGAGAAGACTTACTCCTTTTGTGGGACTCCTGAGTACTTGGCCCCTGAGATCTTGCGCCATGAAGGACATGATTATGCTGTGGACTTCTGGACACTTGGTGTGCTCATCTTTGAAATGCTTGTAGGACGGTAAGTCTGTCTCTGCATTTCTCCAGGCATTCAGCAATGGGACGCTCACACTACTTCCTGGTGCATCTTCTTCCTTTCTTCTCCCCTTAGAAGCAGTGATGAAATCCAAATTTTTTTACTACCGGTTCTGTGGGCGTAGATTGGTGTGGCTTGGTGGGCATGGCAGGGGAAGGATACTGCAAAATCTCCATTCCCATCCCACTGCAGGGGAAGATACTGCAAAATCCCCATCCCCCCCCCCACTCTTGGGGGAAAGATATTGCAAAAATCTCCATTCCCACTCCACTCTGGGGCCAGCCAGAGGTGATATATGCCGGTTCTCTGAACTACTCAAAATTTCCGCTACTGGTTCTCCAGAACCTGCTGGATTTCACCCCTGCCTAGAAGTAATTGGTGAGGGAGGAGAAGTTTGGGGGGTGGGGGATTGGCAAGAACTGGAGAAAGAGAGACAAACCATCAACTATGCACCATAGATTCTGAATGGGGTTCCAGAGCCATTTATTGGATTTGCTTAGAGTCCAGTTGACCAGGCTGACAATATAGGCAGAAGTGGTAGAGATTCAATTACAGTTGCTGTTGGGACATATCAAGGATTATTCCTTCTGGTGATGCTATTTAGACAAGTGGAAGAGTGAATATCACTGACGACGAACTTCTGGTTGTGAGGAAGTGGCTGGGTCTGTCCCAGAGTAGTATCTATATATCCATGTTTTTCTGTTCTCTTCTTCTCCTCCTTCTTAGACCCCCATTCCACAGTACTGAACCTCAAAAGATATACAGCAGGATCATGGATGGTGTCTTCTCTTTCCCTGCCTTTGTCAGTGAGGCTGCATGCTCCCTTGTAGCCAAGCTTTGCAGGTATGACTCCCTGATGGCATTCATTCCAATCAATATGAGTGCAGACAGGGCCCTAAATGAAAATGAAGGAAGGAATCGGGTGGGTAACCATGCTCAACCTAATTCAAACTAGACAAATTGGCGCAGTGAGAACATAGTGGAAAGTATAGATGAGGGCTTTAATAATGGTACTTCCCCTGCTTGCAGATTAATCTGTGGTTTCCGTGTCAACTGCAATTTAGCAAAAGCAAAATAACCCCAATAGTTTGAACAGGCTAGGCCTCTGGGCACCTATTGCAGGAAGCATGAACATAAAAAAATTGGTTAAATGCCCATCATGCCTCTGAAAAGCTCCCATGAAAAACAAAAGATAATAATTTCTGGGTGATATCCAGAGACATCTTGAATTTCTTACTGTCCAGCTAAAACAATCCCCACTTCTAGTAGTATAACTGAGAGGCAGTTTGGTATAGTGTTTAAGGCATCGCTAGTTTGGTTGATGAAACATAGGCAAGAAAACAAGCAAGGCTCAGAGAGCACAAAGATCCCCCTCACCAGTGGTAGGTTTCACATTTTTTATTACTGGTTCTGTGGGAGTGGCTTGATCGGCATGGCATGGCTTGGTGGGTGTGGCTTGGGCGTGGCAGGGGAAGGATACTGCAAAATCGCCATTTCCTCCCAATCAGCTGGGACTCGGGAGGCAGAGAATAGATGGGGGTGGGGCCAGTCAATATTTTTTACTACCGGTTCTCCAAACCACTCAAAATTTCCGCTACCGGTTCTCCAGAACTCGTCAGAACCTGCTGAAACCCACCTCTGCCCCTCATGCTAGAAACCAGGAGACACTGAGACCCACCTTAGGTACAATGTGAGGAGGCGAATCCTGGGCCAGTCATTCCCTTTCACCCCTGGGAAGGAGGCAATGGCAAACCACTTCCAAAAAACCTTGCCAAGAAAACCATAAGGACTTTTCCAGGCAGTTGCCGGGAGTCAGAAACTGAGTGGAAGATACACATGTGCTAACATTGTAAAAGTGGGAGGAAAACATCACTTCTGTCTATTCTAATCATTTTATATCCTGACACTCCCCAACCCCATATCATTACCTCCTTTTTGTTTTGTAAATTAAAAAGTCATAAACGCTGGTAACTTTTTCTTGTAAGAAAAAGAATCCAATCATTTCATTACTTGTTCTATACCAATTTATCCCATCAAACATATGCTAAGAAAACACTCTTGGTTTTTTCTTCCCTTCCTTTCCCTTTGGCAGGCGTCGGCCAGGGCAGAGACTGGGCAATACCAGCAGTGGGATTCGGGGCATTCGGAAGCACAGGTACGTTCATAAGGAAGAATCCTGGGCAGAGAAAAATTACCAGCTGAAATTGTAGAACCTGTCTCTGCCAAAAGGTGGCACAGGAGTAATAAAAAAAGACCATATTCTATAGAAAAATAGGATGGAGTTGAGGAGTAATTCAAAATGTACAGAAGTTGGTAAGAAGATCGATGTATTTCCAGACGTTCATCTTCCCCATTGTCACTCAAAGGCAGAATGCTCATTTGAGCTACTGAACTGTTTTTGAGAACTATTTGAGAACAATAACCAGATCATTGTTCTTTGCATTGTGGTGGTTTCTTATTTGCATATGGCCTACCAGAGTCCTGTTTTTTGAACACAAGTCTGCAGCTCTAGTGCTAAACTCAGAAAATTAATCTAGCCATCTTTCAAAGGAGTGCTAAATCCAGAAGTATAAAAAGCCTATGAAAGATCTGGCATTACATGAACAAGTGCCCACTTTTTCTTGAAGCTTGTATCAAAATGGCTATTGGGGACAGAGTCCAGAGTTAAAGGGAGAGGGTTTAAAGTGACCAATAATATCTGAGGTTCTGGAGAGTGTAAGCAACCATATTGGTGATGAAGTATGCTAGATTGCATCTATAGCAAAAGGTCTACAGCCACTTTCATTTATCTGACTTTGAATCCTAGTACTCTATACCAGTGTTTCTTGGAGGACTTCAACTCCCAGAATTCCCCAGCCAGCCATGAGAAACAGTGGTCTAGATCAGGGGTTTCCAACCTTGGCAACTTTAAGCCTGGAGGACTTCAATTCTGGGAGTTGAAGTCCTCCAGGCTTAAAGTTGCCAAGGTTGAAGACCCCTGGTCTAGATGTTTGCAGTTCATAGCCATTTCTATCCTCAGATGGTTCAACTCCCTTTCCTGGAAGAAGCTGGCACTGCGTCAGATTGAGGCTCCCACCACAGTGCTGCTCAAGCAGGTATGAAAATGGCCCTCAAGGGCACTTTCCTTCTGCTTTCCCATACCAAACAGGTTTGGAAGCTGCTCCTGTTCTTAATATTTGTTTCTTGTTCTTCCTCCAGGGTTTTCCTTACACCAATTTCAAGCGGTACTCTGTTTCACGGCAGCTGCCTGAGGAGGAATTCTCTGGCTGGGATGAAGATTTCTGAGTTTCTGGGACTGCAGGGGAAAGGCCTGACCAGAGGCATCTCCCTATAGGTCCCGTGGACTGGATGGGTATTTGGAGGCATAGCTGAGAGACCTGAGTCACCCCAGCAACTTCTCCCACTCCTACAACCAGATGCCCCTGAAGAGGGGTCTGTTGCCTTGCTGTCCTCCTGCCTTTCTACCTTTCTCTTCAGTGCTTGGCAGAGACTAGACTGCCCCTCCTGTTGTCTCGCTCCCCACTGCTCTTCGGGTTCGCCCGACAGATTATTGCAGTGGGCAAAGTCACTGTGAGTGAGGATGGTTGTCTTCCTGTGTTGTGCTGCTCAATGTGGGGAATAAATACATTCAGGGGACAGCCTGAGCCTCCTTTCTATGAATCAGACATGGCGGCAAGGTGTGTGTGTGTGTGTGTGCACGTGCGCGCGTTGGGGTGGGGGGCACTGACTGATCTCCAATCTGGATTCTAATTCTTTTCTACTTACAGTCCTTAGATTTAAAGATGGCTCCCTCTGTAGATGGGCAACTTTTTTCGGCCACATTGTCTTGAAAGAGATTGAGGGGAAGTGGGGAGGGTCTGCAGAGCGTTAATACTGAAGAAAGGGTGGGGTGCAGTGGTGGGTTGCCCCTGGTTCGGTCCGGTTCGCAAGAACCGGTAGTAAAACTGGCAGGGGGCTCCGCCCACCACCCCGGATGTCATCATTGGCAATCTGCGCATGTGCAGAAGCAAGGTGCGTGAGCAAAGCAATCGCACAAGTGCAATCGCATTGCGAACTGGTAGTAAAGGTAAGTAGAACCCACCCCTGGTGGGGCGAGAGTTTAGGATGAGGATACCAATTTTTTTTTTCTGGCAGCAGCTTCTCTCTCTCTCCCTCTCCCTCTCCCTCTCCCTCTCCCTCTCTCTCTCTCTCTCTCTCTCTCTCACACACACACACACACACACACACACAAACACACACAGTAAAGATCAGAGATCTGAATTGATGCCTTGCACAAGAAGGAATTTGAAATTAGGCTGAGGGCCTTGAGTGGGCCCGTAGGTTGCCCAAATCTGATCAGGCCTTTAAATTCATGAGAGGTACACCTATGTATTGGAGCTCTATACTTGGAATAATAAGATTTCTGCTACCAAATTAATGAAAGATCGGTGTTATTACAAGTAGGACCTCTGCACTACATGTTTATTTCTCAGGTTTCTATGCAGCACGCACATTCCTTCCCCTGAGCGTTATCATCCACCAAAACCAGATTCTGAATAAACAGTTCTTGAAAGGGGTGAGAGAAGTTACATAAATGGACCTAGCGAGTATTGTCTTGCTGTTCTTTTCAAAGAACTATACTAGTATTCCTCCAGTTCTGTAAATAATCTTTCTGTAGTGTAGAAAAATAATTTAAAAAAAAATCAGTAGGCACAGTGGGGTTGATAAAGACATGTTCGGTTGTTCTGATGTCAGTTACTCTGAAACAAAAGCCTCCCATATCCATGCTGTTGTGTTCATTTATTTGCACGGAGCTGAGCTAATCCCAGCTTTTCTCTAAATTCAGAAGCTAAACTCTTGAAATGTCTGGAATATGTCTTTACTTACATGAAGCTGCAACAGAGAACAAATAGCATATGTTTCACCTCTTCCAAGAGAGAGGACAAACACGTCAGCATGCCTGAAGAGACTGTCTCTTATCAATCACTCATTTCCCAGGTGAGCATTTTAACTCTTGTGGTGCCTTTCCTTACTATAGTGTCTTTGTCATTGTTGAATGTCATTTGCTGTGGTGGCACAGTAGTTAGCTATGGTAGTGCAGTGGTTAGAATGCAGTATTGCAGACTAAAAATGCCCACAGCCAGGAGTTCATTCTTGACCAGCTCAAGGTTGATTTAGCTTTCCTTCCTTCCTAGGTCGGTAAAATGAGGAACCAGATAGTTGGGGGCAATATGTTGACTTAGAGGTGGCTGTAAAGCAGTACGGAGCAGTATAAAAGTCTAAGTGCTATTGCTATTTGTACTTGCTGGCAAGCCCAAGGAGGCCACTTTTGACCTGAATTACCAACTACTGCAGAAAAAGTTAGATTATTTACTAGCTATTTCTTGAGGTCCCTTGATTAGTGGACTAGTAAGTCTAAATCTAAAACTACAATTAGGGAAGCAGAGATTTTCAGAGATTTTGCTGAAATGAAAGGATGCCATTCAGCTAGCTCTCTGGTCCAACTCTGCTCTTTTCTCACTCTGGACCATTAACATCGTTCCTGCTGTTTCACTTTGTCCACTGCAATATAAGGGGATAGCATGGCCTTTAACAAAATCCCTATTACAAAATCAGGCTGGAACAAAAACGGGAAAGCAATTGTTCAGTATGGTGAAGGCAATATTGTCCATAAAAAAAGGAGTGAACAAGGAAGTGAGTTTTGGAAGAAAGAATTTAGCTGTGAATATGCTAAACTTGAAACAATAATGAATAATCTAAACTGAGTATTAAAAAAGGATTGGGAGTGTAGAATTAATGAGAGGAGAACAGTAAAGATGGCAGATAATCAATCATACATATGCAGAAGATTGCCTTCACAGAGACAAAACTGAAAATCACTGAATTTTCAGAGGCTGTCAAGAATGATCTGCAGAGAAAGAAAAGGAGAATAACAGCTGCTCTCTGAGGAGCCTCAACAGAAAGGAAGAAAGTGGAGGAATATGTTATTCATTCTGTGAATATTAAAAATCCAATTAAGGCAAATACGGCAAACAACAGAAGCTGGAATCATGGAGTGTTAATGAATTGATAGGACTGAGTAGAGAAAAATGATCAACAGTACCATCAATAGGAGAACACTAAGAAATATTATAACTACATAGAGCCTTCTCAGTTTGCACTAATGATTAAGTCATTGGTGAGTCTCATGAGAAATGTTTCAAGGCCTGAAGGAAGCCAGAGAAGAAGTGCTAAAGAGCAGAGATAGAAGAAAGAGCATTAAAAGAGCAAGAATAAATAGTGGCACATTTCTGGAATTTAGAGGAAAGGAACAAAAGCTGATGGATGATAGAAAAAATGGGTAGCATTGGAAAAGAGAAGATATTTGCATAATTGAACATGCCAAGAAGAAAGAGGGAAGAGAAAGGTTGTCAAACGTGAGAGAAGCTAATGGTGGTAGGACAAGGGAGGGATGTCAATCCAAATTAAGAAAGAGATTAGGAAAGTACATAAAGGGCTTTAACATAAAGGATATTGTGACTGAATTCATCTCAAAATTTCCCCCAAGAAACAAGCACTAGCTACATTCACATAATGTACCTTGATTATTGAATTAACCAATTTTCTGGGCTCACACAATAATTTGAATCAAAAACCAATGAAACAGATCAGGTTTGCACAACACACTATGCCACAAAAACCTGAGTCGTGTGTATTGTAAGAATATAGCCTTGGCTGGTTTTAATCTATCCTCATTATACAAATCTCAGTCATTGAATTCCAATCTGTATCTTCTGCCCCAGGTGTCCTTTATATGGCCAAATATTCTGATTCCTAATATTGCTAAGAACTAACAATAATACATACTTTGATCTATTAGATTTTTTTTTCAACCAGTATCAAGGAGATAAAAAGGGCTGCTGGAGTGAATTAAGAGTCCTCTTAGATTTTAATTTAATTTTAATTTAATTTCCAATTTATATACCGCCCTTCTCCCTGAGGACTCAGGGCGGTGTACAGCCAAGATAAAAAACATAGAATACAAATATTAAAACATTTAAAAATATATATAAATTTGGGACGAAAGTTAAGAATCACAAACTAATTAAAAAATTTAAAAATTTCTTCTAAGCCAACCCGGCTTGCTGGAAAAGATGGGTTTTCAGGGAACGACGGAAGGCATTGAGGTCATGGATTCTCCTTATCTCCGGGGGCAACTGATTCCAGAGGGTGGGAGCCCCCACAGAGAAGGCCCTCCCCCTGGGGGCCACCAGCCTACATTGTTTGGCTGATGGCACCCTGAGGAGGCCCTCTCTGTGGGAGCGCACGGGTCGATGGGAGGTCGTTGGTAGCAGCAGGCGGTCTCGGAGATAACTAGGCCCTATGCCATGGAGCGCTTTAAAGGTGATAACCAACACCTTGAAGCGCACCCGGAAGACCACCGGGAGCCAGTGCAGCTCGCGCAGGAGCGGTGTTACATGGGAGCGCCATGTTGCTCCCATCACTACCCGCGCTGCTGCATTCTGGACCAGCTGGAGCCTCCGGGTGCTCTTCAAGGGGAGCCCCATGTAGAGAGCATTGCAGTAGTCAAGGCGAGAGGTGACGAGGGCGTGAGTGACTGTGCACAAGGAATCCCGATCAAGAAAGGGCCGCAACTGGCGAATCAGGCGAACCTGATAAAAGGTCCCCCTCGTAACAGCCGTCAGATGTTCCTCCAAGGACAGCTGCCTATCCAGGAGGACTCCCAGATTGCGAGCCCCTTCAGTGGGGGCCAAAGACTCGCCCCCAATAGTCAGCGATGGAGTCAACTGACTATATCGGGATGCCGGGAGCCACAGCCACTCAGTCTTGGAAGGGTTGAGCTTGAGCCTGTTCCTCCCCATCCAGATCCGCACAGCCTCCAGGCACTGGGACATCACTTCAAGGGCATCGTTGGGGTGGCCTGGGGTGGAGATGTACAGCTGGGTGTCATCAGCGTACTGGTGGTATCTCACCCCAAAGCCACGGATGATCTCGCCCAGCGGCTTCACATAAATGTTGAACAGAAGGGGCGAGAGGACCGATCCCTGCGGCACTCCACAGATGAGAGGCCTCGAGGTCGACCTCTGCCCCCCTGCCAACACAAACTGCGACCGGTCGGAGAGAAAGGAGGAGAACCACCGCAACACAGTGCCTCCCACCCCCAACTCTTCCAGCCGGTGCAGCATGATACCATGGTCGATGGTATCAAAAGCCGCTGAGAGATCTAACAGGACCAGAACAGAGGAATAACCCCTGTCCCGAGCCCTCCAGAGATCATCCACCAACGCGACCAATGCCGTTTCCGTGCTGTGCCCAGACCTGAAACCCGACTGGAACGGATCTAGATAGGATGTTTCCTCCAGGAATTGCGGAAACTGTTGCGCGACCACACTCTCAACAACCTTCGCAATGAAGCGAAGGTTGGAGACAGGACGATAGTTGGCCAATATTGCTGGATCCAGGGACGGCTTCTTGAGGAGAGGCCTCACCACCGCCTCTTTCAGGGCAGCGGGGAAGTGACCCTCACTCAAAGAAGCATTAATGACGCCCTGGAGCCAGCCTCGTGTAACCTCCCGGGAAGCCAGGACCAACCAGGAGGGACACGGGTCCAGTAAACATGTGGCCGCACTAAGCCTCCCCAAAATCCTGTCCACATCATCGGGAGTCACAGCATCAAACTCCTCCCAGATAACATTCTCAAGACTGTTCCTCGTCACCCTGCCCTGATCTACCCAATCAGAGTCCAGATCCCCCCGGATCTGAGCGATTTTGTCATACAGGTATTGTCCGAAATCCTCCGCCCTGCCTTCTAAGGGATCCTCCCGCACTCCCAGATGGAGCAGGGCACGGGTCACCCTAAACAGGGCGGCTGGACGATTCCCTGATGACGCAATAGAGGCGGAAAAGTAGTTAGACTTTGCCGTCTTTATCGCCACTAGGTAGGCCTTAATATGCGACCTTACCAGTGTTCGATCAGATTCAGCGAGACTGGCCCTCCAACCACTCTCCAGGCGTCTTTTCCGGCGCTTCATTTCCCTCAGCTCCTCAGTAAACCAAGGAGCCGCACGGGATCGGCATCGGGTCAGAGGACGCAAAGGCACAACTCGGTCCAAGGCCCCACCAGCCGCCCGATCCCAGGTGGCTACCAGGTCCTCGGCCGAGTCATGTGCTAGATCCTCAGGAAATGGCCCAAGCTCCGTCTGGAACCTATCAGGATCCATCAGGCGCCTGGGGCGGATCCATCTAATTGGGTCTGCCTCCCTGCGGCGAGGGGTCGCGGTTCGAAGATCTAGGCGAAGGAGTGAGTGGTCAGTCCATGACAAGGGTTCCACGTCTATATCCCCTATAACAAGACCACTCAACCACTGGCCAGAGACAAAAATCAAATCCAGAGTGTGACCTCCCCTGTGAGTAGGGCCATGAACTAACTGGGTCAGGTCCATGGCCGTCATGGAAGCCATGAACTCCTGAGCCACCTCAGACGTTTCACCGACGGATGGCAAGTTGAAATCACCCATGACTAAAAGCCTGGGTGTATCTACTGCCACCGTGGCTATCACGTCGAGTAGCTCAGGTAGGGCTGTTGCCACGCGGCAGGGAGCCAGGTACGTAAGCAACAAGCCCATCTGAACCCCACGGCCCCACCTCACAAGGAGGGACTCACATCCGGCTATCTGAGGCACAGTGGTCTCCCTCGGACTCAGATCCTCGTTAATAATAACCGCCACCCCCCCCGCCCCTCCACGGGGCCCTCGGCTGATGGAATGCTCTGAAGCCTGGTGGGCACATTTCCACCAGAGGGACGCTACCCTCCGGGCCCAACCAGGTCTCCTTAATACCCGCCAGGTCCGCTCCCCCCTCTTGTATAAGATCGTGAATGAGGGGGGCCTTATTGACCACGGACCTGGCATTGCACAGCATCAGCCGAAGGCCCAGCTCCTGAGTATCTAAGCCACCTAGTATCCGAGCGGAGTTGAAAATCTGTTTGGTTCAGCACCTGTGTAAAAATATATGGCATCATTTCTCCCTGAAGATAAAATCTCTTTCAAGTCAAGCCCGACTCCAGACATTTTCACTGACATGAATATATTAATTTTTGGCAATATAGTGGTTTTCCATTGCCTTTTTCCAGGATGTTTTCTAGACTTCTCAGTTGAGCAGTCAACTCTGATATTTTCTAGTGGACTGATATTCAAGTATTAATCAAATCCAACTTCACTTAGGTTTTTGAAATCTGAAAAGATTGAAATGCATAATAATGTATTATGTTCTGTGTGCAGAAGCTGACCTTTTGTCTTTTTAGCTCCAATGAGCAGATGGAACAAGCAGAAATGTATTGTTAAAACTGGATTTATTTCACACTCCAGATAATATGCTATCTGCTGCATGAGGAAAAGAAGTCTACCTCACTCAGAGGCATAAATCTGAATTTATCTGTATTCTTCCCTTGTTATTTAAGCATTTAAAAACTGAACCATAGCAGACAGCTGTGTAAACCAATGGATTCCTGAATTTGGTCCTTTAATCATACGCTGATGACACCCAGCTGTACATCTCCACCCCAGGCCACCCCAACGATGCCCTTGAAGTGATGTCCCAGTGCCTGGAGGCCGTGCAGGCCTGGATGGGGAGAAACAGGCTCCGACTCAACCC
The DNA here is from genome assembly GCA_022577455.1 of Arizona elegans. Classification (NCBI taxonomy): domain Eukaryota; kingdom Metazoa; phylum Chordata; class Lepidosauria; order Squamata; family Colubridae; genus Arizona; species Arizona elegans. The sequence goes on along the minus strand of JAKOOJ010000001.1, from coordinate 314,371,943 downwards.
CTCCAAGACCGAGTGGCTGTGGCTTCCGGCGTCCCGATATAGCCAGCTGACGCCATCGCTGGCTATTGGGGGCGAATCACTCACCCCCATGGAGAGGGCTCGTAACTTGGGCGTCCTCCTGGACGCACGGCTGTCGTTAGAAGATCATTTGACGGCCGTGGCCAGGGGGGCTTTTTATCAGGTCCGCCTGATACGCCAGTTGCGCCCCTTTCTAGATCGGGACTCCCTACGCACAGTCACTCAGGCACTCGTCACTTCCCGCCTGGACTACTGCAACACTCTCTACATGGGGCTCCCCCTGGGGTGCACCCGGAGGCTCCAGCTGGTCCAGAACGCGGCCGCACGGGGGATTATGGGGGCGACGAGGTGCTCCCATGTAACACCTCTCCTGCGCGAGCTGCACTGGCTCCCGGTGGTCTTCCGGGTGCGCTTCAAGGTGTTGGTGACCACCTTTAAAGCGCTCCATGGCTTAGGGCCGGGGTACTTACGAGACCGCCTTCTGCCACCAATAGCCTCCCACCGGCCAGTACGCTTGCACAGAGTGGGCCTCCTCAGGGTGCCGTCCGCCAGACAATGTCGGCTGACGACCCCCAGGGGGAGAGCCTTCTCTGTGGCGGCGCCCACCCTCTGGAACAACCTCCCCCCAGAGATACGTACAATAACAGACCTCCGGATTTTTCGTCGGGCCCTGAAAACCCATTTATTTCAACTAGCTGGGCTGGCTTGAGTTAATTTTAAATTGATTTTAAATTGGGTTTTAATTTTCGGCCAAATATTTAATTATTTTAAACTGCTTTTAAATTTTGTATGTATTGTTTTTTACTTTGGCTGTTCACCACCCTGAGTCCTATTTTGGAGAAGGGCGGTATAGAAATTTAAACAAATAAATAAAATAAATAAATAATCTATGGTATCAATGAAGGTATCAGGCACTGCCAGAGTACACAATTCACACAATACACTAGACTAGACTAGAAAGCAATTGTATGTTATTTTATTTACTATACAGATTTATATGTACACTGACGACACCCAGCTGTACATCTCCATCCCGGATCACCCCAATGATGCCCTTGAAGTGATGTCCCGGTGCCTGGAGGCCGTACGGATCTGGATGGGGAGGAACAGGCTCAGGCTCAACCATCCAAGACCGAGTGGCTGTGGTTTCCGACGTCCTGATATAGTCAGTTGACGCCATCACTGACTATTGGGGGCGAATCATTGGCCCCCACGGAGAGGGCTCGCAACTTGGGCGTCCTCCTGGATTCACGGCTGTCTTTAGAAGAGCACTTGACGGCCGTGACTGGGAGGATTTTTCATCAGGTTTGCCTGATTCGCCAGTTGCGTCCCTTTCTGGATCGGGGCTCGTTACGCATGGTCACTCATTCCCTTGTCACCTCCCGCCTGGACTATTGCAACGCTCTCTACATGGGGCTCCCCTTGAGGAGCACCCGGAGGCTCCAACTGGCGCAGAGTGCGGCTGCGCGGGTGGTAATGAGAGTGACATGGCGTTCCCATGTAATACCCCTCCTGCGCGAGTTGCACTGGCTCCCAGTGGTCTTCCGGGTGCGCTTCAAGGTTCTGGTTACCACCTTTAAAGTGCTCCATGGCTTAGGACCCGGGTACTTGTGGGACCGCCTACTACCACCAATAGCCTCCCACCTGCCGGTACGCTCCCATAGAGAGGGGCTCCTCTGGGTGCCGTCAGCCAAACAATGCCGACTGGTGGCCCCCAGCGGGAGAGCCTTCTCTGTGGGGGCACCTACTATCTGGAACGAGCTCCCCCCAGAGATATGGAGGATCCTGGATCTGCGCACCTTCCGCCGTGCCTTAAAGACCTTACTATTTCACCAGGCCGGCCTGGCCTAATTTTCCCCCTCTTTTATAAAAGATTTTTAAAATTTTAAATATCTTTTAGTATTTTATATATTCAATTTTAAATTGGTTTTAAAAGTTTGGGGTTTTAAATTTGTCGGAGCCAAAATTATTTAATTTGATTTTATTCTATTTTTAAATTTTGTATTGTATGTGTTTTTATTGTTTGGCTGTGCACCGCCCTGAGTCCTTCGGGAGTAGGGCGGTATAGAAATCTAATAAAATAAATAAATAAATAAATAATATGGCTGCCCAACCAACACAGGTGACTCTGGGTGGCTTGCAACATTAAAAACCCACACTACCTGTTTCCCCCATAGCAGCAGCAATGCAGTCAAATCAGTCACTTGATCAGCTCCATCTCCATTCGTGATTCCCAGGTTCTCTGACAAAACAATATGTTTAGGGCCTCTCAAAAAAGCAACACGATGGGAGCCAATCATTTGTTGGGAGAATGATGTTCCATAGAGAAAGGGCCACCACCAAGAAGGCCTTTTTTGTGGTCCCACCAGATGTATATCCCTAATATATGAGATCACAACATAGCCTGCCTCCCTATCCAGGTGAGCTTGGTGGATGTAATAGGGGAGCATTTTTGTTAGGCTACAGTTAGAGGCTGATCTATTTTTTTTTTTTAATTAAATTTGTATACCGCCCTACTCCCGATGTTTTTAACCTTACAGGTATTGTATTGGGCTACGTACGGTTCCTTTCATATCAAAATGAGGAATCAAATTTACCACCCCCATCAGCAACAATTCCCCATCAATAACCCCACCAGAAATGTTAAAAGCAATCAACATGTTTTCTTAAACTCTATGGCTGATAGGCGCTCCCACATCTTTCTCCACTGATTGATAACTTGTTGACATCTGTAATGGTATCTGACAACATAGAGGTTCTCCAGTTTGTATTTCAGTTCTAATATATACTTGGAAAATTCAGTAGCTTGGTTTCAAGACTCTCAAATAAATTCTTGAGGCTCTCAGGTGAGGAGGGAGAATTTTGTGGGATTAAGAGGTCAAGTGAGATGAAAGGCAATCAGCCATCTTTTTATAATTCCCTTTTCACATTTTTTTTTCCTCCCATGAAGATAATGCTGGTTTCTGTCCCTGGGCCTAACTGTGCCTTGGTTTACCAGTTCAACCCACAATTCAATCTCTTTCCTCAATAACTCATGGCTGAGAGCTCTAATCTAGTATGTATATAGTCAGACCAAGGGAACAGTGAAGAGTAACTTTTTCTTAATTTAGCCCTTCTGGCTATCTTTTTTTATTGTTCTGTGTTTTTTTTTTAAACTAAACAACCACAGTAGGAAAGCATAGCTAAAACCTACTTTCACAATTGTAAAAAAATTTCCACAAAGAGAATCAGAAAGTGGTAAACAGGAAAAAAGAAAAAAAAGTAATGCTTTTATTTTGATGGTACAGACTTATTAACAACAAATAATTGCTGGGAAGCAAAACATTTAATATATGTTATCCAAAATCACATTTATGTTGCTAGAATACACGTGATTCCTAACAATCAATGCAGAGTCCACCTGGAGTGGAGGGGCAAGAAGGGGAATTGTTGTATATATAAATATCAACCAGAAGCCCTGTTATGTAAATAGGTTTGTTTGGCGGGAAGTTCGAATTAACTGACCCTCAGCTGATTGGCTGACCACCACAGCTGCAAGGTATATAAAGGGAGCTGGCTCCCCAGGTCAGTTGCTGGAGTCTCACCCTATAATAAAGAGCTGTTGTCACTTACTACTCTGGCTTGCTGCGTCCTCATTCACCCAACTTAACATTGGCGACGAGGATGGGATTTTGAGGCCAGAAGCAGAGGAGAGCTGAAGCCACACGCAAAAGAGCTGAAGCCACACTCAAAGGAGCTGAAGCCACGTTCAGAGAAGGGGACCCGAGACCGCATCCGAATCCAGCCAGGTGAGCGAGCGGAACACAGGAGAATCCCGAAACGATGTCTGCCTACACCCCGCCAGCGCCTTTCGACCCCAAGGAAGAGAAGTGGGGATCCTACATGTCCCGGTTCGAGTGCTTCATGGTGGCAAACGACATGCAAGGGCTACCGGACGTTTGGAAGAAAGCCCTGTTCCTGAGTCACTGCGGGCCAAGGGTCTTCGACACAGCCGAGGCATTGGCGGAGCTGAATTCGGTCCACAACATCTCCTGGTCGACGCTGCAGACCCTGCTGAAAGACCACTATGCGCCAACGCCATTGAAGTACGTCCAGCGCTACGACTTCAGGCAACGGCTACAGCAGGAGGGCGAATCGATCAGCGAGTACGTCGCCGCCCTGCGTAAGGCCGCAACCCAATGTGAGTACCGAGACCTGGATGAGATGCTCCTAGAGCAACTAATTTGCGGAGTGAGAGATAGCCGGCTCCAGAGAAGACTGCTTGCGAGGTCAAACCTGACCCTACACATCGCGCTAGACGAGGCCAGGGCGCAAGAGTCGTCAGTAAAGGCCGCCGAGAAACTAATATCTCTCGCCTCACCAGAACAACGCAGAAGACGGCGCCTGTGCACCGAGAGGCCGTAAGCACCGCCAGCGAGGGGGAGTCTGAAGAAGTGGTCTACCGCACCGAGCAGCCCCGCACAGCCCGCAGAGAGCCCAGAGACGGATGCGCCAGCTGCGGAGGGTCCCACTCACGACAAAACTGTAAGTTCAGGGACGCCGTTTGCCGTTCCTGTGAGAAGAGGGGCCACATCGCTAGAGTCTGTAGGTCGAAAACACACCAGAGCTACAGACCACGTGGCCAAACAGCCCAATCCGAGACGGCGCCACACCGAAGGCCCAACAGGGATGGCGGAAACCAGAAGGGCGCGAAATTTGAAGACGCTGGAGCCTACACCATTCGCATCGCACGGACCTGCACCTCGCCCGGAGAAAAGACCTACACCACGGTCGAGATCGAGGAACGGGAGTGCCAGATGGAGATCGACACGGGATCGCCGATATCCATCATGTCTTGGGAAACCCTAAAGAGAGTCATCCCCAGCGCACACAAGCGACAGCTCCAGCCACAGCTTCGCAGACTGAAGGATTACCAAGGGAACCGCATACCCGTCGAAGGCAGAGGCGAGTTCCAAGTCCAGTATGGGGAGTTTACCGAGAAACTGCCCCTCACCATCATCAGAGACAACCTTCCCAGCCTACTGGGCATGGACTGGTTTAGAGCCCTAGGCATGGGATTCACCGGGGTAAGGAACGTTCGAAGCACCCTGAAGGAAGACCTGATGCAGGAGTTCCAGGACGTGTTCGACGAGATGCTTGGCAAGTATGTGGGGACCCCGATTTCATTTAATCTAGACCCCAACATCGCACCCATCCGCTTAAAGCCCAGGCGTGTACCATTTGCCCTGAAGCCCAAAATAGACATTGAGCTGGATAAATTGATCAAACAAGGGGTGCTCGTTCCAGTCGACCACGCCAAATGGGAGACCCCAATTGTGACACCGGTCAAGCCGGACGGATCAGTGCGCATATGCGCTGATTATAAATGCACAATCAATAAGGCCCTGCAGCAGAGCGCCTATCCAGTGCCAGTCGTTCACCACTTGTTGCATTCCCTGGGCCCCGGCAAGATATTCGCAAAACTCGATCTTGCGCAGGCGTACCAGCAGCTGCCAGTAGATGGCGCTACCGCAGAGGCACAGACTATCGTAACCCACAGAGGGGCCTTCAAGTGCACCCGGTTGCAATTCGGAGTAAGCGTGGCCCCCGGACTGTTCCAAAGTACCATGGAGCGGCTTCTACAAGGAATCCCCGGAGTGGTGCCCTATTTTGATGACGTGCTCATCACCGCGGACAATGAGCAGCAGCTAAGAGAAAGGCTGAGGGAGGTCCTAAGGAAATTCAGGGATGCGGGACTCAGAGTAAAACGCAATAAATGCATGATCGCAGTCCCCTCAGTCGAATTCCTGGGATACAGGGTAGATGGCACCGGCATACACCCCACAGAGAGCAAGATCAGGGCAATCAGAGAAGCACCCACCCCAAAGGACAAGGCAGAGTTACAGGCCTTCCTGGGACTATTAAATTTTTATGCCATCTTCCTCAAAGACAAGGCAACAGTGGCAGAACCCCTACATAGACTGTTAACCAAGAAAGCCATTTGGAAATGGGGGAAGGCTGAAGACAGGGCATTTGCCGGCATTAAAAAACTACTATCAGCTGAAAGCTTCTTAATTCAATACAACGCAACACTCCCCCTTGTTCTAGCATGTGACGCGTCCCCGTTCAGGGTGGGAGCCGTCCTGAGCCATAGACTCCCGAATGGCCTGGAAGCGCCCATCGCATATTACTCCCGAACTCTATCAAGTGCCGAGCGAAATTACAGCCAGCTCGACAAGGAGGCCCTCGCCGCCGTTTCGGGAGTAAAGAAATTCCACGAGTACTTGTTCGGGAGGGATTTTGAGCTAATCACAGACCATCGACCACTCCTGGGTCTCCTCGCGGGAGATCGACCAACCCTGACAGCACTGTCGCCCAGGATGACACGCTGGGCCATCTTCCTCGCAGCATACTCCTATCGCCTGGTACATCGACCAGGGGCGAACATGGGCAACGCAGATGCACTCAGCCGATGCCCACTACCCGACAGCCTAGAAGACCCCACACCCGGCATCCCCATCCTGCTGATAGACGTTTTGGACTCTGGGCCCATAACATCAGCCGAGGTTGCAAGAGCCTCAACCAAGGACCACGTGATCCGGACAGTCGCAAGTTGGGTCATGAGGGGGTGGCCGGAAAAGATTGGGAGCGGGGAATTTAAACCATTTGCGGGAAAACGAGACGAATTGACAATGCAAGGGGGTTGTTTACTATGGGGCGATCGGGTTGTTATTCCCTCACGCTTAAGGGAAAAGGTTTTAACGTTGTTGCATGAGGGGCACCCGGGGATTGTGAGAATGAAGGGGCTAGCCAGGAGCTACGTCTGGTGGCCCAGCATGGATGCAGACATTACAGAGTGGGTGGGGAGATGTCAGCCCTGCCAAGAGTCCAGATCAGACCCGCCAACGGCACCCGTGAGGGAGTGGGAAAGGCCCCAGGGACCCTGGTCCAGAATACATATTGACTTTGCAGGCCCATTCCATGGACAGACCTTCATGGTCGTCGTAGACGCATTCTCCAAATGGCTGGAGATCAAGCTAATGAAGGCCACTACCACCGACGCAACCATCAGAGAGCTAAGACAATTATTCGCCACACATGGGTTACCGGACATCCTAGTGTCAGATAACGGGCCACAGTTCACCGCAACACAGTTCGAGGGGTACTTAGCGGGACTTGGGATCAGACATGTCCTTTCTGCCCCGTTTCACCCGGCTAGTAACGGACAGGCGGAGAGATTTGTGAGGTCAGCAAAGGAGGCCCTCTCACGCTTAAGCCCCGGAGACTGGCAGGAAAGGGTAGACAAATTCTTAATAGCCCAGCACTCCACACCCTGTACAGCCACAGGCCGAAGTCCGGCCGAACTACTAATGGGGCGGAAACTCCGGGGAGTTCTAGACAGACTAAACCCCAATTACTCCCCAGAGGTCTTCAAGGGGGGGGGGAAAGGAAACTTAGAGAGTTCACCATAGGAACACCGGTACACGCTAGAAACTATGGACAGGGCCCACTCTGGGAGGCCGGAACAATCACAGAAATCACAGGCCCCAAGTCATACAGGGTAGACATGGGGGACGGGAGAGTTTGGCGCAGGCACATTGACCAATTAAGAAAAAGAGTAACCACAGACACCGAAGACACACCAGACGACCCCATCTCCGACCACGACTACCAACCAGAAGCACAAACCACTAGCCCGAGTAGAGCGGAGGACTTAGCTGAGGACTCTGGTATCCAGCGCCGCCCCGTCGAGGTAGTCCCAACAGCAGGAGAAGTCGCCGCCCACGAGGCGGTCCCGGAGGCCTCATTGGCGGAGCAGGGAGAAACAGAAAGTCCCTCCAACCTGCTCGACGACGCCCCTCCGACTGAACTGCGCAGGTCAGCTAGGACTCGCACACGCCCTAGTCACCTGAGAGACTTTGTATGCAAATAACACCCCAAGTGACTTCTGGGAGGGGAGGAGTGTTATGTAAATAGGTTTGTTTGGCGGGAAGTTCGAATTAACTGACCCTCAGCTGATTGGCTGACCACCACAGCTGCAAGGTATATAAAGGGAGCTGGCTCCCCAGGTCAGTTGCTGGAGTCTCACCCTATAATAAAGAGCTGTTGTCACTTACTACTCTGGCTTGCTGCGTCCTCATACACCCAACTTAACAAGCCCTGCCACAATTTGTGGCCTGGTGGCCAGATGTGCAGTAGCCCACCAAGAGGCTTTGTGAAGCTCACCAGCAAAGTTCACTCACATCTTTGAAAACTCAAGAAATCTATCACTGCCAAACATTTCTGCTGTCAGGAAGGATCCGTTGCCTAAAAGATGTACTGGAAAATTCTCTAGAAAGAGTGCAGAGAAGAACAACAAAGATGATTAGGGGACTGGAGGCTAAAACATATAAAGAACGGTTGCTGGAATTGGGTATGTCTAGTTTAATGAAAAGAAGAACTAGGGGTGACATGATAGCAATGTTCTAATATCTCGGGGGTTGCCACAAAGAAGTCAAGCTATCAAGCAGTCAAGCTATTCTCCAAAGCACCTGAGGGCAGGACAAGAAACAATGAATGGAAACTAATCAAGGAGAAAAGCAACCTAGAACTAAGAAGAAATTTCCTGACAAAACAATTAACCAGTGGAACAACTTTCCTCCAGAAGTTGTGAATTCTTCAACACTGGAAATTTTTAAGAAGAGATTGGACAACCATTTGTTGAAATGGTATAGGGTTTCTTGCCTGAGCAGGGGATTGGACTAGAAGACTTCCAAGGTCCTTTCCAACTCTTCTCTTCTCTTCTCTTCTCTTCTCTTCTCTTCTCTTCTCTTCTCTTCTCTTCTCTTCTCTTCTCTTTGATTTTTGATTTTATTTTATTGAATTTGTATACCGCCCTACTCCCGAAGGACTCAGGGCGGTGAACAGCCATAGAATAAAACATATAAATACAAAATTTAAAATAGAAATAAAACAAATTAAATAATTTGGCTGAACAAATTTAAAACCCCAATAATTTAAAACCAAATTTAAAATTCCCATTTAAAAAGGGGAAAATTTAGGTCAGGCCAGCTTGATGAAATAAGAACGTCTTAAGCGCGCGACAGAAGGTACACACATCCAGGATCCTCCGTATCTCCGGGGGAAGCTCGTTCCAGATAGTAGGTGCCCCCACAGAGAAGGCTCTCCCCCTGGGGGCCGCCAGTCGACATTGTTTGGCCGACGGCACCCGGAGGAGCCCCTCTCTATGGGAGCGTACCTGTTAGTGGGAGGCTATTGCTAGTAGCAGGTGGTCCCGTAAATAACCAGGTCCTAAGCCATGGAACGCTCTAAAGGTGATAACCAAAACCTTGAAGCGCACTCGGAAAACCACCAGGAGCCAGTGCAGCTTCTCTTCTTCTCTTCTCTTCTCTTCTCTTCTCTTCTCTTCTCTTCTCTTCTCTTCTCTTCTCTTCTCTTCTCTTCTCTTCTCTTCCCTTCCCTTCCCTTCCCTTCCCTTCCCTTCCCTTTCCATTCCATTCCTCCATGCCTCAACAACATTATCAGCTTTATTGCTGCCAGCATGCTACAAGCCGCCAAACAGCTAATTGACATGCCAGCTTTCCCTTTGTGGCCAATTCTTTTGATTTATTAATGTGTCTCTTTCCATGGGTGTAGTGTAGGTCTTCTACCAGCTTCTAGTCTGTTCAAGTGCCAAATGAGTGCTTTTATCTTGTGTGGGTTGGGCACCAAACTACTCTCTTCCAACCCAATAATTAATTGGCTCAATATGTATGAGATGGGCCTTTGACTTAATTTTCTTCACTGGGCAGAATCTGAAACCGGGTGGAAATTTCTACCTTCTTGTGAAGATTAGATATTTCCTACTAAAGTTTAAATGTTTTGGACCCTTCCGCTCTGCAGGTGAAATTAAATGTTAAAATGTCTAATAGTTTTTGTGGGGCTCTGAGGTATTATTTTCTGCTGATAGATCTGTCATCCTGCAGTGCTTTTCTGAGTGATTCAGTCTGCTGCATCTGGGCTATGGAAAAAAAAATAGAATCTCAATTACATGCTGTGAAGTTTGAAAGGCACTTTGAACAGGGAATGTTTTTTCATCAGTCATGGCTTTTAATCTACAATTAATGCAATCTGTTTATTTTAGTTTTACCAGGTGACTTTTAATCGTTCACCCAAGAAGATTCCTTTGTTCACTTAAAACATTTGTATGCAGGTAGTCCTAGATTGACACCTGGCATCTCTGTCGCACAGTCATTAAGACATCAGACAACCACAATGGGCTTATGATCACACTTCCACTGTGGTTGTTAAGCAAATCACTCAGTCATTAAACATCAGAAGATCACAATTTGCAATGTTACTGCTGATTTCTCCATTGGGTCTGCTTATTGGAAGCTGGCTGGTAAGGTCACAAATGGCAGCCATGTGATTGTGGGACACTGCAGTGCTCATAAACACCTGCCAGCTGCAAATTGCCTGAATCTCGATCATGTGTTCATGGACACTCTGAAATAGTGTAAGGACCATCATCAAGTTCCTTTTGCAGAGCCATAGTAACTTCAAATGATCGTTAAACAGGCTAGTCATTAAACAAACAACTTATATTGCTATCTTGAAACAGTTTAAAGCCATATGTAAAAATGCTACTAAAGCAATAATGCTAATACTAAATGCTAATAAAACAATGAACATAAGATACAGTACATACATTAAAATAGATGGAAATAAATGAGAAAGAAAACTTTGTCTCTGCATTTCATCCAAGGGGAAGTTTGGGTTAAACAGTGGATCTTTAATTATATGAAAAGGGCTCCTTGAATAACAGAGATAAGATCCTTTTAAGATCAAGTGCCTCCAGGAAGAAAGCTTGTCTATTTATTGATTTATTCTATTTGTATAGCCAGCCACCCTAAATATGTGACTGGGTGGCTTATGATAAAATAAAAGTAAAATATATAATGTAAAACAAAAACATATAATATCAGAGCATCATAAAATAATAGAACAGAATAAAATTCTTTATTGGCCAAGTGTGATTGGATTGAATTTGTCTTGGTGCATATGCTCTCAGTGTACATAAAAGAAAAGATATGTTCATCAAGAAGGTACAACACTTAATTATAGTCATAGGGTACAAATAAGCAATCAGGAAACAATATCAATATAAATCATAAGGAACAGATCCCTGCAGTGCTGGTCTTTCTGGATGCAGAGAAGGCCTTTGATAGAGTGGATTGGAATTTTCTATTAAAGACATTAAAAAAGATGGACTTTGGGGACCAATATATACAGGCGGTCTCAGCAATTTATCAAGAGCAAAAGGCACAGATCATTATCAATGGAAGTTTGACAACAGAGTTTAAAATTGAAAAAGGTACAAGACAGGGATGTCCACTGTCCCCATTGTTGTTCATTTTAACACTAGAAGTCTTGTTAAATACAATAAGGGATTCTAACACATTGAAAGGTATAATGATAAGGCAAGAGGATTACAGAATAAAGGCATTTGCAGACGATCTGGTTGTTACCCTAACACAGCCAATGGAATCGATAATCCAGATGAAGGACATTATACAAGACTTTGGTAAAGTTTCAGGTTTCAGATTGAATCAGAGAAAAACTAAGATGGTAGTTAAAAATATGACACAAGATCGTAAACTGGAGTTAGAAAGGAGGGCAGGTTTTGAGATTGTACCAAAGGTAAAATATCTAGGAGTTCAGGTTGCAGAATCAAATATGAAATTGTTTCAAAATAACTATGAGGCGTTGTGGCGAGAGGTGCAAAAAGATATGGAGATTTGGAAAAAACTGCAGCTGTCTTTACTTGGAAGAATAGCAGCAGTTAAGATGAACATTTTGCCAAGATTTCTTTTTTTGTTTCAAATGATTCCGGTGCTTAAAAATGATAAACAACTAAAAGCATGGCAAACTGGTATCAACAAATTTGTTTGGAACGAGAAAAAACCAAGAGTAAAAATGAAAATTATGCAAGACATCCCATAAAGGGGAGGTCTCAAACTTCCAAACCTACAATTATATTATGATGCAACAGCTTTGACTTTAGTAAGTGATTGGTTTGGAGGAAAAAAGACTGGAATATTGAATGCAGAAAGTTTTGATCTGGAATTTGGATGGCACGCTTACTTATTTTATGACAGCAAAGTGGATAAAGTATTTAAAAGCCATATACTTAGAGATTCTTTGCTGAGAGTTTGGAAGAAGCACCGAAACAACTGGAATTATAAAATACCGCTATGGCTGGATCTTGGTCATACCTTGTGGAATACAAATATAATGTCACTCGGGGGGTTTTTATATAAAGAGGTTCTTTTTACAGATGCGGGCAGATGGCAGCTGAAGACATTACAGACATTGTTGGCTGAAGGGATTAATTTAACTTGGTTACAATATAATCAACTGCAATTGAGATGGAAAGAGGACCAAAAAACTGGTATTATGATGTATGAGGAAGAATTAGTTAGACATATAAAAGAGAAAGGCCCAATGCATATTAAAAGACTTTATAATGTTTTGTTAGAAAGGGATTCAGAAACTGAACTAGTTAAAGACTGCATGGTTAAGTGGGCACAAAATTTTGAGGAACCAGTGATGTTGGAAACATGGGAAAAAATTTGGGTTCAGAATGTTAAATTTACACAGTCGCAGAATCTGCGGGAAAATTTCTATAAAATGTTTTATAGATGGCATTTAGATCCAAAAAAATTGTCGTGTATGTACCCTAGTGCCCAGCCTAAATGTTGGAGATGTGATTGCTTAGACGCTACATATTATCATGTTTGGTGGACCTGTAAGAAAGTTAAGGCTTTTTGGGTAAAAATTTGGTGGGTCATGCAGAATGTTTTGAAGAGAAAAATTCAATTTTCTCCACAATTGTTTTTATTGGGTATAGTTAAGGGTTTTACATTGGGGGAAACAAAAATGATATTGTACATGATAACTGCAGCAAGATTGTTGATAGGTAAATACTGGAAAAATGAAGCGCTGCCTTCGATTGAGGAATGGACTTTGAAGATGGCCAGTTTTGCGGAGATGGCGAAGATTTCAGCATATTTAAAAGATTGTTCTCAAGAGACTTATGAATGGGAATGGAAGAAGTGGATAGATTATGTTCAGAACAAATATCAAACTAGGAAGTATCAAATAGCCTTTATTTAAAAATGTTATACTAAGATAGAAATATTTTAAGGTTAAGGATGAAAATTTGTTAGAAAATGTTACATTATGATAGAAATATTTTTAAGGTAATTAGGATGAAAATTTATCTGAAAATGATATACTGAGATAGAAATAGGTTAATGTAATGAAGATAAAAATTTGTAAGGGGGAGGGAGGGGTTCAAGTTTTATATACAAAGGAGGGTTTTTTCCTTTTATCTGACATGAGCATACTAGGAAGTCTGGGGGGAGGGGAGGGTTAGGGTGGGCTGGGGAGGTTGGGAAGTTTGGGGGGGGGTAGTGGGGGGGGGGAAAAAGGGGGTGAAAATGTAATTGTAAAACTTTTGCAATAAAAAAAAATATAAATCATAAGGATACAAGCAACAAAATTACAGTCATACAGTCATAAGTGGAAGGAGATGGGTGGTGGGAACTGCTGTGAGTAGCCACAAGATTGCAATCCACTATTTATGACACTCCCAATAGGATCAGCCATCATGATAAGTGAAGAAATACATCACAGCCTAGCACTTGATAGATGTCATGATGGCCTTGGAAAACATATTCAGATAGAGTGATGGAGTGTAGGTATAACCTACAGAAATCAGAATTGGGCAAGCCATGATATTCCCTGTGACTATTACCAGTAGAAGGTAAAGTTGGGCTTTGAAGAAGCAAGATAGGAAGAATAATTTATGCTTTTGAACTTTTGTTTTGGAGAAGACTCTAAAGACTCATTGTCATTGGCAACCTTCAGTCTCAAAAGACTATGGTATCATGCTCTGGAAAGAGGTTCTAAAACAGCATCTGGTGTGACTAAAAAGGCTAATTCGAGCAATCCCTTCCACACTGAGGGCAGATACATTCTGTCCCCTGCCCAGCCCCCAGATTTCGCTGGTTCTGGGATTGCCTCTTTGCCTCAGCCTGCCGAACAAGTGTCTCTTCGAATTGGAGAAGCCCATGCTGCGTCTTTAGCCTCCAAGCTGAACGATCAGAAGTCAAGGTTTCCCAGTCATTAATATCCATTCCCAAAGCCTTTAGATCCCTCTTGCAGATATCCTTATATCGCAGCTGTGGTCTCCCTCTAAGGCGCTTTCCCTGCACTAGTTCTCCATACAGGAGATCTTTCGGAATCCGACCATCAGCCATTCTCACAACATGCCCCAGCCAGCGTAGACATTGCTGTTTCAATAGTGTATACATGCTAGAAATTCCAGCATGTTCCAAGACTGCGCTATTTGGAACTTTGTCATGCCAGGTAATGCCAAGGATACATCGGAGACAGTGCATATGAAAGGTGTTCAACTTTCTCTCCTGCCGTGCATAAAGGGTCCAAGACTCACTGCAGTACAAGAGTGTGCTCAGGACACAGGCTCTATAGACCTGGATCTTTGTATGTTCCGTCAGCTTCTTATTGAGCCATACTATCTTTGTAAGTCTGGAGAACGTGGTGGCCTCTTTGCAAATACGTTTATTCAGCTCAATATCTAAAGTGAGAGTATCGGATATAGTTGAACAGAGGTACACAAAGTCATGGACGACCTCCAGTTCTTGTGCAGAGATTGGACCCACAAGTCATGGGTCAGGACGTGGATTTACCTCCCTGGGTCAGGACAAGGAGGTAAATCCATGTCCTGACCCATGACTTGTGTCTTTTTCAGGCTGATTGTTAGCCCAAAGTCTTGGCAGGCCTTGCTAAAACAGTCCATAAGTTGTTGAAGGTCTTCGGCAGTGTAAGCAATAATGACAGCATCATCAGCAAAGAGGAAATCTCGTAAGCATTTCGGCTGGACTTTAGACTTTGCTCTCAATCTAGAGAGTTTTCCAATTGATCTAGTCCGGAGATAGATACCCTCTGTTGCAGTTCCAAAAGCCTGTTCCAGCATGACAGCAAAAGACTACTGAAACAGGAAATAAAGGGATTATTCAATAAACCAATCCAGAGTTCTCACTTGAGACACAAATGAATAGGCTGAAATTGACTGATTTCAGACACATTAGGTGACATTAGGTGAAGACCGAGCTCTTTGGAGAAGACCTTGATGCTGGAAATATTGGAAGAAGAGGAATACCAGCAGCAAGGTGAATAGATTACAAATGTACCATTGGATGATAGGAAAGACTAGATTAGAGACAGATTGTCATGGGAAAAATGGTTGCTAAGAGTGATTTGATGGCATATAATCAATCAGTAGGATCTTCCCAAGCAATCATATAGCTTTATAAGAGGGAAGGTGATCTATGAAGGTATGAAGCTGCAGTTACAGATATTACTTCCTGGGGATGCACCTGTATTATGGAATAGCTTCTAATGGAAATCTGATTGGCCCTGATATCATTGACTTTCCATTCATTTTTGGACAGCTTTCAGAGGCTCAACTGATGCCATCAATGTTTTGTATTAGAAGATTCCCTTATATGTAGTGCTCGCCTAGTAACTGCTTCAATGACTAAAGTTAACAACAGTGCTGAAAAAAATAACCTTACAATCAATGCTCATAGTTATGACCTTTGCAGCATCTCTCAGTCATATGATTGTCATTACAATCACTATACATTGCCCTGACTTGTTTTCTTTCCTTCTCCACTCGCAGAGACTGGAAAGAAAGAGATTACAAGAGACTAAGCAGGTGCACAATGGGGAATATACATCAAAAGCAATGTGATGTTGCTGGCAAGTCCAACAACTTTCAGATCTCAGGCTGGAAACCATGAACATGCTACAGCATGGTGTATTTCCCATTGTGAACCTGTTACTCTCTTGTAATCCCTTCCTTTCCAATTAATGTAAATAGATATATTATTTCCCTTCTTCTTGATTATCCCAGCAGTGAGGCAAGCATCCCAAAGCCTGGGGAAAGGAAAAAGAAAGCAAAGTCATAGTCACGTGATTTCTCACTTAACAACTGCTTCTCTTACCTACAGAGCTGCCAGTCCCAATTGTGCTAGCTAAATGAGGACTATCTGTACTGTTTTATTACTTTAATATTTTAATTGTACTGTAGTCAGTTTATTGTTTGGGAGTTTTTTTGTATTGTGAGCAGCTGAGTTCTTGTTAATTCTGACAAGAACAAATAAAGTAAAGAAAGTATATTCAATAACGTATCTCTTTGAAAAATTATGAATAGACCATAGCTTTTATAAAGCTCTTGAGTCAGGATGGGTTCTTATACCAAGTTCTCATTTTAAAGTTGCTTGGACAAACCTTGCTGATTATCTGTGAGTTTGATCCTTGCCCTTTGTTACTTATGATATGTGATGTCCAGCTGTGTCCAGGAAATGATAAATTCCTCCTTGATGAGAGGTAATAAGCCAGACTTTTGAACAAATGGCGTAGTTAGACCTGTCTAGGATGCACAAGATCTGTATTAAAGATCTTCTTGATGAAATGTTTAAATCAACATCCAACTCCAGACAGTTAGTTATAGAAGAAAGTGGTAATATTGTGTTTGAATTTTAACAGTATGTTGTATGGTGTGTTGTCTTTGAAAATGCCAGAAATTTCAACAGACTTAAAATAAGACAGTGAAATGGTTAATAGGAACTGGCTGATATTATCATGTTATGTCAGGTCTATGCCTCATGGTACATGTTAAATTCATTTCCAGACTCGGTTCAAAGTGTTAATACTCCCCTTAAAACATTAATCAGTCTGGGACCACACTTTTCTTTTACACACTCTTGCCCAGATGTTAATATAATCTTCAGAAGTCTCCCTTAAGATGCATCTGCTGAGAGATGAGATAGATGGCAACTAAAAAAGGCCTTTTAATGGCCTCTTTAGTGCAAAGAAAAAACAAAAAACCTAAAACCCAAAACCATTTAACTCCTTAGCAATCATTCCAATAGCCCTACCCTCAGAATATTTGAACAAAAGCACAGTTGTATGTATTTACAGACCAACATTTTTGCACTGTATTGTCAATATATTTTCCATATGCAATTGCCAAATCAGAATTCTTATCAGAGAATGGGGAGAACTATTTTTTTCATTACATTCTACCTTGCCTAGGATTATCTAACCCCCAACTGTTTTACCATTTGTTTTAAAATAATTTGAGTTTCCCCAATTGCAAAGTTTTTTAATCTACTCTCTCTTTTATCTATCTATCTATCTATCTATCTATCTATCTATCTATCTATCTATTTATCTATCTATCTATCTATCTATCTATCTATATCATCTATATCATCTATCTAATCTATCATCTATCCACTGGTATCTATCATCTATCTATCATCTATCATCTAGCTCTATCATCTATCTATCATCTATCTGTCTATCTATCTGTCTATCTATCTATCATCTATATAATCTATCATCATCATCATCTATCTTATATCTATCCATATCATCTATAATTATAATCTAGCCAATTTCTAGAACTGCCCATCTCAGCAACTGACTCTGGACAGTGTACATCATAGAACATAAAAACAAATGAAGAACAATTAAAAAGATCTTGTAACTATTACTACATATCTATCTAAAGGCTATCAAGGCTATGCAATAGCATATGGAAAACTGTTGATACTAAATATATATAGTAACCATAAACTGCCCCTCTGAGATTTTCCTAGAACTAGAACTCACAGCTTTCCTCAAATCTATCATTCCATTTACATCTCCCAAATCCTCCTCTCTAGAATATAATCTGGAGGAGGAACCCATGTTTTGATTGACAGTTCTAACACCGAATTATCACAAGAACCAGGGAGAATTCAGATCTGGGCTTCATAGGATAATCCTTTGCTACGGGTGTGCAGAGAATACTTATCTTTTATAGTAGAGAGCAGTGTTGCTTTTTTTCTTTTTGAACTCACTTGCTCATTTCTTAGCTGCAGAATCCTAATAAATCAAGACAACCTGCTATATCAGATTATTTCAATGATCAAATTACAGAAAATCTTAATTGGGGCCTATTCATGCACTGTTACAAATGATACTAATTTCACACACTGATGCACCTACAATGCATTCTATGGGAACATTCCTGCTTCATGCTAATCGGTACCAAAATTATTATTAATTTTTTTTTTGCTGAAGTAGAACAACAAATGACTCATAAACACCAACCATAGCAAGACATATGTTTCCTAAAGCCACCCAGACTGATTAAAAGTCTGTCTGTCAAATCAGTAGTAAAAATCGAGTACTGTAGCAACCAATCATTTTGAAGTCACTTATATTCAAAATCAGTCTAATGGTAGTGCTTGTTATATATGCTTTTGCTCAGCTATTATCCATTTACTTCAGTTGGGCTGACAAGAAAGTAATCCGCATAGCTAGATTTTTTTAAAGTTCTCATTTGAGAACAGTCTGTTTGCTTGGGCAGCCTGGAGTTCTCTTAGTCAATTGGAATCTTTCTTGATTAAGAATATTAATCTTTCTTCTAAACGACCATTTGACTCATGCAACATGATCTTTCTCCTGTTGACCCATGCTCAAAATGGTACCAAAAGATTCTATGCGTATATTTGTATTTGCACGTATTTATTACTAAAGAGAGCCAACATCTTTCCTGCCCTACACAATCCAGGCAGGTTGGCTGAATTATTTACTTACTCTTATTCTAAATCTTTACTCTGCCTTTCCCTCTTATCCACAGGAGGCCACTTATAAGGTCCATAGGACTCCCACCTTAGGAGGTCAAGTATTTCATAATTTGTTTGGTTACTTGTCCGAGACAGCTGCATCAGGGAATATAAAGCGCAAGCAACCAGAACCACTCGTGAATTGTCTCAAGCAGCAGCTTTACTGTTAAGTCACCTGTTACAAAAAAAAACTCACCCCAGATTGACCACATTCCCTTGGGCAAAACCAGATAAGCCTTCAGGGATTCAGAGGTAAGTCAAGCCTATGCTGCTTTCTGCAGTGCAAAGACTCTAAGCTCAGCCCCCTCTTAACTCCTCCCTCCAGTCAGTGGTGGAATTCAATTTTTTAATACCGGTTCTGTGGGCGTGGCTTGGTGGGCATGGTAGGGAAAGGATATTGTAAAATCTCCATTCCCACCCCACTCCAAGGGAAGAATACTGTCTCCATTCCCACCCCAATCCAGGGGAAGGATACTGTAAAATATCCATTCCACCCCCCACTCCAGGGGAAGGTTACTGCAAAATCCCCATTTCCTCCCGATCAGCTGGGACTCAGGAGGCAGAGAATAGATGGGGGTGGGGCCAGTCAAAGGTGGTATTTACCGGTTCTCCGAATTACTCAAAATTTCCGCTACCAGTTCTCCAGAACTGGTCAGAACCTGCTGAATACCATCTCTGCCTCCAGTCTGTCTGGAGATGCCACCCCAGGGGAAGAATGAACAATAATCTTCCTCCTCCTAAAATTATTACATGATTGAATTTGCCACACACCACACAAATGAAAAGAAAGGTGCATCCTTTTTTTTTAAAAAAAAACTTTATTCAATAATTATATCATTAGCTGAGTTTAGCCATTATACAGCATATACATAAGGGATGAAACAGAGAGAGGTGGGAGTTCTTCCATTCATTTACCACCTTCCTCTGCTTATAACTCTGCCAAAATGGCTGCAAAAGAGCTTTTCATCCTCGCTTATTGTAGAAATTAGTGGCTTCATGGCTTGGAAATCCAGGGCTCTTAAATCTACAGCTAATAGGTAGCCTGGGTTTTGACAGCTTGGCAGCGGACATGATTAGAGGAGACAACTCAGATTGTGAGAAAATATGGGCAAAGTAGGGAGTCGGTTGGTAAGGCAAGAAGAGAGGAGCAGTGGGCATTTTCTCTGGGGAATGACAGACACAGATAAATAACAAAAAGGATTCTTCCCTCCATTCCACGGCAGGTAAGGAAGGGCTAGTTACTAGACCAGTGATGGCGAACCTTTTGGCTCGACATGTCAAAACTTCAGAAAATACCTAACTTGACTCTGCTGACCTCTCTCTCTCTCTCTCTCACACACACACACACAGATAGAGAGAGAGAGAAATAATTCCTTACTCCCATCTAGGCCACTCTGAACATTAGCCCAGGCCTCAAATTTATCCCTAGTACCACCACTGCCGCTAATATAGACTATCTTGCGCAGTTCCCAAGGCACAAGAGCTTCAGGTTATGGCAGAATTGCCCCCGTGGCCCAACATTCCCCAGATCTGCTATGTGCCACTTACCTTTAAAGGATGTTCTCCTTCTGTTAACAGGCTCTTGCAACCTACCTGACTTTCCTTCAGTCAAATGAAGTTTTAAAGCAGTGGTGTGTTTCAAAATTTTTTACTACCTGTTCTGTGGGTGTGGCTTGGTGGGCGTGGCTTGGTGGGCGTGGCAGGGGAAGGATACTGCAAAATCCCCATTTCCTCCCGATCCGCTGGGACTTGGGAGGCAGAGAATAGATGGGGGCGGGGCCAGTCAGAATTTTTACTACCGGTTCTCCAAACTACTCAAAATTTCCACTACCGGTTCTCCAGAACTGGTCAGAACCTTTTGAAACCAACCTCTGCTTTAAAGCGACTTTGGAGAATGCTCTTCCATGGCTTTTAAAGCCTTCAGAAACTGCACAAAAACACAACCTGTTCTTGCATGATTTTCAGAGGCTTAGGAGGCTGTGTAAGAAGAGTGTGACCCTCTTGCTTGACTTCTGGAGGGTCCAGAGGCTGTACGAAAGCACAGTTCAGTCTTGCCTGGCCTCCACAGTCTCTGAAAATTGCAGGAGAATGGGGCATGCTTTTGAGAATAGTTGTTGAGTGTTGGCATAAACTCTGCTGTGTTACTCAAAATGTTGTGGTGCTTTGACATGCATGTCATAGGTTTGCCATCACTGTCCTAGACAATGTGTTCTCTTGGTCTAGGCAGCTGCACTTTCTGGCTTTTTTCAAATCCTGGGCCCTAGACAATGCAGAGGGTACTAATACACTTATAGAGTAGTTTACAGGGCTTTAGAGAGGCAGGCTCTCCCCATGGTTCATGCTTTGGGGCTGGCAGGAGGGAAAAAGGAAGTGCCGGCAAAAAGTTTGCTTGAGACTACTTAAGTCCTCAGGAACTCAGCTGACAGCTTCAACTCTGGGGTGGCAAAAGCTGCAATTTATTTATGCCTTTCCACCAAGGTTCAAGGCAGCTTCCTTGGGGAACTCCTGTTGTTTTATCCCTACAAAAGCAACCCTGTGAGGTAGGTTGGCCCGAAAGAGAGTAAATGGCCCAAAGTCACCCCGTGAATTTCCATGGCTAAGAGAAGGCTTGGCCCTGCTTCTTCCTAGTCCTAGTCCAATACCTTAATCACTCACTATACCTCGGCCATCCTAGTTGTCACTGGGTGACACCAGCCCAGAAGGGAAGAACGGAGGCGTTATTGGGGTGCAAGTTTGGGGTTCCTTGGTATCTTTTTTTCCTGCTGGGCTGTGGACTGCTTTGGGTTGCTCCTACCCCCATTGAGGAACCATATGGACCCTCAATTTTTCCTCATAAAGCAAGGCGGCACTGAAAACTGTCAGTGGCTCATCTGGAGAGTGGGCTAGCTGGCCAGACACGAGGTCCACACAGAGGGTATCATTGATCTCCATTGGGACAATGAGAGTGAAGACTGCCAAAGCACCAGCACTTGGTTGGCTCTCAGCCACTGGTTTGTTCTCCAGTCCTTCAGGTTGATATCCAGCTGAGTCGCTGCGGGCAATGGCCTTGTTGGAAAGCGAGAGCACTGCCTCAATCTTCTCACCTCTGTGCCCGGTCAAAATCGCGCTGACCAGATAGCGGCCAGAAACAGGAGCTGTGAAAGTTCCTGAAGGGAGAAAAAGCACAGAAGAACCATTGAGCAAAGAAAGAAATTTTGCCTTTAATCCTTAAATCCTATTTAATTATAGAGTATACATTAAGAGCTGGAGACAAAGTCTTAATTTCAGAGATGGCTAGGGGATGATCTGGCAGAAAAAAGAGCCTAAAGAAGAAATGTATTGTTATCAGTGGGTCATAGTCACAATGGCAATATGCAACTTCAAGTAGTGGAGCTGGCATGCTGAATTTTAGTGGCTAGGGCATCGTAGTGAAAAAAATGATTGCAGGATTCAGGTTCATCCTAAAGTATCTGGTAGGTTATTATCCTTCCATGGGAAATCAGATGCTAAACGAGTGGTCTGACCCAGCTGCAGACTCCTTCATGCTATTATGACAACCATCCCATCCCATACATTCTTTTCACCTTACATTCACTGACCTGTTTTTGGGTCATAGAAATTGCCATCGTTCACCAGCTCCTTGTCAAAGATGATGGTTCCAGTATTGAAATGCCAGTTTGTCAGAGCTGCTGAGAAGGAGACTTTGGGCATTCTTCCAGGTGGACCTGGTGGTCCTGTGCAAGAGAATTGGGAGGAGAAAGCATCACCGTCTACCACTTGCTTGCTTTCTCCCCCTACCCTATCCTAATCTACCAGATTTTCAATTTACCAGTAATCACATTGGTCCATTTATGGAAAACATGGCAATTAAAACTGTGATCTCCCCTAGTGTCTATAATCCAAGCAACAGCCTGTAAATATTATCCTCTGTTTTCCTCCATTACTCCATCTCTACCCCATAACATTACAGAAACAGGGGAGATGAAATAAACTGTCTGAAAAGGAGACTTCCATTTATCATAGTGCAGTAGTAAAGCATACAAGCCATTCCACTACCAACCAAGTTTAACACTAAACCCCTTTTCTACTACAGACTTTAGAGCACTTTTGCTACTAGTTCTAAACTAAACAGAACACAGGACTTAGTAGTTCCAATTTCCTAGGTTTAAGCCTTCAGTTTCCTCCAAGAATAGAAATTACTTCTCTTCCACATCTTGCTATCTACTCTTTATTACCTTGTTTTCCAGGGAAACCTACAAAAGAAAAAAAAAGGAGTCACATAAACACAGGTATGGCCATACCTTGCACTTCTTACTGCATTGTCTTCCTACTTACTATACGATTGCAGGTCAAATAAGGAGAGAGTTTGCCCTTAGATGCATCAAGACCAAATTTAGCGATGTCTAGTTAAGTTCATAGTTGAAGGTTTGGCAACTGTCACTTCCGCACAATGCACACCCACAAGAGTATTCTGGTATGATTCTTCCCATTATGGTCCTAATCTAGACCTTCCTTGTTTTTTAAGCCTTAGTCATTATAAAAAAAATCTCCAAACTCAATTTCCTTGTAAGAACATCTGCTTAATCCAAGAACTAGACCTGTTGCAGCTGTTTTTCTTCTGTCTGAAAAATCATTAATTGGGAAACCCTAAAACTCTTATCACTAACATATTTGGCAAGGATGACTATGGAATGAAAGGAAATGGGAGAGTTTGAAGAGATACAGCATTTACTAAGCAGTAACGCTGATGTTCTTGGGAGCATTGTATTATTAAAGGTACAGGCTACAACACCAAGAGTAATTGAACTTAGTTTCTCACCTGGAGGTCCCTCTATGCCAGTCTTTCCATCCTTGCCAGGAGGTCCCATCAGACCTGGAGGGCCCTGTTTTCCCATGGGGCCTGGAAGACCCGAAGGGCCTGAAAATTAGAACAAAGGACAGTCATTCTAGATAGTACCTCATAAGAAAGGGGAAGATGGTCAGGATATACAGGTAGTCCTCGACTTACAACAGTTCATTTAGTGAACGTTTAAAGTTCCAACGGCACTGAAAGAAGTGACTAATGTCCATTTTTCACATTTACGACCGTTGCAGCATCCGCATAGTCACGTGATCAAAATTCAGATGCTTGGCAACTAGCTCATATTTATGACGGTCTCAGTGTCAGGGGGTACCCTTCTGCAACCTTATGACAAGCAAAATCAATGGGGAAACCAGATTCACTTAACAACCCATATAACTAACTTAATAGCTGCAGTGATTCACATAACAACTGTGGCTAGAAAAGTCGTAAAATGGGGCAAAACTCACTTAACAAATGTCTCACTTAGCGAAAGAAATGTTAGGCTCAATTATGATCGTCAATCAAAGACTACCCTGTACTAACCAAGGCCTTGATTCCTACCTCAGATGAAACCCTCCTCCACCTCCTAGTCCACCTTTCCCCTTCAGAGTTGCTAAAAGTACCTGTGAAGTCCTGCAATGTGAGGTCATGCAGCTGACCCTTGAGGGTATGAAGGGAGCCATTGAGAGTACTGAGGTGGCGGTGGATGGTGCCCAACTGGCTGCCATGGATCTTCTCTAACAAGGCTCCGTGGCTGCGCAGAGTCCCATTCACTTCATGAACGCAGCCCCACAAAGCCGAGATGTGCTTGTCCAGCCCTTCCTTAATCTTGCGCAAGCTCCCTGAGACATGGTCTAGCCGTTCACAGGTGCCTTCCAGCTTAGTCAGTCGCTCGGCCAGACCCCCAGAGGCCCTCCGACAGTCTGATGCCTCCACTTGTAGGGTACTGCTGAACCGTTGAACCTCATGACCCAGGTCCTGGAAGCGCACATCGCTCTCGCCCACGTGCTCCGTCACCTCCTGCTGCACCCGGTTGATCTCTGTGATGATGCGATCCTTGGTCGTGCCCAATTCATGGATGTCCGTTTCATGCTTTTCCACTGTGGCCTGCAGCCCAGCCAGGGTCTCATTGAGCGAGCTGAAACCCAAGATCACCTCGGAGAGCTCTCCCTGCAAAGACTGAAGGTGGATGCTAGAGCTGCCGCCAATCACGCTGAAGCCATCCAGGGGTTTGGAAGTCTCCCCTTGCTCGGTACCCAGTTCTGGCTTTTTCCCCATTGGCCGGCAGGCTGTTTGACAGGTTTCCACCTGCTCCCTGAGCTGCACCATTTCTCCCCGTAGCTGGGAGCAGCTCTGACTGCAGGGATGGTGTTCCAATCTCTCGACCCCTTGCTCCAATTTCTCCAAGCGCTTATTGGTGCGATTGGAATAACGTATCAAATCCGGCGGCCCCGCACTCACGGAAATGACCATCCGGTTCTCCAGCTCGCCAATCTCTCCGGCCAGCTTGCCAAGGGCTTCGCTGTTCGCTCCCACCAAGCCTTGCAAGTTGCGCAATTTCCCCGACACGTCGAGCTGGTGGAGGTTGGAGCCCAGCAAGCGCAGCTGGCCCTCGTTGTCCAGCACGCGCCGTTCCAGGTCGCTTAAGATGTTGCTGATCTGCGAGTCCTGGTTGCCCGGTTCGGTGCAGATCTGGGTGCAGGCGTGAACGGAGACGCGGACCCGCTCCAGCGCCCCCTGCTGCTGCAGGCTACCGTCCTTCAGCCCGCCGATGTCCCGCGACAGATTGGCCAGAGCTCGGCCCACGTGGCTCTGGAAATCGTTCAGCCGGGAGAAGAAGAAGTCCAGCTGCCTCTCGGCTCGGCCGAGCCGATCGCCCGCTCCGTGCAGCATGACCTGCACGTCCTCCAAGTGCTCCAAGATGCCGCGCTGCGTGGTGTTGACGCGGCTCTCCACCTCGGTCATCCGCCTGTCGGCGCTCCAGGGCGCCTGCGGCTGGGCCGAGGGCTGCGGCCGGCCTCCCACGTGCTCGTCCAGGGCGGCTACCGAATCGGAGACGGTTTCCAAGCCGCGCTCCAGCTCGCCCACCCGGCCCTCCAGCTGAGGGCAGCACGCTTTGGGCAGCTGCTCGGCCAGGCGGTTCACGTGTTGCTGGATGGAGCTCGCGGCTTCGCGGTTCCGCTGGTCCAGGGAGGAGACCAACTTCTCCAGAGCTCGCAGCCGGTCGCGGTCCTCGGCTTGCTGCCGCTTCAGCTCCTCCGCGCCGGTTAGGCAGGAGGCGCAGGAGTCCTGCAAGCGCCGCTCCACTTCCCGCAGGACCTCGCCTCGGACGTCCGTCCCGCCGCCGCCGCCGCCGCCGCCGCCCGCGCCTCGCCCGTTCTCGTGGCTGGCGATGCGGTTGTCGAGGCGCTGCAAGTGGCGCTGGATCTCGTTGAGGGTCTCCTTCATCTCCGGGTGGGCGGCGGCGGCGTCTGCTGGCTGCTGTTTGCCGTTCTCCACTGCCCGGCGCACATCTTCGGTCAGCTTGGCGTTATTGGCCTGCATGGTAGACTGCAAGTCATGCAGTTGCTTGGTCAGGCTCTGCACTTTTTCTTCCAGCTGTTGGACTTTCGCCGAATCCCTGTGTCCTAAATGGAGAGATTGAAAAAGGGCATCAGGCCGCTTTGGGCTTGAATTTGATCGACTTGACAAAATAGCGGGGAGCTTAAACCTGAGTGGCTTGCTTGAACTCTTAAGGCAGCCCCCCCCCCCCCCCCCGAACCTGCTTCTCTTCTTCTTGTTTGGAGGGCAGCATGCATAACACCAATGATCAAGCCCAGGGGTGAAATCCAGCAGGTTCTGACAGGTTCTGGAGAATCGGTAGCGGAAATTTTGAGCAGTTCGGAGAACCAGCAAATATCACCTCTGGCTGGCCCCAGAGAGGGGTGGGAGTGGAGATTTTGCAACATCTTTCCCCCAGGAGTGGGGAGGGAATGGGGATTTTGCAACATCTTTCCCCCAGGAGTGGGGAGGGAATGGGGATTTTGCAATATCCTTTCCCTGCCACGCCCACCAAGCCATACCACGCTCACCAAGCCATGGCCACAGAACCAGTAGTAAAAAAATTTGGATTTCACCACTGATCAAGCCCATGGTGGAAGTTTAATCCAACTCTTCTATTTGAGATGCCCTATATTGGGAAAAACCATTAGAAAAGAATATATGGGAGTTAAGGGTTGAGTAGTGGAATCCTTGGTGCTCGGCTCTTTGCTTGCAGATGTTTCGCTGTGTCTGCTAAACGGAGCAAGCTCACATTGCACGTTGCACTGGTGTTAACTAGTTGAATAATGAATCATCTGTAAACAACTAACCAAGCTCAGAGAGCGCCATGGACTCCAGACTAGGAAAGGTAGCTGGAAGGGTCTGTGAATTAAGTAAATGCTTAGAACATTTTCCTGAAACCAAAATTGCATTAAGCAAAGCTTAAAATGATTCTTGGAATATTCTTGTACAAATCACATAAGCCTTTTCCTTACATGCAGTTTTCATTGGCATCTCAATGCTCTTTGATATCATGTTACACTGGTCCTTTGCAGAACGTGTAAACCCCCTTTTTTTCCCCAAATAGAACCATGAGGTGTTGATATTTTTGTCCCCAGCCCCACCCCAATTTTGGAGAACTATATTAATGCAACGAAACCAGCTTTTATCAGTAATTCTAAGATGGAAATATTTTAGCATGATTCCAGGCAGCATGAGTGAGAAACAGATGTCATTGGCTATTCATCAACCAGCATGTTTTCATTGTAATCACCAGTGAGAACAATACATTTTATTAACTAGCCAGGAAAGCATATAACTTTAAATTATTCTAGAATAAAATTATTCTGTACCCTAATGAAAAAAAAGTTCCTTCCTGGAACTTAATCTGAAGAAAAGAAAAGATGAATAGCTTTTTTCAGCCTATGGCGAAGTAGTGGGTAACTGCAGGATACAAAATTTTGCTGGATTAGGCCCAAATTCCCTCTCATTCAGCACTATTTCTTCCAGTAGCAATGGGCTAGTATGGGAAGCTGATGATAGTTCCCCTATAACTTGCCTCCAAAAGCTTGTCTTCCAAAATGCACTGCATTTGAATAAGAAAAAAACCTAAGAGGTATCTCTTCTCTCCATGCATTTATTGAATCCTCTTTAAAATCATCTCCTTAAACCTCTTTAGAATAATCTCGTGAGAGACTGAATCTCCCCACATCTGGCACTTATCTTCCCATCAGCCTCCTTCAACAATGAGCAGCTGCAAAGATGCTGGGTAGATTGTAATAGTTTTTGAAAGAGATTTGACAGGTGCATCTTGTCACAGGGTGAGAAAAAGAGCCCTGCTAAGATGCCGTCTCTTCAGCCATTAAAGATCGAAGAGCTCCACTGCTCTTCATGTCCTCTGACAATTTAATGGAGATTCTCCCAGGGGTCAGAAGCATGGGAAAATACCCAATGCAAGGAATCAAATTCGTGCTAATGTACGTTTAGGCTGAGAAAATCTGGGAAGACGTTTGTGGCAGGGGAAACCAGAGTGAGGAGTTGCCGGTGCTGGGAGCCAACCAAGTGAAAATCTGTGAAGATGTGCTGCAAGATTGCCAAGTTAATAAACCCAGAGCAACCATCAATCTTTCAAAAGGCAATCTTTAAAGAGTCAATCTCTTAGGAAGCTGGCAAAATGCTATGATTTGTGCTCCATATGCATACATTTGCATGTGCTGATCACATTCATACAGGGGTGAAATCCAGCAGGTTCTGATAGGTTCTGGAGAACCGGTAGCAGAAATTTTGAGTAGTTTGGAGAATCGGCAAATACCACTGCTGGCTGGCCCCAGAGTAGAGAGGGAATGGGGATTCTGTAGTATCCTTCCCCTGGAGTGGGGTGGGAATGGGGATTTTGCAATATCCTTCCCCCAGGAATGGGGATTTTGTAGTATCCTTCCCCTGGAGATGGGTGGGAATGGAGATTTTGCAGTATCCTTTCCCTGCCACGCCCACCAAGCCACGCCACATAACCAGTAGTAAAAAAATTTGGATTTCACCACTGCATTCATAGCTATGCTTCACCTCCCTGCCTCCCTCATCTCAGAGCATTTCTTTTTATGCTAGGAAAACCGTAGGGGGTGGGTGGGAGTTACCACACAAGGGGAAGAATGTAGATTTTTTTAAAAAAAGAGAGCAATCCTACCACCACAGCAAACTGGAAACTTTATTTACACCTTTTCAGTTTACCTTCTCCACCACTGAGTGGGTTGCCAAAGCCAGCTAGGTTGGGTCGACCAGGCTGAGGTCGTGGTCGGTTGGTAGTAAGTAGCGTCCCGCTTTCAGCACAGTCGTCACCTGAATAGCCAGAGCAGCATCGCCACTCCAAGTCTGAGACCATCTTGTAGGCCACCTTATAGCGTGGGCGCACAAAACTCCGGTATCTGTCAGGTAGAAGAAAGAGCCAAGAGGATTTGTGCCTGGAGTAAGAAATGGGGCAGGGGTCTTTTGGGGGTTAGCTATTTGCTTGGAGAAGCAATAATATTCTTGGCAGGCAGCTGGTAAGCATTATGTATTTCCCTTCTTAGGGTGAGGTGGTTCTCTATAGCAGGGTTTACCAACCTTGGTAACTTTGGTAGCTTTGCTGGCTGAGGAATTCTGGGAGTTGAAGTCCACAAGTCTTAAAGTTGCCAAGGTTGGAGACCCCTGCTCTATAGCATTCTTTTCACCCATGGACAGTCAGAACTCACTGCATATATTCCTCAGAAAAAGCTAAAAGCTGCTCTAGTTTGAACAAGCATTGGTCTCTCTTCCTGGACAAATAGGCTTGACAATGACTGATCTTAAAAAAACTAAACAGGGTCAAACTTAATGCTTACGTAGGAGACCACCAGAAATCCTTCAGATGTAGCCTACACTGGGAAGTAAAAAGTTGGCAATTCAAACGATTACCACTAGGAGGTAGCAGATCACTTCCATGTGCACGGCCCATTAACTTTTATTGGCGCTGGGATCGTTGCCATTTTCCTAATGGACTGGGCACACGCCAGGCAACAGCCACAGGCATCCAGCCTCTCTTCCCCATTTGCCCAGAAAGGTCATGACCTCTTAATCCACCCAGCTAGCAAAACAACCTGCCAGTGAAGCTGGGATCAATGCGATTGAGTAGGGGACAAATGTTTGCCCTATTATGTTTTCAGTCCAAACCCAATTCTACATGTTCTGCAATGACGGAACTATAAGAGATCTACTGTGACTTATACAGCTGTTCCAGAGTGTGTTTCAGCAGGTTTTGACCAGTTCTGGAGAACTGGGGGGGGGGAATTTTGAGTAGTTTGGAGAACCGGTAGTAAAAATTCTGACTGGCCCCGCCCCCATCTATTCTTTGCCTCCTGAGTCGCAACTCATCAGGAGGAAATGGGGATTTTGCAGTAACCTTCCCCTGGAGTGGGGTGGGAATGGAGATTTTACAGTATCCTTCCCTTGCCACGCCTACCAAGTCACGCCCACCAAGCCATGCCACGCCCACCAAGCCACACCCACAGAACTGGTAGTAAAAAAATTTGAAAACCACTGAGGTGTTCCCTTTTCCCTGCTTGCCCCTCACTCACATGACAACACGAGGACACTGGAGCTGTCCCCAAACACATGGCTGATAATCTGGTTTCACATATGTGTCGACTCCATCCTCCACCACACAGCTCACTCTCCGGGATACCACATAGGCACACCAATTCCTGCAATGGTGCAAGAAAGGAAGGTTGGGTTGATCCACTACTGAATGATTTTGTTCTACTCCAGCCCACACAGTCAGCCTACTTGCACAGCAAATGGTAGCGAACCCCAAAATCTACCCCACTTCCAGATTCCCACGTACGAGAGATGCTCTAATTCAGGTCTGAGGCCAGAACCTAAATGGCTTCATTTTCAGGGAGATTCTCTGAGCAGCAGGTTTCTAATTCCTGCCTATTCCACATTGCTAATGATAAAGAGCAAAGTTGCTTTGACATATTTGGCACAAAGATTCAGCTTCTAGAGAGAGGATGAGGATTTGAGAGAGGCCTTAAATTTTAATGCTTGTTTTAAATAAATCCCCCAAAACAAAGCATGGGATTCAAGCAGAAGCCAGAGGCAGATGTGCCTAGGCACACTTTGATGTTAATCTAAACTAAGAGACTCCTCTTCATTGTTGCTATTGTTGCTTTAACAAAGAGACTTTGATGAAGACCAAAAAAGGTACCGAGTGGAGAAACTTGGTGCTGAGCTACAGAACTGGGGCATGGCTATACAAAGGCAATATAGGATGGGGGAGACTTGGCTCTGAAATAGAACATCTGAAAAGAGTCTGTTGCTATTGACCATGTTGAGCCAGCAATGTGATGCAGCTGCTAAAAAGGCAAATGCTATCTTGCATTACATTACTATGAGTGTGGAACTCAAATCGTAGGAAGTAATTGTTCCTTTCGACAGACTCCATTTGGAGAGGTCGTTCAAAAAGACAGTGACACGTTGGAGCAAGCTCAGAGGAGGGCTGCTGGGAACTGTAAAGGGTCTGAAAGCCAGCCCTATGATGTCCCAAGGGTACTTTTTCAGAAGGCAACTGGACTTTTGTTTTTCTTGAAGACGTTTGACTTTTCATCCAAGAAGCATCTTCAGTTCTGACTCAATGATGGAGGATCCATTTGAAATACTCAAGTGGCCTTGAGGGCACAGATAGAGCTCCTAGTGGCCTCAATGACTCTCAGAAAGAATGCTAACGACCAGATAACTGCAAGGAATATAAATCCTTCCATCGTCCATGATTCAATCAGAACTGAAGAAGCTTCTTGGATGAGAAGTGAAACGTCTTCAAGGAAAAAGAATGTCCAGTTGCCTTTTGAAAAAGCACCTTTGAGACAACCATGACCTGGATGACTTGAGAATCTTCATAAACATTCAGCCCTATGATGAGCAGCAAAAGAATCTGGACAGAAAAAAGCAAAACGCTGAAGGGAGAAATGATGGAAGTCTTCAATTATCTGAACAGCTGTCACAAGAAAACAGAATAGATTTATTTTCCATTGCCCCAGAGGGCAAGACCAGAACCAATGGGTTAAAATTACAAAGAAGGAGTTCAGTCTTTATGTTAGGAGAAACTTCCTGACTATATATGTTATCAGCCAATGGAACAGGCTGTCGCACAAAATAATGAGTTGTCTTTTCAGTGGAGATCTTCCGGCAGAGGGGAGATAGTCAGAGAGGCTCTAAGGAATCCTGTATTGACTAGGGTGTTTGACTAGAACAATGCTTCTAATGTCCTTTTCTGTGATTAAACTACTGAGAATCATATGATTATGGCAGTGTAAAAATCTGACAGATTAGATAGGCAGTGATGTCATGTGCCCATTAGGCTGGCAGAGACACTATAAGATGATCATGATCTGTGGAATCCCACTGCCCTAGTGAGAGAAAATGTATAATCTCCCACTACTGTAGTGTAGTAGTGAACCCCTCAAAATATTGAGTAACAGAGGAAATGGCACCAGAGCAATTCCCTCTTCTTTTGTCTCTTGGCTATGCACTTAATGAAGGAATCCTAACTCCCTGCTTGTTTACTTTCCTTGCCACCAAGACCCCAGTTGCAGTACCAGTTGGATGCAGGTGAATTGCCTCAAGAATGCTTTTCACCTTTGCTCGGACAGAGCCTTAAGGCCTAATGTCCTTTAATCAAGGAGGAGTGTGACCTGAGAAGAGATATTCTACTAAAAAAGAGCCAGGTCAAAGGCCGGGCAAGGATGCCTCTCTCCATTATTGGAAAAGATTAGTCTGAACTAACAAGTTATTTTCCTACTGGTTAATATTTGCCCAGCTCACCTTATCATATTCCCCATCCTCACAGAGGAAGTTTAGGTATTTCCTGCATGCCAGGGTCAACTAGAGAAAGGAATTCATATGAAATGGTCATGGATTGATCCTCTCAACATTGCGTTGAGAATCTTTCCTGCACAATAATTACTATGGCAAGATTTTGAACGGGCAGTTCAAACCAGGCTTCAGTACGTATAAATAAGCCTTTTCCCATTATCTGGTGCTCAACATTTGTGCCTCCTCTGAGAGCCGCCAGAAGGCCCCACTCTGTTGGGAATTTCCAGCAGATGGCAAAACTCATTGGTTTTGACAGCCTTTGGAGATCTGAGATAATATGTTGTTTCTGTCTGGCTGCTATTTTTGTGTAATGTTTGTGCACTGATTCAGTACGTTTTCATAATGGATGATTTTAGTCTTGGTTGTTATAAGCTGCAATAGATGTGTAGCTGAAGAACTGCCTATAAATCTAACAACAAATAAATATTCTCCAGACCTCCAAAGCCAGCCCACGAGAAGAGGCCTAACTAGGAAAAAGTGAGGGCCTATTCTGGGCAAATTATGGAGTAGTTAAGATGGGAGGAGGAAGTGAAGGGTGATTGTATCAATGAACAAGTCTTGTATTACTTTGCTTTTCTCCTCTAATCTACAACTCTTGCCAAGATCCATTTCTTGTTATTATTTTCTGGAGCCCCTTTCTTTCTGCCTCTGTACAATGCTGCTCCTATTTCCCAAACTAGCTGCAAATTTACCCTGGAATCTAATTCCCCCTTTAAAAAGCAATATCCATTCAAACCTCAACTGCTTTTGCTATTCCTCCCCCCTCTACCCCACCCCACCCCACATAATTAGCTTAAGAAAAATTCTGAAGTACTGGAGAAAGCAGCAACTTCTTTCTCCCACCCCAAGGACCGCTGTCTCCTGTTTCCATTATATGATTCTTCAGCATTTATCTCAATTCCTCAACATCCCACAAATATTTTGTGGTCATCTTGAGGCACAGTCCTCTCCCCCATAAAGACAACCCATTCCCAAGTCTTATTCTCACAAATAACTGATAACCTCCCACCAACCAATACGCTCTCACAGAGTAGGCCTACTCATAGTACCATCATTAAAACAATGTCGTCTAGTACTTCCAAGGGAGAGAGCCTTCTCTGTGGGGGCACCTACTCTTTGGAACAAAATACCCCCTGGAATACGAATAATCCCAGATCTTCGCACTTTCCGACGTGCCCTGAAGACCTTTCTGTTTCAACAAGCAGGGCTAGCATAAACATCTAAATTCTATGCCAAGGTCTTAGCAGATACACCAAGTTGACTCAATTTATTATTTACTGTTTATAAAATATATATATATATATATATATATATATATATATATATATATATATATATATATATATATATATATGAAATCTTAATCTGTTCACTGCCCTGAGTCCTTTGGGAGAAGGGCAGTATAGAAATTAAATAAATAAATAAATAAATAAATAAATAAATATTAACATCTTACAATACATCTACGGTAGCAAGCAGGACTCTCCATCTTAAGCACCCACACCCTGCATCTGTGGGAAAAGACGCCCCCTCCCAAACAAAAGAAGAAGCTGATGGATTGGGTAGCTAGACCAATTGGGCACGGGATAGTCCTCAGCCCTTAATTTGCATCCGGAGCCTCTCTCCACCTTCTGTTGGGAAAGATAAGCACATGGACAGGGATTGAAGTGTGTTGCTATGGAAACACCATTGTTACCACCTCTTTTCCATGTTCACTGTCAGGCATCTTTCTTGGGATTTCAAGCCAGTGTATAATCAATCATTCATAACAACATATAACATAACAGCACATAAAGTCCATTACAATAAATAGTAATAGATTATGAGGCTATTCATGGCTTGCCTCTATTCAGTTTTAAAATTTAAAACTGACATAGCGTGAGTCCAATTTCTCCCCGCCCCACCCACCCACCAACCCCATGGTGGGATAAGCAATGGGTACTTTTAAACCTGCAATCACATGCAATGTAGATTTGCCACTGCTAAGATGGGCAGCCAGCCATATCTAAATATACAATGCAAATAAGGCCCTTCTCGTGTGTGGGGGGAGGTGGGCTTTTTCAACCCTCCATCCTTTTCTAACTAGCTCCTAGGTCTCCTCCATATCCTTTAAACCTCATAGGAACACAAAAGCTGTCTTTTCCAGGGCCCTCCCCTCAGGCCAGTGGCAGTAAATAGCTTCCCAGAAGCTCAGATGCAGAAGTGCATTACGCCTGTGAAAGTCTGATTTTCTTCCCTTTGCCCTTCCATTTCTTTCTGAAGGACTCGTATCCAGACGGCTTGATTTTGCCCCATCCCTGCATCTGCCATTGTCTGTAGAGTCAGCTGTCTTACCTGTGGCGACTGGCCACCCGGGCCCCATTGGTTGCTTGTGCTGTCCCTTGGAGCTGTGTGAAAGGCAGGTTGTTTCCTGTGTAGAGATTGTATCTGGGAGGGTAGTTCATG
Organism: Arizona elegans; assembly: GCA_022577455.1. Taxonomy (NCBI): domain Eukaryota; kingdom Metazoa; phylum Chordata; class Lepidosauria; order Squamata; family Colubridae; genus Arizona; species Arizona elegans. Next base: position 314,337,029 of record JAKOOJ010000001.1, on the reverse strand, counting down.
CCCCAGACCTCCCTGGCCAGGAGGCCCCACCAAATGCAGAGCCATGCAGTGGCCCCAGGGCTGGCCATTCCCAGTTCTTGGTGATTCTCTCCCTGGGCTCCCGGGTCAGCTGCACATGGCCTGGGCCCCTAGGCCCTTGGCAGCAGGGTCAGTGATGATGGCAGAGCAGGAGTCTTCCTTTTTTTCTGGCCCTCTCCCTGATGCTCAGCCTGCAGGCACCGACGTGGGCCGAGAGGGCTCTGTGCAGCCGCTCACTCCTCACACACTGACAGCTTTGCAAACTTCCCAGAGTTGGCTTGCTCACTCCCCCCAACTTCCTGCCTGGCAGCTCTGAGCCCCAGCGCCCTGCTCCCCCCCACACTTAAGCCTTCCCTATCCTGGGCTTCCCTGCTCCCTGCCCAACCGCTGGCTCCCTCACCCCTGGGTTGGCCTTGGCCCTCTGAACATCCCCTCCAGCAGCCAGCCTCGTTCGAAATGGGGATTTTCTGCAGCCTCAGTTCCTGCTTGGCCACCCCCTCCCTCCTGTGCTGGGTTTGGGCTGCTTGCTCACATCTGCTTCTCGTTACAGTCAGGACGGGAACGGGGGGGGGGGGGTGTGGAGAGAGAAGAGTGTGCAGGAATGGGAAAAACGAGAGGGGTTGCGCATGAAGCCCGACCAGCCCAAGGGAGTCGGCACAACACTGCTACTGAGTGAGGTCCCTGCCATAGGGCAAGAGGCCACGTACCCACCATGCGTGGACCCTGTGCTTCGACATGCCACACTTTCCCCCACCCCACCCCACTCCAGAGCTGGGGAAATGATCTCAGCTCTGGGTCCGATTCATGGGCCTTGGAGTCTGCTGCCCCTCCAGTTCTCCCACGTCACTAGCCAGGAGAGTTTCCAGCAAGCAGCCTGTCTGGCTAGTCCCCAAAGAGATGTGTGCATGTCTGTGTGAGAAAGGAACAGATCTGAGACAGGGGAGGCTTTGTTTCTGAGAAGTGGGGTGGTATTTTCCGACTCGTTTCTGTAGTCCTGCAATCTTGCTGCGCTTCCCTGGCCAGTCTCACCTGCTCCCCTTGACTACAGTCCAGCCATCCCACGCTGGGATTTCTTTCCAATGTCCCAAACAGGATTGCAATGAAACGTAGAGCCTGCAACTATTCGAGAGGCCTGATTTTACACAAAGGGTCTCACTCAGTCCATCTGGGCCTAATGGCGCTACACCCTTAGCCTCTAACTTTCCTGTTATATAGGAAGTTTTTGCTTAGAAGGCTCAAAATGCCTGAGGGCTTCCACGCAGGGCTAAAAATCCTGAGCAAAACAAAAAAAGCAGATACCAAAGTTGAATCTCCCTTAGAAGGACTTGAAACTGAATTCCCCATTCCCTTTATATGGAAAACAGAAGATGTCAGAGTGAGATATCATCAAGTAAGGCTGATTTCATGGGCAAATGCATATTATTTGACCTCTCTACTAACAACTTGTAGCTGTTCCCAGGACCGTTCTGGAAACCTTAGACCACATCTCTCTCGCTCTCTCTCTCTCTCTCTCACACACACACACACACACCATTCTGGAAGGAAGAAGTGTGTTTTTTTCAAGCTTCTAGAAGGACATCTAGTCCATGTGCATAACAATTCCTGTTCTGGCTACAGTAGTTCCAGAAAGCCAGTCTCAATGCTATGTTCTTATACCTCAGTAGAACTGGCAAAAGGAGATGGTATGATATGTCAGGGCAGCAGCATTTATCCCAACCTTCCTGAATCTATAGATGTGCCTGGACTATAATATCCCTCATCCTCAAGAGCTGGAAATGCTGGGTAGGGCTTCTAGAAAGTTCCGATTGGAAACCATGGAACTTTGTATTTTCCAAAATGGCAGTTGACCAGGAAGAATTGTCTTGCTTCAGATGTTACATGTGAGTACATCCAGTGAGGTGGCAGCACCTAGCCAACCTTGGCTAATCTCAAAAAAGGCTAAGTAGCTGATTAGTATTTGGAAGGGAGACCACCGGGAAATTTCAGGGCTATAGAGACTGGGCTGGAATTTAAAACAAAATCTTTGAAAAAAGGCACCAGGGAAGTATCCCTGTGTGATTGCCAAAAATCTGTATTGCTATGGCCAGGAGGTCCCCAGGAGTTGAGCTCAGCTTGAAGGAGACTTTACTGTATATACGTGTGTTGAAATGAGTAATGAAACGTATGTCTGTGCTGCCCCTTATCTATATGTGTTCATTCTGCATACCTGAACAGAGTGTCTGGAGCATTCAGTTCATGCATCAGGGGTATCAATGTTGTACAGATGTGAATGAGAAGTATGAGCTGAGACAGACTTGGGTAAGGAAAATAGTATTATGCCACAGTACATACCTGTGTGATGTGTAGCTGCAGGGCTATTTTCCTACGAGGTACTGTAGTACAGTCGGGTGGGCTTAAACATTTTTAGCAAGGGGTTCTCTGCCCAGTTGCTGGGTGGGCGTGGCCATGTCAGCCTCCTGCACCATGGCAGGGGGGCATTTTTGCCCTCCCTGCGCTCTGGAGGCTTTCCTTGAGCCTCCAGGAGGGCAAAAACGGCCTCCCCAGGCCCTCCTGAACTTCTGGTAGGCCCATTTTTTGCCCTCCCTGAGCCTCCACATCAGTGGTTGGTTGCCCCCGGTTCGCACCGGTTCTATAGAACCGGTAGTAAAACCGGCAGGAGGCTCCGCCCACTGACCCTGACGTCATAAAAACACTTCTGCGCATGTGAAAAAGAGTGTGCGCGTGCGCAAAGTGGGCGCACGGCCCCGTTGCGAACTAGTAGTAAAGGGAAGTAGAACCCACCCCTGATCCACATGCGCCTTGCACTTACCTGCATCCAAAATGGGCCATGTGGGGACTCCTGGGAGGGGCGGGGCGGGTGGGGCCAGCCAGGAGTGGGATTTGGGGGTTCTCCGAACTTCACAGAATCTTAGCTAGAGGTTCTCCCAAACCCCTGCGAACCCCCAGCAGCCCACCCCTGAGTACAGTCCAATTTTCCCCCAAAGACCCTTGAGACCCACAGACAACAGGTAAACTTTCCTGTTCTTCTTCTCTGCAGAGACTAATACCTTTGCCTCCCCTTTCCTGTTGTTTTGTTCGTCCCTATGCTGAGTTAGTGTCTGGTGCTGGCTGGCCTTTCTCTCTGCAAAAGAAATCAGTGTGAGGAAAGCAAACTACCATCAGGGGGAAAAAAGTGGTCCCTCACTTCTGCCTTCAGGAGGGGGAAGAAAGGAACAAGACACGCAAGCCAGAAATATGCAACACACAACACATGGTGCAACTTCCAGCTGGAAATTGCTAAGGGATGTGAATATGACTTTTTATCGTGGGGCAAAATATTTGGCCCAGAGTGAGAGGAAACAATCTCCCGCCAGATCCTTTTGCATGGAACAGAGCTCAAATTACAGATGATTTTTTTGGGATGAGGGGGCAGGAAATCCAGTACCCCTATTTTTTGCAATGGGCCCCTTAACTCCTGTTTTCTTAGCATGATTTGGCTAAATTAGGAGGAGTCAAGCAAGAGTCAGGCTTGTGGATTTCATTACAACTCCCCCTCCCCTTCCTATATAATCAAAGCATTGTGCATGAGTGATGGGTGCCCTGGGGGAGGGAGAGATTTACATCTGGTAGTAGATTCAGAATGAGAAGCTCTCTGACCTAAGAACACACATCTACTACATCAGCACATTGGGCAGAAATTCAGTGAATTTTGCTTTCCCATCCTGGTGTGTTCCCATGCTCACGAAGTATACTTTTCTGTTTAACGTGCATTTAGTGGCATATGAGAATTGCCCTTATCTCAGAGGAAGACGAAATAGAGGTTGCACAACCTTTCTACGTTCGGTGGATAATTTCAATGCTAAACACTGAAAACTACCATCAAGCACAAGCCTTGGCCCTTGCCATCCAAGACTGTGCAATGATCTTGGCCCTCAGATAAAGGCTTGGTCTAACCCAATGGTGGGTTTCAAATTTTTTTACTACCGGTTCTGTGGGTGTGGCTTGGTGGGCGTGGCATGGCTTGGTGGGCGTGGCTTGGGCGTGGCAGGGGAAGAATACTGCAAAATCCCCATTTCCTCCTGATCAGCTGGGACTTGGGAGGCAGAGAATAGATGGTGGCGGGGCCAGTCAGAATTTTTACTACCAGTTCTCCGAACTACTCAAAATTTCTGCTACCCGTTCGCCAGAACTGGTCAAAACCTGCTGAAACCCACCTCTGGTCTAACCTCCCCATGATTCCATTAATCAAGGACCTCCCCTTCCCACCAAATCTTCCTGTATTGAAGCCAAGAATGGAACTGTGTGAGGCCTCTCCTCCCAACTATGTCTCTTGTAAGACCCTCATATCAGGGCTTTAAGTGCAGGACACTCTATTTTCCCTCCATAAACAGACTCCAGGCTGTGAGTTCATTGTTTGCATTAGGTGGGGGAAGGGGAATAAGTATCTTGGAGGCACCAGCAGATTTTGGTGTACAGGGAGACAACAAGCATAAAATAGTCTAGAGAAGGAGAATGTTTAAATGAAGTTGCAATGAGTATCATGGGGAAGACAACTTTGGCCCACAATTTTTGCATATCCGTTCCTGCTCCAAGTCATCCTAATATGGAAGGAGAACCTTGTGTGGGCTTCATCATTTGCATTTCTTGCTGTCCTGAATAAATAAAAACAGACACACATATCTACCTCCAGAGTCTAATAACTCCAACCTTGGCTGACTTAAGTAAATTAAGGAATGCCTTTGGTTCCTGAACAAAAAGGTTGGCCACAATAATCTTATGGTCCAGTAACTTCCCAGTTAGACTCCTGGAACCCACTTTATGTGGATCTGTCCTTGAAGAGAACGCGGAAACTGCAGCATATGGCAGAAAACTGCTAGGTGGATTATTTTATAGAGATCATGTAACACGCATCCTAAAGGATCTGCTCTGGCTACTAGTTGGACTTCAGTGTTTAGAAAATGAAGTCAACAGCTAAAGTGGTTTAAGGTTTCTATCGATAGAATACCTCTTGCAGTGGTGGAATTCAAATTTTTTTACTACCAGTTCTGTGGGCGTGGCTTGGTGGGCATGGCAGGGGAAGGATACTGCAAAATCTCCATTCCCACTGTATTCCAGGGGAAGGATACTGTAAAATCCCCATTCCCCCCCACTCCTGGGGGAAGGATATTGCAAAATCTCCATTCCCACCCTACTCCAGGGGAAGAATACTGCAAAATCCCCATTTCCTCCCCACTCTCGGGCCAGCCAGATGTGGTATTTGCCAATTCTCTGAACTACTCAAAATTTCCACTACCGGTTCTCCAGAACCTGCAGAATAGCACCCCTGCTCTCTTGGTAACTAATTGCAAATTAAGATCAGCAGTGGGGTGGGGGCGTTAATGGGTGCTCATTAACATCCTTTGGCTGATAGGCATGATGTGAGGTTGTGTGATAAGGTTTTCTTTGTTGTTGTGGACCCTTACCTACAAATGCCTTTCTCTACATGACAGACAGCAGCTAACATTTTTTGCTTTGGGGACCTGCCCACCTAGCAGTTCGAAAGCAAGTAGATTAATAGGTACCACTTTGATGAGAGGGTAAAGCATTCCATTTGCCTTTGGCATATAGCCATGCTGGCCCCATGACCAGGGATGGGTTCCACTTACCTTTACTACCAGTTCGCAGCAGGAGCGTGTACGCTTCTGCGCATGCACAGATCACCCATGATGACATCGTGGCGGGTGGGCAGAGCCTCCCGTTAGTTTACTACCGGTTCTATAGAACTGGACCGAACCGGGAGCAACCCACCACTGCCCATGACCACAGAAATTGTTTTTGGACAACACTGGCTCCCTTGAAATGGATATGGGCACCATGCCCCAGACTTGGACACAACTGGGCAGGGAAACCTCTACCTTTACCTTACAAGATGAAGAGTTGGTTTTACATTCTGGCCTTACCATTTGTTGTAAAAGTTATTGCTTCTCAACTCACTGCAGCTATGATCTATTTTTATGACATTTTATTTTATTTTGTTTGCTTATTTACTTGTCAAGTCAATTACATTAAGTGTTACTGTCAATAGTTCCAAAGTGACTTAGGATAGCGTGTGCAGGCTATAAATATATAAGACATTGTTGGCATATGATCAGGTACACATAAGAAATCAGTGATGGCTTACTGTGGCTTAATTTGCCCCTGTAGAAATGATGATGTCATAAATCGAAGATCAATGACATAATCGGAGAGGCAGCCAGCCAGCTAACCAGTCAAGTCTTGCTGACTAGCAAAATGAGCAATCATATCATGTCGGCAACGGGGGAGGAAAAGACCACTGAAGTCTTTCTTCAATGAAGATGTCTAAATAGTTTTAAACTGGTCTTGTTTGCAGTGCAGTGTGGGGCTTTTGTAATTCTTCGGGCATTTAAAGAAAACATATAATCACAACTCTTTTAACTGTGCCTATATTGAAATAAGACATGCAAACAGATATACATACAGTACGTGCCATCCATGGCTTGTGCTCCTTACCCTCAGATTGAAGGAAACACCCAGCCTGGCCTCCAACCACAACTTTTAATATTATTTGGGGGTGGAAGACAACAGGCTAAGGAAGCCACAGCAATACACATGATCTCAGAAAAGAAAGCAGTCTCGGGGCACTGTTGCCTTATTCCAAGATCACCAAATGTGAAAGATCCTGCCGATTCTTCCCGCTGCAGCAAATGGCAACCACGAGCAGGCAGAATACCTGGAGCAGGGGCAGAGTTGCTCTGGGCTTCTGAAAGAGAACCCTGAAGCCTTGGTAGATCATAGCTGCTGGTGGCTTTTGTAGGTCCAGGGTCCTGGTTCTTCTAGGGCAGGGGTCTGCAACCTTAAGCACTCAAAGAGCCATTTGGACCCGTTTCCCACAGAAAAGAAAACACCGGGAGCCACAAAACCTGGGTGGGTGTAGCCAATTCGATGTCACTCACTTCCACCAGTCACATGACACCCCCCAGCCACGCCTACCCAGCCAGTCATTAGGGCAGAGAACCAGTTGTTAAAAAACACCGGGAACCACAAAAACCTTTTGACATATCTCTCTCTCCCCTCCCTCCCCCATCTCTGTATCTCTCTGTCTCTGCCCTGGCCACTTCTCCATCCCCTGCCACCATCCTTACCTTCTCAGGCCAGGCAAGGAGTGACTGGGAGGGGAGGGCGAGGGGTGGGGCCAGCCAGTGGTAGGATCACCCGACAGGGAGCCACAGCAGAGGGTCCAAAGAGCCGCATGCGGCTTCGGAGCCGCAGATTGCTGACCCGTGTTCTAGAGCAGTGTTTCTCAACCTTGGTAATTTGAAGATGGGTGGACTTCAACTCCCAGAATCCCCCAGCCAGCTGGCTGGGGGATTCTGGGAGTTGAAGTCCACCCATCTTCAAGCTTCCAAGGTTAAGAAACACTGTTCTAGGGGAAAAAGAAGGAAGCTGTGCCCAGAGTCATTCTTTCTTTTTCTTTTTTACAAAAAATTAAAAAATTTTTTTTGCAAGGCTGTGCCCAGAGTCACTCTTGATTTGGTGGACAATGCTGTGGGCAGTGGGCTATAGTTCAAGTTATGGAAAAAAAGAATGAAGCCCTTTAAATTTGGCCCTCTCCGAGGCCTCTGGCCAGGAGAGCGGCTAGTTATAAGCAAAGCTTTTTCTTTTCCTGTGGTCATATTTCCAGGCTAGGATTCAGTTGCAGAGCACTGTGATTCTGATTAAATCCAAATGTTTAGCTCTGTCTGCAGGCTGAATATCTAGAGTTTCTTTTGAAGCATTGGTGGGCAGGGGTTTATGCAGGGTATGGTTAAAAGAAAAAAATCAAGATGACAACTCCAACAGTGAGATCAAAACTGTGCTAACATTGTGCGGAGCTTCAAATGCAGTGTTGAGTACCAAGTTCACTATTTTTTTTATCATACCCTGTGGACACCCCTGCTACTTGATAAAGAGAGACAGCAACACAGAGCTCGAAATAACAGAATAACAGAGTGGGAAGGGACCTTGGAGGTCTGCTAGTCCAACCCTCTGCTCAAGCAAGAAACCATTATTATACCATTTCAAATCAAGTCGCTCACCTGAGCATGGGCTTCCCACTAGGTGCAGGCATGGGAGATTTTAATTCTGACTGGAGATTTGAATCTAATGCCATCATAAAATCCAGGCGAATCAGAGCTCCTCCAATCACCAGCTGCTTCTCATTCACTCTGATTAGGTGTTACCTTGGTATCTTTGGATCTCCTCCTCTGGGGATTTTTATGATATATTTTTACGATGACTATGATCATGATTTATCACTTATTGCTTGTATGTACACTGAGAGCTTATGCACCGGAGACAAATTCCTTGTGTGTCCAATCACACTTGGTCAATAAAGAATTCTAATTCCAATTCCAATTCCAATTCCAATTCTAATCATGTTGTTCAAAATGCCTTCTGCATTTACTGAATAGAAAGCAGGGGGCATTCTCCAGATATCTTGCAAGCATTAACCTTCTAGTATTTTCTGACAGCATCTATTTATTTTCACTCTACTCAGAAAAACTGCTTTTGGAACCGTAATTGTCCACCTGAAATCAGCTTGAGGTAGAGGGCTTCCTTTTACTGCTGAGTGAAACACCATCTATCTGTTTTTGAGTTGGCAGGAAACATCTATGGCCTCCGTTGGCAATCCTTATGCCCGCTATTTTTGTTCTAAATCACATTAAATGGTGCTATCCTGATAAGTCTGTGATATGTGATATAGACTTTGAAGAAGCAAGTTAGAGTATTGATGCCTTTGAACTTTGTTTTTGGGGAAAACTCAGAATACAATGGACAGCCAAGAAAGCAAACAAAATGGATCACTGAACTAATCAGCTCATAGTTCTCACTCAAGGCACAAATGATCAGGTTCAGATTATCCAACTTGGACAATTATGTGAAGACTTAACTCTCTGCAGAAAACTTTAATGCTGAGAACGGTGGAAGAGTTGAAAAAAGGATGACCATCAGCAAAGTGGATGGACTCAATTACAGTGGCAATCGAGAAACGCTGGGAGAACTAAAGGACCAGATTAGGACAAAATCACTATGGAGCCATGTTGTCATTAAGAATTGACAACGATTTAATGGCACATAATCAGTTAATCAAACAAATGTGATATGCAAAGTATTTGGTCGATTCTTCTGGTTTTGTTGCCATTACTCTTCATCATGTCATCACCCAGTGAGAAAAACACCTGCCAATCATGCACTTAGCAAAAACGGGGTAAATCTGACTCTTCATTTCTATAACTCCTCCTCCCAGATGATCATATTTAAAGATAATCTGAGTTGAATTGGGTTTTTTTTCTTTAAAAAATCAGCATTGCAAAGAAAGATAAATCTCCAGTGCTTTTATTTATGATTTAATTCCTTTTACGGATTATTTGGGAAGATGGCTGGCTTTAGGTTAAACCCAGGTAGGCACTGACCTAGGGCATCAAAGCTTAGGGGGTGCCAATGCCCACCCCTCCTTCTGAAACATTCTGAAAATGAAAATGGTTGCATGGGAAAGAGACAGCGGTGCCATCTGTCAGTGTGGCCGAGGGGCATTTGCATCCCTGAGCTGGAAAGCATGGAAGTGAATTGTTCTCACCATTCCACGATTAAATATTTTTTCAGCCTGCATTCCATGCAGTTAGAATCTTCACAATCTGGTCAGCTGAGTAGCTTAGACTTGTTGCACAATTTGGGTTGACTGCGATTTAAACTTACCAGCTGTTTCCGCCATTCTTTGGAAGATGTAAAATGGTGATAGGTCGTGTACATGTGACAAAAACCTGTGTTATGTTGTGCTACGTGGGAAGTTGGTTGCTTGAGGCAGGGACGTGTTTACAAGCAGCTCAAGGAATCCCTGTGCTAAACAAATAGGATTCTCGAACTATTTCCCCAGCTTAAAGTGTTATCAGCACTGCACTGCTACATCCAGATCTTCAGGGAAACAACGACGGATTGGCAGCAGACAAGATTGACCAGGGAACAGAGTAGAGGAAGTGTGTCTCCATAGGCCTGAAACTGTCAGGAAGGTCTTTCTCATCCCATTTGGTAAAAGTCATCTGATTTCCACTCCAATGTAATGGGCAACAAAGCATAGCAGATTCTACACAGGGCTGCAGAAGCTGCTGGTTGTTGTTGACGACGGAGTGTGGGGTTAGGTGGGGAGATTAATGCACTACTTTAACACCAGTCCTTAAGCTATGTGGTTCCGCGCTCGTAGACTGGAGATAAAATGAAAGCAGAAGACACAGCAGGACAAAGTGTTTCCTGGTATATTTGTATCTTGGTTTGGTGCAAATGAGAAGTGGCCAGAAACTATTCGGATTGCCTAATCTTCTTTTTTCCCCTTTAATGAGATTCGTCTGAGCTTTTATAACTTCTGTTTGCAAGGCATCTGCTTTGCCAAGAAGCAAGGAATACTCTTTAACATAAAGTTCCTGCTCCTGCTGACACGCTTCCAAGCTGCATCTTTACCAACATCCCTGTAACTCTTCCCAATCCAGCCTGGACTTCATGAGTGTAGTTATGGTTGTGCTCTGCATCATATCTTGTGTCCTCTTGAGGAGAGGAGGGATGGGGAAGGGAGAAGAGGGGAGGAGATAGCTTAATTTTGCAGGGGCCTGAGATGTAGTAGCATAACTCCCAACTGGATGTGATTTGTAAGGAGCATTGGATGGACTCAGAAAAAGGGGAGGGGAGGCAGTAGTGGAAAGCTTTATCAACTAGGATGATGGCCAAGGTAGGATTTCCCTTGCTTCTTTCATCTTCATTTTTGCATGCCAAGAAAAACCTCGCAGCCCATTCTTCAAGTTTGGGATCCAGTAGAGTACAAGGGATGTGGTGGCTCAGTGGCTAAGATGCTGAGCTTGTCGATTCGAATTCCTAGTGCTGCATAACGGGGTGAGCTCCCATTACTTGTCTCAGTTTCTGTCAGTTTTCTAGCAGTTCGAAAGCACATTAAAAAATGCAAGTAGAAAAATAGGAACCACCTTTGGTGGGAAGGTAACAGCATTCTGTGCACCTTTGGCGTTTAGTCATGCCGGCCACATGACCACAGAGACGTCTTCGGACAGCGCTGGCTCTTCAGCTTTGAAACGGAGATGAGCACCGCCCCCTAGAGTCGGGAATAACTAGCACATATGTGCGAGGGGAACCTTTACTTTTAGAGCTTCCTTACAGTGGAGGATTAATTGATGATATAGGGTTTGCCCTTCCAACCTTCCCAACCCACTTTTCTAAAGGCGAAGGTGATGTCCCAGCAGAATTATGGAATGTCCTTCTCAAATACACACACACACACACACACACACACACACTCCCGCCTCCAGTCCTGGGGCTGGGGACATTGCCAGGTAGCTCAGCCACAGATTGAAAATATGCTCTGGCTGCACTCCTGGCTCTATCTTTCTCCCTTGCTATTTTTAGCTGCCTCCAAATAACTTGTTTTTGTCCTGGAAATGGAAAGAGACACCCCTCCCAGAGATAGAGAATAGGGTGGTGCCAATTTTTAGGCACTAGGCTTGAGGGCAGAGGCTGGGTAATTATTAATCTTTGAAAACCTAGTGGTTTTGCCAACTTAAGTGGGATATGAGTACCTTAAATAAGCAAACACAATTTCTGCTCCCATCCCTCCTTTGTCACTTATTGTTATGGCGCGCAATGGGATAAGGAAGATTTTTTTCTAATAAAAGGGGAAAGGAGAAACAGCTTTCCCAAAATTGGAACAGAATGTTTCTGTGCTAAATCAGTAGCTGAGTCAGATGTCTCTGGTCATCTAGTGGGTTTATTCGTAATCAAGTAGGATTGGGTCTTGTAGTGCAAATCAGCATGTGAATTCACAAATATAAAGCGTTCGTGCAAAAACACAGCTTACTTGGGCCAAGCCACTGCTGAGGGGGCCATCTACTGCATCCCATGCTTGCAAAGCCAGGGCAGCCACATACTCAGCCATATTCCACTGCCCTAAAATGCAGAGTAGCTCTAGGCTAACTTCCTGCCTATTTCTTTAGCCAGTTCTGAACAGCCTTTCCTGATCTATGCCTCCATCTCGCTCTCACAACGCGAACTCAAATGATACGTCTCTATGTTGTGTGGATTGTGGTTGTGGCTATGACTGTGCAATGCAAAGAAAGTGGGCCAGTTATGGGGCCGAAGTGGCTGCTCTGCTAACTCTCTGAATGTATGATTTATTTTCTGTGGGCACAGAGATGGCTGCCCTCCCGTCACTTGCAAACGTAGGCATCTGTTTCATCTCCCTCTTCCCTTCACCACTCCCCCCCAAAATCAGCACTAGACTGGCTCCCATTAGTTCTAGCAGCTCCTTCCCAATAAAGACACTTTTCCTTTTATGGCAAAAGCATCTGGAAAGTGATGGAGGGGAGGAATGGGGGGGGGCACAGCCACTCCCAGTTCAACAGTCCAATGGTACTCTCTTGGCAAAACCTGGAGAACAGCCCGAGACCTCTCAGTGAGAACTGGCAGGCTGATGGTCTTGGGGGTGGGACAGGGCACTTTTCCCACAAGAGGGTGCTGTCCCCAACTCCTTCTGGGCCTGTTTGACAGACTGCTGCTCACCAATGAACAGAATTAAAAGCATTCAAAAGAATTCAGAGTGAACAGAATGCCAAACCCTTCCAATTAGAGTTATGTCTGCCGCAAAAGCTTTCAGCAAAGCTGAAATGGTCAGGCATTTCTTCTTCCCCTGGAACATGCTAAATGTCTAGAAAGCAGCCCCCCCCCCCCCCCCCCCCCTTTGAAGCAGTGGCTGTGGCTTGAAGTGGCCTTTAGATGTTTATCACACTATGACTACATTCAGGCAGGGGTGAAATGTAAAATTTGTTACTACCAGTTCTGTGGGCGTGGCTGGGGGGGGTAATGTGACTCAGTGGGCGTGGTCAACTTTTTTTAAAAAAAACTTTTCAAAGCATTTTTTCTAATGCTTTGAAAAGTCTCTGCCGATCAGGCAACTCAGCTGGGATCGTCAGAGACTTTTCAAAGCATTTTTTTTACCACCTCTTCGGCCAAGAGGTTGCAGAAAAAATGCTTTGAAAAGCCTCTGACGATCCCAGCTGAGCCGCGCGATCATCAGAGGCTTTTTTTAAAAATTTTTAAAAGCATTTTTTCGTCGGAAGAAGTTGTAGAAAAAATGCTTTTAAAAGTAAAAAAAAAAAGCCTCTGATGAGCATCCGGCTCAGCTGGGCATGATGGGGAGGCGCAGGGATTTTTGCTACCGGTTCTCCGAACCACCAGCCACCATCACTACCGGATCGGGCAATCTGGTCCGAACCGGGAGCATTTCACCCCTGGTCTTGTCTCATATGTCTCTGAGCCTGGTTGTTTTCTTGCAGACGTTTCATTACCCAAACTAGGTAACATCAGTGCATTGATGATGACCCCTCAGTCCTTATTTAGCAACTGCCTCATTTAGCGACCATTTGAAATTATGATGGTGATGAAAAAGTAACTTTAAGGCCAGTCTTCATCTTTATGACCTTCTCAGATCTGTAAAGCAAAGCAAAGCTGAAATAAGATTGTAAGCAGTTTCACTTAGCAACTCTTCCATTTAATGACTGAGATGCCAGTCTCAATTGTGGTTGCTAACCAGTGGTGGGTTGCCCCTGGCTCGGTAGTAAAACCGGCGGGAGGCTTCGCCCACTGACCTGGATGTCAACCAGTGGTGGGTTCCTCCCAGTTCGCCCGGTTCTCCCGAGCCGGTAGCGGTGACGATATGATGTCACCAAACTGGTTTTGCCCCCCCAGCCCCCTCCGCACCCCTCCACTCCCTGCGCCCCCCACCCACCCCCCGCGTTATTCTTACCTTTTATTTGGCCCCACCCCCAATCTATTGCTGCCTCCTGAGTCCCAGCTGATGGCTAGAGGGAAAAAAACTGTTTAAACTCTTGCCGCGAGGCTTCAAAGGGCCGTCCTACAGCTGATCAATGGTAAAAGAAAACAAATGAGTAGATCAGTGCCTGCAAAAATAAATGGGTGGATCGGTACAGCTCTGCAAGCAGTTAAAAGCCTGGTAGACCAGTACCTCTGCTAAATCCTAAATAATTGTCACATGACCATCAAGACACGCCCACAGAACCAGTAATAAAAAAATTTAGAACCCACCCCTGATGTCATCATAGGTGATTTGCGCATGTGGGCGCAATGCCAACCGGTAGTAAAGGTAAGTAGAACCCACCCCTGTTGCTAACCATTCCAAACACCTCTTCCCAGGGCTCAAACCAGATGGGTAGGAGTTGGTTATAACCATTGGTTATTCCCGAGAAGCCCTGCATCTCATCTAGCTGACAGTGAAAGCTCATCTGTCAGGAATGCGATTGTTTAACAGTGGAACTAGTTACTCAGAGAAATGTTCAAGCAGGGCTGGGTTTTCATCTTTTGAGGATACTTTAATTTGGATTTTTACATTTGAGGAGGGGAAATCAACTCCGTAGTCCAAGTGCGTCTCTCCACTCTTACTGAGTTCACCACACACACTACTAAGCCATCAAACAATCTCCCCCACCCCCAAATGCATGTTACACAATTGCAACAAATGTGACCCCTGATGTGTGAACAGTCGAAATTTCTGTCATTGTTTAAATTCTGTTTAAACCAGACAATGTGTAGCTCTCAGTTCTCATTAATTCCACATTTGAAATTCCACATTCAAACAAAATGCTGTGTGAAACAAACCCTCCATTTATTTTCTAACAAACATAAAGTTCAAAAAAACAACCAAACTCCCTCCAGCTTTTTTGGTATTAGAAAAGAGGGGGCAAAAATCTATCTCTCCAGTTGTACTTCTTTCTCCCATATACAGTATCACTTTACATCTCTCCACAAACATGATGACATCTCTTGTTCACATTTGAACTAAAAAGCCCCTCATAGTAACCTCTTGCTTCTGCTCAGACCAGAGGTGGGTTTCAGCAGGTTCTGGTCAGTTCTGGAGAACTGGTAGCAGAAATTTTGAGTAGTTCAGAGAACCGGTAGTAAAAATTCTGACTGGCCCCACCGCCATCTTTTCTCTGCCTCCCAAGCCCCAAGTGATTGGGAGGAAATGGGGACTTTGCAGTAACCTTTTTCTGGATTTTGGGGGGATGGGAATGGAGATTTTACAGTATCGTTCCCCTGCCACGCTTACCAAGCCACGCCCACAGAACCGTTAGTAAAAAAATTTGAAACCCTCCACTGGCTCAGACCCTTGATCATTTGGGTTTTCCATATCTGCACATTTTCAAATTATCAACGCCATGTTCAAAGTGCGGCAATCAGAACAATGTGCAATATAATTTTCTTAAATAAATCAATAAATACAAATGAAAATTAATAAATATTAAATCATGTTTTTGCTATATTCAGTATTCAGGCAATACAAAAGGAGGGGTCTAATTTTTGATGACTTTCTTTGTTTCCAAAAATGAAATCTGGGGATGGGTTTCCTAGCAGCAGCACACTGACAGAGAGATTCTCAGCAGCATCACAACCTCAAACCCCTTTTCCTGGTCAATGCAGTTTTAAAAATTAAGTGCAATATTTTATTTTAATTTTCCCTTTTTACCACTTTCCAGCCATTTTATTTTCCTGATGAATGCTTTCTTTTTTGGGGGGTGGCAACTGTTGTACTTTTGATTGCTGTATGCTTGCTTTTCTTTGTGTATAGCATTTTTATGGATATATTGTTTTTAATGGATTGTATTAATCTGACATGTATTGATTTATCACCTGCTTTGGAAGCCTCTGAAATAAGTGACCCTAAATATCTGAAGAGAATTAATGTCGAAATAATATGAGAATTGGCTCAACTATCCATGCATAGTCTCAGAAACTGTGAATGCTCAGTCTTGGATAACAGCACAACTGCACTGGCAGAGTGACAAATATATAGGGCAGCCAGAGGGAACATTCATGATCTCCGCATATGTTAATCTTTTGAAATTGGTGCATAGTTAATAAAGGGAAATTTGTGGTGGATTGCAATTGATTGTTATGGCTATCTTCCTTCCAGGATCAGAGGCAGTATATGAATACCAATGTATGAGGAAAGGAATAGCCTGTGGCTGTGCTACAACCTTCACATCCTCCCTCCATGAATGGGCTGCCATCTTCCCTCCCCATGTTTAAGAGGCAAATTCCAGGAAATTTATGAAGTTGCATAGCTTGAAAGTAAACGAGGACTCTGATTGGTCTGATCCAACTCAGCTCTAGGCCACACTTGGAGTACTGCATCCAGTTTTGGTCACCATGATGTAAAAAAAAAAGCGGAGACTCTAGAAAGAGTGCAGATAAGAGCAACAAAGATGATTAGGGGACTGGAGGCTAAAACATATAAAGAATAGTTGTAGGAACTGGGTATGTCTAGTTTAATTAAAAGAAGGGGTGACATGGTAGCAGTGTTCCAATATCTCAGGGGCTGCCACAAAGAAGAGGGAGTCAAGCTATTCTCCAAAGCACCTGAGGGCAGGACATGAAGCAATGGGTGGAAACTAATCCAGGAGAGAAGCAATTTAGAACTAAGGAGAAATTTTCTGACAGTTAGAACAATTAATCAGTGGAACAACTTGCCTCCAGAAGTTGTAAATGTTCCAACACTGGAAGTTTTTAAGAAGATGTTGGATAACCATTTATCTGAAGTGGTGTAAGGTTTCCTGCCTATGCAGGGGGTTGGACTAGAAGACCTCCAAGGTCCCTTCCAATTGTTATTCTGTTTTTCTATACTTACAAAGTTCTGCTGCTTTCTTCTATCTTCTTGAAAGAAAAGCAGGATGTCTTATTTTGGATGGGGTTGATGGCTTCAAAATGCTTAATTCCTGGGTTTTAGAGAAAGTCTTGGTCTTTTTCAAACCCCATCACACTGTCATTCTCTCTGTTTATTTATTAGTTGGTATATCGTCTGGTTGGTTTCTCCTCACTCTCACTTCCTTCTAGGGAAGGAAGCTGAGGATAAAGGGCAGAAAGCAGAAGACAGTAGGTCTTCGTTCACACAATACAGCAGGGTGTTACCCCAGATGCTTCCTCCTCTGTGGCTGAACTTCTGGTGCAGAGACCAACTGCTCCTGTCCCTGTCAGAAAAGATTCCTAGCATTGCAACAAGGCATAATTTCCATCACTGCCTGAACCCAGAAAAAAAAATCTTAGGGGAGCATTTACAGAAGCAATAGAACCCACAAGATTTCTGGTGACAGCCAAAAATGGAGCCAGTGGTCACTTGTGGGCAGATGGCTGAGTCAGATGGTGGTTGGTAAACAGAAGCCAGGCTTCTGGACTGTCATAAAGATTTGTGTCTTTTCTATAAAGAGCAAGAACAGTCATTGAAAAATATCTAAATACAGAACACAGGAGACCATCCTGAAGTTGGAGCAGACATGATTAAGAGTCCAGCAATGGTCATATAGGTGTTGCACTTGCCATCAGAAGATCATTTAAACATTGTCATCCCTCTATTGTGAAATAGCACAATTCCATGGGATGGTAGATGATAGCAGAAGTTGTATTTTCGGAAAAGAACTCAAGAAAACAGTTTATCAACTGCCTGTTTTATTGCTGCATATTCATCTTAATATATCAATCACTGCTGAGCCAGTTAGATTTTCTGATCATATCCCAAGATCAACATTCCCCAGAGGTGGGTTTCAGCAGGTTCTGACTAGTTCTGGAGAACCGGTAGTGGAAATTTTGAGTAGATCAGAGAACCGGTAGTAAAAATTCTGACTGGCCCCGCCTCCATCTATTCTCTGCCTCCAGAGTCCGAGCTGATCGAGAGGAAATGGGGATTTTGCAGTATTCTTCTCTTGGAGTGGGGTGGGAATGGAGATTTTACAGTATCCTTCCCCTGCCAGGCCCACCAAGCCATGCCCACCAAGCCATGCCATGCCATGCCACGCCCACCAAGCCACGCCCACAGAACCGGTAGTAAAAAAATTTGAAACCCACCACTGACAGTCCCCAATATTGATTTTATTTATTTATGGCCAGAACATCTAAACAAACAACTCTGGGAGGCTCACAACAACAGGAAAACCCAAAACTATAAAAATAATAAAACATAAAACCATCAAGCCAAAACAAAACCTGGCACCGCAATCATCCTCTTGGGATGCCCCACAAGCAATTCCTCATTCTATCCCAGTGCCTAGGTAAAAAACCAGATCTTAATGGCCTTCCAACAAGCTTGAAAGCCCACAGAATTATTTGTGTGTGTGTGTGTGTGTGTGTGTGTGTGTGATCCATGCTTGCATTCCATTAGGTAGAGGGCAGCCATGGAAAAGACACACTTCCAAGGTCCCTTAAGAAGGCAAAATTTCAGGGAAAGGACCTGAAGTGTGCCTACCTTATCCAATTTGGTAGGATAGGCAGATCATCTCAGGAAGAGGTGGTTCCCACAAATACTCTAACAAGATACTCCATAGCTTCTAGGCTGGATATGTCTTACTTGTAAACCTTGTGAAGACCTTCATTATTGATAACACCATTAGCCTCTCTCCTTCTGGTAGAGAAGGGACCTGCTGAACATTTCCTTCAGGCAACTGCTAGGTTCCTCTGAGAGAGAGAGAGAGAGGAACATAGCAGTTGCCTGAAGGAAACGTTGCCATGCATACCCTGCTTTCAACAGGTCCTGTTTTGCTGCAATTTTTATTTGCAAAGAACCTGTTGCAATAATTCGAGGATCTGACTCAATGAAGGATTCAGAAAGAGTAGTATTCAAACAAAGTATTATTTATTTACAGTAGGCATTCTATATTGTCTGGATGATTGCAGATAGAAGCAAGAAGGAGGAGCATGCAAGCTCTTTTATATCAATAAGGCGGAGTTAGAGGTAGGAGTGGTTATACATGAATACATTAAGGAAGGAAGAATAAGTTAACCCTTGATGTGCTATATACATACATTTCCTATATCTGAGAATAAGGCATTTACTTGTGACAGAACCCTCTCTCAGAGAAAGGCTCAGAGTCAAATCACCACAATGCCTATTTTTCAGATACAAAATGAATACAGCAGATGTGATTAACTGCATTTTGGAGCACAGCAATTTCTGAAAAAAATAGAAAATACATTCTCTACTTGGAATTACCAGTATTGTAACCTTTGTTCCTGTATCTATTCAAGCAGGACCAATCATGTCATCTACAATATTGTTGAGCTCTTATTTCCTGCTCTGTTTCCACCATGACATAACTCATCATCCATCAACCGTGCCCTCCCCACACTCTATATAGGCCACAGCGTAGCTTTTTCATAAAAGAATAAATGGCCGCACACAAAGCTCACTTCACAAAGGACTCAGAAACTGACTTTCCAGTACACTCTGTTACTCTGTGAATTTAAACAGTACGGTATCTTCTTTTCAAACGAATATTGCAGGGCAAAGTTGCTAGGTTATATTTGATTTGAAAAGTTTTAGATAGCAAAATGGGTGACATATACATGTAATAAATAAAATTTTATTTATTTAAATATTAGTTATTTATTTCTATTTGTTTATTTATTTATATTTCCACTTTGGAAAGAATAGAAGTTACATGGTTTTGCCACACTACAATTGGATTAATATCATGTGCTAAACCCAGGTTAATAAATACAATTGTTTTGTTCTATTGATATCTCATAAACTAAAGCTTAATACAAGACCTGATTCAAACAGAGGCTAAAGCAAAGCTTAAGCAACTCAGATAAAGGCCTGGTAGCTCTATTTATTCTATATGCTAAGTTGGCCTTGTTTTGTGACTTAGCATGCTATACAAACACAATTGACTGGGAATTTTTATGGTTCTGTATCAGAGGTGGGTTGCAGCAGGTTCTGACTAGTTCTGGAGAACCGGTAGTGGAAATTTTGAGTAGTTCAGAGAACCGGGTAGTAAAAATTCTGACTAACCCCATCCCCATCTATTCTCTGCCTCCCAAGTCCCAGCTGATCGGGAGGAAATGGGGATTTTGCAGTAACCTTCCCCTGGAGTGGGGTGGGAATGGAGATTTTACAGTATCCTTTCCCTGCTACACCCACCAAGCCATGCCCACCAAGCCATGCCACACCCACTAAGCCATGCCCACAGAACCGGTAGTAAAAAAATTTGAAACCCACCACTGTTCTGTATGTTATGCAAACATGAAAAAACTGATTTGTTTTGCAACCAAATTAAATGTGTTTTTAAAAACAGATTATGTGCCTGTCACTGAGCTGCTCATGAAAATTTATGCCTTTTAGTAAAATGTGTTAGTCAGAAAAGGTGCTTAGCAGACTTTGGATTTTTTTTTCCCCGTGTGTGTGGCCACTCTGGTTATCTGAACAGACGGATTCCAAGCCAAGAAAGCTGACGTCATACGGCATTATGGAATTCTTTCTGTACAAGAGGCTGACATGTCTGTTTCCTGGGAAATGCAGGAGAGTGGGAGGAATGGGGAGAAGTGAATCCTTAATCACTCAGAAAGACCAACTTTAACGTATCCCACCACTTAGTCAGTTGAACTGCAAGCAACCAGAAGGAAAGGAAGCCGCCATCAATTTATCCAGATGTTTAGTTATGTCTCCATACTTTTGGTCCCCCCTACACACCCACCCTCCAGTTCGGGTAAACTGGTAGTGATAAAAATTACCAGTTCAAGCAAACCAGTAGTAAATAAATGCTTTAAAAAGTAAAAAAAAAAAAGGTTCTGACGATCACAGCTGTGCCACGCGACAGCGGGAACCTTTTTTTTTACTTTTTTAAAGCATTTTTTAATTAACGGTTTGGGTCCTCATTTTACCCACCTCGGAAGGATGGAAGGCTGAGCCTGGTGAGATTTGAATTGCCAAATTGCAGGCAGCCATCAGTCAGCAGAAGTAGCCTGCAGTACTGCGCTCTAACTACTGCACCACTGCAAACAAAATAAGCTTCAGAGGGAAATAATGAATGATAGATTCCTGAAACTGTCTACAGCAGGGGTGTCAAACTCACGTCGTCACGTTGTCACGTGACGTTATCACAACTTTTCCCCCCTTCGCTAAAATGGGGTGGGCGTGACCAGTGCATGATGCATCTGGCCCATGGGCCGCGAGTTTGACACCCCTGGTCTACAGTATTGTTCAAGAGTGATGTCCTTTGAATTGAAGTTTAAAATTAATATTAAGCCCATTTTTGGAATAGGAAACATTCATCTGCTTTTGTATGCACATTTTACTGAGAAATCAGCTGCATCAGGTTTCATGAGACAGTCCTGTGTGGGTTGTGAGATTATTGGCTAATTAAACAGATGGTTTTGTTATCTGCAAAGAGGGGAAGGCAGGCTTGGGAGGTTCTAGAAAACGTGTCTGTATATTTGTGTACGCGGGAGTTAATGTTGATTTCTGGTGATCGTCTGAACTAATCTCTGCAGTTTTCTTGGCATCCGTTTTTGAATTAGTTTGATCTTGATCAATGGCTAAATAAGAGTGACTAACCCAACCAAAGTCATCCAGCTAGCTTTGGAGCTAAGGAAGGACCAGAACTCATAGTCTCCTGGTTTCTAGCCTGATGCATTAATCACTAAAACAGGTTGCCTTTCTGAGAAGAAATGGTGGGGGGAAGAAAGGGAAGAAAGAAAGATGGAAAGAGAAGAATAAATAAATAAATTCCGGAATGGACAAAATCCTTCATATGATCTTCCCTTGCTTTTCCCTTGTTCTTTTCTAAAGATCAGTGCTAGTATCCTTGTATCGGGGTAGCCTTCTTGTACAGTTAATAATGAATAAAATGTGTGTGGGTGTGTATGTGTTTGTGTAGAAACTGTTGGATGTAGTGGTGAAATGCAAAATTTTTTCTACTGGTTCTGTGGGCGTGGCTTGGTGGGTATGGCTTGGTGGGGGTCATGTGACTGGGTGGATGTGGGAAACATTTTTTTTTATTTTTTAAAGCATTTTTTACTACCTATTCGCCTGAACCGGTAGTAAAAAAATGCTTTAAAGTAGTTTAAAAAAGAGTTCCGACGATTGCGGGCACAGCGAATTGACAATCAGACAATCACCAGAAATCAACATTAACTCCAGCATACACAAGGAGTCAACATTGACTCAAAGGTACCACCAACCACCACCATCACCACTGGTTCTCTTCCATCTATATTACTCAATGTACAATCATTCTGTGAAATAACTGAGTCTAATATAGCAGAGGCACTATTTTGTCAGCATATCTATGATTGTTGATGCTCCTTCCAGCAACTTAAATTCCAATTTTTATTTCTTCTACTCCAGTGTGCATAGCAGTGTCCATTCCATGAATCATTGAAGCCTGAATTTCAAAATCTTGAGCTTTATCTTACTTACATAAAAGATAAGTGCAACTGTTCATTCTCTACCAATTTCAGGCAAGAGTTCTTCAGGTTCTCTGTTGATCACATCTAATCCATAAAACATATTTCTCTTCCCCAGATAATCTTATAATCTTATATTGTGTATCTGATTATTTTATTTTCTTTGGTTTAAGTTGCAATTTTGCAAGAAGGAACTGACAATCTGAGCTGCAGCCAGAATCAGATCTTACTTTTATTGACTGAACACAGTTCATTTGCTTGCAGAAAATATAGTAAATGTAATGTTGGCGTTTTCCATTCAGGGATATCCATGTGGAGAGTGAAAAATGACTTTCCACATGGTTGTCAGAAGATGGTATTTGTTATAAGCACATAATTTGCTAGGTAGAACTCTTGTTAGAATGCCTCATTCCTTTCATATGCAGGTTTTCTATAATTTCAAATAGCATTTTGCTTCCAACATTAGCATGTCAGGTTCCTATGTGTGCTGATTCATATAATGTTAACAAGATGCTGCAGGTTGTTGTGGCCCATACGTGGCCTGTGCTGCATTCTTTGGGGTCCGTAGCTGGGGCAGAACAGACATAGACTAGGAACACAGAAATAATGATAGGTTTGGCTTTGGCTCAAATTGAGATTATTATAGTGTTTTGGGACTTGCACCTCAGCATTGACTTTGGCACCTTTTATGATAGCTACTATGATTTTGTAAGGGCATAAAGCTGGGGTTGCTATCTGCATTTGGGAAAAGCAGCTGCAGCCCCACAGAAAATGCTTCCCATCCCTACTTCCCAAGAATAGGCTGACTCACCTTTCTCCCAAAGGGCAATAAAACTTGAAAGAAGATGGCTTTGTTAGTTCGTTAGTTCATTGTTCATTAGTTCGCTAGTTCGCTAATTCGTTAGTTCGTTAGTTCATTAGTTCATTAGTTCATTAGTTCGTTAGTTCGCTAGTTTGCTAGTTCGTTAGTTCGTTCATTCGTTCATTCATCTGCTCATTCATTCACGGATTCATTCATTCATTCATTTATTCATTCGTTCATTCATTCATTTGCTAATTCATTCATTCATTCATTCACTCATTCATCTGTTCATTCATTCATGGATTCATGGATTCATTCATTCATTCATTCCATCACTCACACAGTTTACTCATATTGCTGATATCTAGAGGTAACCTCGCTCCACTCAGGCCTACAACCTACAAATGTCTGGGTGTGCAAAAGAGAAGAACACAACAAGCAGCCAAGGGAGTGGGAAATGACATCTGGGAATGTATAACTATTACAGGCAAGCAGTTCAAGACTACAAGCTACTGCCAAGACTACAAGATACAGTAAGCAGCCTATTATGATGTGATTCCTGCCTGGAGATTGGCTTAGAAGTGGCCTGGAGCTCGGAGCAACCAGAAGAAGATCAATCATGAGGAGGCAGCACCTAATCTCAACAAGCACAAGAACTTTAAAACTTTTATTTAAAGGCTAATCATCAAAGACTTATTTATGTGGCTACATCAACTTGCAAAGCCTAGGAGGGTGAAGCTAACTCAGAAAAGGTGTGTACTACAATAAAGCATTTTGTGCAGTTATCTTCTATACTATTCTTGGAAAATAAGAAGCCTCGCAGGCTTGATTATGGTTTACCCATTTTCTCTTATTTTCTTGCTCAAAGTGGAGGAATTGATGTTCCTTTGCTCTGATGTGAAGTGACTTAGTCCAGTCCATTCAGTTTACCTCTTCCCAGAGTGTCAATTTTCATTCTTGTCATTTTTTCCTCTGACCACATCAAAGTTGCCAGGATAGTTCTGACATTCCACAAACCAATTGTGTGTGTGTGTATGTGTGTGTGGGTGCATGCATGCTGACATATTTATTTATATATACTGTACTGCAACACTGGATTTTCCTTTTGCCAGTGGCCACATCAGTAGACATCCTTTTTTGACTTCAATTCAGCCACATCATAAACACAGTCTTGTCTTCTGCTCATTCCCAGTAGTTCAATGGACACCTTCCAAACTGGGGGTGAGGGGTAAAATGGGGGTTCATTTTACAGGATTATAGTGACATTATCTGTCCTATGACTATCCACTCATTTTTCCTGCTGGAATATTGGGAGTGGATTAGATGGCAGCAGAATTCCTTATTTAGGGGAATTAAGGCACCCTTTTGTGCAATAGAAGTCATGCCACAAACAAACCTTTGTTAGTTTTGGTGTACTGCTTTGCCTATTCTGACATAGATACATGTGAGAATGCTGAGGATCATCTCTGATGTTTTTTAAAAATGTTTATACAGATTGGTAGAAAAAGAAGTCAGTACCCATGTTCCTACAGTGTACTTAGGTCAATAAAAGTTTTAGTAGTGTACGTAGATGATAAGCTTGACTGATTTTTATAATGACTTAGCAGTTGTGTTAATTGGTTAGTTATGGTTCAATATATTATCCAAGCCCAGAAAATATACTAATTCAAGAACAGGCTTAAATATATTGTGAGAATTCAGCCTATCAGCAATTATTGTCCATAATATCTACATGAAACCTTCATAGTCAGAGATGTCTATCTCCAAATACTAATTCTAAAGATATCTAGCAAGAAAAGTACGGTATTTCCTTAACTTGGCCCCATCTTGAGTTTTAATGTATTTTTCTTGACTATGGCAATGGTCTGATCTGAGCCATGCTAGAAATGCTGGTTGCATCAAATATCCAATTAAAACAAATTCTTCTAGTATTGAAGAAGAAAGAAGAGGGGGACGATCTATTCTCTAAAGCACCTGAGGGCAAGACAAAAAGTAATGGATGGAGACATATCAAAAAGAGATGCAATGTAGATTTAAGGAGAAATTTCCAGACAGTGAGAGCAACTAATTAGTGGAACATCTTGCCTTCAGAAGTTATGAGTGCTCCAACACTGGAGGGTTTTAAGAAGAGGTTGGATAACCATTTGTCCAGAATGGTATACGGTCTCCTACTTCGGTAGCAGAGGTGGGTTTCAGCAGGTTCTGACCAGTTCTGGAGAACCGATAGCAGAAATCTTGAATAGTTCGGAGAACCGGTAGTAAAAATTCTGACTGGCCCCACCCCCATCTATTCTCTGCCTCCCAAGTCCCAGCTGATCAGGAGGAAATGGGGATTTTGCAGTAACCTTCCCCTGGATTGGGGAGGGAATGGAGATTTTACAGTATCCTTCCCCTGCCACGCCCACCAAGCCATACCATGCCCACCAAGTAGAACCGGTAGTAAAAAATTTTGAAACCCACCACTGTGAATCGGTAGGGATGGGATTAGAAGACCTCCAGGTTATCTCCCAACTCTGTATTTTGTAAATATAATGCAAAATGAAAACACCGTACAAAAGTAAGTGGCAGCAAGGTAGTCATTTAAAATCTAAAACAATATAAATTAAAACACAATTTCAAGCCAGTTAAAAAGCATAGGAAAACAGGAAGGCCTTCAAGCTAGTGTTAAAATTATACTAATGTGAGTGTCAATGGAGCCTATGTTGATGGTGGGGGATTCCATAAAAGAGTTGCATGCATAGAAGCTCTCTCCCTTGTAAAGACCCACCTCACTTCCTTTGCCAGTGGTGGGGTGGGGAACCTGGAGGATTAGAAGATCCTAAGATCTGGGTAGGTACATTCAGGAGGAGGCACTCATTCAGGTAACCTCATCCTAAAATGTTTAGGGCTTTAAAAGTCCAAATTAACTTTGAATTAACTATGGTACTAAGTATACTGATCTTCAAATTAACATCTTTTGCTTAGAAACATTGTGTGACTGTTAGAACAGTTGAACTATATGCTGTTCATTTGTGCCCAAAATCCAAATGTATCCATGGACTTCAACCTTCAGATTGTACAATACCTCTTGAAGATTGAAGTCCATGGATAAAACTGGATGTTGCATACAAATGTATGTAGTTTGCTTGTGTCTGAAACAAACACATCCCACGAGGCAAGAAAAGGATCCACAATTGGAGCCTGTGCTGACAGCTGCAGCTTGCTTACTTTTGACAAGTTTATATGGAGAAGAGGCCCTATTGTCCACAGAAAGAAGTGAGAGCAAAATTCAGAGGCCTAGCAGAGTTTTTCTATGCTCAGATTCCAAAAGGCAGGAAGGCTCAGAGTCGACTGAGAGAAGAACAGAGCAGTGTAAGAAAATCTTCCAAAGTTTATTTCTCCCTGTGGGTGAAGCTCCAGGAACCCAATCTCCTCCTATCCTTGATAAAACCTAAATTTCTACCATAGAAACATTGGAAACCATTTTTCTATCTTCCAGAACAAACTAGAACGAGGATCATTTGAAGTATTAAGAAATTGACAAAAATGTTCTTGGTATTATTATGACCACAAAATGATAGTAAAGAAATCTAAAAATTTAGAAACTTATTTTTGGTACCATCCAGTGGTCATCTGGATTTCAGTATTTAGATCTAAATGGCTGTCTTAAACGTCCTTTCATACAGGAAGGGACTTTACTTTAATATCTGTTTTAATAACATTTTTGTTGATTTTTTTTATGGTTTCAGCAGAATTTTTATTTGTTTTTATATTGCTTATGTTCTTTTTTGAGAGGAAAAAAGTAAATTCAATGGTGCGAATGGAGTAATTTAGCATCTTAAGAGTCCCATCTTAGCCATGAAAGCCAGCTGGGTGACCCAGAGCCGGTCATTCTCAGCCCAACTCAACTCACAGGGTTGCTATTGTGGGGAAAATAGGAGGAGGAAGGTTATGTTCATCACCCTGAGTTATTTGTAAAAAATAATAAAGATGGGATATAAACAAACAAACAAAGTTTGAGAAACACTGATGCAAACTGTTGCCTGTTGTTTATGTTTCTCTCCTCTCTTTTTTTGCTTCTCTTTTATTGCATTTTTGCTAGTCTATATACTACACCTATATACTACTAAAATTCTCACTGTGTTTATCTATTGATACTGTCAAGGTAGCCAAAATAGTGCATTATACTGCAACAATTTTATTGTTAAAATCTGTTAACTTAAAGAATGCGTAAAAAGTCCAGGACTGTGTGGAATTGAAATTTCCATGTTGTTCAGACCAATTTTATTCAAGAAGTTGTGACTGTTGCAGTGTTCCTGTGGTCATAATAGTTGGAAAGGACCTTGGAGGTCTTCTAGACCAACCACCTGCTCAAGAGCCCTAGTGGCGCAGCAGACTAAAGCACTGTTATTAACATCAGTTGCCTGCAATTACTGCAAGTTCAAATCTCACCAGGCTCAAGGTTGACTCAGCCTTCCATCCTTTCAAAGGTAGGTAAAATGAGAACCCAGATTGTGGGGGCAATAAGCTGACTTTGTATAAATATATACAGAAGTATGAAGGCTATTGCTTAACGCATTGTAAACCACCCTGAGTCTCCGGAGAAGGGCGGCATATAAATTTTAAAAAAAAAAAAGCAGGAAACCTTATACTATTTCATACAAATGATTGTCCAAACTCCAATCTCTTCTTAAAAGCCTCCAGTGTTGGAGTACTCACAACTTCTGGAGGCAAGTCATTGCACTGATTACCGGTAATTGTTTTTGCTATCAGGAAATTTCTCCTTAATTCTAGGTTGGTTCCCTCCTTGATTAGTTTCCATCCACTGTGTCTTGCCTTGACTTCTGGTGCTTTGGAAAATAGGCTGACCCCCTCTTCTTTGTGGCAGCCCTCAAATATTGGAATACTGCTATTATGTCACCGTATATTATTACATGGAATAACTTGTCAGTGAGTACTTTAATGGAGTTTGTTTCCATTTTTTTCCTAGTAAATTTCAGCAAAATAAACTTATATCATCTACTGAAATCTTTGTGTGTAACGGCAGCACCATCTTGTGGTTCAAATTGTAGGTCCCCTTTTTCCTGTCTTGGAAAACAATGCAGTCTTGTTTTCCTCTCATGTAGCATATTGTATCTTAAATTCTCATAAACCAGAATGTATTCCCCACTTTTCTGCTGTGAATTTGAAACAAAGCCTTCAAGCTATTTTTTTTTTTTTACACTACTGTAGTTCCAAATAATGCTGTAGAGCTAGCATAATTTTCGTTCCCCAAACTGAGCTGGAATATAATCCAAGAGTTATATCTAGCAGCCTACACCTAGCATCCTGCAAGGGGACCCCAGGGAAAGAACAATTAACTCATGAGTACTAGAAGCAGTTTCAATCACCTAGCCAGTTCTGTTGAAGATCTGAACCACCCAGCTTTTCTAAGACAGTGAAAGATATCCCAAATCCTTTGGCTTGCTACTCTTTTACTGTATAATGTTACTGTAGATAAAATTGGAAGAGATCACCAAATAACACAACTTCAAAAGATCACTCGTGGAATGAAAGCTCTAGAAACACTTCCAATGAAAAAAAGAGTTGCTTCCAGGCCAGTGGTGGGTTTCAAAATTTTTTACTACCGGTTCTGTGGGTGTGGCTTGGTGGGCGTGGCTTGGTGGGCGTGGCAGGGGAAAGATACTGTAAAATCTCCACTGTAAAACCCCACTCCAGGGGAAGGTTACTGCAAAATCCCCATTTCCTCCGGATCAGCTGAGATTTGGGAGGCAGAGAATAAATGGGGACAGGGCCAGTCAGAATTTCCAATACCGGTTCTCCAGAATTGGTCAGAACCTGCTGCAACCTACCTCTGGTCCAGGCTAACCCTTTTCTCCACAATTGCCATAATCTATTTTCTGTTTTTAAACTGAAAATCCAGATGACATGGTGATAAATCATTACTTTCCATTTGGCAGAAAAAGTGATCAACTTCTCTTTTGTTATCTATTAGTTATTTTGCCCTTTAGAAAAGAGGGTGAGAAAAATATGGAAAGAGAGTAGGAATTAAAGCATTGCCTCCTGCAAGGCACAAAAGCTGGAGGAAATGTGAGGCAGCTCATCCCCAATGTGCTGGATGTGAAGCAATAAAAAGAGCATAATGTGCAAGTACAACACCATTAACATAAAAAAAATGCTGAATAGGGCAAGTTGTGAAGTTTCTCGGCCCCTGGGGAAGGGGTGATATAATACATGACTGTATGAATATAAACAATATATTAAGCATTCTGCAGAATCTGTGTTAATCCAATTACTTCTGAAAGTCCAATGCAACTTTAGCTTCTTTAGGATCACAAATGGTCTTCTAATAGTCAAAGTAGTTGCAGCCATAAGCACTTCAGTCTGTGAGACTCCCCACCCCCCATAGTCACCCATTTTAATTTTCCTTCTCAAGCTGGGATAGACAGCCAATATTATAGGAGGAGGACCTGGGCATACTTTTAAATGTGTGGACCAACTCCCAGAATTCTCTATCCAGCAGCACCATTGCTGAGAATTCCAATAGTTCTATAAGAAGAATGAATTAGGACTTAAAATGATATAATGAGGCGGAAACCACAATAAAACCAACAAGATTGAATGCAAGATAAATAAATATGACCTTCTATGTTTAGTTATAAAGATAGTATAGAATTAAAAGGGAGGTGCCGGGGGAGGGGAGTGTTGTGACTCCGACCCCCAAGCCCGTCTTATTGGAGGGAGAAGACTCCGAAAGTGAAGGAGAGGAGTTGGCAAGGCCTCCCTCTCCAGGACCCTCCTCTCTGGCAATGCCTCAGGTATCTCCCAAAGGAGAAGAGATAGGCCAGGAGCCAGGCATCTCCAAGCAGCCACAGTTAGACAGCGACGGGGGTAAGTTTTGGCTGGATCCCCGCCAGCATCGGAAAGACAAGAACACGCAGCAGAGAAGGAGGCATGCCAGAGATTAAGCTGAGTCACTGGACCACACCCCACAGGGGATAAAAGGGGGTGTGGTGGCCATTCAGGCTTTGTGACGGACAAAACTGAACAGCTAGCAAGTCATACTGTGTCTCTGGAACTTCGTTATCTGCCTTCCTTGGATTTATTATGGACTGGACTTGACAATTCTTTGGCTTTGTGAATTTATTTTGGTTTATCTGACGGAGGAGGAACACCTCCCTCTGTGAGTAAAGTTTTTGGCAAGCAGCTACTGGGTTGCTGCCAATTCTGTTATCGAAGGAAATTATTGTCTGCAAGTTTATTTTAACTCCTGGCTGACTGTGTGTATGTGTGAGACGGGGACAGAACAGGGAGGAGAGAGTACATGTGTAAATGTGTGTTTTCCCCTTAGGCTGATAGTAACCAGCAGCAATTCTAAAGTACCCATATTTATCGGAGTATAAGACACACCTTTCCCCCCACAAAAGAGGGTGAAAATTTGGGTGCGTCTTATACACCGAATGTAGCCCCGCCCAGCCTCTCAAACGGAGGTTTCAGAGGCTGAAAAAAAAGCAAAGCGCAGAACTCACAGCCAACAACCCTGTTGCTAAAGCTCACCTCTGAGAACAGCTGATTTGGGGGTATTCCCAGAGGCCATCCACCCACCAATCAGCTTTTTTCTTATTTTCCTCCCCAAAAACTAAGTGTGTCTTATACTCTGGTGTGTCTTTTTTTTTTTTTATTGAAAAAGTTTTAAAACAAACACAATTTCCCCACAACCCTCCCTCCCAACCCCCCTCCCCCTCCCCGACTTCCCAGAGCAGAACACAAGGTATTTCTATTGACCTTTAACAATAAACTAAATTGCATAACCAATCATCAAACTAACACCCCCTAAAAAAAAATTCTTAACCCCCCATATATAAAATCTTATTTCTTAAACATAATACTTCTAATATCACTTATATAGCGCTTATACAAATAAAAGAAATCATTCATAAGCTATTTGATATTTTTTGGTCTGATACTTATTTTGTATATAATCAATCCATCTTCTCCAGTCCTGTATATACCTTTCTTGTGTGTGATCCTTCAGATATGCTGAAATTTTAGCCATTTCAGCTAAATTAGTTACTTTCAATATCCAATCATCAATAGTAGGCAAAAAGTCCTTCTTCCAGTGTTGTGCTACCAACAATCTTGCTGCTGTTATCAAGTTCAAAATCAATTTAGTCTCTGCAACTGTACAGTCCGTAGTTATACCCATTAAGAACAACTGTGGAGTAAATTTCAGTCTCTTTTTAAAAATATTCTGCATCACCCACCAAATCTTTATCCAAAATGCTTTGATTTTTCTACAAGTCCACCATATATGATAATAAGTTGCATCATCACAGTCACATCTCCAACATTTAGCTTGCACATTAGGATACATACATGATGAAAATTTTGTGCCCATTTAATCATACAATCTTTAACCAATTCCGTCTCAGAATCTATTTCCAATAAAGCATTATACAACCTTTTAATATGCATTTGTTTTTGATCTCTAATTTGTTTTACCAAATTCTCCTCATTTTGCACAAAGCCAGTTTTTTGATCTTCCTTCCATCTAGCTTGAAGTTGACCGTACTGAAACCATGTGTAAATTATACCTTCTTCTCTCAGTGTATCTAAAGATTTCAAATACATTACCCCCCTTTCAATAATAAGAAGCTCTTTATAGTTAATCACCTCCTGTTTTTGTTCTATACTTATATTTTCTATTGCATGTCTAGGATTTGCCCATACAGGTATCTTATAATTTAACTTATATTGATATTTTTTCCAAACCCTCAACAAAGCATTTCTTAATATATGAGCCTTAAATACTTTATCCACTTTTTTGTCATATAACAAATAGGCATGCCATCCATATAACAAATCATAACCTTCTAAATTCAAAATTCTCCCCTCAGTTAAATTAAACCAATCACTAATTTGTGATAAAACCGCTGCTTCATAATATAATCTTAAATTAGGCATTTTGAGACCCCCTCTTTCACGTGTATCTTGCATAATTTTCATTTTTATTCTGGTTTTTTTCCCAGCCCAAATAAAAGTATTAACACCTTTCTGCCATTCTCTCAGATTCTCATCTTTCTTAAGCACAGGTATCATTTGGAACAAAAATAAAAATCTAGGTAAGACATTCATTTTAATTGCTGCAATTCTTCCCAATAAAGACAACTGTAATTTTTTCCAATTTTCCATATCCTTCTGTACCTTCTGCCAAAGGACCTCATAATTGTTTTTGTATAATTTTGTATTTGAAGCTGCTATGTATACCCCTAGATATTTAACCTTTTTAACTATTTCAAAATCTGTTAATCTCGCCAGTTTATCTCTTTCCAGTATAGTCATATTTTTAACTATCATCTTTGTCTTATGTGGGTTAACTTTAAATCCTGATACTTTCCCGTATTGATCAATTATATCCAATATATATGGAACCGACTCTATAGGTTGGGATAAGGTAATAACCAAACCATCTGCAAATGCTCTTAATCTATAATCTTGTTGTCTAATTACAATACCCTTCAGTTTTTCTGAGTCCCGTATCTTGTTCAATAGTACCTCCAAAGTCAAAATAAATAATTGTGCGGACAGAGGACACCCCTGCCTTGTTCCTTTCTCAATTTTAAAAGCCTCTGTTAAACCTCCATTAACTATAATTTGTGCTGTTTGCTGCTGATATATCGCTCTAATTGATTGTGTAAAATATTCCCCAAAATGCATTTTCTCTATTATTTTAAACAAAAATTGCCAGTTCAAACGATCAAATGCCTTCTCTGCATCCAAAAATATAAACGCTGCAGGGACTTGATTATTTTTTTCCAAGTATTCCAGTAAGTTTACGATTTGTCTAACATTATATCTCATTTGTCTC
The DNA here is from genome assembly GCA_022577455.1 of Arizona elegans. Classification (NCBI taxonomy): domain Eukaryota; kingdom Metazoa; phylum Chordata; class Lepidosauria; order Squamata; family Colubridae; genus Arizona; species Arizona elegans. The sequence goes on along the minus strand of JAKOOJ010000001.1, from coordinate 314,304,105 downwards.
CCTTTTATAAACCCTGATTGATCATTATGAATTATTTGTTGCATAACTGGCATTAATCTATTAGCCAATATCTTAGCAAAAATCTTATAATCAGTATTCAGAAGTGAAATTGGCCTGAAGTTCTCAGGTTTAATGGAGTTTTGGTCCTCCTTTGGAATTAGGGTTCTGGTGTGTCTTATAGTCCGAAAAATACGGTATATCAAATCTGACACACTTTACCAGACATGCTGTTGGAGGCCAATCAAAAGTTCCGCAGCTTTTGATTCCGCAGGATCAGCTTGGCATCTATTGGCAATTTTAGTCTGTTATGAGCATGTCCTCTCCTTCTCAATTGTCTGGTTTGCTCTTCCGCTATCCCTTTTTCCTCCCAACCCTGCAGAAAGCTGAAAGATCTGTGGTCTTAAAGAGGAGATTTTGGCTCTTTTAAAGCCCCAACATTCACACGTGTGAAAAGCTGATTATCAGGTTTGTGGAGATCCTACGTCATGAGAACCTGCCTCCTTGAAACTCCGTACTTCCCAAATTCAACTCAACCCATTTCAGTTTCCTTCAAGAATGTACAGGTAGTCCTTGACTTATGACAATTGAGCCCAAAATTTCTTTTGCTAAGTGAAACATTTATGACCTTTCTTGCCACAGTTGTTCAGTGAATCACTGCTTTTGTTAAATTAGTCAAACTGTTAAGTGAATCTGGCCTTCCCATTAACTTTTCTTGTTAGAAGGTCGCAAAAGGTGATTGCATGACCCTGGGACGCTGCAACCATCATAAATATGACTCAGTTGCCAAATGGCTGAATTTTGATCACGTGACCATGAAGATGCTGCAATGGTTGTGTGAAAACCGGTCATAAGTTCCTTTTTTTTTTTGGTGCCTTTATAACTGAATGGTCACTAAACAAACTGTTGTAAGTCAAGGACTATCTGTAAAGAGATTTGATAGAGCACTAAAACTCGTTTCTGTCGTGATTGGTGGGTGATTTCCCACCATCTGGCATACATAAAAGGATGCTGGTTGAGGTATTCTGGGAGTTGAAGTCCACACATCTTAAAGTTGTCATGATTAAAAAACACTGCATTGTATAGTTATGAAAAGGAGAATGACAGTGTAGTCTTCTATGGGTCCGAGAGAAACGAGTCACAGTTATCCCCAATGGCATCTGCATGTCTCGCTTATTTTAACATGGCAGACAAGTGTCTGCTCCCATCTTTGAACCAATGCCATCCAAGGGGACCTCTGGAACGCCATCTCCTTGCTGGCCTTTAAAAAGGCATCAAATGCCTGGCTCTTTCAGCGGCAGCCAAAAAAGCCAACGCAATCCTGTTGCATTAACAGAGGGATACAATCAAGATCAAGTGAGGTACTAATACCATACTAATAGAGTACTGCATCCAGTTTTGGTCACCACACTATAAAAAAGATGTTGAGACTCTAAAAAAAGTGTAGCGGAAACCAACCAGGATGATTAAGGAACTGGAGATTAAAATTTACAATGAATTGTTGGAAGAAATATCTTTCTGGGTTCAGCTCCAAGTGGGGAAAAAGACACTGGAAACATGCTTGGAAAGATGGTTTAATGGTGGACAGGATCACATGGCTTGAGTTCCTGAACAGAAAAGGGGCAAGATACAGCGAGTCCCTGGGTTTTATGCTTTCTCTGGTTTTGAACTTCCTGGGGCCCCAAAAGAGTATCCTGATTGGTTGTCAGACTCCCAGGGGGTGGGGGTCTTAGCTAGCCTTGCTGGCTGATCTAATCTTCCCAGGTGCCATGTGGTGAGTTTCTGTCCTAGATAGGTCCCATTGTGTTAGTTTCTGTTGCTATTGTGTTGCAGATGGGTCCTATTGTCAAAGATTGAGTTTCTGCCTCAGGCCCATTAACAAAGGAGAGGGAGGCAAGAAGGTGGGAGTTGCTTTGTCTTTAAAACATGTTTCTCCATTTCTCAACCAGGGAAACATAATATTCTGCCTTTTTAATATTTCCTAAAATATTTCATTCTTCCAGGAAAGGGGTGGGTGCTAACTTCCTACAGAATGGTTGCAGGAACTGGGCATGGCTGGTCTAGTGAAGAGAAGGACCAGGGGAGACATGATAGCAGTCTTCCAATACTTGAGTTGCCACCACAGAGATGAAGGGTTCGATCTATTTTCCAAAGCACCTGAAGGCCAGACAAGGAATAATGGATGGAAACAGAACAAGGAGAGATTCAACCTAGAAATGAGGAGGAACTTTCTGACAGTGAGAACAATCAACCAATGGAACAGAAGTTGCCTTTGGAAGTTGTGGGAGCTTCATCACTTGAGACTTTCAAGAAAAGATTGGGCTGCCATTTGTCAGAAATGGTGTCAGAAATGGCTGCTTGGGTGGGAGGAGGAGGGCTGGACTAGATGACCTGTAGGGTCCCTTCCAACTCTGTTAATCTGTAAATCTTCCCGCCTGCGCTGGGGGCCTAGATCGTCTCTGCCTGGAGGAGGATACTACTATCCTTACTGCCTATTAAAGAGTTTGCTTTTATTTTTAATTGGCTGGTTTCTGTAAACTGCCCGGAGTATGTAAACGTCTCATCTAAATAACCCGCCTTTTAGAGGTAAATTTAGATGCCCGTGTTGCGTTTTCATTCGACGCATTTGAAGGCTGGGAGAGAGAGCGGGGGGGGGGGGGCGTCCAGGAGAGGCTGAGCAGGCGATTCGCTTACAGAATGGCTGGGAGGGGGGGGCGGGGCGCGACGCTTTTCCTTTCCAGCCGCCGGGGGGCGCCCGATCGCGCGGTCCCGGCGCAATTCGACACCCTGCGCCGAGGGCGGTGCACGGCGACACGAAAGAAAGCAGCGCCTCTTCAGTACTTCCGGAACTCGGTCGGTTCCGCCCCCACCCCACACACCCCGCAGTTTTTCTAGCGAGAGCGGAAGGGGAGAGCGGCGTGCCTTGAGGTCGCCGGCTGAGTCTTCGGAACAGACAGACGGAAGGAGGCCGGTGGGGCCGCTGCCCAAACCGAGAGGTGAGTGGACTTGGCTCCCAGGCGAATGGGCCTTGCCACGTCGCTTTCTTCTCGGCTCACTTTGCGAGCGCCGCGGAGAGACTCCCAGGGCCCCTTGCTGTCCCTTCAAGCCCTCCCGCGGCCGAAGTGCTGCCCGTGGCGGACTAACCTCTCTGCTTTTCTCCCGCAGGATGGTGACGGACGTGCAACTGGCCATCTTTGCCAACATGCTTGGGGTCTCGCTGTTTCTCCTGGTCGTCCTTTATCACTACGTGGCCGTCAACAACCCGAAGAAGCAGGAGTGAGCGAATGACTGGAGCGCCCCCTCCTGACCCCCCCACCCCCCACCCCAAAAGGTAATTCGGCTCCCCTTCTTTTCTGCCCCCCCCTCCACCCATGGATCCAGAGGCAGTGATTATCTCACACCCACCCCTCCTTTTCTTTTGACAGAATGCAGAGCCATCAGCACATGAAGGCCCAGATGCTATAGCTGTACCTGGCTTTGTTGAAACCCTGAAGATAATAAATGATTAGAGAATACACTTCATTTGCTGTATCACACTTGTTAATGTTTGCATCGCTTCCCAGAGCAGATTCCAACCATCAGTCTCTCTTACACACACAACACACATACATCAAAAAGCAGTAGGTTTTCTTTTGTTTTTTTCTGACAAATGAAATTTATTAATAGAAACATGTTATAAGATAAACTTGCTTCAAAAATAGCTTCCAACCCAGTAACCAATTATGTACAGTGGTGGAAATAACATTGAAGGAAGGGTCTTGGCCACCGCTCTGGGCTGTAGTCAGACCAGGAGGAGCTGGTCATGTTATGGTTTCCACGTGTCATACATGCACCTACACAGCTTCTTGCAGTTAGCCTGGTTTGCTTCTTTTTTGAAAGGCACCTCCTTCACAAAAAAACGAATTAGATGGATTTCCAGATTTAGATGAGGATTGCTGGGAAACCTTAAGCCTTCAATGTCTTGTGTAGCTGGCTACAAAAAAAGGATGTGATGTGAGCCCCTTATTCCTGGCAAAGTCTCAAAGTCAGAACTACTGGCTGCTGTCCTAAAAAGCAGCTTTGGTTTAAGAGAGGAGAGGAAGGGGGAGATTGGATCTGGAACTCATCAAGTGCCAACAAGAAGGGTCTCAAGAGGTTTCTTCCACACCAAGGGATGAGTTGGAGTCAGCTGGCATGCTGTGGGGTGGTGGCACTTGAGGAGCTAGAGCACAATGGCTGCAGCTGTTGTGCCCCCACTGGCAAGTCAGGCCTCAGTGCAGAAAGACAGGATCTTGCGGTAGGTGAGTTGGGGGGAATCTGGTCGCCCAGGGAGATGCTGCAACAGAGAGAGCTGGCTCAGAGGACTAATGATGTCAACTGCAGCTATGCTGCCCCAAAGTTTCAATAAGGAGGGTGGCTACTGCCTATACAACGGTAAAGGCGTTGCTTCTTCTTCTTCTGTCTACAAGACAAGGGTTCAAGGGGATGGCAGCGGCTGCAGGTAAGGGTTGCAGCAGCAGCTGGCTTTGCAGAGCTCCCTCCTCCCCATACCTCGTCCAGCAAAACTTTGGGAGGGCACAGAAAAAGTGATTCTTCCCTCTGACTCGTTACTGGCATTTCCAGTTGAAATTCTGTAGGAAGAGAAACAAGGTTGTATCTGTTGCTACTATCTAGTATGGGAAATCTGAGGGATTGTCCAAAAAGGACAAATGGCAGCCTTGGTAACAGTACAGAATGCCCTGCAAAAACCTACCTGGCAAGGAACTTTGTGCTGGTATCTCTGGGGCTGCATATTTCCACACCTTGAGGGAAGAGTCATCACTGCAGCTATGAAATCTGAGTAAGTGCTGGGTTTGTCCTACTGGTCTCCTGCGTATGGGGATTCGGCTCGGCCGAGGCATCAGTATATCTAGACTGCAAGGAAAACACTTGTTGGAAGTTGTGCATCATTGTCAGTCAGTAATAAAGAACCTTAGGAATCCTAAGAGAATGCTGGACAACACTAAGAATATGCACAATTTCTAGATTGGTGTTAGCTTTCTTGCTTACAGATGACTAATATGAAACTCTTCCAAACCTGATCCTTCCATGTTAGTAGGCACAAAAGGGGAAATCGCACCAATCTTTCCACCTCAGTTTATAAAACTACTATTTGTTACCTTCTAGTTGCTATTACCTAGTAGTTTCTGATAATTTTTCATTGTTCAGCCGTCTTGAAAAGTTCTGCATGGAGAAAGAGAAACCAGTTGGGATATTATCGGCAAGACAAGGATTGCCTGTAAAGCCTGTATGTCCAATGCTACCATAGTATTGGTACAGAGGATATTGATAAGAAGTCACTGTGCTAGAGGGGTCCCACGATGTGTTTTTAAAGTTTGGTAATGCCAGACAACTAACAGCCCAGTGATTGATCTCTAGTGTAAGGAAAGTCCTAAACAGACTGGCAGCCCAGGGGGATGGTATTTACCCATGAGATCAAGCTCTGTGTACCAATGTAATCACTGCCTTTTACCTGTAGCAACGCTAGGCCACAAGGTGGAGGCTTCAGCTTCTCAGGGACATGCTCAGTGCTAGCCTTGGCAGTTTTATGTAGGCTGTTGCAGCTGGGTCCTGCATGATCAATGAGAGAAAGGTAAATGAGGAAGGCAATACAAGCTTACACTGAACTCCTCATACTCTGATACTTCTTAGTTGTGATTTGATTGGCAATCAGATGCAGAAAAGGCAATACTAATACCAAAACTCCAGCAGATTTTGTTTCTGTTTGGCCTGTTTGGAGCAATGAGATCCATCATATTTAGTAGGAACAGAATGATATCCCTAACAGAAATGTGGAGGTTTGTTATATCCGATCCCTCAGGATAATATTGGGTTGGCTGTATTGTTTGGGGCAGAGACTTCAGTCAAGATCCAAAGGGACTGGGATTGAGTTTTCATAGAGACTTGCTGAAATCAGGACAGCTGCTCACTTCAGACACATTAATTCCATCACCATGGAACACCATGGAACCACAAACTAGTAAGATGCTATTTAACCTGGCATGTTATGTAATTTCTGCTTATATAATTAGTTTGACGTGTTGACAAAAGGTAAATTGAATAAATTAGTTTAAGTTGTGGGAAAGTATGCAAACACAGCCAAATATTACAAAGAAAAATGTATAAAATTCTTGGCTGGATACTGGATTTCTCAGATGTTTAATCCTTCCTATTCAGGTGTCAAATTTGATGATTTTATATTTCTTTTATCTGCAAATAAAGTACCATCAATATTTTTTAAATGTGACAATTATACACATGGAGTCAAGAAATTGGGAGAGATGCTGTATCTTCCTTCGTGAGCAGTAAAAAAAAAAGTCAATTTCTGGATGGAATCCTTAGAAAAGTTGAAGATAGAAGCAGATTTGAATAAATCTTATTTTCAGTCAAACCAGAATAAATGCAAAAGTTCAATGTTGTATTTTAAAAAACAGAGGTTCATCGATGATTTGCTTGTTTCTTTTTCTCAAATTGCGGAGTCTTTGCTATATACACCCCCATCACTGATTGGATCTAATTTACTGGTTTGTCTATATATATTACTGCCACCTAAGACTAAGCTGATGCAGATTTGGCTCAAACAAGCAAAAAAGCCTCCACGTCTTCTCTCCCTTCCAAGACTTTCAATTGCTTGAGCTTAAATACATATATTACTCATTCTAAGTTGTGTTGTATAAGCAAAAACCTATTTGAGAAATGCTAACGTTTCTTCCAAATGCCATACAGAGTAAGCTGAATAAGTAAAACTGTCCTGGCAGCATATAGTGAACTTTTAAAAATCATGCTGCTTTTACCCACCATTAAAATCACATGGTGTTAGTTCCAGTTTAACTGCAAGTACAAAAACCATTTGAAAGCAGCATTCAAGAATCTACTCAAGAATAACACCCTTCTCTATCTGAATATTTTTTCTTTGATTGGAACAGCTTGAGTGGGTGGATGGGAAGAAGATGAATAGGCCCCTATAAATGGACTAGTCTGCACTGCTCCAACTTCAACGTCAAATATCTCATCACCAAATTATATTTAGTGTCAGTAAACATTTTTTTCCAACCAATCTTGCAAGAAAGAAAAAGGATAGCTAGAGATTAGTTCAAGGAAAGAAGAAACTCCCTGAATTTTCATGCTGTGGCCTATTGTGAGTCAAGTGGTTATGCTTACACTTTAATTACTCAGGTAATATAGGTGCAACTGACATCTAGAAGGAACAGGACAACAGAATGCGACCTGTTACATCACTTACATCTCTTCTGCTGGCATACTTCAATAGTCGGTTTAATTTTTGTTGTAGAGGCACTCTTTGGCAAAGTGGGAGAGGCAAAGTGGCATACAAACCTGGTATGTTGATAGTAGTTGGAAGGGAGCAGGAGCCTAGGCTGGGAGCCAGCTGGAGATGAGAGGTGTTTCTGGTGGAACAAGGGAGAGAGGGTGCCTGGATGCTGCTCACAGCAGCTCGTAGCAAAGTCTGGTGTTGATGGCGTCTCTTCTCCTGAACTCGAGGTTCTAAGTAGGATGAGGGACAAGCAAAATGCCAGCTCTGAAAGGTCTTGGTATCACCATCCCTTAGGTTCTACTTATTCCATTACAGAAATTACCTATGCATCATTCCTTCAGTGAAAGCTTATCTACAGTAGCATAGGAAGATGAGAGGATTCTGTTACCTTCTTGTCAACTAAGGCCAATTCCATTGTTTCAGAGTGCATTGTACTATAGACCATCTGTCCTCAACCTTTGTGGAACCAGGAACCGGTTTCGTGGAAGGCAATTTTTCCATGGACCGGTGGGGAGGCATGTTTTTGCATGCAACCTAGATCTCGTGCGTGAAGCTTTGCTCGTTTACCCACTGCTTGAGTGGCCTAGTTCCTAACAGGCTGCTGGCCGGTACTGGTCCACGGCCCTGGGGTTGGGGATCCCTGCTATAGACAATTACACTATGACAAAAAGGAGAAGTGATTGCATACTTAGTGCTACTGCAAGCCATGGAAAATATAGCTGCAATGTGTGTATGTGCATGGGCACATGCCCAGACAAATGTACAAGATTAGGACAGGCTGTCCTGATATTTTCAGGAACAAGACAGAATAAACCAAGGTATTACTGGAAAGCTCAAGTTTCAGAAAAACTGACATTTCATCCTTGCAAGGATGTCAATTTCTTCTGCCCTCCGCCACATGTGGAGATTGGTGCTTATATTGTACTGCAGGCTCTTGAGTCTGGGGAGTCTGTGGGCCATCTTCACTCTACATTACAGTCAGCGGAGTGTTGCTTGGGGAAGGGAGTCAGTTATAGAAGGTACAGACATATTTGCTGAGAGACACAAAATGTAAGTTTATATATATTCACTGACTCCTTCCTCCTTAAGACCTGTCAAATGTTGACATATTTCTTTTGCAGCAGTAGCAAGTAAAGATGCCAAGAAAGTAGAATTGCTGAGCATTTGTCCTCTCTGTCTAAGTTTTACCAACAGAGTTTAATTGACACAATGATGCATTCACATAACATATTCAACACTGTTACCGAAGTAACCCATCATCTGGGTTCATTTAATACACTAAACTACAAATTATCTTATGGTTATATTGTTTGTCAATGCCAGGCAGAATAATGTTTATATACTCAAATATTTGTTTTCACCCAAGAGAAAAGATCATGAGTATGGTATCCATCCACTGACTGGGTCACCTTGGACCTTACCTGGTTTCATATTAAGGAGGTATTTGTAAACATCTAGTATGATACAGTTTGCTATCCCTCACTATATATCTTACCGGTAGGGATTTAGAGCTGAAGAATTCAGACTCAGATCCTTGCTTTATGAATTGATCACGGGTGTCAAATTCGCGGCGTCACATTGTCGTCACATGACGCTTTGCAACTGTTTTCCTTCATGGAGCTGGGGTGGGCATGGCCTGCGTGTGACACATCCGGCCCATGGGCTGCCAGTTTGACACCCCTGCTCTTGATGAACTTTATCCCCCCTTAGTTTAATAAGTTATACTGAGGACAAAATTTATTGGCACAGACAGCTAAAGCTTCTCAGTAAGGTGAAATCAATTAATACAAAACAACAGCCTGAAGGTTTGGAACAGTGTATCTCATGATATACTCATGATGTACTGAAAAGAGGAGGCTCCATAACCTTTTTCAAAGTATCCAACATATTGCTAGAGAACATCATTTTCCTGCAGTTGTCTCATGAGGCAGTAGTTCACAACTTATCAAGTGACATCTCTGTCCAGTGCTATATGCAAGTACCACAGAGGCCATCTGAAGTCCGTGAAAGGGGTCTTGGATTGACACAGGGGAAACTTCTGCAAGATTCTTGTACGTGTTTATTTCAAAAATTAAGAAATAACGTTCTTTTAAGGCTGCCTCTTTCCACAGCACATCCATTCCCAGATCCATCTGAATGCTCCCAGCACAGATTCGTTAGGCAGCTTACCTCGCACAAGGGCCAGCACCCTTGAGGCACCTTTCCGAGGGCTCTGCCCCAACCCCACAGAGGAGGCAGGGGTGTGAGAGGAGCTGAAGGTGAAGCTGGGTGAGATCTTGACCTGAGGGGTAGCTTGTTGATTGACGCTACCATTACTGAAGCTTCTGGCCCGGCAGAGAGAATTCTCTGAGCTGGAAGCAGAAATCCCACTGGGAGAAAATATAAAAGAAAAGAATCAGAGACAGGGCAGCTCTTTCCACAATGCCCCTGGCAAGAGGTTTTTTTTTTTTTTTTTTTTTTTTTGCATCTGCGATATAAAGACTTATTCTAAAGTAGTCCTTCTGAAACCTTTTGCATGGTGTTTAAGCACAATGTTCTTTGTTCCTATATACAACTGTTACTGTTAGTCTATTCCTCTCCTACTCACCTCCTTTCTCTTCCCTTTCCTTCTGAAAGGATATTAAACCTGGCTCTTTATCCAGGCACTGGGATAAGAGCTTAAGGAGAGTTGTTAGGGCACCCTGGAAAGTTGATTTTTGGTTTTTAGTTTTTATATATTCTTATGGTGTTGTTGTTTTTTTTAATTTGATTTATATGCCGCCCTTCTCCGGAGACTCAGGGCGGCTTACAATGCGTTAAGCAATAGCCTTCATACTTTTGTATATTTATACAAAGTCAGCTTATTGCCCCCACAAACTGGGTCCTCATTTCATCTACCTTAGAAAGGATGGAAGGCTGAGTCAACTTTGAGCCTTGGAGAGATTCGAACCAGCAGTAACTGCAGGCAGCTGTGTTAATAACAGGGTGCTTAGACCACTGTACTATCAAGGCTTATTATAAGCTGCCCAGAGCTGTTTTAAAATGATCAGACATATAAACCAGAAAAAAATTAACATAAAATAAATTCTCTCAGCCCAAGTCATCTCACAGGTTGTGGGGGAAATAGGAGGCAGAAGGCATATTAAATATGTTCATCACCTTTTTTTACAACTCTGTAACTCTTAATTCAGGGTAAAGTCAGAGCAACTGAAATGGGGCTGAAAAAAGCTAAACCTAAAATGAAATAAAATATACAGTGACAGCGAGTTTGATGTGTAGTTATAGATACCAGGCTAGAAACTGGGAGACTGGGTTCTAGTCCCACTTTAAGCACAAAGCCAAGTAGGCAACTGGGGTGGTCACTCAATCTCAGTCCTAGGAAGGAGAGGGCAAACCACTTCCAAAAGGTATTGCCAATAAACGTCAGGGAGTTATCCAGGCAATCACCAAGAGTCAAAAGGAATCAGATACAAAACAAAATACAAAGCAACATATCTGTTAACGTTATCTGTTAACATAGGATAAATTTGCCATGTTTCTTAACTGTAGTTACATTAATTTTATTGCTAAAAACTATATTGCAGTGTTCTCTCCAGTGTACATATTAGAAGAAAATAACACTGATCACATATAATCCTTTCCTAAAACAATAGAAGAGAAAATAGCACTAGAACAAAGTACCATTTCTTTGTTCTTAGGCCCTTTTCTCTGAAATCTGAATGGAACTGTTCTTAAATTAGAGGAAGAGGCATTCTTCCAAACTGAATATAAATGAGTGGGGATTTTAAGTTTATCATTTAACCTTCTCTTTTCAGAATATTAGCCTTTTTTCTATTCTCCTTCCAGCCGTAAGAAGGATCAGAACTGCAAGGTAGTATGTGCAATTTCAAATACCATAAATACCTCTTCTCTCAAAATTATTTTTCTAAAAAGCTTTTGTGACAAAATAATCTACCAGTAGAAAGATTCTATTCTATTCTGAGGACTAATTGAATGTAACACAAGGGAAGGGTATAATAACCCTCCAGAATGCAGGTATTTTATGCAGGCAGATATACTTTCTATGCAGCAAAGCTTCAAATAAGTAGACTGCGGCAATCCAGGACTAAATTTTCAGGGAAAGATTTGTGGAAAACAATCCTGAATTCCTACAGATAGTCCTTTGTCTATCCCAATTGAATTTCCTATGAGCTTTACTTTTTTCATTGAACCTACATCCCCATCTGGTTACGTACTTGCCCCCCTTGGGTGGGGTTTTGGTACCCTTCCTCTTGAAGTAGCCTGTCACTCCTCTCATGCTGCGCACATGTTTCAGCATCCAGGCACGCAGATTGCTAAGGCAACTGTGTTCAGAGAGGACAATCCGAGGCCAGGGGTTGCATTCTGCCATATCCAGTGCTGCGATTGCTAAAGCCCTTCCAACCTGTATGTGGAGGATGGCAGTAGATTGTTAAAATTCAGGCCTTACTTGTGTTTTTCTGATTGTTTTTAAATCGAGAGCAGGATTCAACAAAAATAAGAAAGACCCCCACGGTAAACAATTACTAAATACAGCCCTACAAATAAAGGGTGATGAGTTTTATCAAAGGCCTCAAATATGGTAATCAGATGTGCTTCCTATACTTATATCATGTTGATCCATGAGCTAAGAAGAGAAAACAATACTGAGGCATCCTGTCACCGGCATCAATTAACCTGAAGATAAGGCCAGCCAATCTCCAGCCTGGCAGGTATAAATTTGTATCCCAATTTCATGATTCCAAATTTCTTTTGTGTATTGCATGTTTGGCTTATATATTTCAGAGAATACACAAAAGCAAAAACTTGGAGAAAAGACCCAGAATGTTGGGTAGAACACTTTAACAGACGTAGTGTGATCTCTGTGCTATTGGGAGAAAACTGTAAATCAGTTTTCCACTTAGTAAAGGCATGACATTGCTCAATTTTCCCAATTTTAAGATAAAGCTAAGGGTTTCCCCTTTCCAGTCATGTCTGACTCTAGAGGGCAGTGCACATCTCTCAGCTGAGGTAGCTAGCATTGTCTGAAGACATTTCCATGGCCATGTGGCCAGCATGACTATACACTGAGATGCATGGAATGCTGTTATCTTCCCACCAAAGTGGTACTTATTTATCTATTTGCATCTGCATGCCTTTGAACTGCTAGGTGGGCAGGAACTGGGGCAAGTAACGGGAGCTCACTGTCACGTGGCGCTCAAGTCTCGAACCTGGGCTGTCAGTTTTCCAGCTGACAAGAACAGTGTCTTTAACTGCTGAGCCATTGTTATGCTTGCCTGAGAATGGATAATCCCAAAGTAAATCACTTTACATTTCACAGCACCAGTAAATCAAAATAAATCATTTACATTTTACAGCAGCATCTGAGCAATGTTCCATCACCTGCCAGCATTCAAGGAGACCTCACAATGAGTTTAGGATGATCAGTGCCTGCCAGATAAATGATTTTTCGTGTGGCTCTACTTTGCAGTCTGTGATGTGCAATTTGTTGGCATCCAAGAAAGAACAGTATCTAAGCAGGCATTTAGTAAACTGTCCTCTGAAGAGCCAGAACAAGAAAGTCTAAAAACACATCCTCAGCACAACTCCCTGAAATGCTGAAATTCTGGGAAACTACCAATGCTTTTGCCATGTAAGAATTTGCCACTTGGCCAACTTTATAGCCCCACAATCCAAAGGCTATGGATGCTTTCCTCTGAATTAATCATGGTATGAGGAGTTGTCTGTGTGTTTAGGGTTTGAGCAAGATAGAGTGATTGTGCCCCCTTGCATATAGACTAAATAAATAGTCCTGAAGGCTCTTTGCAAATACTGATTCCACTTCTCCCTGGATAGGAGGATGTTTTCCAGTGTAGGAGTGTAGACTACTCTTCCACATGTCCTGGAGCATGGTGACTTAATCTAACACTGAATCTGGGGTGGGGGTGGGGTAGCCTGAGATACCTGCTCAAACAGCTCCACAGTGTATTTGGATGGGAATGTTGGGAGAGGAGGAGGCGTTGCCCGTCCATTATCGTGACATGCTGCTGGAACAGTATTGACTGATCTTCCTGTGTTGTAATTGCACTCCAGTGTGTAACTAGGAAACAGATGGAAAAGGTTACCAATGTTAATGCAAATTATGAACTAATGCTTAGTTTTTAATATGACACATTTTGTAAACCTCTGGTAGGTAACTCCATGATGAAAGGTTTCAATACACTGAATTCATAATTTTTTTTCTCCCAAAAGTTGTTACGAGACATTTTCATGCAATAGCACGATTGGTGGAAAAAAAAAAGCTGGTGTTTTTATTATTCGACTATGCATTGGAAAAAAGACAGATTCAGGCACCAAATAATATTATGGTTTACTGTTAGACTCTTGACATCAGAAATGGAACATTCTGCTTGATCTGATTAGGAAAAGCATCCATTTCTCTGCACAGAGCAATGGATTCAACTGGATGATCTTTGCGATCTCTTCCAATTCTGCGATTCCCAAAGAAGCCACCTTTCTTTTATTCTCTGCATTGTATCTTCCATACACCTGGAATAGCATTCAAGCAACAGGAGGAAAAAAAGAATGCCTTTTAAGGGGCCCCAATTATTTATTTTCAACTATTCTCTTTGCAGTGAATTTTAATCATGTGCTGAAATCCAAGCTCTGATTTGGGCAGTTAATTATTAGTAGTTAATTCGGCTAGATTGAGTGTACTCATGGTTGTTGCTTAGCCTTCTTTTTCTGTATTCCTCTTTTTCCAGTAAGCTTCTTTTTATAACTAAATATTTGGCTTGACTGACTTAAAAAAAAACAGAAATTTTCTTTAATCTTTCTCATCTGCCAGGTCATAGTGCTGTATAGCTGCCACTTGTATTTAACATTGATTTGTTAAATTCTCTGCCTTCTGGATTTCTCAGAGCTGGGCCTAAGAGAGAGGTCTTAGGTGGAAAAGCTAAGAACACCTGAGATAGACAAATTAGAATGTATCAGAAAAGTCACCCTAATGTGTAGCAATCTATTATAACTCTGGAAACTTAAGGAGCCTGGCTGAGAATTCTGGGAATTGAAGTCCACACATATTAAAGTTGCAAAGTTTGAAAACACTGTAACAACCAAAATGCTAATGAAAAGACTCTTGGCCTCATGTTATTCCTAGATGAAAAAGAGATATGCTGGTAGCACCAAAAGGATTAGCATGAAATTATCCTAAACAATAACATATGCCTCTGCTCAAACATGGATTGCTGTCATATTTTGTTAGATAGAACTTATTTTTTATACAAAGCCAAATGTTTATACAAATTCTAGCCTTCCTTTGTAGGCCAACTATTTAGCTCTGGGAAATTCACTCCATGGTACTAGAGTTATTACATATGCTACCAGGATTCCCTAATGAGCTTCCTCTCAACAGTTACTCCACTTGTGGGAATTTCTTCTCTCCGGCTTCGATTTGATCTACCAGATTCTTAAGGTTGCAGGAACTTTGTGGATATTGGAGATTTGGAAATGGGAGAAAAGGAAGACCTACAGAACCAGTGGTTGTGATCATGAGGCATATCTCATTGAAGCACATACCTGTGAATGATGCCTGAGGCCTTGTAAATGGCCACACGCCCACTGCCCTCTTTTGATTGTCCATCCCGCTTGTCTTTAGCATACATATTCTTCTCTGAAAAGTTGCACCCCGTGAAATCAAAATGAGCAGAGTTCAAGGAGATGAGCTTAGGAAATAGCATATTTTCAACCTGTAAAAACAATTAAGAGACTGGAGACTCAAAACAAACACAGTACATGAAATGTTCAGAAGACTGTGTGCTATGGTCAAACAACATCATCAGCATGGAAGTTATAAAACAGAACCAACACACATAGGAACTTGACATCATCTTTTGGTCTGAAAGGCACCTGAAGAAAATATTTAGCACTTTAGTCAGAGAATCTCAAGTTGAGTCTTCTGTAACCCTCCAAACCCAGTCCTACAAAGAAGTTAACTAGAGAGAAAAGCAAGAGGGGCATATATAAAAACATCCCTTTTGTTTTGTCCCTGAAGCCACTTCATCTCTATCTGTAACATCCTTAAGTAAGTCTAAACTCATCTTGGAGGAGCCAAATATGGGACTATTTTACCTGCCTCTAATCCCTTCTGCCCTGCCTTTAGGATTATACAAGCCCAATACTGCCTGTGTTGTCCAGGGCATTACTAAAGGGGCCAAATAATTCTCACCTGGCAGTTCTCATCAGAAATGTTGTTCCCATACATGAAACAGCCACGCTTAGAGGCATGTCCATGCAGATCAACATAGTAAGCCAGACCACTCTGTTGAGGTGGGATGGTTTCTGGGGCTGGTGGTGGAGGTTTCTCAACTTCATTCTCACAGTGCTCAGATAACAGTTCTTTTGAAACGATCCAGACATCAGAGTCATTGCTTCCTGGTACCTCTGAAGCCTCAAGGTCCTGAGATGAGGTGATGCAGGAATCTCCGGAACAGTTGCGAAGGTTGTTTGTTTTCTCCAGCTCAGAAAGAGGGATGTCTTCGCTATGGGAACATTTGCGTGTACAACGTTGATTGGCTATTTTTGTGTTGAGTGGAGGGACATAGGTTCGCCAATCAGGAGAACCAGGCTGCATCCGGCTGTGAACATGGTGATAGAGCATGACAGCCTTGGCCCCATACACAGCAGGATGCAGCTCTGCATCAGGGTTCAAATACTGACGATTCAGATTAACTCCACGAGCGTCTGTCCTGTGGGAAGCAGAATAAAACATGATGAATGGGACTGGGCAAAGATGTCTCTTGTGGATCTTGAACACAGCTACACTATGTATGTATATATGTATGTATGTATGTACCTATGTATTTCCTACTTTTATTATTTTTACAAATAACTGAAGGTGGTGAACAAATTAAGACATTCTTCCACTTGAGAAAGAAGAGAAATTGCAACTATTGTTTTCTGCATAATGTGTAACCAATATTGCCAGGTCTCACATTATTTACAGACTGCTCACTTAAATATGTATCCTAGTGATCCAAGCAGCCCTTGTCCCCTCCACATATGAAGCTGGGAGGCAATTATAATGTATCTATGAATCAGAACAGACATTGCTGACCATCAAACTATCCTAGTCAATGTTTTCTGCTCATTAGCTCAGTGATTTGGACTCACAGTCTCACAGGCTCAGAGATTTGGACTGGCTGTTGTTTTGAGAGCAGAGCAGATATTGCTTGATAAACTCAAGGATCTCATGCGAATACTTCAAGTCTTAGATATTAATCTACTACAATTCCCTTATAACTGGAGGAGGGCAAAGAGGAAAAACAAGGATCTACTCTCTCTCCACACTTATTGGCCTTAGCCAGTTTTTCTTTCTCAACCCCCAAGCAATAGTAATCTGCTGTAGAAGCGAAATGTGGATAGATTACAATCAGCCACAAGGAACCAGAGCTTCTTCCTGTCCAACACCCATCCTCCAAAGCCTAAATGTCTGCACGATATTTACCGATAGTGTCCTCGCATCACTCCATCTGGATTTAGCATAGGGATGAGCTTAAAGACAAACATACGACGCAGCATTTGGGCCCGAGGATCCTCCTCTCTCAGTATGAATTCCAGGAATCCATTGAACACAAAGCTAGAGGGTGTTTCCCCAGGATGTACTCTGCTGCTCAGAAAGAATACCTACCACAGGGTGAGGGGAGTGGGGGGAGGTCAGGAAGAGGAGAAATGCAAAAGTATTAGTGATTTTTCAAAATTGGAAGCTTTCTAGGTTTTCTTAAAGACCGCAAGCCCTAAAAATATTTTTGTTTCCCATCTGTTTATGACATCATAATTATTATACCAGTATACAGTACTGCTTTAGTGTTAAGTTTTAAGAACAGAATTAAAAAGAGAGAACTCCTACCAGTATCTTCAGGATCACTCTAAGATACAAACAGAAAAAAGGAAGAGAGAAGCAAAAGGAAATAGTTTGAATCCTAAAGTTATTGGAAAAATCGTTTGAGCAGGATGAAGTTTTCAAAAGCAGGCATTGCTAAAAACAAATAGAAACTCATAGACCACCAGAAGAACAAAGAATGTAAAAGAAAAACGGTAGAGAGAAAAACAAATAAGCAATTACTAAGAAGATTTTTTTCAATTAAATGAGGAAGAGACAATTAGAGCAGAAAAAAGCAATGTGAAATATGAAAAATCGGGGGGGGGGGAATCAGATGAAAAAATAGAGGAAGAGCAACTAGAAGAGAAAGCAAACTAAGGGGAAGGATTATTTTGATTGATGTAGACAAAGCAATGCCTCGGTAATGTCAGAAGACACTTGATGGTTTATCCCACATTGAAATGAGGATGGGCAGTCACAACTGCCTTCCTATCTCATCCATAGCAATTGTATACCTATGGCTCTTTCTAAATAACTGATTACATGACAACCACTTCAGCAGCTTCTACAGCAGCATTTTCTACATCTCACATGCATCAACTAACTTACTCTCTTCCCCACAAAACAGTGTGGTCGGGGTGTGTTCTTGTCCGGAAATAACTTCTCGAGTCGAGCCTCCCGTGTCTCCTGCATGCCATGGCATGATGTGATGGTGAGCAAGTCAACACGTAGCTTATCCAGGGAATAGCACAACAATTCCCGATGATAATAGATGGCATCCAGATAGCTGGAGATTAAAAGAATAGGCAGGACATTTCAGTGTAGTGTGGTTTCTAATTTACTCCAACAGCACCACCCTTTAATTCTGTCGAAGGATACTCATACTGACTTCTGCCTCCTCCCCAAAAAGAACTTCACACAAGTCCCCCTACCCCCACCCAATAATCTTATTTTAAGGATTTTACTTTGGAAGAGAGAGGAAGGAACGTCTAGAGAATTCTCTCTGTTGCCAATTTTCATTCCTTATCTTTGTCCATTTTTCTGTTGGACTTTGATCCAAGAATCATTCCCACTCAAGCGGAACTATTTCAGCTATCTGGGCCAACTTGTTATCCTTGTGCAATAAAGAGCCATTCCCACAGTTTTCTATTGGGTGTTCTGAAAACTGATATGAAGTAGAAGACCAGAGGAACTTTCTGGTAGTCTCAGCCTTTCGATAGGCCCTCATTTTGAGATAAGCTTATTTCTAAAAGAGATGAAAGAGGGAAAAACTGACCATTTAGATCTTGAAAAATTCTCCCAAAGCATATCAAATTATTTTACAAAGGCTGTCTGGGGGCCCGACGAAAAATCTTGCCCATCAGCTACCTCCCACTTGAGATCAGCTAGGCCTGGCAAGGGAATCAAAGCAGTCACTTACGGTGTACCCCTGGGTGGGGCCGCCTCCTTTTTCCCTTTTCCACGTCCTCCTCTAGAGTACTTTCTTGTTCTGTGGGTGGTGGAGCGCGGCTTCCCCTCAGCTTTTCTAGAGTCTGCGCCTGCCCTCCGACTAATTGTGCCATAATGTTGGACACTAGTTTAGATGGGCAAAGAAGGGTCTAGCTAAGTTTTTCTTTTCCACTTCTCCAGACCATTCCCCCAGCCAAGTCCTCTTCATTAATTCAATCTTATCATCCCAGTTTCTTTGAATAAACAAGCCCAGTTGTTTCCAAAGAGACAGAGAAATAAGAAAAACCAAGTAAAAGGCAAGAATTTTATCAAAATGTGTTGGAAAGAATAAGGTTAATATGGTGAGGAATTTCTTTCCATTTAGATATTTCATTTTCTTTATCCTCTTCCCTAGAGAACCAGTGTAGGATCACAGAGATTTTTAATCTGAAAGAGCTATTTTTACCTTTTTATCATTGCCATAGCTGCAAGTACATTCAACAATAGGAGACAACAATGATTGAGGAAGAATAATTAACCAGTAAGAACACAATCTCATCATGCTCCAGAAGAATTCCTGATTGTCATGTATTTATTTTAAAACATTTATACCTATTCTTTATTTAATATAGCTGGATACCCATGCTTTGCTACGAAACTACGTGATGGGGCTTGATAAATTGACACTTAAAGCTTGAAAATTAATGAGTAGTTACAAGCAACCTCTCGTCTCCCCTTCTCTCCCTGAGCCTTGCCCCACAGAATCCTCCCCATCCTATCCCCTTCTCTCCCTCAGGCTTTCTAGCCCCTTCTATCCCACAGGCTTACCCCACAGAAGCCTGTTCTATGCTATCCCGTTCTCTCCAGAGTTATTTTCAAGTTGGGAGGGGGAGTAGAATGTCTAACTAACTAGCATCAGAGCGTGTTAATAATAATATAAGAAATACTAATGATCTGATGGTCATTTCGAAAAATCCTTTCTTAGTGAGCACCTAGAAGCCAAGAGGAACATACGTGGCAAATTTCAAGTTTGTAAGCTTTATGGTTCTGGAGATTTCATGATTATGGTGTGAGTGGTTTTCGCTTTTATATATATAGATTATCCACATTATCCAACAGAAAATGAAGCAGTAAAAATATAATGAGACTATTTTAGGTGACAGGCAACAGAGGGGGAAATGATCACAGTAGAAAGTAATGCAGATAAAAACACAGAAGAGTAAAACTCCTCTCCAGCAAAATGTTTTGAAACAAATATGTTTTAATGCCAAGAAAAAGAGAAGGGGCCAAATAGATCTCTTTGGGAAAAAGTTGTAAAACATATCTGGCAATCATTCCTTGATACAAAGATGGGAGAGAACCCAATGAATAGCAGAAAATCCATTCTGTCCAATAAGAAAGAGGATATTCTAAGAAGGGGCTTCTTCCACCAAGGAAATAGTTTTGCATGCATATTCTGGGGCTAGGCTCTCACAACACATTTAATTTGGTCACTAATTAACCCATTAACCCATTTTGGGGATTTGTAGGATAAACTGATACACCAAACTGAATGGAATACAATAGCAATAAACAAATGAAAATGAAATAAGTTTAGCATGTACAAATGCAACCACTAGCTTTTTAAATGACCTGGTTGGAGGTGCTGTTCTTTGTATACACCTAATAATTACAGATGAATCTGATCTGCCATACTTTTTCTGTAATAAAGCTTCATTTCTGACTAGAACCTGTATTGTATTTAATTTGAATTGATTTGAATTGAATGCTTTATTGACCAAGTGTGATTAGACACACAAGGAAGTCTCTGGTACAGATGCACTTAGTGTACTTACAAGGCAACAGAGGATAATAATAATAATAATAATAATAATAATAATAATAATAATAATAATAATAATACCATCACCATCAATAAAAGGGGGAAGTAAAGAAGATAATAAAAGGAATAAAAAATAACACTACTGCCACACTCAATGGGACACACACTCTATTTAGAGAAGAGATGGCCCTGCTTCTATAATTGGCTTTTATAATAATAGACTAGGACTTTTAATACTGATGAGCCAAGCCATGAGATGCCTGTTCTTAAATGGTGATTCAGGGACAGGACTGTAAGTCACTGATGCAGCAGAAGTTTTGCATAAAGAAGATGGCACATTAAAGCCTTAGCAACTCCAATAGGATTGGAAAAAATGGTCTGAAACCATTTAGAACATTCCCACTCACTGTAAGTAACACCAAATTGGAGACACCCTTGGTTAGATTCAAGAGAGGCACTTTTTGATATTCATATGAGCAGAAAAACACTCTTAACTAACAAAAAAAATATTAGATTACCTAGAAGCATATACACAAAAGCACTTTCCAGGTGGCTCTTGATGGCTTTTTTTGAGAGCTGAATGACAGCAAGGATATTCCAAACCAAGCAAGACTCTGGTTATATGTATTATAAGATAATGTCCATTTCTGACATTTTGCATTACTTATTTCTTTTTGGTATCCCTGCATATCTGAGTTTAGGTTCTGGGTTTAAGGAGAATTACTGTAATAGAGTTATTTTGTGCTAATAGACAGGAAATAGGAAAAAGCTTAGCATTCGGTATCTAGTTGTTTATTCAATTTATATATAAACTGCCTTCACACACACATGATCTAAAAGATATGAATGACTGATGTAACACCTAAAATAGAGTCTATAATAACTCTTGCTTGGACAGAGGATCCATTTTTATGCATACTAGAAACTCACAACAGTAAACAAACATGAGGTGGAAAAGTTTGCTCAACCATCCCCAAACCTAAGCTTGGTGATCAAGCTAGTACTATCACAGAGGAAGGCTTGAATATCACCAAGACCCAGTCTGAACAGAATGATGTTACCCACTTTGTTCCCAAATGGTTCCTTCTTCCTTATTGTTTACACAGGTAACTCCAGGTAAAAAATCATGTGTATATATGCTTAATGCACAAAGTATTTCTCCTAGCTGACTCTACAAAATATAAGACTTGCTAGGAAGGGAATGGTAGCAGTGTATGGAAACTAGAATTACCTGCTAGGAGAGAGATGTCTGCACTCTGCAAAGTGGGCATCCAGCTGTGTCAGCATGTCCTGGCATTCTGTGTATGAAAAGGGATAGCAGAAGGCAAAGTATGTGGTGGCTCCTCGACAATCCAGGAATCGGTGCACAAAAGATAGGACAAACTGAGTCTCCGCCATCTGCATGAGTTAAAATGCCCAAGGATGATCTCCAGTATAAGTTGAAGCATTACAGACAATTTAGGACACAAATAAACACAACGTTCTTCCCAGCCTGCTGCAATTCTGGTTTGCACAAGATCCTTAGTTTTTTAGTATTACCTGGATCAGATGTTCAGCTCTGCCAGATATATCACTGCTTTTATCATCCTAACTAACACAACACAACCCACTTTTTGTGATATGTTAGGCAAATAAGCCAAAAATATTGTTTGCAACATGATGTTAAAATAAGGATCTAGACAGACTGTGATATGTAGACTAAGTTCTTTATTCTTTTGGGCAGTGTACGCACATGAATGAAGGCAAATATACCTGTCCTAGCATAATGTTGCAGGATCCAATCTGAGTTGGTCACTGGGACCAGAGATTTAGTATTTCGAGCTTTCGGACTCATGCTGGAGCCCATCCTCCGGGAACTTCTCTCTCACCAGAATGTGTGCTTTGGGCTATTCTTTGCATAGTATTTATGTAGTGTCTGATTATGTGTGGCTTCTAAAATAATGATCAGAATAGGCTTCTAAAGTAAAGTATCTCAGATGATAGGTTCAACTCTTCTATTGCTGGCTACACACAACTAGGTACCACATACAGTTGCAAGAAAAAGTATGTGAACCCCTTGGGATTACCTGGAGTTTTGCATGAATTGATCATAAAATGTGCTCTGAACTTCATCTAAGTCACAACAATAGAAAAACACAGTCTGCTTAAAATAAT
The DNA here is from genome assembly GCA_022577455.1 of Arizona elegans. Classification (NCBI taxonomy): domain Eukaryota; kingdom Metazoa; phylum Chordata; class Lepidosauria; order Squamata; family Colubridae; genus Arizona; species Arizona elegans. The sequence goes on along the minus strand of JAKOOJ010000001.1, from coordinate 314,281,557 downwards.
ATTACACAAACATTAGATGTTGCCGTGGTTTAATGGAACATAACATGTAAACATTCACAGTGCAGGGAGGAAAAAGTATGTGAGCCCCTAGCCTAATGACTTCTCCAAGAGTTATAATTGGAGCCAGGAGTGAGCCAACCTTGACTCCAATCAGTGTGATGATATTGGATGTGTTGCTGACAGCTGTCCTGCCCTTTAAAAACACACACCTGTTTTGGGTTTACTGGTTTCAAGAAGCACTGTCTGTTGTGAACCATGCCTCGCAGAAAAGAGCTCTCAGAAGACCTACGATCAAGAATTGTTGACTTGCATGAAGCTGGAAAGGGTTACAAAAGTATCTCCAAAAGCCTTGATGTTCATGTGTCAATGGTAAGACAGACTGTCTACAAATGGAGAAAGTTTAGCACTGTTGCTACTCTCCCTAGGCGTGGTTGTCTTGTAAAAATGACTGCAAGAGCACAGCGCAGAATGCTTCATGAGGTAAAGAAGAATCCTAGAGTGTCAGCTAAAGACCTACAGAAATCTCTGGCACATGCTAACATTTTTGTTGACACATCTACAATAAGGAAAACATTAAACAAGAATGGAGTACATAGGAGGACACCACGGAGGAAGCCATTGCTGTCCCAAAAAAAATATTGCAGCACGTTTGAAGTTTGCAAAAGAGCACCTGGATGTTCCACAGCACTACTGGCAAAATATACTGTGGACAGATAAAACCAAAATTGAGTTGTTTGGGAAGAACACACAACACTATCTGTGGAGAAAAAAAGGCACAGCACACTAACATCAAAACCTCATCCCTACTGTAAAACATGGCGGAGGGAGCATCATGGTTTATGGCTACTTTGCTGCCTCAGGGCCTGGACGGATTGTTGTCATTGATGGGAAAATGAATTCCAGAGTTTATCAAGACATTTTGCAGGAAAATGTACGACCATATGTCTGCCAACTGAAGCTCCACAGAGGATGGGTGATGCTTTGGGACAATGACCCAAAGCATACAAGTAATTCAACAAAAAAATGGCTTCAACAGCACAGAATATGCCTTCTGGAGTGGCCCAGTCAGAGTCCTGACCTCAACCCGATTGAAATGCTGTGGCATGACCTTAAGAGAGCGATTCACACCAGACATCCCAAGAATATTGCTACACTGAAACAGTTTTGTGAAGAGGAGTAGTCCAAAATTACTCCAGATCGTTATGCAGGTCTGATCTGCAACTACAGGAAACGTTTGGTTGAGGTTATTGCTGCCAAAGGAGGGTCAACCAGTTATTAAGTCCAAAGGTTCACATACTTTTTCTTGCAACTGTAAATACTATGCATAGAATAGCCCAAAGCACACATTCTAGTGAGGGAGAAGTTCTCTGAGGATGGGGTCCAGCATGAGTCTGAAAGCTCAGAATTCTAAGCCTCTGGTCCCAGTGACCGACCCAGATTGGCTCATGCAGCATAAGCACACATGCATTTTCTTATATTGTTAAGCAGTAAGAAGAATCATATATGCAAGCATTTGTGACTCAGCCAAACAGCCTGAAATTAAACCAAGCTGATATTGGATCCTGGAGATGGAAGAGGAGAGAATAAATTTAGTGTATTCAAACTTTTCGAAACATGGAAGAAACAATCCAATAGAAACAAAAAGCAGATATCAGGACCTAATAATAATAATAGCCTTTATTGTCATTGTACATCATGTGTACAATGATATTGGACCTCTTAATCAGCACTCAAGGCTCCCCTTTCTGATGATTAGATACTGCCTTTGCCATTCCTTTTTTATGAAGCCCGAAGTTAGCTCAAATAAATTCACTTTTCTATCCACTCCCACATTTAAGAAAGTCAGGTTCATGTCATGAGTTGTTTCTGGAGGCTATCAGGATACAATAGTACATTTAAGCCCAACCTCAGCATATCTTTCCCCAAAATACATGTTATGCAGATACCTCATAGGCAGGTCGCTCACGAATGCGTTCCCAACGGGGCTTGACAGGTACTGTCTTGACTAAAGGTGTCATTCCCTGGGAATAAAGTTTGGTCTGCTTGTTCATATTCACAATATGAATCTTGATCAACTTGCCAGGCATTCCTCCCCTCACACTAAAGTAAAACCAGGATCTGGGGAAGAAAGAAGAAAGGGGAAAGACAAAGAAGAGTTAGATAACAGCCATCCGTCATTTACACTTCAGATCCCAGAAACTGCATTTCTGCCCAGAAAGACCAGGCACGCTTGGAATTGGGAACTGTCCTTTTCACAGTTGACCTCCATTCCTTTTCTGTTTAAAGAATAAAGTACAGTATATCCAACTGAAAATCATATATTGCTGAGCACACTGTAAGCCGCCCTGAGTCTTCGGAGAAGGGCGGCATATAAATCAAATTAATATATATATATATATATATATATATACACACTTTTCCTGTCTACCAACCTGTATTTTCCCTTTCTCTGGTATTTTCCTATGCCTATTTTAAATTGTGACACCATTGGAGTAAGATTTTGTTATACTGTATGCATATATGCATAATCTATACATGCATGTGTACATATGTGTGTATGTGCATAGATATATGTATCAATATATAAATCAAATTAAAAGTGATAACTTCTGGTCTCTATTCAGAATAGACTTCTAAAGTAATGATCTCAGATGACAGGTGCAACTCTGCTTTTACTAAATGGAAAAGGATAGAAAGCTTGTGTGATAAAAAGAGTTAGGGATAGCTTCCTTGACAGTTCCATTCCTACAATCAGTAGATAAAATAGAAAAATGGACGTAGTTTCAATGGTCCTTTTACCTGTTCCCATTCTCATATTCTGTGTCACCACAATCTGGCTTGGTCCACACATTGAATTCATAGTCTGCAGTGGGGAGGGAGTTGCCAAACATCACTGAGGCAGAAGAAGTATTGATGCTGCCACTGCCATTCAAGCTGTTGTCACCATCACCTTCCTGGTGTTCCACCTTCTCAACATGAGCCAAATTGCCAGAGTCAAATTTGGAGCTGAACAATAGGGCACCACAGCGTATTTCCATCGTAATCTCGATGACCAGAGTGATTTCATCCTCCTACAATATGTTGTCTGAAGTACTTCCTAAAGAACAAAATGGAATGGCGACATTTTTACCTAAAATTCCTCTTTACCTTTACCTATTATATCATACTGATAAGAACACACACACAAAAACTCTTCAGTCAATACCGACTGAGCCCAAGTTTATAAAAACAAACTACTGGATCACAAAACCTATATTCTGAACTTCCTATTAGAATATCATTCAAATTCCTTGATGTGGAAACATTTAACATTTTTTCATTCAATCTAGACTACCAACATCATTTTTGCCAAACCCAGTACTGAAAGTTGGCCCCAAACCTGCCTTTGGAAAGTTGTCGGATTTCAGCAGCTTGAATATAATCTAAATGTCTACAGTCCTTTACCAAAGAAGATATCCAACTTGAGACATAGCTGTCAACAAGCAGCAGGAATCAGACTAATACAAGTTATACTACTTGATTTAACTGGCTGTCAGGCTCCAGATCTCTTCATACAGTGCTAGCTTTAAATTCAAAGTTATTTGTAAATAACTTTGGTTAATTTTATTGGCTTTGGTCTGGAGACTTCAGGAAATACCTGAATTATAATAACTAGAAATACCATGCCTAGATTGATATTTGGAACATTTGGAGTAAAGGGCAACACAAACCTATCAAACTGAAGTAAGTATATTTAGAGAAGTTTGCAATATTTGCAGGATTTTTACTTTACCAAAAAAAAGCAAATAAGGGGAATGTGGTAGTTTAAGAAAATGTTTTTAAGACATTGTTCTCACTCTTTCACAAAGAGCCAGTACAATATACTGATGAAAGTGTTGGACTGGCACTTGGGAAGACACTAAGTGAGTTTGGGACAATCACAATTTCTGAGCCCAATCTCACTAGGTTGGGGGGGGGGGATTAAGGGGGAGGGGAATGCTACATGTAAACCTTAAACTTTCAAATGAAATGCAGGTATAAAACTAATAAATACATGCACAAAATTAAAAGTACAAGAATTGCTGACCCAGTACCCCAGCCAGGCTAAGGCATGTATGCCAAGGCATGTTTAACTTGGTTTCAACACAACATAGTATGCAATACATTATCCTGTAATTTTGAATAATATCAAGGCTCAGTTCACACCTTGCATCAAGCCATAATGTAATTGGTTAATTGTGTGAACCAGGCACAATATTACTCTGGATACCGTTGATTGGGAGATATGAGAGGCTGCTATTGTGCTCATATTCCTGAAGAATGTTTCTATAGTAGAAAACTACATAACGGATATAGTAGAGTAAAAGGCTGTAAAAACAACAAAGTCTGAGCATGTTTTTAGTCAGAGTGGGAGGAGACAGATGAATCCGTAGGGCTATTACTATCTTTTGCCTAATGGCTCAGTGGATACCTGAGCGTCACGCCCCCTCCATTTCCTTCCCGTTCGTAGGGGCCGCCTGCCACATGGAATCAGAAGTCAGCCAGGTAGACGCAGAAGGGCCATTATTTTACTGTCCCCTTTATTCTTTCCGTCCCCCTTTCCGGAACCGACGCTTCGATGGAGAGGCAATGAAGGGAAGGTCCATAAACTCCTATTTTTTAATTGTATATATTGGACACACACAGGTGAGAACAAAAGGGTAACACAGATACAACTATCGCCCCAGTGCGGCCCACTCTCCTCCCTTCTCCCCTCAAATCCACCAACCTGCTCCCGTCGCCGCCGCCAGGGGCACCGGGCCAGGCCAGCCCTACCTTCGGCCGGTTGCCCAGGCAACAACAACGCTTTTTATCATAGGCTATGCTTCTTTAGCTGGAGCAATCCAGCTCCCTATTGGTCCGCTGTACCTCTCCATAGCAACACGACGCACCATTGGCTAGCCGCGTCCCTTCCATGGTGACATGGTCGCTATGGTAGCCGACGGGGCGGGAGCGCCGCCAATTAACTCGTTTTCGTTGTAAAGTGGGTGAAGCCATTGGCCAATCTCACGGGTGGGCGTGGCTTCGGGTAACGTCGCCTGTCTTCTATCTGGCTTGTGAGGTGCTTTCAAGGAAGGCCCGATGGAACGGCGTCGGAAGGGGATTTCCGCTACTCCCAGCCCGCAGGGACCGCGGTGTGCAGAGTGGGAGATGATGCCAATGAAGTGAAAAAAATATTTCAGCGGCCGGGGCGACAGGCAAAACAGATCGAACCAGTCGTCGGCCGGCCGAAAGCGTCCCAGTCGCAGCCTCAACAAAGTCGTTCGGTTGCTCCCCTCAGCGGCTCAGTTGCGTCCCGACTTCCATGGGAGGTGGGCGGAGAGTCCGAAAGGCCCCTGGCAGAGCGAGGTTTTGGCTTGAGCCAAAACAAGCCCCGAGCGATTGATTGACCTCCTGGATCGCTCAAGGAAGATGTCCAGGATTTTAAAATGTTAAAAGTTGCCTCAGGCTGCAATCCTCCTCCTCCTCTTTGCCTTCTGAAATGTCGCTCGTTCGTTGGAATCCCTCCCGTTCGGTGCGGTGGATGTGCCTTAGAGCTGATTTTTCCCATAGTCCTCCCATCCTCGTCCTCGAAAAGCGTTGTCCTTTTGGGAACCGGATCGAAGAACACAGTAAAAAGCTGTAATAAAAAAGATTTACACCATTAATAAGCGGGAAGACCTTGGCTCAAAACCCTGAGGCAATTTTTTTTTGATGGGGGTTTCATCAAAATTGGAAGTGGAGGATGCGGGCATCGATCCCGCTACCTCTCGCATGCTAAGCGAGCGCTCTACCATTTGAGCTAATCCCCCTGTTGTTATAAGTCCCTTTTTCTCTTAGTAAGGAACTATAATCATGAAACACTTCCATTGTAAGGATTTTTTATATACATAATTCAGAATTATGGTTTGGTTTTTGGCAAGCTTTGTTCCTTTTTGGAAATCTATAATTAAGCTGCTCCAATTGGCGAAAAAGGAAGATATTGCCAATATTTGGAGTCTGGAGGGAGTAGCGCAAATATTTCTCAAGTAAATGAGCCCAAACTCTTACATTTAGGAAAAGCTCGACAAGGCTGCACACTGAGATACCCAAACAAGAAACTGCTAGAACTCAAACTGTAAGACTACTTGCACCCAGAAAACCACAAAAGCAGTGGTGGGATTCAGGCAGTTCGCACCACTTCGGGAGAACCGGTTGTTAACTTTCTGAGCAATTTGGTGAACTGGTTGTTGGAAGAAATCATTAGGGCAGAGAACCGGTTGCTAAATTATTTGAATCCCACCACTGCACAAAAGTAATGATCTGTGACAAAAAGATTGCACTTTGTGCACTGTTAGGGCTACAGTAACTGACCTGCAAACCAGCTGAATAATTACTAGATGGCAGCAAAACAATATAGAAAAGTGGTGCCATCCATCATTCATTCAGATTCCTGCAGTTCATACATAGCACAGTAGCTGTTGTCTGCTAGAATTGGGAGACGGATGGGACCAATTCTGGAAGGTGCTCAGATTAAAGGAAAAAATAGTCCTACCTATCAAAAGCAGTATTGTAAAAGACAGATTAGGATAGGACTGCAAGTTAAAATAGGCAGGAAAGTGGAAAGACAACACCTATCCACCTAGATGAGTACAAATCAACGAAACCAGATGGATTACATTCCAGAGTGCTGAAGGAGCTAGCAGATGTGATCTTGGAACCACTGAACCATCTTTCAAAGATCCTGGAGCACCAGGGAATTACCTAAGGACTGGAAAAGAGCTTGATGTGGTTCCCATCTTCAAAAAAGGGGAAAAAAGATAATCCAAGAAACTACAGACTAATCAGTCTGACATCAATACCTAGAAAAGTTAACCAAGCAACAGATCTGTAAACATCTAGAAACAAACAAATCTATTATAGAAGCCAGCATGGGTTTGTTAAAAACAAATCAGCCAGGCAAACTTCATTGCATTCTTTGACAAAATGACTAAATTATTGAACCAGTGAAATGCTCTGGACATTGTGTACTTGGACTTTAGTAAGACATTTGACAGCATAGACCATAACCTATTTCTTGGTAAGATTAAAAAATACAGGATAAAAAAATACAGGATACAGGAAAATACAGCATCATTACCAGATAGATTTGTAATTGGCTGATCAACCAGACTCAACATGTAATCCTCAAAGGAACTACATCTACCTGGAGGGAAGCATGCAGTGGCATTCTCCAAGGTCTTAGCCCAAATGATTTAGATGAGGTGAGAGAAGGGGAACTCATCATATTTGTACACAACACCAAGCTTGGGGGGTGGGGTATAGCCAAAGATAGGCTCAAGAGCCAGAAGGATCTTGACAAACTTGAACACTGGGCTCTATCCAATAAAATGCAATTCAGTGATGAGAAAAGTAAGTTTTTAGGCAAGAAAAACCAAATGCACAGGTATAGAGAAAGTGGTACCTGATTTTATAGCAAACTGTGAGAAGGTTCTAAAAGTCCTAGTGGACAACCTTTTTAAGTATGAGTCAGCAATGTGTGCAGCAGCCAAAAAAGCCAATGCAGTCCTAGGCTGCATCCAGAGGGGAATAGTATCAAGATCATGTGAATACCATTTTATATTGCTTTGGTAAGATCACACTTGGAATAGTACATCCAGTTCTGGTCCCCACAATACAAAAAGATGTTGAGACTCTGGAGTCTAGAGAAGAGCAACAAATATGATTTAGGGACTGGAGGCTAAAATATATGAATCATTGTAGGAAGAGGGTATGACTATCTAACAAAGAGGACAAGGAGCGACAATAGCAGTCTTCCAATATTTGAGGGACTGTCACAGAGAAGAGGGGTCAACTTACTCCCTAAAACATCTGAGGGCAGGAGAAGTAATGGATGGAGACTTATCAAGGAGAGATACAACCCAGAAGTAAGAGGAAATTTCTTGTCAGTGAGAACAATTAATCAGTGGAACAGCTTGCCTCCACAAGTGGGTGATCCATCACTGAAGATTTTAAAGAAAATTGGACAGCTATTTGTCCTGAATGGTATGGGGTTTCCTGCTTGAGCAGGGGCTAGGACTAGAAGACATCTAAGGTACCTTCCAGTAGTGTTATTCTGTTAAAGCAGGGGTGTCAAACTGGCGGGGCCGAATGCGTCACATGGTCACGCCCACCCCAGCTCCGTGAAGGGAAAAAATGTCGTGATATATCACATGATGGTAATGTGATGCCATGAGTTTGGCACCCGTGTGTTAAAGGTTCTAAAAACGCACAATAGTATTTTGGTTCTCATGCACATGGATGCTACTGCAGGTCTTTCTTCCTCCAGCAAGAACAGCATTGAGATTTTTTTCCCCGTAAAATGTAAATTGCATAGCTCTGCAGAAAAGGGAGAAGTAAATAATGACCAAAGGTCATGTCATCACTAGTAAAATGATGTCCTGCTCCAACTACAATGTTGAAGGACTGGATTATCCAAGAGAACATCCTAAAGGAAGAACAAACTAGTTTTAGATCAGGTAGACCAATTGGTTTCAGACGGGTCACTTTTATGCATCTTTATTAATTTCAGGGTGGCTTCTGGTTCAGTATAGCAGAGTTTATTATGGTCCAAGTTGAATAACTCAACAATTACTAAATGTTTTCTGATATTTATTGCTGCCCGAGGGATCTTCCTTGCAGATCAGGACAGTTCTCCACTTAAAATACTGTATACTACTTCCAACTCTTATTCAACTTCTATATTTTTGATCCAAGACAATGCACATTTGTGACCCTAAATTGACAAAAAGACATCTCCCAATTTTGCTATAGGGAGATGATCCTCTTAACTCTATTCTTAAGGCATGTCTGAAGAGGCATTCACTTCTTTGCTTCAACATTGCCAAGAGGAACAGTTGATCAATTATCAAAAAGCCTCAAGATTTTTTTCTAAAAGACCCACAGCCCATAGGTGAACTATCAACTAAATAATATAGCACCTTCAAATATTTTGGGGTTGCATTTAAAGCAAGACGAGTCACTCATGCAACTTATATTGCCCATCTTACACAAGGAGTACCTCAGCCATTTTGTTATTTCATCATATGCTCAGTAGTTCTCTGTTGCCTACTGTCATCAAACTTTTCCAGGCCAAAGCTCTAGCCCAACTTCTAATTTAGACCAGCACTGGGCCAAATAGTAACTTCAGACCCACTAGAGATCAGAGTCATAGTTGCTCAGTTACATCTGGTACTCCTAAATTTGTTCTTAGGTTAACATTCATTCTCATCACAATAGAAACTACAGCATGGATACCAGCAATTAACTTCAATTAAACCTAACTTTTTTAGGTTGCCTCACCTCACTGAGCGATCATTTTCAATCCAGCAGGAAGGAGGCTGCTTAGCATTTTGCCGTCAACTCCCAGTTAATTTATGCACATTATATAAGGACCAGGCCAGAGAACCTATCTCATGCCGCTTCCTGGTTAGACCTGCACAGATTATCCAGTTCTGTGGGAGCCCATCTATATTTATCAGAGTCCTAGTATTTATCTTTATGCATGTCTACTTTTTTCTTTTCCCCTTGAATGTGGATGGACCTTGGCAAAGACATGCTGCAATGCCCTTTCTTCTGGGGCTGATCATAGCCAGTACAACAATTCCTATAACTAGCTGCTTGTGCCTTGTGTATGGAAGAAATAAAATGAATAACACATGTGCTTTACACTGTAGCTTTTATTTGGCCCGATACCAGAATTTACCCTTTTCATAAGAATGTCAAGGCAGTGAGAAATTTTAATATAGACTTATAAGACATTTCGAAAGGGGCAGATGGCATAGACAAACATGAAAGCAAGTAATGTAACCAAATACACTGTCCTTTATTGTACATGACAAGAGCCTCACACAATTGTCATGACCAGGTCCACCATCATAAGCTTGCTGAGCTAAAGGGAGATAGGTGCTGCACAGGACTCACTTTTACAGCTGACTCACTTTTACAATTGAAGTATAAATGCACAACCAGCTTTTCTTTGTGCATCCCAGATATAAGGTATTTGATTACAGCTCCAGTCAACATATTTAGACTAGAAATATACAACCAATTGATTCATGGGTCTCAGAAACCTTGGGGATTGTAGTCCCTAAAACACATTAAAAGTAATAAAGTTACTAAATATACGAGCTGACATATTAAGTATAGCTAAATAAAACCAGTGTCTTTGCCTTGGTGGCATCACTTCTTTGTCTGGAGTATTTTTTGGAACATCACTCAGGGCTCAAAGGCTTTGGCCCTTCATCCAAAAAAGATGCTCCTCTATTCTAGACAATGGGAAGTGTGTATCAGTACATCCAGAGGATAACCAGGAAAGATATACCAACTGGTAGGTAGGAGCAACAGGCCAAAAAGAACCAATATCTAACCTATTATTTCCCCATTGCATACTTTCACACATACAGACATATAAAACCTCTCGGCTGAAAGAGCGCCAATGGCTCGTCAAGATATTTAGGGCAGAGTAGGGTGTATTGGATAGGTCCTACTTCAAAGCTAAAATGGCATTTCCAAGCCACTGATTTAGCTGAAGAGACTACAGCAAAACAAAGCATTGGAGAAGGAGTGAGCATAACAAAATGCCACTCAGACTGCCTGGGAGACTGACCTAGCTTATCCATCCCTTCTTTTTTTTAGTTTCAACTAAGACCAGGAGATGAGGAATATCTGGCCCTCAGCCTCCATACACCTCAGAATTCAGATCTCAGTTTATTTATTTATTTATTTTATTGGTTCGATTTATATGCCGCCCTTTTCCGGAGGCTCAGGGCAGCTTACAGTTGAATGATTTACTGTACCTCATCCAGATTTCTTGCAAGAATAATCTGTCTTGTTTGGGAATGGGGATAGAGACACAAAACCAGAAGTTAAGTGTTGTCAAAAGATAACAAATGGCCCGTCCATGTTCATTTCTAGGTCTACTACTAAAGCTTCATCCATTTCAGACTGCTACACATTCTCAGAGGAATGTGGCTCCCAAAAGAAGAAAAGCCCCACTCTCTCCACATCAGTAGATGTGTATTCCAAAGCGAAGTACCCATCCCAGTTTGCATAATCTGTTCCACAATACAGTAAGGCAAACACATTTTGGGGGAAAGGCCAGGACCCTTTGCTTTTGGTATAAAGAAATCAACATATTAATTGCTTTGAGAAGTGGTAATAGTACAACCTTGAGAAATGTACCAGAAATATCTCAGATCCAATAAAGATGGGAAGTAAACCAATAAGGTAGCATTCACTTTGAGAACCAGACTGTAGGACTGGCTCAAAACTTCAGGGGGCACATTTATGATAAAAGGTAAGAATAAAAGGAAGAGCTCCATATATAAAGTGGTAGGAAGTCACTGACCCAGCAACCAATTTATTTGAGATATTACTGAAAGAGGAAGTGCTTTTCCAAAACCATTACTGGAATACACCTTGCTCTCTTAAAGACTGTTATTACCATTGTAGCCTGGGGCAGTCATATCAAGGAAACAGCCTGCCAACAGCTGCCTGGGAGCTCAGCTAAGAACAAGCCTGACAGCACAGCAAATTGGGAGCTTGGAGACATCTGGTCTGGGAAGCTCTGGGCTTCTGCAACAAGTCAAAGTTGTGCTGTTCTTTGTTTTGATGGTCAGACTAAAGAATAAGCAAATTGGTACATCCTGCTTTAGCCATCCAGAGAGCAATAGCCTAAATTTCATTTTCAGCTTCTGAGGCTAGGATCACTGCTAGTGCCTAGAGATGATGGAAACAGCCCAGTCCTTAATGGCCACAGTTATATCCTGCAGGTATGTCCAAGAAGATTGGATGAGGTTGGTCAGATGAATTTTCAAGCAGGTCCAGGACCCTTCACCACTAGAAGAAGAAATAAAAAATGATTGGAAGCTACAGAGACATAGCATGAGCCATTCAAAGAACTGAGATAACTGCTGATATTGATTTAACTGAAAGTAAGGTGAAATTTAGATGCTCCATGAATTCCACAACCTGTATATTAGATTGCTGCAAGCATACAAAAACTCTATATTTTAAGACAGAGATGGGGAGCCTTCCTCAGAAATGTACACTTTGGTCCTGTCATCTTCTCAGTAGCCAGATTTTGTTCCACAACCCCTCCTAAAAGAAGGCATGACTCAGCTAAAATAATCCAGAATTACTATTTCCTATTGGAATGCCTGCAATTACATTCTGTTTCTACCATGTGGTTTCCTTAATTTCTGACATAATTCGTATTCTTTTTATAATTGGAACAATGCTTCCACCTCTGCCTGAAGGAAAACTGGGTTCAATATTCTTAATATTGCCTGGAACACAGCAAGCATGGCTTATTCCCTCCTTAGGGTGGAGAGTAAACCTGGGCCTCATATTTCAGTTAATGACTATTTTTGGTAACTTTTTTTAGTATAAGCAGCTGACTCTTCAGTTATACTTTACAGTTTTGGTTCCTCCAGATCAGAGGAAAGGATAAAATAGCTCTAGGCTTTCTTAAGTCATTTTTAAAGATTTTTTAAAATCACATCTTTATTATTTTTATAAATAATTCAAGGTGGCAAACATATCTAATATGTCTTCCTCTTATTTTCCCTATAACAACAATCCTGTAAAGTGAGTTGAGTCTGAGAGAGAGTAACTAGCCCAAAGTCACCCAGCTGGCTTTCATGCCTAAAATGGAATTAAAAGTCAGTCTCCTAGTTTTTAGTCTGGTGCTTTAACCACTGGACCAAACTGGCTCTCTAATAGTGATCTAAGTTTTGCCAGCTTAGCAGAAGACACATCAAGCTCACTGCCAACCATCAAGAGAAAGAGCAATTTCTTTTTAACTGGTCCTAATGCTAATTAAACCTAAAATCAGAAAATCTTTCATTTCTAAGAGCTATTCTGTACTATAATTAAAAGAAACATATTGTTACCTTAACCAGGGTGGGGGGCCGTGGGGGTGGTGATAATCTGCAGACTTTTAGTTGACATTGGATTCCATCTCCCAACTGTTTTTACCATGGGCAATGTTGGTTAGGACTAATAAGTATTGAGATTTTAACATTTGGAGGACTATAAATTCACCTCCCCTACTAAACAAAGTGAGATTATGTGCCCACAAGCCAATACGGAATGTCTGTGTACCATACTGATAAATTAGCAGGCCAGAAGCTCAACTTTACTAATCCATATGGCTAAACAGATTGATGACACAGAGACAGAAAACAATGCAAATCTGTTTCTTTATGTTCTTTTTGCACCGTTTATTCCTCTCATGACAAGGAAATTCCTCTCATGACAATGCAAAGAAAAACTGAAGGCCACCTCTAATAATTGCCATTCCAGAGAATTAAAATCAGCTTTTGAGGCCCTGCCCACACATCTCCAAACTTTGCCAACCCCTAGCCTTAGAAGCTAGGATACGTTAAATAATTAAACATGGGAATGTACAGGGTACCAGATTATTTTACTAAATCCACACTTTGTGTTCAAGTTCTGTAACAAGAAACTCATGAATCTGTGCACATTAAGTGCATTCAGAGTTCACTAGTCACCATCATATTATAGCTATAATCAATCTGCTGTTTCTCCTCAACTGCCCTTTTTTCAGTGCTTCTTTTGGGATACATCGAGGGTCTGTCTTGTGCATCACTAAGCAGATAGTCCTCTAATTGGGGATCCTCATAGTTCTCTTTCAGCATATGCATACAGACTTTAATATTCTTGTATTCCTATTTAGCTTTAGCAAACATATAATTAACCATGCCAAAGGGAATTAAATTCAGTTCTGCCCAGGGCCCAAAGACAGGTAGGCAATACATACTTGCAGAAAGCTAACCACATTTTCCAGGCTCCGTCCAATGACACAGCAATATAGTCCACAGCAGGCAGAAAGCAGTTTCGCATGAGGAACAGCAGTAATTCTCTGAGGTACTCAACAGCATGCAGCACAGAATCTGGCAGCTGTGTCTGAAGCTACGGAGAAAATAAAGATGCTCAGTGGAGCCATTTACAGGTAGGCTTCTAATCGACTAGCTCCTCACTGGTTTAACATGCTACTAAAATACTCATCACTTGGTAAGTTTGAAAATGACCATGTGCCAAGTTCCTATTGTTTAACAGGCTGCTCAAAGGCCATTGTTTGTCATTGGCAATGACAAAGAGCAACCAACAACAGATGGTTATTGTGTCCAATATCCCTTGGCGGTATAACAATAAAATACAAATCAACCACAACCTAATGTCCACAAGAAGTGCTATACTATAAATTCCATCATTTTCAGTCAATATTATTAGCGGCCAACACTCTGGGGACATCAAACAGAGAAAGATATAACATAACATGCAAGTTATCCCATCCAGAGAGAGAGGAGGGCAAAGACACCAACATTCCCTTCAAGACATTTCTTTGCAAAAGGAATGGAATCATGGAAGGTTGTAACTCCTCTCTGTCAGGAACAGGCATGACAATGGATTCTTCATTGCTGCCCCTGATGCTTCCTCTTTGTCTTCTATGTGGTTTTTGCCATTTGGTCTCTATGTGGTTTTTGTCATTTTCCTTCCTAATTTCTGAAATCCTCGGTGCATCTGGACATTAAAAACTATACATTTCTCCCCCGTTCTCAACTCCTAATTTTCAACTCTGCCTAACAAAGCTTGGCTGTCCAGCCAAAAGCAGCAACATTCTTACCCATTCACTGAGCCTAAGGAGGTTGTTGCTGAGCCAGGCTAAATGAGCAGAGCATTTCCCAGAGATGTAGATAGCAGTTTCATTTGTCTTGGTCCAGGCCAGCTCCAAATTGGGTCCGAGCACTGTTGCCACTTGGGAGTAGTAGATTGGTATATTTGCTTCTAGCCAGCTGCAGGGAGATTAAGGGGGATGGAATGAGGTTTTGCCTTGAAAAAGAAATTCCTTCAAAGGCGTCACCCAGCCAGATGGAATCATCTCTCAATTGTCTGTGGTTCTGAATACAATACAGATCTCTTCTGGATGCTCTTTTAAAAAGTGCTCCCTTTGCTAAAACAGCTAAAACATATTACCAACCTGTATCCTTTTATAGAGAAATGGGAAACTTTGTCCCAGGCTTGCTCAGTTGCAGACAGGATGCCAGAAGAACGAAGGACATGTGCAGAGGCAGAAGCTGCAAAACAAAACAAAACAATGGACGAAAAATTTTCATTACAGTGAAGCCCATGTATTTTTCAACCTTTTTATGGGGAGAAAAGAAGCACCATCTCACATGCCTCCAGAAACAAATCCTAACCTTGGAAGGAGCCATGAGTCTTGATATCATATGTCAGAAATCCAGCAGTAACTATCAGGAGGACTAAAATCAGCCATGGCCAACGAAACTCACTGGCTTTCATCTTGAGAAGCAGGTTCTAAAGAACAGAACCAAAGAAGCAGTGCTGTAAAGCAGAATGAAGCAAATAAGCATCCTATAGGTTTGCTAACTCGTGTGCCATTCCATAAGCAAATAAATTACCTTGCATGCAGCTCTACAAGCTGCTACATCCTGAACATTGTTTGGTCCTTTCATAGCCAGCTCTTCATTTATGACACTGAATGAATGAACTGTTTCCTGTAAAGATTTTCGCACCTAGGAAACAAAAAGTCCAGTAAAGTCCAGAAGCAATCAGTCCTCCCTTTGCCTAGCGTTTATTTGCTTTTTATAATATTTATTTTTATATTTTTTTAATGTCTGTTATTTTTATATCTGTTGTTGTCTTTGATTGTTATGCACCTGAGTCACCTTTGGTGAGATGGGAGGCTATATAAATTAGATAGATAACAAAGAAACAAACATGTATTTTCATTAAAGCTCATCTGCATAAAGCTTTCAAGATTCATCACTTTGCTTGATTTTAGTGTCTGTGAGTCACATTCACAACTGGGCACAAACAGAATTGCTTCAGTTCAGTTCAGTCACAAACTACGGAGAATATATCTTTTCATTTTCTAATCTGTTTTAGCCGTACGTAAAACACCATACTAAATTTTATTATCTCAACAAATACTTCCTGGTATGTTAAAATAATAACTTCCTTTGCATTGAATCAATCTGCCTTCAGGTGCACATATATATATTCTCTTGATATTTATTACCCTTCTCTGACTTTGCTTACTCAAGTCTCCCATGAAAAATCTATTCCTTGGGGGAAAAAAGAGACACAAACCTTTTTGGTAGTGTTGCCCCAGGTCTCCAAAAAGTGATTCAGGAGCAAGCTGAAAAAACGAAGCAAACATATTAACAGTGAGGTGTTTTAAAGAACTCTATCTCCTAAACTCAGATATTGGAACAGAAAAAGTGTGGAAACAGTGGAGGCCCATTCACAACTGTATATGAAAAGGAAGAAATTGCTATGCATCTTAATGAATGATTAAGTCAGCTAATAGCTGGCAGTTGCTTACTATACAATTTAATTTTATCTTTTTTTTTTAATTGAAAAAGTTTTCAAATACAAGTTTTTCCCCCTTTCCCCCCCCCTCTTCCCTAACCCCCCCTCACCACCCATCCCCCTCTGTGACTTCTTCACAACAATAGGCTATTTCATAACTAATTACATACATAATATCTTTCCTTTCCCTTACTCCCTCCTCAGAATACTGATCCTTAGCATATTATTCTTATAACTCCCATTTTTACAATAATCTGCCCTTTTTCTCCTCCCCTAAACTTATAGTGTATTATTACAATTTAACATTTAATCTTTTATATATATTAATATAACATTTTAAAGCGGCCTTCTCCCTACATCCAAATTTAACATTTATTCAGTTCTATCCAATTCCTCCACTCCCCTAAATATATGACTTAAGGATCCTTTTTCTTAGACTAATCAATCAGTAAACTAACCTATTTCAACCCTTCAATTCCTACAAAATCATGCAATACAATTCTAAATATAACCCACTGCCCACTTTACTAAGATATACACATATCTATATATGCATTCCATTTTGTAAAAAGAAAAAAGACAATAACTTTAAATTTATAATCCATATAATATCTTCTTCGGTGTCTTTCCACTGGATTGTTAAATCCATCACCCATAATAGGGTAAAATAACATGCTGGTGCAACAGTTTGTTCAAAATCTTCAATCATCTTCTGCCCCCATCAGTAGTAGATATCCTCGTATATATATAAAAGTAAAAACAACCACCCGAGTGACATTATAATTATATCCATATAGTTATAGTTGTGGTATTCATCAGGATTGTTGATTCCCATCATCCTAATGGGTAACAACCAGATCTTCTGCATGCCCCAGCGTGACTCTCTTGCCTTGTAACTCAAAATAATTATAATATATTTACCAGTAAAAGAAATCCAGAGTAGATAATTCAAATCCAACAAAGTAAGGCTCTTTTCACATCCCAAAATCACGGCATTACAGAGATCTGCCACAATCCTCAGGATAGTATTAAACAATTGTTCGCCTCCACTATCTTTTCAGATATTCATTCATTTTTTAAAGTCCCTGGCTTCACTGTTGCTTGGTTTAGAAACTGCTGTTTCTATGAGATCTATTTCTTTTCTTTTTCTTTTGCGGGTTGAATTTCCATCCTCGTTTCGTGCCTACCAATTGTGTATCGGCTGATCGATTTTCATTCTGCTTTATAAGTTGGTCTTGTTGGGTTAGTTTTATCATCTTTCTTCTCCATCACTTGTATATCAACTGGTTGATTTGCGCACTTGTCTGTGACTTGATGGTTCATCACATTGGAGTCGGATGACACTGCTCTCTTATTTATAGACAGTCCAGCTGGGGTATCCAAGGAGTCCAAAGACAATTTATCCACCACAGCCTCTGTAATTTGATATTTTCCTTTTGTTTCCAACTCCTTTTGCTTATCCTGTATTGTGCCTAAAGATGTTAAGTTCATTTTTAAAATTTTTTGATAAAATTCTTCCGCTTTTTCAACAGTGTTCAGTTGATATCTTACTCCTTGGTGTCTCAATATTAAACCAACTGGGGCATCCCACCTAAATAGGATATTTCTTTTTTTTAACTCAGTCACTAGAAAGCCAAATTTCTTCCTCTCCATTAGCATCTTAGTCGGGAGCTCCTTAAAAATCCAAATCTTTCTTCCATGAAATTGCAAAGTAGAATTAAAAGAGTTCTGCACAATATTATTCCTAATTTCTTTATCTGTAAAATAGATCACCACATATCTAGGCAATTGCCTTTGCTTTGCCAACCAGGAGTTTATTCTATGAATTCTATCAATCCTGCAATACACTTCATCAGGTTGAACCTTTAAAATCCCAGCCAGAATTTCAGAAGATATTTTCCTTAAGTCATCTCTATTATTTTCCTGCAGACCTCTCAGTCTAATTGCATATTCTGTAAAATTATATTGAATCATTAAAACTTCTCTTTCAATCCTCTGTTGCACATTTTCTTCATTACCAGTCTTTTGGTCAATCTCCATTTTAGGTTTGTCTTCTGAGCTATTATCCTGAATGTTTACCAAATCCTTTTTAATTTTTTGAATCTTGTCATCCAAATTCTCCTCAGTTTCCTTCATTTTAGACTCTAATAATTTAGTCTTTGCATCCACCCGAATCAGAAAGTCTGATAAACCATTAGCTGTATTTAAAATTTTTCGATTCAAAAAGTCAAACTTTGATTTCACCAATTCACCAATTTCTTTAATTTCCTGCTTAAATTTTTCAAGTTGCTGGTTCACAATCTCATCCCTTCTTACAATCTCTTCAAGAAGAAATTCTATTATATTAAAATCAGGTTTCTGACACTGGAGAGTTACAACTTGTTGGTGTAATTTATTAATGGGGGAAATCCCCCCCCTGTTTGTCTAGCTGTGTGAGTCCCGATGCCATTTCCCACACAGACAAGATTTAGTGGAAAAGAGAGAAAAAAAAAAGGCTTGTTTCCAACCAAGATCAATATCAGATCCCCAGGAAAAAAAAAGAAAAAAAAAGCAAGAGTGAGAGTGAGGTTTTGCCTCAATTACGGCCAGAAGTATTCATTCCGCTACTTTGTAATAGAAAACGGAAGGACTTTCCCTTTCAGCCTCTCTTCAAGCCGCAGCAGTCGCAGCAGCAATCGCCATTTTAAAAATCTTTTTTCCTTTCACTTCTTAAACAACTTCAATAACTTTTCTAAAATAAGAAGAATACTTGCGCTTCAGGATCAGAGGTCCAGCTCACGTCTTCTTTAATTAATTTAACAAATTTACAGGCTTGCTTTTGCCCCCTAGCTCTGCGTGTAGCAGAGATCTCCCAGAGCCCGGAGCATCGGCTGGGGATACGGGGAGTCTCTTCCGCTCCGTCCCAAAAGTAAAAAAAAAACTTTTGGGATTAGGCAGAGGACTCAACCCACCCCAGCCTGCTCTATCTCCGTTTCCTCATGGAAACGGAGATTTTTCGAGCCGCCATTCCGCTATAAAGGCGGCTCTTTACAGGCAGTGGGTGCGACGATCCCAAAGGAGCGTCCAGCGGGGACAAACAGCAAACCGGAAGTCCTTTAATTTAATTTTATCTTGATTAATTTTGATTTTGTGGCACAGTGTTAAATCAACCCACCGTATTAATTTACATTGCAGTGTATTATCCTAATCCATTCAGCAAGCAGATCTAACAGTATTATGTGATAGAATTTTCCTATCTCCTCCCTGCCTCCCTCCCCACTGAATATGTGAATGATGAACCATTGTTTATTAGGGCAAATTAGCTTTATAACATGCAAAATACAACTTGGCTGAATTGCTCATGTGATCAAAGTAGCACTTTTTTCATTCTTACCTTGACTGTGGGAGGTGTTTGATATATAATTGTCTCCAGACACTGAAACTGAGAGGATCAAGATTGAGGCACTGGGTCAAACAGTTCAGAAGCTGCAGAAGGCAAGTCAGAATAATTCTCAGAGGGCTAAAAATTAGACACTGGACATTTCCAAACAGCAGTGATCAGTCATAATATTACAGGTTTCAAGACAGCAGATTTAATTTATCAAGTTTCTCCATTCAATGGAAAAAAACTTCCCTGCCTTTGGGACATTGAAAAAGACATGGGTATCTTAATGTTACTTCTTTGAATCAGGAGAACTCAGCTATGGAGTTTGTGCAGGCATCCTGTGATTTTTGCAGGCACTTCATTCTTACACATCTACTCTCTATGGAAATAAAAGGAGCAAAGCACAGAGCCATTTGATTTTACCAGTGAAAGAAAATAGTCATAGCTTGAAAAGAACAGCAAATACTTCACACCAAGAAAAGATGCTTGCCCCATGAACATCTCAAATTAAAAGATAGCCCTGAACTCTTAAGCCACAACCACTTGAGTAAATAAAACAGTCTGGCTGGAACAACTTGACTTCATTTAAGGTTAAGAGTCATTGACTGAGATGGGTGGCCATAGAAATTGAATGGAATGAATGAATGAATGAATGAAACATTTCATATTATAAGCTTATCTTGAACCTCCCTGAGGTTCTTTCTGATTCAAAAGAGGGGATAACCATCTGTATGAATTTTAAAACCTGTAAAATCTACATTAAAATAAAATAATTTTTGATTAAAAATGAAAGCCAGTGTAACATAGTAGTGAAGGTGTTTGAGCAGCAGCAGGGACAGCAAGATTCACTCACATCTATGAAAGCTTGCTGGGTGAATTTGGGCAACTATCGCAACCTAATCTATTTTGCAGGGAAAAAAATAGGGGAAACATGTTACCTTGAGCTCCTGGATGAAAGGTGGGCTATAAAAATAAAAATGAATTACATATTGTAGGCCAACTAAGATAGACACATCTTCAAAACCTTAAAAAGATGGGAATGGGGGACACTGTGCTGCAGTCAGGCTTCTCCTCTGTAAATCAGCCTCCTCCTTTCCAGATTATGATGAGAGAGGAGGTCAACTTCGCAGACAGTCCGGTTAGAATAGTCCTTGACTCAGCCCTCCCTCCCTTATCAACATCTATGTGAACCTGCTGGAGGGCAACTGCTTGTATGGGATAACATATCTCCTCTTTGGTTTGAGCATAAGATGAACTCCCTACCCTGGTGCTATCAGGACTGGAAAAGGAAAAAACAAACAAACACCACAAATCCAGGCTTAATCCCAGCAGGATGAAATGGCTGTTGATCTGGAAGGCCTTAAAAACATTTACCCAGATGTACAGAGTAAGGAAGATGATGTGGACTATTCTATTACTGGAGTGACGAGAGGTGAAAAATATTCTAAGTCACAAGCAAAGCAGATAAAGAGTTAATAAGAAGTTCAGACAAAACAGTTCCCTAACTCACTGAAGTATGAGAAGAGGGAGGAGGTACAACACAACAAGACTTGCAAGATTCTGTTACTGTAGCCAATCTCAAGAAAAAATAGTTTTAACCATCCTGTGGAATTGATTTCTTGGTCTGGCCTACCTAGAGAAGCCGACAAAAGAGCGTATGGTGCTCTTCTGTTTCTGATGTTTGCTTTACTGTTGGATTGCTATCTTGGAATTATTTTTGTATTTGTTTTGATTACTTTTTAGTATTTTGCTGTTTTTATTATTTTATTGCTCTGAACCACCCTGAGTTGATTTGAATGGGGTAATATACAAGAACTATTACCCAGGTAAAGAGGGCTGGTGTAAGTCCAACTTTCACCAAGCAGTGGTCCAAGAAAATAAGGTTATTCCAGAGGGTTTCAACAGCAGAGTATTATTCCAGATACAGCTAAAGAACAAAAGTATGTAACCAGCAACACACATGAGAGCTAAGATCAACTGTGTTTGGCCTAGAATCATGGCTATTCTAAATCTAACACAGCATGTATGAGCTGCACCAGACAAACCAAGTTCAAAGTGGAATACTGAAATCACCTTGCCTTAATAGCTTGATTTGGTCAGCTCCGCTCAGCCAGGGAGTTTGCAAGACAGGGAAGTAGCTAGTATAGAAGTTACATTTCTATATTCATTATATTCCTTGTTACTATTTTCAAGGTCACAGATTGCATAAGGTTGAGCTCTGACAAAATTTCTGGAACCGATAATGTCATTCATATGGACTAAAATTAGATTGTCTCCGTGCATATCAAATGTTAATACTCACATTAATAGAACTAACATAATTGATTATCTAAATGATTATCAACAATTCTGAACTTCCTAGTGAATATTCTGATTGGATTGGTTCTTCAGAAACAGCAGATTTCCTCTTTATAAGGCTCACTCTGTCATGGAAAAGATTGCCCCTTGTATGAAGAGATGTAACACTGAAGGGTTTAGGTTAACACGCTATTGTGGCCTAATTAATTGGGTGCCACTTTTTAATGCAGATTATTTGTTGGCTAAATGTTGCAGCCCATCAGACTGCTTAAGAACTATGTTTGTTCCTTCTGATCCTGTCCCCCTCCCAGCCTCACCTCTTTCTTCATGTCATGGGGACAGCTGGGCATGGTTCTGGAGAGGAAGGAAGGGAAATAAGTATGCAGGGAAGTTTCAGGATTAGCGCCAAAGGCCAACACTTTCAGGCGGGGATACAATTGCCGGAGCTGCTCCTGCAGACTGAAGAAAAAAGCAAATTATATCAGTCCAACCATGTCCCAAAATGAGAAAGCTGCATTACTGCTACAGACATCTTCCAAAGATACCAAGAAGAAAAACCAGATAATGGGTTTAAGGATGTTACAATGACTCTTCATTTGTTGCGCCTTCCCTCATTCATCAACCCTGCCAAAATTTTGTGCTCAACAATGGTGCAATCATTCCCTCACATGAAGGAATGTTGGAAAAATGCCATGGCCTCCATTCTTCTAAGGGAGTGTTTCTCAAACTTGGCAACTTTTAACAGATGCGTACTTCAGCTCCCAGTATTCCCTTAGCCAGCCATGTTAGCTGGGGAATTCCAGAAATACCCTTTTAAGGCTACAGAAATTATGTTCAAGAGCAAGTGCTGGAGCACTGTGCTCCACTGTCTAAGGCATAGAAATACCTGTCAACAAACTGGTGCAAGAGAAACAAGGGCAGGAAAAGGAGGGAGAAGAAAACAGGCAGGTGCTAAAGAACAAACGGAGTGACTGTTGCTTCCTTTGCACCCCATTTTTAAAAATTCATATAAGAATAATGCAAGAAGAAACAAATGACTGTAAAAGTACTGGGTTTGATGGACTATAAAGTCACCAGTAATATATTGTAAGTTATTGGCACCGGACAACTCCTTTCACCTTTGTGCTTGTAATATTTTACAATTAAAAAAAAAACCCTGAACAATAATACGCAAAATTTCTGTGTGTCAAAAACTGAAGCGGGAATAATTAATCTTGCTATGGACAAACTATCAAAAAGAAAAAAACAGACACACGTGGCTGCAGAAAATGATGGGCGTGTGTCCTTTTTACTTTTTGTTACTTTTATTAATTACTTATTACTGCTGCGTTTGAGCAAATATTGTGGCCTTTCTGCCTGTACTTCTACCTTACATTTACCATCTCCTCCTTTGGCTTTTTATCTAACAAGGGAACAACTTTCATTAAATAAATAATATAACATATCTGGTTGGCTGGCGCAATACATGCCTGCTCCTATATAGGACAAATGTTGTCCTGACCCAGAAATTATTTGCCCCAGTCCCATTCCCCCCCACCCCCGGCCCCACTGTTATCCCAAAGTTCCTCCATCTATAAAAGAAGCATTCCCACAGCAATATTTTCTGAGACAGGAGAGGTGGATTGATTGCATATGATTCTCCTTTTGGCTGACATACCTGGAGGATAAAGAGTTGTTGGGCATGAACGCAAAATCCAAAAGAGGGAAGAAGTCTTTGGGCCCTAACATCCCAAACCCTTTTGTCAAATTAGGATGTATCCTGCCAAAGAGAAAGCATGGTTAGTCTATCCTCAGATTCCTGGCTATCAATGTCAAGTAAATCTCATTCCAAATTCTTCTTCCACATCTAAATTCTCTCATGATCACAATTATTCCCAACAACATATACAGAAAGGCTTTAATAATCTGTAGATGAATTATCAGAGCTTTTAGTATCCTGGACTCCTTCCTTTTGCATCACAAAGATTCACTTCTATCTATGAAATCTGTCCCAGCCCTCCTAGTACAGGAGTAAGATTTAACTCCCTATAGAGCAAGAGATGACAACCATTTAAGCGGTGACAAAACAGACAAAACATGGCGGAAAAAGAAACAAGTGGACCGTAACTGATAAAAGCTCAAACACACACTATTTTAAATCTGTATTTGAGATTAAAAAAAGGAAAGGAAACATGGACTAACAGTTCTTCAGTTATTTTGCTGTTTGCAAAGCCTCTTGGAAAGTTAAACTGATTTATGAATTATAGTCTACCTTTTTAGGGTACTGATGGTAAACGGAAGGGTTAAAAACCTGATGGCAAAGTCAACATGCACAAATGTTTCCCAATAACAGCACTCCCCATTACACATGAACTCACATCAGCAGCCGATCCAAGTAACTGATGGCATATGGAGAGAGAGATTTGATGCCCAGAACCGGAAGCATGATGCCAAGCCACACTAGGAAGAGAAAGGACATAACAGTACTTTTGGGGGGAGGGAGGGGGAGAAACATGCTGCACTCATAACTTTCCATTCCTCCACGAAGGAATTCAGCACTGTCCACTGAAAAACAGTGGGATGTGCCTAAGCAATTTCCCTCCCCGGTATAGACTAATTCTGTTTCCAAAGACAGCTGCTTCATCCACATTCAGCAGGTTACTTGCCAAAGAAAGAGGCTGAACATAAGAGAATCTTATCACCAACACTGACATTCTCTAAATTCCGCTGATGTTACCTAGCCTGGTAATGAAACATTCAGAAACCAACCTACAAGCTCAGAGAACGAACCTCCACTTTCAGGGTCTTATCACTTGCCGGGAACAACTTTGCTCTTCCCACTTCTCCTGCTGGGCGAAAGGCTCCCCTAAGAACATAGGCAAGCATAATTCTAAAAGTTACAGATTTAAGCTGCTTGACCTGCCTTTAAACAGCTGTTATTGAGGTACCAACTTTTCCCCTGTTTTTTCCCTGTGAAAGCTGAAAGTGGAGCATAGCGCTATTTCAGCAGAGGCACTTGAAGTACCTATTTTTGAAGGAGTTAGCACAGGGATGAGACTCAACCGGCCAAAGTTACGGTACACTCAAAACTTTCCCACATTTATTCTAATGTATGAGAAACTTCAATAGGATTGTCCCACTCAATGTGTGGGAAGATGTTTATGAACATGAAGAATACTTCTTTAGAGGACTATAAACTCAGCTATTTATTAGATTCCTTATGAGATACCGCTTTTTGGATGTTACTTACAAAACAAGTTTAGCTAGTTTGAAAATCTTTTTTTCTTTACTCTGAATTAAGCATGCAAAATTCCTCAAGTTTCATTCCCAGACTCTTTTTGAATGGTCAATTTTGCTTTTTATTATTTCGGTTGACATTAGGTACTTTTAAGAATGTGTAGGCAAGTAGGATTTTCATTAATACATAAATGCAAGTGGTAAAATAATGGCATATGAAAAATATTAAAACTTTAAAGGTTGCCATGAATTTCAGGGCATTAAAAAGCAAACATTCC
The DNA here is from genome assembly GCA_022577455.1 of Arizona elegans. Taxonomy (NCBI): domain Eukaryota; kingdom Metazoa; phylum Chordata; class Lepidosauria; order Squamata; family Colubridae; genus Arizona; species Arizona elegans. Next base: position 314,256,024 of record JAKOOJ010000001.1, on the reverse strand, counting down.
CAATGAACATAAAAATCCTGTTGTTCTCACCTTTAAGCCCTTCTGTAAGGTCAGCAAAACCAGCTTGCCCCAAGGCCCACATAATGGTGAGACATTTGGCTGGTCGATTCTGGTGGGATCTCAACAGCTCAAGATACTGAAACAGAAAAGGCAAAGGCAGTTTATTGTAACCTTCGTAGCAAGAAAGAACGCAAAGCATTCTGCCTCACAGGGCTCCTTGCTAACTGATCTCATCCAACATGGCGTCCTCAGACATAAAACGGTTAGTTCATTTGGCATTCCATGGACCACAGTGCAATTAGTCTTCCAATATTCAATTTTACAAAGATGATCTTGAATATGTTACAACTTCTTTTTAGAAAAGTAGACTCCCTGTCAACTTACCTTGCTCAAGTTTGCTGTAGCAACTTTAGGTTTGTCCAGTAATATAGCCTGTATGCAGATCCTATAGCTGTGCAGTGACTCCCCTGAAAGGTAAGGCGATTAGGTTACTGCCACATAAGATATATTAACTTGGGACATCAAGTCCTTATAGCCCATGCTGAGTCTTGCAGAAAAATATCTGTCTGAATTTGGGATGTGAATCTTGCTTTCCTAATATGTGAAATGTGCTATTTCTGCCAATCACTCTTCCTCCATTAATTTGTCATAAAAATAGTGAAATCTTATTTAACAAAATAACAGAGTTGGAAGGGACCTTGGAGGTCTTATAGTCCAACCTCCTGTTCAACCAGAAGATCTATACCATTTCAGACAATGATTGTTCAATCTCCTCTTAAAAACCTCCAGTGATGGAGCACTGACAATTTCTGGAGGCAAGCTGTTCTACTGATTAATTGTTTTTACTGTCAGAAAATTTCTCCTTATTTCTAGATTAGTTCTCTCCTTGGTTAGTTTCCATCCCTTGCTTCTTGTCCTACCTTCAAGTGCTTTTGAAAATAGTTTTGACTCCTTCTTCTTTGTGGCAGCCCCTCCAATACTGTAACATTGCTACCATGTCACGCCTAGTCCTTCTTTTCATTAAACTAGACATATCCTTTAACTGTTTTTCATATATTTTAGCCTCCAATCCCCTAATAATCTTTGTTGCTCTTCTCTGTACTTTCTCTAGAGTCTCAATATCTTCTATGTATCATGGTGACCAAAACTGGATGCAATTCCAAGTGTGGTCTTACTAAGGCATTATAAAACGGTACTAATACTTCACATGATCTTGAGTCTATCTCTCTATTAATGCAGCCTAGGACTGTAATAGCTTTTTTGGCAGCTGCAGTACACTGCTGGCTGATATTTAAATTATTGTTTACTAGGCACCTCCTATTCTATACCATAATATAGAATATTGGTTGTTCTTACCTAAGTGTAAAACCGTACTTTTCTTACCACTGAATTTATTTTGTTATAGGGCCCAGATCATCCTTTAAATTAAATTAAGGGTCCACTGTGCCTTCCTCCTCCATTAATTCTTTGTTAGGAACTTAACTTTATGCTTCTATTTCTTTTACAACTGATTCTCAAAATGCAAAGTTCTTGAAGAAATGACCTGCCTCCCATTAGCTACATGTAAAAGAAACCATCATCCTGTTCTTAATCTTGCTTCGTGTCCTCTGCCTACATGGCAGCAGCTTTGATTCCAAGATATATTAGCTGATCCATACTTTACTCTTATCTTACCAGGAGTTTTGTCCAACTCTTGCAACATTGTGTAAATACAATGGTCCAAGAAAAGCTCCAGGACACCTCCAGCTTTCAACAGTAGGGACTTGATAATGCTCCTTAGTTCTTTATTCACCAGACAGTAGGGATAGTCTGCAGCCAAAAATATAAATAGCAAGATCAAGATTTTAGTCAGCATCCATTTGGTCAGAGCACTGCTACCACCACATTTCCATACATCTGCTTAAAACAAGCATCCGAGGTGGGGTATGATTAGGAGGCCACTTCTGAAAAAGAGCAGCACATCCCTGAGCGTGCTAGGATGTTATAATACAGATTATTACAGTAGAACCTGTGAGTATAGTTGCTATTTCAGCAGGATCATACCACAAGTCGAGGAAAGAGGCCTAAACGAAAGTTGTGCAATATTTTCATTTCAACGACAAAAGATGTTCAATTACAGCAGGTGCCCTTACCCCCTAAAATAATGTATCTGTGGGGCCTCTTCCAAATTAAAACTGCCAGTATGCACTCTGAAAGTGCTTCCATTTAATCTCACTTTTTTCCTCTTTGAAGGGTAGCTCCTCCTGGGTTTTTTGGGGGTAAACCTGGCACTCAGGCTGCCCAGAGTGGGCATGCAGATTTATCATTGGAACCACATTAAACAGCCCTAGGAACAGCTGCTCTTGAAAGAAGATAAAACCTGGCAAGAATGCCTTGATCCTGGGCAAGTCACCTTGCATAGCGCTCAAAGGCAGGTTTGAGGCCATTGCATGAGCTGTTGCTGCAAGTGCAAAGACCACTAACATATCCCAGGGTTTTGATCTCAGATATCACAGCCCCAGCAGTTCATCATAAACAGCACATATGTAGGCAGAGTGAGCCAAGTGGTGTTCCCCCATCCAACTCCCCTTTCCTCCCCAATTTGAAAACCTCTGTGTTCCACTTTCCTCTATATACCTCTAGGCAAAATAATTCAATTGCAAGCATACTAAGTCATTAACTATTATGGCCATGCTGTCCTTTTAAGAGCTGGAGAGCCAAACAAAGCTGATGAAAGATAATTCTATATGGCCTAAAGTAATCTGACTGAATAAAGGAATAGCTCCCAGAAAGGGCAACCTCAAGTAGGACAATTTAAATGGCTACCTCTAGTACATGCATGCTTATTCTAATAACAGTAATCCCATTCTTGAATGACAGCAACATTATCCCCTTGGTGCTACCAACCATGAGGGTGCTGACTGAGGGTGGGCTCACTCTTCATGGCCTGCAGCTTGTAGTTCAAATATCCAGCTAGATCTTTTACCCACACAGAAGGGTTCTCTGGGAACAAGTTCAAGCTTTTATCAAGCTCTCTCTGGAGTTCTGATAAATCCAGCTGGAATTTAAAAGAAAAAGGTACAGTGAAGAACTGGAAAGGGGAGAACTGTCAACCTAATCTCAGCCTCATTTGCAGATCGGGTGGGAGCTAAAATTATAATGCAAGCTGGCAGCAACTAGAATTGCTTTATGGAATGAGAACTATATGTGACCTTTGAATATTATCGGGAGGTGATAATTAAAAAAAGTCAGGGCAAGAACAAAAACTAAACTTAACCCTATTTGTCATATTTATACTGCAGCCTATCTCACAAACAACTGACTCTGGGTGAAGTAAAACAAAGCTAAAAAAAGATACCTATGAATATTTACAATATTATTAAAAGCTCTGAATTATAACAAGCATAAAGCTAAAAGAAAAAGAATTGGACAAAGAACAATTTGTATATATTATTATAACAAGATTAATTATGATTTCCTTTCATGTGATAAGTAATAATATTCTTTGGTCCTAATTATACATAACAGTTTGGTATCAACTTTTCAAACAACTGTGGGGCATGCAAGTGATACAGCTCTTAAATATGTAACCTACTCCAGGGAGAAATAAGAGGAGTCTAAAGTGAGACTGAGTTTGAGAATGGATTCTTCTGAAAACAACAAGATAAATACACCCAATGTTACAGTTTTCCTAAATAAATAACATTTGTCTGAGAAAGAAAAGTCACTACAAAGTACTGGTAACCATACAGTGACTCCAGATAAAAATTTACCTTCCCTCTGCAGAAAAAGAACGATGTTAAGTTCAACTTAAATTGCACAACAAATAATTGCATTCAATAATTCTTGGGTCAACTAGTGTTCTTTCTACCGTACATAGTTGCAATTAAAGACTTGTAGATAATAACATTACTAGATAAAGAATAAACTTTCAGTACATTGCCTTCTCTGTTTCAGAGGTAACCTCTAATTTGCAATATAATACAAAGATACAAGAGACAATTTTGGGGAAAATGATACTGACTGCTTTCAATGCATCCTCCAGAGTCCGGTTTTTGATTTGCTTGTTCTGTCCACTATCTCCAGTTGTCCCTTTCTTAGCATTTTTTCCAGGGTTTTGCTTTTTCTGCTGCTGGCGTCCAGGTGGTGGAGGCACCTGTTCTTTATTCTGCTTCTTTGTTGATTTCTCAAAGCCAAGTTCAAAGAGAGTTTCTGAAGTGGCAAGAGGAACTATGAGAATAGAAGAGAGACATGTGAAGCCTGACTACTGAAATGGCCTGTGTTGATACAACACATTTAACAAGTTACAGAATTAACCCACTTTCTAGATTTACACACAATACATTTTTTAAAATGAACTAGTCATAAACTAAGCCACAAAGTGAGACCTAATGTTAACTAACTTTGTATGTAATCTAAATACTTTTCTCCAATGACTTATCTAATTTAATAAATGCATGATGTACATGGCTAAAAAATAAAACTGCATAAAATAAATTAGCATCATTAAAAGACCCAGCTTTTGAAAAAAGTGCTTTTGTTACAGAGCAATGTTTCTTCTTGTATATTACACGCTCCTACAGATCCCAGAATATCTCACCATTGGGCTCAACAGTAGAAAGAACAAATCTGTAAAAAAAAGTATAGCCAATTTTAAACAGAGGGGAAATGCTTCTGAACATCCAACAAGAGATCCGATGTTTCAGAGTCACGTGCTATCAAGACCCACACTATGAGATGGGAGGAGTGGTCTCCTGCGTGAGCAGGGGGCTGGGCTAGATGACCTCCAAGGTCCCTTCCAACTCTATTACTGTTACAGACACTTGGTAACTGGAAGGGTCTCTAGATCTCCGCTGGCTTCCTGGCTTTCCAGGCCTCCCCGTCCGTTCGGTGGCAGGGAATTTGTTCCAGGGAGGGCTGGGCTTAAAACCCCGAAGCAGAAAAGCCACGGGAAAAGCATAACGTGTGTTCCAGCACGTGGCCAGACTCCTTTCTGCCAACTGACAAGTCCTTCCCTTGTCTACCACCTCGGGAGGGAAAAAAAATCCCCTAAAACGGAGGTCTATGTAACCGGCGCAGGTAGTCGACCCCGCCTGCCTGCCTTCCTTCCTTCCACTTGCACGGTAGGCTACCGCTGCATATGGAGGCTCAACTGTGTGTCTGTGCTCCTCACTCACTGGGCGAGGCCAGACCGCGTCCTCCGTTGGCGTCTCCAAGCGCCTTTCGCCCCATAGAGCCGCCGCCGCCGCCGGCCGCTCCCCTGCGGGAAGGCTTCCGCACCACCTCCCAACGTGCCGTCGCAGCCATCAGCCTTCCCTGGCCCGCTTCCTACGCCTTCGCCTCCTTCGGTCATCGACGCGCGCGCGCGGCCGCGTGAGGGAGGGAAAAACGGGCCCGCGCGCTGCCTTTCCACCCTCGCGCAATTACGGCCCCGCCCCCCCCTTCAGCTTCCAGGCCGCGCTCATTGGACGAGACGCCCCTTCCGCGCGACTCCGCGGCGAACGTTGCTTCTGCCACGTTCCTAAAGTTCGCCCGCCTCCCCGGGACGTGACACACGAGCGCCGCCCCTCCTTCCCAGTATGGACCGAGGAACGCGAAGCCTCTTCCTTGCTTTCTGGAGTCACTCGCCACGCCGTCGAACTGGAGAGGGGAGGGGGCGCAACTTTGATGGAGCAGAGGGTGGCCGGCTACTTAATAGCGTCTTGTCTCGGCAGTCGAGAGAATTCAGGTAGAGCAGGGGTCTCCAACCTTGGCCACTTTAAGCCTGGCGGACTTCAACTCCCAGAATGCCCCAGCCAGCAAAGCTGGCTGGGGAATTCTGGGAGTTGAAGTCCGCCAGGCTTAAAGTGGCCAAGGTTGGAGACCCCCGAGCTAGAGAAAAATCGCTTTGAAGACACCTGAAAAGCCGGATTTGGACTCGGATCAACACGGTTCTGCCTACATCCCTGCGGAAGACCCAAGAAACAACCGAGCCATTCTTGTTCATTGGCCTGTTGTGGCACAGAGCTACATCGCCTCTGAATAAGGAACTGTCGGCCTTGATTTTCATGCCAAACAGCCCCTGGTGGAGGAACGTTCGTTCATTTGTTTGATGCCTTGTACAAATTTGACACGGTGGCTCAGTGGCTAAGACGCTGAGCTTGTCAATTGAAAGGTCGGCAGTTCAGCGGTTCGAATCCCTAGTGCCGCGTAATGGGGTGAGCTCCCGTTACTTGTCCCAGCTTCTGCCAACCTAGCAGTTCGAAAGCATGTAAAAAATGCAAGTAGAAAAATAGGGACCGCCTTTGGTGGGAAGGTAACAGCGTTCTGTGCGCCTTTGGCGTTTAGTCATGCCAGCCACATGACCACGGAGACGTCTTCGGACAGTGGCTTTGAAATGGAGATGAGCACCACCTCCTAGAGTTGGGAACGACTAGCACATACCTGAAAGGGGAACTTTACCTTTACATCGTTCATTGTCATGTCTATGGAGATTCTCAGACATCCAAGGTGCTTTTTTTCCAAGAGGCAACGGGACTTTCTGGTTTTTCTTTGAAGATGTTTCGCTTCTCATCCAAGAAGCTTCTTCGGGTTCAACTGGATGGTGGGGGGAATGGAAGTCAGAGCTGAAGAAGCTTCTTGGATGAGAAAGTCCAGTTGCTTCTTGAAAAAAGCACCTTTGGGACATTCATTGTCACATATTTGAGGCGCATATTGGAGGGAGTGACCCTTTGAGAGCTGTATGCAATGAAATTTCATTTTAATTAATTTTTAATTTTTATTTATTTTTATGTGCCGCCCTTCTCCGGAGACTCAGGGCAGCTTACAATGCGTTAAGCAATAGCCTTCATACTTTTGTATATTTTATACAAAGTCAGCTTATTGCCCCCACAAACCGGGTCCTCATTTTACCCACCTTAGAAAGGATGGAAGGCTGAGTCGACCTTGAGCCTGGTGAGAATTGAACTCGCAGTAATTGCAGGCAGCTGGATGTTAAACGCTGCCTTAGTAGGAGGCATTAGCCTCCTACGCCACTCAGGCTCCTAATGTTTGATTAGTGTACATTCAAAGTGACAAAGTTATTCTAAGTATAAGATTACTCTAAGTTTATTCTTTTTACAAAAGGCTGGATGTGATACAAGACTTGGTCCCTTGGGCCACTCTCCCGTGTTGTTTGTTGTGCAGTTGCTAAGACATGTCAGACTCCGTGACGATGGGTCATTGCATTCCAGACCTCCCCATCCTCCACTATTCTCCAGGAGTTTGCCAAAATTATGTTCATTACATTGATGACACTATCTAACCCTCTCATTCTCTGTAGGCCGCTTCTCCTTTCTGCCTTCCATCTTTCCCAACATCAGGGTCTTTTCCAATGAGTCCTCTCTTCTCATTGGGTGGCCAAAGTATTTGAGCTTCAGCTTCGGTATCTCTCCTTCCAAACAACGGCCAGGGTTGAATTCTTTTAGCACTGTGCATAAATAAGTAAAGTGGACTAGCAAGGAGGCCTAAAGAAGGGTGCATTAAAAAGTTTGTATGGATGATACTTATTTGGCTTGACTCTAAAATTGTTGCAGCTAACCACTTTCTTCCATAATGGATTCCAACTCGCAGAATTACAATTTGGTTCAGCAAAACTATGTTGAGACTTGTGGTTAATTAGTCAAGAGATAGCCCTCACTGGGGAAGAATACACTCCAGAGATGTATTGGAAGTCTCAAAGCAGTGTATGTGCAATAGTGTACTTGTGTATTATCCAAGATCTCTCTACATCTCAGATTAATAATATGCAAATCTCATGAATAACAACTGCTGTATTTTATCCTTACTCTCCCTGAATTGATTTAAATTATTTTTAAAGCAAGCCATTGCTCCAGCTTCTAATAGTATGTATATGTGTTTTATTCTATGGCTGTTCACCGCCCTGAGTCCTTCGGGAGTAAGGCGGTATAGAAATTCAATAAAATAAATAAATAAATAAATAAATAATAGAAAATTCCAGCTCAGCTGAGCTCTATATAAAATGCCTTGTCTTAACTTCCACCACTGAGTTTCATTCAATCATGCTGCATTTAAGGATTTATGAAAGGGAAAATGTTATTCACTATCATGTCTTTTTTCTGCTCTATATCACTCAAAGGTCCCTATACAGTAGAACCTCTGGTCATGACCATTATTCGTTCCATAACTTTGGTTGCAAACCGACTTGGTCATGACCCAAACCTAATTTTGGAAATTTGGCGCTTACAAAAACAAATGGCGCAGAAGGGGAAATCGGCCGCAAAAAAAAAAAAAAAAATAGTGAATTTTTTGGTCGGAACCCGATTTGGACGTGGTCAGAAGCATTCAAGACCAGAGGTTCTACTGTACAGGAATTTCTCTAGACTGCTGAGGGCATTACAGGTAGTCCTTGATTGAGCCCAGAATTTATGTTGCTAAGTGAGACATTTTTAAAGTGAGTTTTGCCCCATTTTATGACTTCTCCCCACATTTGTTAAGTGAATCACTACAGTTGTTAAATTAGTAATATGGTTGTTAAGTGAATTTGACTTCCCCGTTAACTTTGCTTGTCAGAAGGTCTCAAAAGATGATCATGTATCCCCGGACACTGCAACTGTCATTAATATGAATCAGTTGTCAATCATCCGAATTTTGATGTGACCAAGGGGATGCTGCAACAGTCGTAAGTGTGAAAACTTTTCAGTGCTGTTGTAACTTTGAACAGTCACTAAATGAACTGTTGTAAGTCAAGGACTACCTGTATCTAACTTATTCTTACGATTCACCTTTATTTGGGTATTAAACACATCTCATAATATGGCTTTTTCTTATTCTATGATCATAAGTCTTCAACCTGTGGCCAGTTTTAATTAAATGATGTTGCAGCTGTCAGAGTTGTTCTTACAAGTAATAGACAAATTAGCATTTGTAAACGTAGAATACTGTTAAAATAATATTTAGGCACAGCAAGTCTTAAAGGAAAGGGTGACTTGATTCAGTGTGGATTTAGAAAGGCTTTGCACACACAAAAATCCCATAACGAATACTGCCTTCTGCCTATCCTGTGTGTAGGTGTGTTCTCCATCTCTTTGGAACACTTTAACCCCAGAAATGAGGCAGGCGTCCATTCTTTGGCTTTCACAAAGAGTGTTAAGACCTGGTTCTGCCAGCTGACATAGGAATTAGACTGATGCAACATTGGGGATAGTTTCCACCTTTTTAACTCTTAATATTTTAAGATGGACCTTTTAAATTCTGTTTTAAATCTAGAAAAATTACTATAGTATGTTATAAAAAAGTACCTGCTGTGCCTGGGAAAATGGGAAGCATTTATTCAAATGAAAGTACTTGGTGAGATATAACAGATCACCTCACCTGGGAAAGAGATTTATGTCTCTTCTAATTTCCTTCCTTCCCTCTTTCTTTTCCTTTCCTCTCTCCTTATCTAACAGTCCTCAGTTTCTTGGCTGCCAAAAAGAAAAATCTTCCTACATAAGAAACTAGAAAAGGGCCTGTCAAAGTCAGGGACTATTGGTCTGCTCAGAATTGCCATGTTCATCTGACTCATCATTGGTTTGGTGCTTCAGGATGTTGTGGCCTGCCAGCTGCCAGCAGAGCTGGTGACAGACTTGGATGATGAAGAGGTTGGGGAGGAATGTGGGCCAGTGCTGGAGTCTGGGGAAGGCTCTGATGGATGCTCTGTGTTGAACACAGAGGTAGAGCCAGGGCCATCTGACATTTCCCAGCCACCGGAGAGGCAGCTGCCTTTGGAGGCTGATATGAGTGAGGAGGAAGAACAGTTGGGGCCTGTTCCAGATGCACGTATACGCAGAGCAGTTAGGAGAGGTGAGCAACGGAGGAGGAGGAGTCGACTCGGGAATCAAAGCACATGTGGACGCTGAATGGCCCCTGGCTGGGGAATAAATAGAAGGAAAGGGAAGTGGTTGTCGTAGGATACAACAGTTCGTATTTCTGAGATTTTGCTCATTGTGTTTCGTGCCACAAAGACTGCTTGCCAGAACTTAATTTGCAGTCTTTCAGCTGGGAGCTCACCCCTAAGGTCTATAGTGCAGTTAACTCCTTGAAGGACTATTGCCTGGACTTTTCGGTGGATGACTGCAATTAATTCACAAGAGGTAAATAAATAGGTTTTTTTTCATGACGAGTCTGTTTCTTGCTTCTGCTAAGGCTGGGTCAGAACACAGGACTTAGTGCACTGATCTTTTGGCAGCAACTGTATCTATCCATTCAAATGGATATGGCACACACATCAGGACAGATTTTAACCACACAAATTTATTTTAAATAAAATGCAACACAGATGCAGGCTTTGCACACCAGTGTCTGATTGAACAGGCAATGCAAACAGGGAGTGGGTCAAGGCAGAGTCTGTGTGGCAAACTTATCCAAACAGCATGAACTAAACCTTGATAGGGTCAGAACAATAAGTGAAGAGCAAACGTCTGTGCCCTTCCCAATAGCAGGCTCAATTGTAACCTGTGGTGTTTGTGGAAAACAGAACATTGTTGGGGAGGTTCCCTTCATGCTTCTTTTCCAAACAACAGCGCTGCCATGTTCCAAAATTATCTCCCATAAAACCCCAAAAAGAAAAAGCCACCATCTAGTAAATTCTCTTCTTCTTGGATCTACCTGATATATCAAGTAGAGTGGCTGGAAAACTCATATTCTCAGCAGCATTATTAAAATCCCCCCTACCCCCAAATAAATATTCCAGTCCATTCTCTTCCCCCTCCCCCTGCACCCACCCACTGAGCGAGCTTCCAGTACTGAGCTTGGCCTTTAGGCTCACATGCTCCCAAATTTTCTGAAGCCAGGAGGGGTGCCAGAGCTTGGCTCAGCATGAATATGACAGGCAAAGTGCTAGTGAAATCCAGTACGGAAAAATATACAAAGAATTTGTCTCTCAATATAATACAAGGGATTGCAGCACTCACACCCAAGACAACTGAAATCAATAAATAGAGGTATATGGGATGGACCAGGAGGAGGAAAAGGAGCCAGGCCACCAATCTAGGAATTTTACCCCACTACAAGGTATTTATAGTGTTGCTCTTCGCCACCTGATGCCTATTTTTACCATGTAGCTCTGGGCTTCCTGTGGGCTCTGCACAACATACAGAAACCACTGGGGGCCTCTTGTCGGTAGAAAACCTTTTATAATGTGTGACTGTGGAGGATGAGGCTGTACAATGCAAAACCTTAAATGTCCATGGTAAGTGAGGAGCATGGGGTGATCTGTCATGGCCAGACAGCGAGAAACCAAGTGTGCTTTCGCACAGCTAATATTCATCCTGATCTTCTGGATGTTGCTCTTCCAGTTCATCGTCCTCTGGAGGGGCAAAGCCTTCCTGTAAGAACATTGTGAGAAATAATGAGATTATCGTAACTATATAGTGTATTCTCTCTCTATCCTTGCATGCAAACCACATGGCTCATGCTTCAGACATTGATAAGCAAGCCCCAAACTCCAACTCCCTGGAAATGGTGATCAAGGCTTGTCCCATACTGCACTGACCTCTGTTGCATACAGGATGTTTATGATGCCTGAAATGATGGGGCTGTTCTCACTCTCGTGCTCCTGGCAGATCAGCTCAATGTCCCGCAGTTTGCTAAAGTAGAAGTCACGCTCTTTCTCCAGCCCATCCACTGTCAGTTTCAAATCCATCAACTATCAAAATGAAGACAACCAACAAAAATTGAATAAGAGAATGAGCATCGTAATGACAGCCCTGATATGCCAATCATCAACTCATATCCAGCACACAAGGCAAGCAAACTCTGCAACTGAGAAGTACCCAACCATTGCGGCACTAATGTCTGGGCATAAGTGGTGTATAGAAACAGCAAGAGCCTTTGGAAGCAATTGCAGTTCATTGGGAGAGGAGTTTTCTATTCTGAAAGAGAAAACCATTACTTGTTTTGTAGACAATTTTTCTCCTGAAGTTCTCAGGTACGAGACAGGGGAAATAGTATTTTATACTAGCTTACACAACAGGATCTGCTTTAATAAAACATCAAGCCTCCCAACCTCATCAAAATGTTACAGGTTTTAAATGTATAAATATATTTTTAAAAAAAATATCTAAGATTGGGAAGAAATCCAAGTTCTAGCTGATTTTTTTATGGCCACTTAACTGTATGGTATTAATTATTCCTCTCTTAAGTATAGCTCAAAACACAAGATGCTTCCTATTTAACAATTCAGTTTCTGCCACATTCCTTCACTAAAGCAACTGGGAAACTAAAGCAAACTAATAAAGCATATTTGTTCATTGATTCTAAAAAGCAACTGGACTTCAAAACAGCACTTACACTGCTTTAATGACTCCTATTTTAATGTGGAAATGAAAAGTTCCTTTCATCTAGAATGAAAGAGAATAGTAGAGAATAGCCAAAGAAAAGTAGCCGAACAAAATTTAAGACAGTTTGAATTGTGCATTTGGTTTCTGACTGAAAAGATTAGGGATTTTCCTGGAAGAATAATCTCATATCTTATACTGTAAATGTTTTCATGGAGGAAACGTGGTGAAATGTCCTGATTATCATATAAGCAAGGAGAATCTGGATTTGGATCACTGTCAGACACAAATGCTAGATCAGGGGTTCCTAACCTTTTCTATATCTCGCATCCCTAGAACGCTTCTGATATATTCTCGCACCCCTTATAAAAGTAAATAATTATATTTAATTATTCAAGGTGTTAGTTATCACCTTTAAAGCGCTCCATGGCTTAGGACCTGGGTACCTACGAGACCGTCTTTTGCTACCAATAGCCTCCCACCGACCAGTTCGTTCTCACAGGGAGGGACTACTCAGGGTACCGTCAGTCAAATTATGTCGACTGGCGACTCCCAGGGGGAGGGCCTTCTCTGTGAGGGCTCCAACCCTTTGGAATGAACTGCCCCCGGAGATACGGAATATCCCTGATCTCCGTTCTTTCCGCTGTGCCCTCAAGACCCTGATGTTCCAACAGGCGGGGATAAACATATGAACATGTGAATGATTTTTTAAATGTTATCTAATTCTGGGTTTTATTTGATTGACCAAACTAAGTAATAATTTTAATTAGCAATTTTATGATGTTTGTGTGTCTATATTTTTCTTGACTGTACACCGCCTTGAGTCCTACGGGAGAAAGGTGGTATAGAAATATAATAAATAAATAAATAAATAAATAAATAAATAAATATATGCATATATATGCATATACACTATAATTTTGAAACTTCTAAAGCCAAGTTTTCGCACCCCTTGAAATATCATCTTGCACCCCCGTGGGAACCCCTGTGCTAGTTTGACCCAATCACTAGACTGACTACAACAGGTTGGGTAGTTCATCATATTATGAGAACCCAACCAATTTTTTCTGTAACATGAACCTGGGCATATTATTATAATTAAATGTATTGGCTGCCCAGCTGGGCAGCATACAATACTAGAGTAAATATAAAAACAGCTAAAAGTATTACATCATAATATGACTGATTTGGACATAGCATGCTATGTAAACAAATGTATTTCATTAATTCACATTTGGCATATTGTGTGAGTTCAGCCAAAATTTACTGTATGCCAGTTACTATCTGCATCATGGCTATATAATAGATGTTACAGCCATTTCAAGCTACTGGATATATTAGAATTTTGAATTATAAAATGGCATCCAGTGGGAAAATCTCAGATAATTATAAAGAAACGGTTTTGCTTTATGTCTGCTTAGAAACCAGTTAGACAGCAAGATACCAAAATAGTGGGTTTCTGCCAGATCTTTGTACTTCTCTCCATCTAATCTATGGCATAAAGCTGTTGGGAGAATGAAAAGAGCGCAGAAGGACCTGGAGAACCTTCAATCAAGCCCAACCTTTATCAACTTCGTGTCCTCTAGACGTGTATGTATTTATTTAAATAAATTGGCCACCCAACTCCAGTGGACCCTGGGCAGAGTACAAAACTAGAAGAACATAAAAAAGTTAAAAACATAAAAACAGATAGGTAGTCCATAATAAAATAATCTGGTAAACAAAATCAACAAAACAACTCAGGGCCTTAAACAAATCATAAATATCAACCCCAGTCCTGGGACCAAAGTCATGTTTTCAAAGCTTTACAGAACCCAAGGAGAGAGAGTGCCATCCTGGTCTTGGGTGGGTGGGATGTTGCTCCAGAAGGTGGAAGCTTCAACTTTGCTTCAGAGTAATAGATCCTTCTTCAGAGTGCGAACCAGGATGAATTTCCTAAGGAAAAAGCAAATCTACTTCCACAACACCCAACACCATAGCAGAGCAAGAGGCAGAACCCCTCCAGCTTGTGACATGAACAAGATATTAATGAATTGGGGTTGCCAAAGGAAGAAATTCTATTTTTTCTTCTTCTTGCCCCACCTGTTGGTTAAGCTCCAGGATCTGGGCATCAGCTTCACTGCCCCCATTCCGGGCCAAAGGAGGATTTTTCCGTACAATATTGCTGGGAGTGATATTCATTCGGGCTGGATGCTGCATGTTCTTGGGGCCTGTTGGGGAGGTTCTCTGTGGAACTTTATGAAGTAAAAAAAACAACAACAAAACTTTAGTCTATGTCCTCTCATCAAGGGACCCACCCACCATTGCTGAGCCAGGCCAAATGAAAGCCTAAGACACAATGGATGAGCTTATATGCACAGCTAGAGTCCCAGTGCTGTCTGCCAAGGCTTCCTGGACACAGAAAGGACCACTCAAAATCAGAGTTCTTGTGCTTAATAGTTCCAGAGAAAGACAGACTCTGGAGAAGGCAGGCGTTAAGCCTTCCTACTTATGAACACAACTCAAACAAAGATGGCAGCAGCATAAAGCTACATGCAGCTTTCCCTCAGCCGGTTGCAAAGCCATCCCAGCATGTGCTGATGCCCCTCTACAGCAAAGCAAGCAAGCCCAGCTGGGGAGAGACAAGCAGAACTAGAAGGTAGCCTTTGGATCCCACTCCCTTCTCAAACAGTCAATGTGGGCATCTTTATCATTCTATCTGGCGCCTCTAGTTCAATGTTCCTCAGCCTTAGCAACTTTTCAGTCATGTGGACTTCAATTCTCAGAATTTCCCAGCCAATCATTGGAGTTCTAGGAGTTGAAGTCCACACCTCTGAAAGTTGCCAAGGCTGAGAAACACTGTTCTAGTTCTTTCCTGTGGTACTTTCTGCTCTATATGGCTTACCCCAATAAGCAGATAATTCATCTCCCTCTTAAGCAGGAGATTCAGTTAGAAGAAAGTTAACTATTGTTGTTAACTCATTGTTCTAGGATCCAATCTGGGTTGGTCAATGGGATGAGAGGTTTAGTCGGACTTGTGCTGGAGCCCATCCCCAGGGAACTTCTCTTTACCAGAATGTGTGCTTTGGGCTATTCTCTGTGTAGTACTTATGTGGTGCCTGATTGCGCGTGGCTTTTTAATTGTTTATTGGAGTGTTGATGGCCAACTATTAAGTTGTTGATTGGGGTATTGATGACTGGCTATTAAAATTACTTAATAGCCAGCCATCAACACCCCAATCAACAACTAAAAAGCCACACACAACCAGGCACCACATAAATACTATACATAGGACAGCCAAAGCACACATTCTGGTTGAGAGAAGTTTTCTAAGGATGAGCTCCAGCTCCAGCATGAGTCCAAAAGCTCAGAAGACTAAACCTCTGGTTCCAGTGACCAACCCAGATTGGATTCTGTAACATTATTCTGGGACACATATATTTGCCTTCATTCCTCATTGTTCTGCTAAATTATTTCTAAAACTCTATTCATTTTTTGTTCAGCTGCTTGCTGATACATCAGAAAGTTCTGCAATCCTTGCAACACTAGTTCCCTATCCATGCAATAAAACTTTTATAAACAAATTATCCTCTTCCAGACTGACTGCTAGGAGGATAGTAACAAGGTGGCTAACTGGCCAATAATGGGAAGGCCCCTCAAATAGCTATCAAATTAAAATTTTGATGTACGATATGATATGATTCCAAGGCTCTGTTGATGAACAGATGAACTTGGACATGTGAGATCTGGATTTATATAACTGATTTCACTTCCCTACTTAACTAGTAGAACAGGAGCAAGCAAAAGTAATTCTAAGCAGAATGAACGTTTTGGTCAGATTTGCATAGCTTTCTCCTACGAAGGCAAAGTCCTAGCTCCGATTTTCTTTTGAAAAAAGCACCTATGTTCCATAAGCTTGCCTGGTTATAGTATTTGCTGAAATGAAAAGTTCCACAGTGCAAGGCAGCCAGTCCCCACCAAAATCACATCTATATGCTGGAATATGTAACTTTCATGGGAACAAGAATGCAGTGTATTGTTAACTGGTTTGATCCTTGCTCATTTCTACTTTTACTTACTGCCGTTCCAAAATCCATGTATTTTCCACTAAACATATAGCTGTCTCTCAAATCAGTAAGGATTTGGCTCTTCTCTCCTTCCCTCCCACTGCTACCCGGGAGTAGCCAAGCTGGATGCCATGAAGCTGAGGTCATGCTAGAGGCGGGATCCTGGGGTCCCAACTGTCTCTAGCAACATTACCTGCAGTGCCAATGGGTTTCTTGTGTTTGTTGAAGATCTGATCACCTGGGTTTGGAGAGGGTGCCACTTCCTGGCCTTGCCTCGCCAATAATGGATTGTACTCCTTTCCGTCATAGTTGGCATCAAAGAATTTCTTAAACCACTGAATGAACTCAAAGTTATCTTGGAACTTTCCTTTTACCAACCTCTCCACTGGGATGATCTGTAACAGCAAAAGTCCATGAAAAGTAACGTTCTTTGTAAAATTCATATTTCCCTCACTCCTCAGTATTTATACAGTATAACATAACAGATACTCAGTGGGCCAGAGCACAGGCATACTTGAAGAATGGTCACTGTGTTAGTAAGAAATCCAAGACTGCTAATACAGGTGATTTATTTTAATATAACTTTAAAATTGGAAGTTGCTAGTTATTATAATGTATAAATCTGAGTGGGTGTCATAATGGAATTTACATACTACAAAGCATATTCAAAGTATGCAAGTCGTATTTTTAGTCTAACAAACTGTTTTACTTAAGAGTAGAAAGCTTTGTATGTTTGCAGTTCCTACATTTAAAGACTCTTATTTATTGACCTCCCATGTAACGAACTGAAAAGTCTCCAGTTATACAGGAACACCATGCATACACTGAAACTCCAGTAGAATAAGTTACTTTTTCTCTTTGCCTATTGCTGGAGTGGATGTAATTTTCAAACAGATTAATCACAATTTCTTTGGAATGTTAGTACTATACTTTCTTCAGTATACAGACTTACATTCAACAGTCAGCAATTATATGATTAGTTTTAACTATCTATTTTAATTTATTTATTCTATAATATAGTGTATATTTTACACTATAAGCAAATGATGTTTCATTTGAATAAAAAACTGTTATATTTAGTAAACAAACTGATCAATAAAAAGCTTCAATTTGTAAAAAGCTGCTAAACGTCTCTGTTTAATTTATGGTGCCTTTCCAAACATTCTACATGATCTTTCACGAACTTATATTATATGGCTCTATTAGGACTAGCAGTTCTGGGATGCAAAAATCCAGATAATCACTGAGTGATAAGATAAATTTTTGCAGCCCAGAATTGAATCATTGCATCATTGAAAAAGGTATGAAATTAAGATGCCATGGCTACCTGATTTTCGTGAGCTGAACATTTCTTCAAAAACACTTAGCAAAAAACATGAACCTTAGATGCAACTCAGATTGTTAATCCTTAAAATTAAAACAGGGCCAACTTCTTTCTAGGAACTGGCTACCATGGGGAAAAGGATATATGATTATATGAGTTTTAGGTATGATCCAGACAAAGGGATTGATATTCCTAAAAGCTTAATATGCCAGGTTGGGATCCTGAGCCCATTTAATTAGACAAGTGACCCATCTGAACCAAAATTTTGCTTACTACTAGGGTAACAGGCTTAATTAGTTTGTGAGAATTATAAGCAAAGAATAACTTAATATCCTGGGCAAGTATATCAATCAAAATTGGCCAGATTTGGTGGTAATCTGCATTACCACATAGGCATTTTACATATGGTCACCATCTTATCTTAAAGCTTTCTACAGCTACAGCAAGGCTTTTCATCAAACCTACCATCATCTCCAGATAGTTCATTTTAGATCCATTCTTCCATTTAGAAGTTCTAATGAGAGTTAAATATACCAATATTTGCAGTAGAAAAGTGGTAGATTGTGTGCCTGTTTATACGACACTTCAAGAACCATAATAACTGTCAAGCAACCTGCTCACCCCCTCCCCGACATGGTATATTGTTCCATATAAGGAACAATAACCAGCTATCCATACTAAAGTAAGTGTCCCTAGAAGAAACTCTTGTGCCAGTCAAACAAAAAGGGGATTGTAACAGTGCAACAGATTCAAACAGTGCATCAAAGCTCCTGACGTTCCTTGTTGATGTCTATATTCCAAAAGATGAAAAAAGCCCTGCATTATCTACAGTACAATATTTAATTTGACTGAAAAGAGTTTCTACAGAAGGAGGGTAAATAAAATATTTACTGGAGCATATATCAATCTCACAGCTGTAGAGGTGGAATGAACATCAGAAAGGGCAAGAATAAAAACAGATTTGGCCTCAACATCTGCTGCTAATAAATCATGTTTTCAAATCATCCCTTAAATTCTGGCATGTTGACTACAGAAAGTACTTTCCCAATTCCAGAAGGTCACTTTCTTCCAAAGATGACAGAGATTATACCTATCAGTACAAGCTGCAAGTTTCTCAGAATCAGTAGAAGCTCCCTTCTACAAACAGAGTAGAGAACTCTTAGTACTGTTTTGAGAGGAACAATTTGAGGAAAGATGGGAGGTGAATCGGGAAGCACATGAGATTAAGAAAGAAAATTAATGCAAAATGGAGTCCAAATGTAATAAATTACTGTATTAAGACTAGAGAAAGATAGTTTAAATAGATTTAGCATCTTTTGGTAGCATCTTTTTGTTTTATATCAATGTTTGTAAACCACAATTTGAAGTTGGTAGAATGTGTATGGGTGAGCACATATGAAAAAACTGCCAACCTAATAAAAGAAAAGATGGCAAGTGCAACAGACCAGAAGGAATAAAACGAAGAGTTCCTCATCAAAAGCCTCGGAGTGCCAAATCTTCATGGCTCTTCTCAACAAAAGGAAAGTGAGGGACATCCAGATCTTGGGGAGTGAGGACCTCATTCCAGAAGGCAGGCACTGCTACAAAGAAGCTCTGCTTCTGGCGTTTAATTGAAGAAAGCCAGAGCACACCAACCTTGCAAGATTGAATTAGCTAGGTAGATACTATGGCAGATAGGCAGTCCCTCAAGTAGCCAGGCCTTATGCCTTGTGGGGGCTCATACTGTATTTAACAACCAGCATCTTGAATCACACCTAAAAACAAACTGGGAATCAGCGCAGCTCACAAAGCAGAGGTGTCATGTGGGCATACCAAGGCATGCCCATCACTTCTCCCATCACTACATTCTGGATCAATTGAAGCTTAAAGAAAATGTCTCTAACAATACTAATGATGCAGCCGTTTATTTCCTTGAGCAACTATTTTGAGAGACAAGGCCAAGATGCCTATTTATTTTGTACATTTATGTACCTTGGCTCTCAAGCAATAAGCTGGCCCAGAGCACTTGAGAGTCTACTCTGACTCCAGGAATGTATAAAAGTTGTCATTCTGGAGACAGAACATTCATTTCCCCTAGAATGCACTGCACATTGGCAATTCCTATTTTGGAAGATTGACTTCTAGAAAACTATGGGACACCAACTATCTATTTCTACATGGAACTGCAAAAAGACACAGTACATTAGTTACTGCACAAGCCAGCCCAGCCAAAATTTGAAGCAAGAGAAAGAAAGAGCAACTACAGAAGCCATCCACTCTAGTGGGTTTAGTCTATTTAACTATGCAAAGGCAGGTCTATTTTAGCCTATGTCGGGGAGCCTCAGCCACACACTGATGATACAAAAAGAAAACTCTTATCTGCCTGCTGTCTAGCAGAAACCCACCTTGTCCACACCCATCTTCTTGAATGCAGCCTGTAACACCTTGAAGTTGTGTATATATTCATGCTCCAATTTGGCCTGAAACTTCACCTTCCTCAAGTGAATGCAGCCAGGGAATAGCATGTCCATGAACTGGCAATAGGCAGCCCCTGTCAAGGACAGAAAGACACACACAAACTAGTTTCCACCCACACCTGCTGCCTCTTACAACTAGATCAGAATCCTTTCATCTACAACAATTAGATTTTCAACTCCCTTCCTCTTAATTCTAACAAGCACAACCCAGGCTTTTTGAGCCCTAGTCAATTTCTTGGGGGCCAGAGAATTGCCTGGCCAGCAAAAATCCCAGAAAATACAGATAGGAGAAAATATTTCAGGCATCAAATAGTATGAGCTCACAAAGACTATTTTGTGTTTAGTGTATCCAGGCTCAGAATAAAATGGGCAGTTACGTCCATTTAAAAAAGAAATCTTACAAAATGAATGGGCTTTAAGCTGGGGAGGAAAAAATGACTGCATTATCCAGTGATAGGTAAAGATTCTACCACCTTTCCTATGGGCTGGAGTTAATTGAGGAGATAATACAGACCAAAAAGAGTTAGCTAAACTCATGCTGAGAGATGGAAAGAATAATTTTGAACTGCTTCCTCATGGAGAGAAATGCACTTTGGAAATGACAAGACACAGATTTCAAGAATTGCCTGAATTTAATAATACTCTGTATTTTTAGTTATGCAGTATTGGAATTAATTGAAAGGAAAAATAGGGAAAGGTACTTCAACTTTTCATCCCCTTAAATGCAATCTCTCTCTCCCTGCCCTCTCTCTCTCCTCTCTCTCTCTCTAAACAAAACATCATCACCATCCCAATTAAAGTCTACATGTTTTATTGGGGGAGAATTGACTTACATAAATTAGATTAGAGCGTAGTTATGTGAAGTACAACATTCTCTGCGTCATGCATATACTAACATGCTGACTAGATTTATACAACATGCTAAGCTAAAATGGGTTTGTGTAGTTTGCATTTCAATGTGTTATGGGACCCCATCTTATCCATTTTGTATAAATAAAACTATCCAATTGAGCCATATTCTGATTTGTCTGGTTATAGCATGTTATATAGCAATAGTATTTTGTTAACCTAGGAACGAGATTCAGTATGAAGTATCAACCTGATTATTTGTGCTGGACTTTTCTAATTTAGTAATGGCAGGTGCCTATATTAGTTTCTTCCCTCAACCTTCAGAGAAATGACAGCCTGAGCCCACATAATGGGGCTCTTGATAAAACACTAAACTGAAAACAAACTAGAGATTAAAAAAAAAAGATGTAACCTGCCTGATATGTACGTTTGTAGCTATTTTTAAATTTTCTTGTTAGTGGATGGTTGTTGTATGTCATATAATGTGTATTTGTATATTCTCTGATGTGGCTTTCATTCTCAGGAAGGTTTCCAAATGCATATGCATTGTGCATATATATTAAATATTTTGTACTGCAACTGAACTTTCAAGTTGTGCAACCCAACAGTTGTGTTAATCTTTTCACTGAGCTTTACAGGCAGATTGCTAAATGCATATAGTATGCATTATGTGTATTTTAAGTAGTAGTTTTAAGACTTTATGTCATTTTCCCCTAAATATTGGACAGCAGATACCACCCCAAGTATTTTTAAAGCTAATAGGTCTTGTTGCAAAAATCCAGACTAACACTAGAAGCTGACAAAAAAAACCCTCCATTATTTTAATTACTTCTTTGCTACATTTGAGATCATCCAGATTTTTTGCACCCCAGATCTGCAAAAATATACAAGAGGTATTGCAACAAGCTATAAGCTCAATAAACAAATAAATCCTGCTCTTCCCTACCAGGGAATATTTAAGCTGTTATGAACTTGGTTCCAGTGAAACAATTTTCCAATAAAATGTTTCACTAAAGAGTTTCTTTCCTGTCACAGTACCTGAGCAAAGCTGCTCAATCTTGGTGTAGCTCAGCTGTAGAGAGTCGTTGACCCATGCTAGCATGTCATGACGACTCAGGTTCTCACTAGTCACAGACGTGGAATGCACATTGACGGCCATGCCCCAACTGTAAAAAGAAGGGAAAGCAGGAGTTAATTCATCACAAGGTTACCAGAAAGCAAGAAACTAAGTCTAAAACCCTAAGCTTTGCCAGAAAGACAAGCACCTAGTCCCTCAAGTACCTCAATTTGAAATGTCATAGAATTGAGATTTTGCACACACATTTATGCCATGATGTCTCTGCACTAGTCTCTGAGCTTTTTACATAAGCAAACAAAGAAGCAAGGAAAGGAAAAAATAAGTGGCCAGAAGTCTTCCCATCCATGCTATGTCACTAATATATTGATCCTAAGGGAAAGCTGGAAGAATGTACTTGCATGCCATTTCACAGCCTTATTTCTTGGCTGTGACATTTAAAAATCAACCTGAGAAAGAGGTAGTCAGATGGAGATTAGTGTAAAAAGGATCACATCAAGATTCAGAAGCATCATTTTAAGTGCTGTAGAGACAGGCCAAGAGTTTTTTTTTTTTATTACATGTAAAACCCAGATAAAATAAAACAGAAAGCTCACAGCAGTGATCCCAGAACATACCCTATGGAAATCAGAACACATAACCACTAAAGGTGAGTTCGTGTCTTCAAAACTGTAGCAATCACCACTAACACCTCTGATTCAGTGCAAGTTCTGTTCATCAGACTTACACTTGACCATTCAACATGAGAAGGCTTCTACTCCTCTGCTTTTCATAAAGGAAGCTGCTTCTGTAGATTTGCAAACAACTGCAGATGCATCCCACGGAGTCACACACCTTGGGCCAGCATTGCCCAGTTTTTGTCTGCACACATTAATTGGGCCACCAGAAGGCACTAGTGTGTACTACGCTGGTCTGCTGGTCACAGGGTATGAATACAATGAGGCTGAAGAGTGCACAGTTGTTCTTTGAGATCAAATATAAGGCATGTTTAGGCTGTCCTGCAGAGTGAAGTAGTAATAGCAGTTAATGTTTAGTGGCTAGAAAAACACAGAGGGATCTTATTACAGGTGAAAGACTACCTTCTGCCCACTTATCCCTCTTGAGTTTGGCTCAAGTAAACCTATTTATTCACCTATACAGAGGTTCTTACCAAACCTATCTCCAACCACCATGTAGTTCGAGCAAGACTAGGAAAGTGATAGCAAATTCCTGGGTGTGTCATAAAGCCTTTCACCTGCTTAGCCAATCAAATGGCAGAACTGACACCTCACTACTAAACACTCAAAAATAGCAAACAAGTTTCTCTTACTTCTGGAATAACAAAAATTAAAAATTAAAAAAATCCTAGGAATGGATGTCCATTTCATTAATCAGGAAAGATTTCTAAATCTGACAGTAAGGTGGAATTCTCTCTTTTGCCATTTCAGATTCCCAATTTCCAAGAATAAATGGAAGTCTTTCTCCAAACTTATAGCAGACTAAATATTACTGGTATCTTGGCTATGCCCCAGTAGAAACAGCTGTCTCTTTGCAGCTACTCCACAAGTCAAGCAGGATAAATAAATGCTGCTTGATCCCATTCCAAGTTTCTACAGAGGCACCATTTCTGTTCCACCCATGTTGGCAAAATTGGCAAAAACACCCCATCGCATGCAAAAAAGGGGGGGAAATTGGTCCTTACATCTTGGGAGCATGGGATCTGAATTTCAGCCATGGGTAACAAATTTAAGCCTAGGGTCTGCACAGAATGCTTAGCCAAAAACTACTTACCCAAATGCCCCTGGGCAGAGGCACATTATACTACGTCCTTCATTCTAGCTCCTCCCTATCTTCACAGGTCAACTACAGGCTGCTGGCTTTCCACCATCATTAGCAGTAACAAGCAATGATCTGGTCCCCCACAAATAGCTTATAGCAGCAGAAAAACAGCAACTTCTTTCCTGGATGACAGCTCATCACATTTTCTAGCAGCTCTTTTGTTATCAAAGTGTATTTTTTTTAGCCTAAGTCCTTCCCAGAACACAACTGTTTCTATAACTATTCTTGGACAGATATCTGTCACCAAACCTTGAAAGGAGGAGGGGATTTATTAGAATGATAATACACTTTATTTTTTACATGATTAAAAAAAGCAAGAACATGATGTAATGAAAAGTTGATCCCTGTTACTGTTTTGGAAATAGTTCAAAAAATATTCTCATACTGTCATGCAGCAAGAGAAATTGACCTCAGCATGTTTGTTATGGGGAACATAAGAGAGAGACCACTGTCATAGGAGTATTAATGGTATTAGGATAAACATCCAAAACAGCTTCCCAAAAAAGTGCTGAAACATGGGAAAACTGAAACCATATTGTTGTGCCTCAAAAGAAGGACATTTGCTGTTTTTGCATCTGGTCAAACACCAAGTGTGGTGGAGCAGTATTTAACACAAACAGTATTCCCATCCCTCGGTGGCATAGTGGCCTAGTGGTGAAGAAACTCCCCTCCCACTTGGAAGATTGAGAGTTCAATCCTAGGTAGCGGCAGATGCTTCTCTTGTAGGGCACAAAGAAAAAATATCTGCTGCAAACTGCATGTGGTGTCAGGAAGGGCATCAAAAGGTATGAGTGCAAGGCACTGACTGCACTTGAAATCTATATATAATCAATTACTTTAGGCACATGCAGAACATCTCTGTCCAGCATGGGCCAGTGGCGATCAATAAGGTACATTTGATCTTCTAGCCAAGACTTTAAGCAACCTCATAAAGTAGGAAATCCTGATTCTTTTTAATTATACCAACAAAATTCTTAGAACCTTTCTTGCTTCTATATAACTGCACTAATTGATTGACTAATTCTGTGCCATTGGTGTCAACTCCTAAGCAACCATATAAACAGACCTCCTCTATGCTTACATTGATTCATACATTCTTTTTTCTTTAACATTCTCACTTTCCTTTTTAATGATCTCATCAATTTCATCCAATCACAACAGACATGCCCACTTTCAGTTTACATTACAGAGTTGGCAAAAGCAAATGTCTATACATTGCCATTTTCATTTATTTTGACAAATAGTCATTTCTCAGAGCAGATATTAACTTGTCTATCTACCACTTTTCGGTCAATGTTTCTATTTCTTAAAAGTGTTCTACAAAGTTATATAAATTTATCTACTTGCTGCACTTCTTTGTTGTTTATAAATTGCAATAAGTTATTCCCTTAAAACACAATTATCTTGGTTACAATCCTTCTCAGATCCATTCTCACTGTTGCATCATTCAATCAATCTAATATTAATTGCAAATCATTCAGGTTTTCAGCCAGCAAAATTACATTGTCAGTGCAAAAAAGAACACACCCATTTACATTCCCCACCAATATACAGCCCTAACAACACCACAAATATTCCTCATAAATTAGGAGAGAGGTTGCCCAGAATCCTGCTTACAGGTGTATCTAAATATAAAGATATGATGAACTCTCTGCTTTATTTTTTACATCACATTGTAGGTAGAACTATCCTATGATAGTAGAGGGCCCTGAGATTATCTTTTGATTTATTGTAGATTGGGTTTTTTACTTTATGTAAGCCTTTTTACATTCAGTGCCTAGCTCATAATTAAAATGTTGCAGAGTTCCATAGTCATATGATTGCTGTACATGATGGGCTTCTACAAACAAAATCAATAGGGAAGTGGCAGAAGATCACAAATGGTAACCATGTGATGTCCCACTTAACAACCCATGGTGATTTGCTTAATGATGGTGACTGGAAGTGCCAGAATTTCCACTGCTAAGCAGTGCGGTCACATGACATCACCCTTTACAACTGCATTGCTTAGTAATGGAAATATCAGTCCCAATTACCATAATTAAGTGAGGACGTACTTGTATATAGAATTAGTGTTTCTTGTAAGGGCAAACTCCAAACACAAACTGGCTTGCATGAAAGAAAGCCACTGGCTAAGCCCATAGTCCATACCTACCATCACCATGCTTTAAGAGCTCACTCTAGAAAGAAAGTCACATAACATAAGACAACAATTTTCACACATCTAATGGTTGACATAGATGAAGGGATACAAATGAAAGCAGAAAACAGAGGCAAAAGAATCTTAAAGACAGCTGCTGTAATGAAAATAATTTTATGAACACTTTACAACTACTTGTAATCCTGCAGTACTGTAATATACGTGATCTGAACTTCCTCTGCATCCTATCAGTACATTAACAGATTCTGATTAAACTATACCTGACAATGTACAATATCTTAATGTTACTGAACACACTGCATCAATATTGACTCAGTCAACACTTTCCTTGTTGAAAAGGGTGGGTGAAGCCCTATGATAATCTTGGGGTGAGGGTGGAGTAAACTGAATAAATGAGGTGGCAATCAGGTATGAATTTAAGATGGTTTCATTGATCAGTCAAGTTCTTCTAGGGTGCTTAAAAACAGCAGAGATTATCTCTTTCTGACAGTATTTTTCTGCAACTGGCATTTGGCAGCATCAGCAGAATAATATATCAGGTGAAACAAACTACAATGATTTGTTACACAAGCCTGTCTGGTTTGTGCAAGTGATTCTAGGAGAAAAACAGCAGTTTGGGAGAGTTCAACCCAAGCTTTTCCACAGCAGAATAAAGCCGGGGGAAATCACTAAGAGATAACTACTACAATATAAACAATTCCCTTGGAGCCATTCTTTAGCCTGCAAAAGGCTTACTGTACTTCCACAGAACGCCATTATGCAAAAAGGAAGCACAGTATCGCTTTCACACAGCCTCACTATTATTTCCTGGTTAAATAGATTCAGTACAAAACATCCTAAATCTGGTAAAATAGAGGCTATTGTAAAAAACAAAAATAGGAAGGAAGCAATATTAAGTACGAGGGGTCCTTGGTGTTCTGTGAGCTTGGTTTTTTTCTTGCAGATGTTTTATTACCCAAACTAGTATAGCACTGATGATGTTACCTAGTTTGGTAAAAGTATCCATATATGTTCACATATGTCCTAAATTATATTAGATGCAACCCAGGATTTTCACTTGTGCATGCCCACTAAAATGGGATGGAAGTAACTCAGAAAAGAACTTTGTAAGATACCGAACTTTGTACGGTATCAACTACCGTATTGCATGTATAAATTTTGTCTTCTGCTCTGTAAGTCTTGGCAGTAAAAGTTTACCATGCAACCTTGACTTATTGTACTGAGGATAAGGGGGAAAAATCAAATATGAATAGTATTTTCTTGAGCAATTTTAGCAATAGCAATAGCACTTAGACTTATATACCGCTTCATAGTGCTTTTACAGCCCTCTCTAAGCGGTTTACAGAGTCAGCATATTGCCCCCAACAATCTGGGTCCTCATTTTACCCACCTAGGAAGGATGGAAGGCTGAGTCAACCTTGAGCCGATGAG
Source organism: Arizona elegans (assembly GCA_022577455.1). Lineage (NCBI taxonomy): Eukaryota > Metazoa > Chordata > Lepidosauria > Squamata > Colubridae > Arizona > Arizona elegans. The sequence continues at coordinate 314,228,588 of JAKOOJ010000001.1, read as the reverse complement.
AACTGCAGCTAGGAGTCAGCTGAAGTAGCTTGCAGTACTGCACCACCTCCGCTCTATTTAAACTTTAACAGTTTAAATAGTTAACATGTTGCACTGAACGAGCCACATAACATACAAGCTTAAGAACATTGCAAGTATTGTAGGCACTTGTGCAGAGTCTTTTAGGTTCCAATAAAAAGTACTACAAATTGACACAGCTGCTTGCCTGAGTTTTTTTCATTTGAAAGGAGGTGGCTTACTCTGGAATCTGTTACAGATGAGACTATTTTGGAACCTGAGCAAAATATTCAGGCATAGTTAGAATAATAGCACAATCTTTCTTTCTTTTTTTTTGAGTCAAGTTTTATTGAATTTTCCCCACATTCACCTGCATCTTTTTTTTTTGAACAGAGTATTGGCCATATCTTATCTTATACAATTTTTCAAGTTAAAATACAATTTACAATTTTGCCAAAATCTTCCCTTTTTTTAATAGCACAATCTTTCAGAGCAGCCGACAAACACATGGGGGATGTTACACGCTTTTTAAAAAAGCAGATTTTGACAGGAACTATTAGAAATATTACTATACAAGGACTGCATTGAAGAGAAAGAGGAGAGGTTGGAAATTGTGGATGAAATGCATTAATTGTTTAGCATCTATTACATAAGTTGGCAAAAGGAAATATGTTGATAATGAATAACAATGATACAACTAATCTTTGTTTAACAGCTGGTTGCATAATGACTATTTGAAGTTATGGCCTCGGAAACATCATATCGCCCACACCTGCAGTCATGTGATCATGATCAGGTTGCTTGGAAATTTGTGCACATGTACAACCAATTGCCAAGTGCCCTGCAATCATAAGATCATCCCTTAACTTTCTCTGCCAGCCTCCCCAGAAAGTCAGTGAGACAGCCAGCAGGGTTGCAAGGTGCTGCTACCTGCCAAGAGTACTCCCTTCCTCTCATCTCTGGTGGCTGGCAGAAAGAGCTCCTACCTATCCATGCCTGCTTGGATCTCTGCAACCAAAATCCAAGCAATCCAAGATAAATAAGTAATTCCAAAATACTCTCGTATTTGATGGTATTCATGAAAGAAGTAAAACCTGTAACGTATCTCTACCAAAAGCTGAATAGGATTTTTAAAGTGGACATTTTGGAAATTTTCTGTAATGCCCCATCAATAACTTCATATCTTTTAAAATGTTTGAATGGTATCAACGAACATAAGGTTAAAGTTGATTTATCTAAAAATGCATTCAAAAAATATTGGACACCTCCAAAAATGTACTTCAGAGGATAGACATCAGACTTGCTTTGTTGGAGATGTAAAAATTTGGGGTTTCGTTGACCCCTATGATACGGAATTTAAAAACAGATAAAAACAATTTCCTTAAAATAATAAAAAAACCAGAAAGGACAATTAGAATACATCCTTTAAAATATAGAATTTTTATTGAAAGTTTTACATAAAGACAAATATATGCAACCTTCAAAAGAACAAACAAAGTAAATGTTTAGTATAGCATATTTTCATTGTTACAAAATCAATATCTTAGATGCCCCTTCCCTCTATTATGAACTATTTAAAAATTACCACAGACTACTTACTAACAAGTTAGACATTACTAATTTTTACAAAAACAGCGCCATCTTATGAAAATCATAGACTAGGCAAAGATGCTGTTAAAGGGCTCTTTGTAAGGATTATTTTTCACACTGATAAAAGAATTAGCAGTTATCAAAAAACAATGAACAGATGTCCCTCTTTCATAAAAGAATCCAAACTATAAGAAACAAAATCTGACACTATTTAAAACTGATTCTAGTTAGCACTTTAGAATAAAATGGGCATTAATACCTGTGCTGGATTATGAAAATTTTAAACAAATTAAATTAAAGCCCATTAATTTGCTAGATACTGCAGTGGAAATGTTAGGATGTCTGACTAGGACTTTGGAGGTCCAAATGCAAATCCTCTCAGCCCCGGAAGCTCACTGAGTGATTCTGGACCAGTCACTTCACCCCTAGCCTATGCTACTTCACAGTATGATTATAGGCAGTCCTTGATTTATGACCACAGTTGAGCCCAAAATTTCTGTTGCTGAGACATTTGTTAAGTGAGTTTTGTCCCATTTTATGACCTTTCTTGCCATAGTTGTTATGTGAATCACTGCAGTTGTTAAGTTAGTAACAAGATTATTTGGCTTCCCCATTGACATTGCTTGTTAGAAGGTCACAACAGGGGCTCACATGATCCTGGGACCCTGCAACCATCATAAATATGAACCAGTTGCCAAGGGTCTGAGTTTTGATCACGTGACAGGGGGATGCTGCAATCTCATAAGTGTGAAAAATGGTCATGAATCACTTTTTCCAGTGCTATTGTAACTTTGAACAGTCATTTAAATGAACTGCTGTAAATTGAGGATTACCTACCTATATTATGAGGGAAAATTGGAGGAGGGAGTGCTGCATATGACATCTCAAACCACTGAAAGAAAGGCACAGTAGTTTACCTCAATCATTTATTCATTTTTTAACTCGGAAATCTAATTAGTGATTGAATCCACCTTGTCCAATCATGCTGCTATAGAGCATAATGGGTTGAAGATGAGCTTGGTGCTTGTTTGTACTGGACAGCTGCAGGCATTGCCATAGCTGGAATTTTGCCACTATTATTCCCAGCTGTGGATTCAGAATTGCTATAGTTCCCATTCCTTCATTCACTCTCTCTTTCCCCCTATTAAAAGCAAAGGGGAGTCCTAGTTCATCACACCAATTTCCTTTGTGAAAACCAAGCAGAAATGTTCAGCCAAGAGAAAAGGTGAAATATTACTTCTTTTTTGGGGAATAGGAGAGGCCTGCTTACACTTGCCAATGATGTGAAATTTCCAGGGGAAAGTTTCTACAAATTATTTCAGAGATACAGAAAAATTAGTGCTTTGTTCCTAAACAGCTTCTCAGATTGTTTTACTCATGGAGATATCATGCCTCAAAAGAGACTCTAGCCTGCTATCTTTCCCTTCAAACACAAGTACATACATACAAACTTACAAAACTCTTATCTTACAGCAAAACTGTATCTATATTTAATTTTATTTCTCTAGCCACCCATCTCAATATGTAATTCTATACATAATTGGGAAGTACAGGTAATCCTCAATTTACAACAGTTCATTTATGACTGTTCAAGATTACAACAGCACTGAAAAAAGTGACTTATGACCATTCTTCACTTATGGCCTTTGCAGTAGACCCATGGTCACTTTATTTACCTTGGATGCTTGACAGCTGGTTCATATTTATGAGGGATTTCAGTGTCCCGGGGTAATGTGATCATCTTTTGAGATCTTCTGACAAGCAAAGTCAGTGGGAAAGCCCGAGTCATTTAACAACTGTGTTACTAATTTAACAACTGCAGTGATTCACTAAAGAAATGTGGCAAGAAAAGTCATAAAATGGGGCAAAACAAACTTAACGAATTTCTCACTTAGCCACATAAATTCTGGGCTCAATTGTGGTTGTAAGAGGATTACCTCTATATAGTAATTGATTTAGATGATAATTATGTTTTCCCAGGACATAAAGGTGCATCTAAGGATTAATGTGAGTGGCAAACAAATGAATGTCCTTTTTGATTATAGTGGACAACATCTGCCCACCTTAACAAGACCTACAACAGCTGAGAAAGATTGAGCAAGTGCCTTGAATATGTCTTACCATAAATGTTCAAAACAATGGGAAATATTATATCTTAACTATATTTTTAAAATGCTTGTTTTGTGATTTGCTGCTACTAGACCACAATCTGTCCTGGAACCCAGTCTGTTTAAATTTAAGTTTAAACCAATAAAGTAGAATTTTATGTTGAAATTAAAAGAGCTTTGATGACTGGTGATAGCATGTACTGTATCACATTGGAAGGCAAGCAGGCAAATGAATCATTGCTCATGAAAAACAATTGTTAATTCCTGACGATGGTAGTGCTGCCTATTTAATTATTATGGGGACAGAAATAGAAGTTGGATTTGGCATTTAAGAGGACCAGGGATAAATCCTGCAACAGTTCATAGAATTTTCATTTGTTTCATTTAATAGGAATTTAGGAATTTGATTTATTTACACATTTGCCAAATTATGGAGTAGACTCTTTTCCATAAAATTTCATAACAAATTTGTCTGTAGAATTTTGCTTTTGTTTAAACAACTTGTAAAAAGATATATCATCAGTCCAGATCCCAGGCACCCATTGGTTTGGAGCCAGAGGCTACTGAATGGTGTCTATTAGCGTGGCTTTCTCCTACCTTTGTCTTCCACTGCTAATCCAGTATATAGTAATATATCATAAAAGCGAGAGAATGCTAGGTGCCACACAGCAGAGGCTTTTCAGTTAGCATATTCCAAGCCACTCAAACAGTTCCTATATTCATTCCCACTCAACAATGGTGAAGTTTTTCTTACTGGTCAGCAGTCACATATTTTGCTCTGTCCTGCTTATGCAACTCGCAAGACAGAAACATTCAAATGGGTGGCACAAAGCAAGAAATGCATTTTAACAAAGGAAACCAAACAGAATTTGGCTGTATGCCAGAAATCAATCTCATGGGGGAGACCAAGCACTATTACACAGTTATTCCAATTAAAGGCTCAGGAAGGGGAGCAGGACAAGACAATAGCAGCTTTAGAAGACAGACTGTAATCTTCAATCACTTTCTCTATAGATTTTCTCAGCCGTTTTTCAGGTCAGGCAGTTGGAAAATAATGACCTACCGTGTTTCTAATCAGTGTTGTTCATGAAATGTCTGGAAAAGACTAACATTATGCTCAGAAAAGCAACCTCTGCAGATCTCAGGTCGGAATACCGTCCAGCGTGACCACTTGATCTGCACACTGAATGTATGCCAACAGGGCCTCAGATCAAAGTACATTCTACTCCAAACACTGCGGTCGTTCTCACTAGACATGAAATTGATTGGCATGGCATAGAGAATATGATCTTCCTACTCGGAAGTAGTAGCCCTACCTCACAGTGGTTTGTGCTTGTTGTGTACCATCCAGAATCATTTCCCACGAGAAGGGCAGCCATATAAATTTGATTATTAGGATTGAAGTTTTGGGCGTCATGTGAACATTATTTCTTTTGCCCAGCAATTCAAATTTGAATTTCCTGATCATGTGTTTCATAGTCATGTTTTTTACAGATACATTCTGCCTATGATGTAAAACAGACATATTTTTGTGGCTCGTGGATTGTCAGTATTTTGTATTATTTTCAATATCTTAACCATGTTGGTAACTGGCCAACAAATATTTACAGTATGTTTATTTTTTTAATATAAAAACAATTGAAAAAACATGAGGTCCAATCAGGAGCAGACACACAGAATGGGTAAAGACCGAGTCTCATGAAATCATTTATATTCCTAATTAACCTCATTTGTTTATTATTTACTTATTTATTCTGTACTCTGCCCATGCCCAAAAGCTTTGGAACTTATAAAATGGCAGGGGAATAACAATTCAGAAAATGCTCTCCATTCTCACCCATCCTTGCCCTCTTGGAGTACCAATGGCTGTTTAACCAAAAGATAGCTATCAGGCCAGAGTAGACAACATGCTACTTATGATAAACTAAAGAAGACTAAGACATGACCTGTAGACAAACTGCAGACTGTAAGATAAACATGATGTTATAAAGCAACCAAAGAAAATTCTTTATTTGTTGGAGGAGGAGGAGGCATGTTGCAGCACTCTGAACAAAGAGAAAACATATGGCTGGGAAACAATTTGTTACACCTATATGCCGTTAGGCAGGTGAGGCATGTTGCAGGTCCTGTTAGCCAAGGAAAGCTGGCTGGCAGGAACCATGAGATGTGCCTTCTCTTCTGTATCCCCTGCTGGAATATTCTCCCTTCAAATACGACCACAACACTGTTAACCTTTCGTAAAGTGTGAAGAATTGGTTGTGGGCCCAGGCCTGGGCCCCCGAGTGTGTTAAGGGCCTCATTTCCTGGCTGTATTAGGGTAGGAACAGCTTTACTTGATGCTATTTATATTGTACTCTTTTAATGTTTTATAATGTACACAACCAGGAGTCACTTGTTGAGATGGGCAGCTATAAAAGTCAAATGCACCACACCCCACCTTGTAGAACCAGACAGTGGGACAGAGTGGGTGGGGTCTTAACCAGGGCTTATTTTTGAGGTAGGGCTTATATTAGGTGCACACGGAAAAACCAAGCTAGGGCTTATTTTTTTTTGATAGGTCTTAATTTCAGGGAAACACAGGTATATACAGATACACACACATACACACACACACACACACACACAGACGATATACATATAAAATCTCAATATGTATCCCAACTTTATACACACACACACACACACACACACACTATAAAGAGTGAGAGAAACTGAAGGACAAAGCTTTTAGAAATGAGAAAAATTACAGCTCTTTGAAGGGACCTATTTTTTTGATAGATAAAGAAATAATGAATTAGCCCAGGTTTGAGATTTCAGGCAAGTATCACTAGAGGCAAAAGTATGTATAGTGGAATGATATAACACAGGTTGTTTATTTGGTCTTCTAAAACATTTTGACTCCTTAGCAAACAGGTCTCTTTGATGGGAAATTAGTTACAGAAGTAGAGTAAAAATAAATGGTCATTATTATAACAGAGACACTGCCTATGCTCTGAATCTGAGCTGATGGAGACTCTCTTAGAAACAGATATTGGGGTCACAATTGATAGTTTAATTAAATTGACTTAAGAATGAAGGCAAATTGACCTAATCCAGAGTGTAATTCTGTGTATTTATCATATGATTTATCAGGCTCTCTTAAACTGCTGGGAAAGGAAAAATGTTCTCAGCAGGACTGTGGGGTAAGACCAAGCATGTTGTAATTAAGAGACTATATAAATAACTCAACTGTAGTAGTAACAGTAAGGAACAGGAATTTTCCCAACCCATGCAGCTGTCTTTAGAATTTTTGTATAAGGCCACAGAACTTCAAGCTCAACTAAGCAACTGCCGTGGCCAAACTGGTGTGTGCAAACTGTTAACTGGTTTTGTTCAAAAATTGCTGCATTACATCCTTCAGACAAACATTGTAGTTCTTTTCATATGGAACTACAGGTGAGCAGCCACATCTTAAAATGAAGCCTGAAACAACAGCTTTTGCCACAAATGTATAGAAACATTGGTAGTTGATTGTGTATGGAGATTTTCAGTCATCCAGGTCATGGTTGTCCCTAAAGTGTTTTCTGAAGAGGCAACTGGACTTTCTGCTTTTTTCTTTGAATACATTTCTCTTCCCATCCAAGAAGAAGCTGAAGAAGCTTCTTGGATGAGAAGAGAAATGTCTTCAAAGAAAAAGCCAGAAAGTCCAGTTGCCTCTTCAGAAAGCACCTTTGGGATTGGTAGTTGATTGTCCTGCTTTGAATTAGTCTTAGAATTAACCAAAGTGCCATAACTGTGACTTTAAACAAATTGTAACCATTGATTCTAAAATTACATTAACATTTTTTAAGCAGATCTCCAGCTATCTCTCCACATTATCTTATTACAATCAAGTGAATTGCCCAGGTAATAATCTACCAAGTAGAAATTTAGAATGTAACACTTTGGAACTCAACTGAAGTGAAATTGGAAAGGATGTTTAGCTATGATATGTACAAGTAGAAAAGGCATCTAGCATTTTACCATAATGGCAATGGCCTCATGCATCCAGACATTCTTTACTGCTTACAGAAAAAGTGGCTGATGTTCACTATAAGTACCATTAGGAGTCTTCTGTGTTCTGCCTCTTCTCCAGTCTCGCATAGCTTGAGAAAATATTTCTCAAAATAGAAGGCCCACATTTTGCAGCCCCAGTGGGAAATAAGAAAAGTCTTCAGATCATTCCTTAATAGACTCCACAATCAGGGTGGATTTGATTTAAATCGAGTTGATTTAAATCACAATTTAAATCATGATTTAAATCACTAGTAAAAAGGCTTGATTTAAATCAACTCGATTTAAATCATAATTTTTAAAGAGCAACTATCATCTCTGCTACTCCTTTGACCCACTGTTGACTCACCGATAGTCCCAGGGTTGCAGAATATACAGCCTCATGCTACATAACTAAGCTCCATTTCATGCTGAATAAACTAAATTATTTATGTATCTTAAATAGAAAACTATCTTACGACAGATTTTTACCCCAAAAGTTTTTTATTAAAATAAATTCAATAAAAATTAAAAAAAAACGATTTAAATCAAAAAATCTGATTTTTTTAATTTTTTTTTAAAAAAATCATTGATTTTTATCCACCCTGTCCACAATCATACAGTCCAGAATATGTCCTTCACAATGACATCACTGCCCGGGTGTCAGAACTGACTTGCAACCGGTTTGAAGAAAGATGAAAAAATTCCAGCACCAGTAAATCATGTAGACAGCTTAGCCTAATTTATACTGTCAGCATTTTTCTCTTGAGGTCAGCACAGAGTAGAAATGAAGCACATTCCTTAGTTGTTCATCTCTTAGTGCCTTTCCCATTAAGTTTTACTTAATTACTACCTCCAAAACTCAAATTCTTTATTGCAAGATGTGCTTAATTTTGCCTATCCCAAGTTTTGAAAACATTGCTGAAAAAGAGGCAGAAACTGAGGATGAGGCAAGGATTGGCTGAAGCAGCTGCCTAGGGAGGTTGAGAAATTTCTTGAACATTTTCAAAAGAAGATCAGACAGATATTTATTGGCAGCTGTTTAAAGTCTGAGCTAAAAAATCTACAGCTGCCTTGAAAATCTGAAATTACAAAGGCCTGTTCAAAGATAGAGCATACAACTCTTATATTACTTTCTTGAAAAGATATATACTTCAGCAAGACATGTAGTGCACCTTCCAAGCTGTATTTTAAACTGTTTCAAAATTTTCTGTTGTTCTCCAGTTTCCTCTTCCTTTTGTAAGTTTAATGTAGTGCAGCAAACACTAGTTTTTCAAGCAACTATATCTGATACCCACATTTTAAAAACCTACCTCATTCTCCACTTTTCCTTTCTTTCTTTAATCTCCTGTTATTAGGCTGTATCAAGTTAATGGGATTTCTTAGAGACATCATCAAATGGAATCTAGTCTCAAAAACTGGTCAAGAGGGTACATCTTTGGATCCGAGAGAAAATAACTAGCCAAATATACACAGAGCTATTTATCTCCAAAACACTAAGTGCCAGGCAGAGTCAGGAAGGCTCATTTAGGAAACACCTCAGTTTTAAATACCAATTATTCCATCAACCAGTCTCATAAATATTTATGGCAGCTCAATACTAGGGTGATCAAGACTGAGTTTTAGACAGGTCATACAGAATAGTTGGAACCATTTCACAGCAGGGTACGAAGCCTTTCCCTATCACCATTTAAACATAATTGAAGCAAGAACCAATTATCAAAGGACAGCAAGAAGTCAAAGGAGAAATATAACAGCCACACATATACATGAAACCATTGCAGACCTCTCACATCAGTTTTTCAGAAGTGTGTTCATATACTAGTTCATACAGTCACATCAGAGACACTCAACAGAGAAGATTTACTTGGCTACTCAAATACTGTATTTGTAAGATAAGTTTACATCCCCCACCCAAGGAGGATTAAAAGACCTTTTGGCCTCCATTCCCCTGTCCAGCAGGGAAATGGGTAGCCTAAATCAGGAGAACCTGGTGTATCTTATGTCACAGCACAAAGAAAAACAAGTGCCAGAAAAAGTACCAGGCACGAACAACTGAGAGAGATATATCATGAAAAATACAATTAAAAGAAATCTATAGGAAGGCTAGAGCCACATCAAATGGGATCTGACAGGTAATCATGACCATGCTTTTTCTTGATTTCTGCACCAAGTACAGAGAAGACATGCTGGAATTCTAAAATAGGGCATTCACTCAAGTAAGTTTGCAGAATTTATAACAAACAATGTTCTTGTCATGAAACCTCATCTACTTACCACAGAGATCAGGTACACTGCCAAGCTGACCAGTGTATGTAGCATTTGTTTATGATCATTTGTTTAACACCTGTCTGAAGTTATGATGGCACTGAAAAAAGTTACTTATGACCAGTCCTTGCACTTATGACTGTCATAGAGTCCCTGTGGTCATATGATCAAAATTTGGCTACTTGGCAACCAGTATGTATTTACAACAGTTGCAGCATCCCAGCTTCATGCAATTGTATTTGCAACCTTTCCTGGAAGCTTCTGACAAGCAAGCTGGGAGAAACCAGACTCACTTAAGAACATTTGCTTAACAATCATGGCAAAAAGGTTGTAAAGTCAGGCATGACTCACTTAACAACCAGATCACTTAGTGACGGAAGTTCCAGTCCAAACTGTGGTCATATGGACTACCCATATTGTAAGCAAATACAGTCCAGAAATGACCGATTCCAGCTTGTAATGGTGCTCCAGGTCACAGTCTGCCATAATATGCCAAAGATAGGTAAGATATACCACCTCCCCCACCCCCACCCCAAAGACAGCTGGGTGATTCTGGGCCAGTTACTCTCTCTCAGATCTAGGAAGAAGGCAATAGCCAACAACTTCCGAAATTTTACAGGAACTTGTCCAGGCAATCATGAGAAGTCAATACTGATTTGAAGGCGTGTGTGAGTGCACACACACACACACACACAAACACACATGCAATGACACTTCGTCAAAAAGTAGAAAACAGTGAACAGTATTGGATAAATTTGTCAACAGATTACTTGGTTTTCCTCAATTCCCAGAGGCTGTGTTTGTAAAAACAAAATACAATAAATATGCATGAGTCATTGACAAAAATTATCCTTAATTTGCTTCAGTGTTTGTATGATTTAGCATATTAATCAATCCCAACCTGTCAATTAATTTATGATTCAATACATGAGAATCCAGAAAATGTATTCATTCCATAGCCAGGCTATACAGTATATGTACCCAGAATATCTCATAAAAGATCTCAATTTCCAGATGTTGCATTGCTCTGAATATTTTATTGATGTGTGTGTGTGCATTCATAAATGTGTATTTTAAATAAAATTATCATGCCTATAACAATTTAATATAAGCACCTATTTTCCAAGGGGAAGATGGAATGTATTAACTGGGACTTGGGAAAGTGGGATAATTTTTTTTTTTTACTTTAGGATGGATGAAATTGAACCAGCACCTCCTAAAATATGTGAATCATCTGTCTGTATCTGTGTAGCACTATCCTGATGAGTGACCTGACAGTCACAAAAGTAAAAAAACATTTTCTAGGCCATCCAACTCAGTGGACCAGCCATTCTGCATTCCAAAAGTCTACAGAGTTACTCAGTGACCTCTATACCTATGCGCTAGATCATGTATGAGTCTATGTGCTCTATACACAAGTCCTTACTGAGCGGACTGGTTAATTACACAAGGCATATATATTCACATATCTCTAATCAAGGCTAGGAATATTATCCTATCCCACAACTGGTGATGGATGACTTGTTGGTTAAAAAAAAAAATCACAAATGGCCTCGCAAAAAAACAAGTCACTGGGACGTTCAGAACCTACTCAAGTTAATTTGCACCCAGTTTTGCAGAATGCCAGGCTTGGGACTTTTACTTTTCCTAACAGACCTTTTTTTTTCCCCTCCCCAACTTCAATCTTTCTAAATTCTCCCCTTCAGTCCCGGACATTGGCGAAGAAGTCAGTGCAGGGAGACAGGCAAGACTCAAAAGAAACTCCTGCGCCTCCAACTAGAAATCCCCGCATGCTCCACACCCCAAATTTAGAAACTGCAGACAGAGGCTGAGCCCGGGAGACACGCAAGGACTCAATTTCCCGGCTTCCACGGCAAGAAGTCCGAGTGCTCCTTCTGCAGCGACATCCGTGGCGCAGCAAAGAAAGCTGGTTTTATTCCCCCCCGCCCTCCCTTCCTGACAGCGGAGGCTTCTTCCACGGCTGCCCGGGGAAGATCGCGCCTTGCCACCTTCTCTCTCTCTCTCTCTCAGTTCTCAAGCATCATCCCCATCCCCGAGGACGCTCTGCCGAGTCACGGCGGCCTGTAGCGCGCAAGCAGGTCCCCACCTGCCAAGGCAGGATCAGGACGCGGCCGGGACGTTTGCTCCAGCCGACAGCGCGCTCTCGCCGCCGCCGCCTCCGAGGAGCAGAAGCGGGATGAGGGCGAGCGGCAGCGCGGCCCCTCACTAAGGAAAAGACCACAGCACGCCGGTCCCTTAAGAAAGGCGAGCTGAGGCGGCAAGACCCTCACAAGCGGCGGCCCTTCGGGAAAGGGGACCGAAAAGGGTCCCCCGAACAAGCGGAGGAGGGCCATGACGGGGCACTTTCTGCCTCCCCGATGCCCGCAGGCGGCGGGAAGGGGCTCCCTCTTGTTGTTGTCGCCCTCCCCAACCGCCTTCCCTTCACTCACGGCGGTGCCGGCGGCGCGGCAACGGCGGCTGGCTGGCTCCGTCTTTGCCCTCCCGCCGACCGGCCTGACTTCTTACGATAGCAGAGGCGGCGGCGGCTCCTCCTCCGAGTCCGCACCGACAGGGTCGGCTTTGCGGGGAGGGGGAGGAGGCTCCCACGCATGCGCCGCCCCCTAAACAAGCACAGGATGGCTAGGCCTCATCTTCAACCCCGCCCTTCCCGCTGTCATAGCAACCACAAGGGGGGGAGGGCGAGTGATTTGCTGCTGCTCCCATGACAACCGAGGCGGGAGAAGTCCCGCCTACACGCTGCCCTCACAGTGCCCACCTCTTCGCGCAGTGTCTCTCTGACAGCTCGAGAGAGATGGCCATCCCGGTTGTGGCAAGATCCATCAAGTGAGCCCTTGCGCACAGGACGAACCCGCTCTTGTCTTTTGTAGCCACCTCTTTTCGGTAAAAGAGCTTCACCGTGATCCGAGCCTCCTTTTCTCTTGCGTTTTAGCAGTTTTTCCACGGATTTTAAAAAATAAAACACCGAGAACTTGGGAGTTTTGTACTCCTGACACCGTCTATTTTTTTAAAAAAAATACTTCCAGACTGCATAACCCTGAAAAAAATTATCTTATTGGAAGATATATACTCTGTCTATTCAACAATAGTTAAGCCGCCTTGAAAATTGTAAATCCTCAGTTTGAGAGATTTTAGTTCATTGTACTGCAGTGGGCATTGTAATGCAATAGACAAAATACTTCTGTATACTGTATGCTTCTGTACATATGTAAATTCTATTGAAATCATGTTCAGTTCATCCTATAAGTTATGAAATACTGTCCAAAGACATGGCTTGATTTAGGCTTAGTACACCTTGACATCTGCAGTATCTTTCTTGGCTGCTAATGGGAACCTCTTTCGGAAGCACCAGCCACTGACCTACAAACATTAAAAGAAAAATTACCAGCAGCCTAGAGGAATGTCAGATAATGTTCTGTCCTTAAAAATAGAAAAAGTGGAATTAGGATATGTCATTTCAAACCTGGTAAGAGCAAAACAAGACTTATGCATGGCTGAAGTTAGAAACAAGAGGAAAACAAGTTGACAAGGAAAAAGGTGGATCTTCATAAAAGCCATGTGATGATTATGATGATAATGTTTCATGACATTCCCCTCTGTTAAAAGCCTTTTGACAGCTCACATTTTTTGCCTTTTAAAAGAACAATTGTAGAAACCTATGTTGCATACCAATGCCAGGGTAGTATAGCTTCCACCTGATTGCCTTAGGAATTCTGGGCATTGTCGTCCCAAAACATCTGGAATGTATCTTATTGAAGGCTGATGTATTACATCATAAACCATGATAAAATAAAAGTTTTTATAAATTATTCAGATATTAGTGAAGTCATGCTAATCTAATCCTGTTAACCTTCTTTTTTTTGGGACAGGACAGCTATCTTGGTTGAGAAAAATAACAAAGGATTTTATATTAACCATTTCACTGGAAGCCAATGCTGGAAGGACCAACAATTTCATATTTAGAAAGAAAATTATCAAGACTGGTACAGGTAGTCCTCGACTTTACCACCACAATGGGGATAGAATTCCCTTTCTAACTGAGGAGGTTAAATGAGTTGCACCCAATTTTACAATCTTTTTTTGCCTTGGTTGTTAAGTGAATCACACTGTCATTAAACTAATCTGACTTTCCCCATTGACTTTGCTAGTTGGAGCCAGCTGGGAAGGTCGCAATAGATACCAGTTGCCAAGCACTTGAATTTTGATCATATAACCACAGGTTGACCACAGTACAATGGTTGTGTGAGAACCAGTCATGAGTCTCTTTTTTTTCAGTGCCATCATAACTTGGTTTTGGTCACGAAATATATGGTTGTAAGTTGAGGACCAACTGTTTGAGTATAAACTGTTTCCAGATCAAAGATGGGATGTGGCTATTTGTGTGGGGAAGGCAAAGAGCTTTAACACTGCACAGAAGCATATTTTCTTGTTGACATTATTTGCCATTATAAGCCCCAGTGCCAAGTCTGAAATCTGGAATAAAGTTCATAGTTTGAACCTTTTCTAATTAAGTTATGCATAGGCGAGTTCACAGTGATTAGAAAGCTATAAACAAAGGTAATAAAGCCGGCAGAGCAGGAGGAAGGACAATCTGGAGTTCAGTGCAGTGCAGCTTTTTTAGAATTATGTCATCTGAGAGGAAAATGTTTGCGACATTAGTGGGTGAGACATATTGGAAGGAATTGCAAGAACCTTTGGACTGAAGGCAATGACAAGAGAGCCAGTTTGGTATAATTGTCAAGGCACCAGACTAGAAATTGGGAGACTGTGAGTTCAAGACCCACTTTAAGCACAAAGCCAGCTGGGTGACTTTGGTCCAGTCACTCTCTCTGAACCCTAGAAAGAAGGCAATGCAAACCACTTCTGAAATCTTACCAATAAAACTGTAGGGACCTGTGTGGTCACTTTCCAGGAGTCCCCCCTCCTCCCTCCCTCTCTCTCACACCACACCCACACATAATAGGCAATAATATTAAAGTATGGGATGCAGTGGTTCAGTGGCTAAGATGCTGAGCTTGTCGATTGGAAGGTTGGCAGTTCAGCAGTTCGAATCCCTAGTGCCGTGTAACCGAGTGAGCTCCCGTTACTTGTCCCAGCTTCTGCCAACCTAGCAGTTCGAAAGCTCTTAAAAAATGCAAGTAGAAAAATAGGGACCATCTGTGGTGGGAAGGTAACAGCGTTCCGTGCACCTTTGGCATTTAGTCATGCTGGCCACATGACCACGGAGACGTTTACGGACTGTGCTGGCTCTTTGGCTTTGAAATGGAGATGAGCACTGCCTCCTAGAGTCGAGAACGACTAGCATATACAGTATGTGCGAGGGGAATCTTTATCTTTATAGAACAATAAAAATTTACACTGCAGCTAAAGAAGGGATGGAATCCACCTTAAGCTTTCTTTTCTTCAAAACTGCTACTAGAAGATCATTGAACATTGCAAGATTACACGAAAGTCTGATCCCCTTACTTTATGTTACATAGTTTTCTTATGAATTTTCCTAAGATTTCTATAGAAATATAGAATACGTATTTTTTTAAATGTTTGTAATTTCTCTTAAATTATGTAGGAGTTTGTGGGTATGCCTGCACAATATTGTGCAATTCTGCTTGTTTCCTCTTTTTGCTGCCTTTTCATTAATTTTCATTATCTTTCTGGTTTATTTCCTACAGCATTTTATCTCAATGTGTTCTTTTAAAAAAGCAAAACATAAAAGATAACATATTGGATTTTAGGAAGTAGAAATAAAGGAAATAGAAATAAAGGTAGGCACTCAACTAAGGGAGGAATCCTGGAATGCATTTGAATGAAAAGGATGGGCCTGGTTTGTTAGTCCAGTTTTGCAAACTAGCTTTTTGTCTTCTGCCTGAGTTTTGCATTCATTTGTGGGATTAGGAGATAAAAGGCAGGGAGACCCTGAGTAAATCTACAGCCTCCAACTCTTTCTCCTCTTAGTAACATTGGAAACAACACAGGTCCTTCCTAAAAAAAGAACTGAGTCTGGTCATTTCTATTCTCTTGTAATTTGAGCTCTGAGATATAGATGGAGCTGGAGCTTTATAGAGCCTGGATAGCTCTGCAGACTAAGCACTGTAATTTAACACCAGCTGTCTGCAATTAAAGTAAGTTCAAATCTTGCCAGGCTCAAGGTTGACTCAGCCTTCCATCCTTTCTAAGGTAGGTAAATTGAGGACCCAGTTTGTGGGGGCAATAAGATGACTTTTGTATAAAATATACAAAAGTATGAAGGCTATTGCTTAACGCACTGTAAGCCGCCCTGAGTCTCCGGAGAAGGGCGGCATATAAATCAAATTAAAAAAAACAAAACTAAACTAAACTAAAGACCTAGTTGCCCTGCTCACTTGAAACACAGCCACCAACACTCCTGGTGCAGAGACAATAGAGCAATGGGATCCCTGAATAAGAGTGGAGGAGACAGTCATACTATCTATACTTCTGGAAACAGAAATTGTGAGAAGCAGAATATTCATCCCTCATGCCATCTCTTCATGTCCCTTTTATCACCAATAAGCACAGCAAAACAAAACTGAACAGAAGGGCAGTGTTAAAAATCAAGCCCTGGTTCTTATCTAACTCAGGTAGTGCATCATTAAATATCTGTAGTAGAAGATAAAAGCATTCTCTTCATTAAGACCTGGAAGGCAACTGCAATCCTCTCTTTTGCCTATCTACACCAAATAGAACAGGAAGAATGTTTGTGTCTGTTTTCTCTACAATCTTGCATGTCCTTGGGCATGGTTTTCCCGTCAATATTTTGAGATACCAGGAAAATATTTAACCTTAAATATCTCCATTTGAAAGAATACTCAGAAGTGGTGTATATCAGCCTGTTTCTCTCTTTCTTGAACAACAGATCTGAGTATAAGTTACCAACACTGGAATTGTTTGGATTCAGTCTCCAAATAGTGCTTCAGAGTATGAAGGAATACAAACACCACACTGTCTAAAATATATACACAGATGCAGCTGGTCTTGAGCTCAAGCAGTTTCCCTCTATAGTTGCTGCAGGATTCTGAGAAAGCATGAAGCTACTTTAAGGTGTTGCAGATAGGAAACAGGTTTGCAGCCCAAAGCCTGTAGATTACAGACAGTGCATAGCATAGCATAGCCATAGCATTCAAAACAGAGGTGAACACTATTATTAGAGAAACAGTTACAGCAGCAAGAAAAATGAAGGAGGTTGCCTAATGTTCGTAATGAGCTGGCAAAATTATGTTAATGTCGTATGATGGATCAGTGAGACAGAATGCTGAAAAATATGCTTGCTTCATGGAGATAAAGTTAACCTGAGTAAGTTTGGAGGCAAATATATCAGGTACACTGAAAGCTGATGGATTTTCCAAGTTTGCATGGAGTCACTGTGACATTTTATTAGGGCTGTCATCCCCAATTACATGGACCAAGATGACCAAGCAGATGGGACCAAAACATGCAAAGTTCTATGTACTTCTTTGCTATCATTGATCGTCTTTGGGTATTTGCAGCCCAGATAGGCTAATCCTGATAACACATCCTGATAATATCCAGATAACAAATTCTAATATTGTATATGAAAGCCATGGTAGCACAGTGGTTAGAATGCAGTACTGCAGGCTACTTCTGCTGTCTGCCTGCAATTTGGCAGTTCGAATCTCACCAGGCTCAAGCCTTCTATCCTCCCGAGTTTGGTAAAATGAGGACCCAGAATGTTGGGGGCAATATGCTGACTCTGTAAACTGCTTAGAGAGGACTGTAAAGCACTGTGAAGTGGTATATAAGTCTTACTGCTATTGCTATTTTACTTAGAACTTTGAAGAAATGCCAGGGCTGATAATGGAGTAGGATTACGATTGTTTCCATGTTGAACACATCTACTTCTTTTCATGCTTAGGAAGAAGCCCCTGAAGCAATCTGATTTCTGAGAGGTATGTCTTATGCTCATCCACTTTATTGAAAGAGGAACCAATGGACAGAAGAAAATCGCTGTTATTTAGTGACTTCTCATGATGATTGTGAAGAGCGAGCTTAAAATAAATATTTCCTGAATGACAGGCTAACACAAATGTTTCCGGTTACAACACAGCAAGCATATACAACTAAGCTGCTAGACTTTCACTTCTATGAATTCAAGTTGGAGGGAAATGGAAAGGTCAAACTTGGTATAGAGCCAGATTTGAGACACTCAATCAAAGTTCAGTGTTGGTGAGTTTATCTGGCAACGGGGCAGCAACGCTTTTCTAGATGGCTCTCAGCCTTTAAAGGTTAACTAGGAAACCAAAATCATGTGGACCAATGTTACTTTTATTGTAAAGTTATACTGACAGAATCTTGCAAATCTGAATGTGTCAGCACATTCCCACCCTTTACCTTCGTGTGAATTAAGGAAGGGACTGTCTGAGTTGTTTATGCATTCTACAGTTTTGCCCCAAACTTAGATTCCTTTTATCTGGCCTTTGCCTTAGTAGCAACTCTTCCTCTTGTAACAAATGAAGGCAAATATATGTATCCCAGGATAATGTTGCAGGATCCACCCTGGGTCAGTCACTGGGACCAGAGGTTTTGTCTCCTTTCGTGCTGGTGCCCATCCTCAGGAAACTTCTCGGTGTGCTTTGGGCTGTTCTGTGTGTGGTATTTATATGGTGCCTGTTGTGTGTAGCTTTTTAGATGTAGATGGGGGAGTTGATGGGTGGCTATTAAGTCCTTGGTTGTTGTTTTCTTGTGCTGCCAAGCCTCTGCCTCCTAAGTATTTGATAAGATGGGGGTAAATCTTCCTCTTGTCTCTCAAGGCCATTTCTCTATTCTTTACAGTGGCTGAATTCATAGAATGAGATGGAGTAATGCTACATCAGGAGCCTTACAGGGAAACTGAAAACACTGGTGCTGAGCACCCAGTTGCTAGGCTGAATACATAGAAAGGATGGAAAGAGTTCATTAACAAGACCTACCCAGACCTGCAAGCTTTAGCTGTCCAAACACAGAGAGCACTAATCAGGGTAGGCCTTAAGAAGTACAAAAATATGTGAATGAATGAGAATACTTCTGAATTCTTTTATTTTCCTATTTATGTTTCTTTGAATTTTCCATTTGGCATTCTTTGTTTTGCATAGTATAAAACTTGAACATATAAAGTGCTGGGCACATTCACACAGTATGTTACTTGGTGGTGACGTAGGTGGGGCATAAATTTAATAAAAATTAATAAAAATATGCAGTTTGGTTAGTGTTAACTTTGGATTTTTTGTCTGTCTTAGTGTGTACATGTTTTATTTGATTAGATTATGGTTTATTGTGTTGTATACTCTCAGCAAATTGGTTAATTCAGTAATCTAGGTTAAATATTTTGTGACTACAGCCATTTTGTCATTTTATGGTGGGGAAATAACATTTAAAATTGGAGGTGGGGGAGTGTTTACTGTTTGGTGATGAAAGGTAGAGATCCACATAGACCGATTGTATAGAGATCTTATGCTTAGTGTAGCACAACATAGATAGTTCAGAGAGTTTTACTGCCTTGGTCTGCCCTTGGGACTCCAGAATATTTCATCATATGAGACTCCAGAATATTTATAAAGGCAGAACCAGTGAAATTTAAACCTAAGGAAAAAAGAAGAGAAAGTGAAAGAAATGTCATGCCTTTCAATCCCAAAGAGGCAGTATTCATAGGACTGAGACCGTTATGTCCCTGATGAACTCAGGGTTCTGTTTCTAGTCACAGAAACAGACTCTTAACTTCCAATTATTAATGAATAATTTAGCTGCAGTCTCTCACTTGGATCTGCTTAGAGGACTTTTTGATGTTTTGTACATACACGTTTTCTTTTATAGTTATGTTTCAGAATAAGCCAGACTCCCTCTTAATTATGCTATTCTGATCATATTTTAAGAGCATGCCTTGAGAAAGCAAACCAGTGCTGCTTCATTTTTCCACTGAGGTCTCCCATTCCTTAAGAGTTCATATCATGGAAGGAGACGCTCTATGCATGATCTTCTAAGGGCAGGAAAGATAGAAGGATGAACAGAATTATAAATGCTGTGTTTTCTCTCTAGGAAATGAACCACAGAAAAGAAAGTTCTACTGAATTCATCAGACCAAAAGCAGAGCCAGTGAAAGGAGCAGCAACCTTTCTACAGGACAAGCTACATATAGTTGTGTGGTGTGTGTGTTTCTGAATATAAAAGTGATCAGCTTCTGCTCTCTGCTTGAAATCACTCAATTTCAAAGACACTTGCACAATTTGGCTGTGTGTGGAATGCACTTCTTTGTTCCCAAGTGTTTGGGGCTCCATGAGACTATAAAAAGCACTGTTGTAAGATACGAAGATTTTCTGAGGCTGCATTAAGGCAGAAACTTACAATGTGCCATGCTACAGGCTTTCCTCCTTGAGAAGAAACTATCTTGTCTCTTCTGTTTGAGAGGACTGAGGATTATTGAGTCTGTCATCTGCACCTCTATAACTGTCTGGTTTGGTTCTGCAACCCAACAACACAGACACAGACTTCAGAGGATAATTAGAACTGCAGAAAAAGCAATTACTACCAACCTGCCTTCCATTGAGGACCTGTATACTGCACGAGTCAAAAAGAGGGCTGTGAAAATATCTACAGACCCCTCGCATCCTGGACATAAACTGTTTCAACTCCTACCCTCAAAATGACACTATAGAGCACTGCACACCAGAACAACTAGACACAAGAACAGTTTTTTCCCCGACCGCCATCATTCTGCTAAACAAATAATTCCCTCAACGCTGTCAAACTAGTTACTAAGTCTGCACTACTATTAATCTTCTCATTGTTCCTATCACTAATCTCCTCCCACTTACGACTGTAACCTTGTTGCTGGTATCCTTAAGATTTATATTGACTGTTTCCCTATGACTATCATTAAGTGTTGTACCTTATGATTCTTGACGAATATATCTTTTCTTTTATGTACTCCAAGAGCGTATGCACCAAGACAAATTCCTTGTGTGTCCAATCACACTTGGCCAATAAAGAATTCTATTCTATTCTATTCTATTCTATTCTATTCTATTCTATTCTATTCTATTCTATTCTATTCTATTCTATTCGTTGCAAACCCATCATCAATTTTTACCTTATTTACTTGGGCAAAGGGATCTAGTCCCCTTCCAAGGCTATTACTACAGGGCAATCCCACATGGGAACCTTAGTTATTTTCTGAGGGGAATGCTTGAAAAATACCAAGCAATCAATGAATACATTGTCCAGCCTGGGAACTGATAATAATGAATCAAGTGGTCAAAGTTTCCACATCTTAAGGAATTTTCCACATTAAGATATACTTGGGCGGAGGACTGGAGCAAATGTCTACATGAGATTGTAAATCAGTGTTGGAGTATGGATGTGTAGAGAATCTGGTTTAAGAATCATTTCCCTGATCTAGTACCCGTATTGACAAGATATTCTGGATTTAATTGGACAAGCTTAGAAACTGGCAATACTAGATTGACAAGAGAGCTTTCAGGCTGGCAAAAGATCTGCCTCTATATGTATATGAGAGAATAACAGAAATTAAAATGCAAATATATTTATAAAATTCTAAACGGCATGAATTATTATTTGAAATATTACCATTTACCACACATGCCTACCCAATTTTAAATTATCAAGAAGTTTTCCTCTTGATTCGCTACCGCTTGAAATGCACAAGTCTACAGAAAGTGGTCTAGATTGTGGTACTGTGTTAGTGGTGATCTGTTGTTCTTAAAAAAAGTACCCGTTTTGATTATTTTGGTGTGAAATGAAGGCAGTTTTAAACAACTCCAAGATTTTAGCAGGTTGCTATAGCTGATGCTTCGATAATTATATAATGTTTAACCTACATCAATATTAAGGCACCAGAACTTGCAGCACTTACCAATTCACCCCCAAATGCTAAAGGACTCAGAACTGGTTGTTACTTGGATGGAAGACCACCAGCAGGAAATCTTAGGAACCTAGGCTACATTGGGAAGAACATTCTGGCAGAAGGCAGTGGTGAACCACTTCTGTAGTCATTAAATATATTTTTCTTTTTTAAGGCTCTTTCCAACTACAGGTACTAAGTGTCAGGTGCATGGTTTCCATGTTGAGGTTCATTTTCTCCTTCCCTGCGATGCCAAGACTGCTTCTGAAGCACAGACCCAAAAGCTTTGTATCATGAGAACAATCTTTAATGAGGAAACATATGCACTGCAGGTGCTAAAACAGTCATTACAAGACTATTCCAACATGTAACAGGGCAGGGCTGGCTGCGTTCACAAGCCGAGTCCTCCATCGCGGTCCTGGGAGCTGAGGACTCCGTCACGCCTGGCCACCCAGCTTCATATACCTATGGGTACCAACTATTGAGGGAAAAGTGCACAAGGAACAGTTCACATTTCACGCTATTTCAGAGGGAGGCATTAATGGGCCGAGGGTGGGGAAATGGAGGCTTCATGAGCCCCAACAGTCAGCCAGGTGGGAAGGTTAGCACCATCAGGTTGGGAGAACATTGGAAGGAGGTTTCAGGGCACACATGCTTCTCTCAAGATATCCTCTGGCTTGAAAGGCCAGTGAGTAGTTCAGACAGGAAATCCCTCCATCCCTCAACATGGAGAGGAGAAACACTCTGTCTCACTGAGTATTAAAGGAATCCTTTATCCCCAAGCTCAGAGTAAAGAAGGTGGCTGGTGTGAGAGGATGGAGAAAGCTGATTCAGCCAATCCACACCAATCCCTTTCTGTTGACAGGGCTAATGGGAATCAACTTCTGCTCTGGTAGCTCCTCCTTTGCAAGATGAGGAGAAGAGGCACTAAAGGGACAGGGCAACTAGGTTCTGCTGCTCTTTCGCCCCATCTCCAGGCAGTAGAGGTGAGGATTATGGTCAAGAGGCTGATACACTTGAACAGAACAAGTTCTCTCCCTGGACAGAGACATCTAAGAGATTGGGAATAGAAAAGCTTCAGGATATTCCAGTACTTTAAAAGAAAAAAAAAAGCTACAAAGAATGAGCCATGAAGACAGTTGCTGTTTGATATAGGCCAATGGGAAGAGTAAGACAAAACTTCTTGGCTACTATCCACCTCCCACTCTAACCGTAGACTATATTGTCCTACAGGAGCCAACAGGACAGCTCTTTCTCCTATAACTGAGTATGTGCCCAACATTCATTTTTACTTGGGATACAGAAGAAAGGGGTATCATTTGAACTTGGCCATCTTTTATACAGTCCTCTCAAGAGCTTTCAGTTGAGAATATGTAGCAAACCCAAACAAAGGGGCAGAAGCTCACAACTGTTAGCGACATTGTCCTATGAGACAACAGAGATAAAGGAGGTTTGTCTACCCTTGGGTAATTCTTGGCTGACCCTCTTCCCTTGCACAGTAAGTACAATGCCTGAATGGGGACCTCTGTCCTCCAACCCAGCTGAGCCCCACCCTAGCCTGGCCCACACACCTCCCCCTTCTATCCTACTGCTAGCACACAAAGCACCTTTATTTCAGTATTTTTTTCCACGTGATGCACAAACAAGTCAAAATGTCACTTATCCAAAAACCCAACGTGCAAAACAGAAAGGAACCGCACAGACAGGCCCCCTTGGCCCTGTCCCCTCCCCAGGGCCGCCCCCTCTTCCCCCACAGTACTTGGGGGAGCTCCCACCTTCTCTAGGAACAAAGGCAGGTCCTCCCTCGGTGCATCACCCGGCACTTAGTGCAGCTGTGGGGTGAGGAGAGGGATAGGGCCCTGTCGTCTCATTCCCAGAGGGGAGCAGGTGACTCCGCAGGGCATGGCATTGGGTGCAGGCAGCAGAGCGCTTGCCCGTGTCAGTGGCTCCGGTGAAAAGTGTGGCTGCCATGAGCTTGCAGGGTGTTGGTGGCAGCCAGGCAAGTGGGGGTGGAGATGGTGTCCTTAGTTGGGGGACAAGTCTGGAGGGCAGCTACCAAATGCCACTAGACCTGCCTCCGGGGGGAGCGAGAATCCGGGCCGAAGCTCGCTTTGGAACATGGTCATCGATTTGAGAACCTGTGGCAAAAAAGGAGACAGAGAAGGTGCAGGGTCAAAAGCAAACTGGCAAGGAGAAACCACATCCTATTCATCCTGTCCCTACAGGGTCATTACAAAGACCAGGAGAAATATCACCCTGCATTTATCATTTAATTTTTGTAAAATAATTTATTTGAAGTCATCTTCAGTAGAAAACAAAATAGGACATGTGTGAATGAAAGGATAGAGATGAGTTGGCAGTCTTTCAGATTAGCTTTGCACAGCAGATACTCCCTCCTGTGATCCATGAAAAGAGATTTCAAAGAGTTCCTTAACATTATTAATAAGGTTTTGTGAAAGTCTACAATTCTTGATTGTGGAATTTCCAGCACCCAGCTCTGTAGAGTAGAACCCATAGATTCCCCCTCCACCAGTTTCATCAAAAAGGTATTGCAAGTAATATATATGATCTGGAATTGGAGGAACTCTCTGTGATTCTCTTGTCATGGTCAGATCATGACCTAGTAACCTTGCTGACTAATGGACCCAGAAAGGTTCCAGAGGGAGCCAGGGGTTGTCCTAGCAATCTACTGCACTATGCAACTGAGACCTTAGAGCCACTTGGAATGAGAAGGCGGTTTTGGCCATGGATTGGATTGGACCCATGTGACCTCTCCTTCCCATGGATCCCATTGCTCTCTGTGGTTTATGAAGGAGCTGAGGGAAATGAAATGAGAGAAGTCAAGGCCACTGTAGGACACTGAAGGATTAATTCAACCAAACAGGGATAAAAGCCTCTATTGAGGCCTATCTTGTGGTGGTAGGGGCAGTGAAACAAAATTTCTCTGCCCTTATTGTGTTTGTAGACTGCTGTCGAGGGGCCTTGTTTTGGGTGACCTGAACCCTTCTGGAAAAGGAGAACCCAGAGATTAATCAGCAAGGTTGGGTGAAGGAATTTTCAGAGCCTCTGTCAGACAAAATGACTCAAATTCGTTCCCAGTTAGATACCATCCTTGGTGCAGATCTGATGGAGATGCCTAGGGCATAGTCTTTCTTATTCTGGGAATAAAAATCTGTTGGGCCTGAGGAAGAGGACAAGGACATTTTAACTGCAAGATCAGCCACCTGCTCCCTCCTGCTGCACCTACCCCTCCCATCCACCCATCCCATCAGGTACAGCGGGGGGCTACTGGGTCCCATCTGTGAAAGAACTCCCATCAGATGGGTCCTAGAGCCTTTTCTGTTGCAGCACCTGCCTTCTGGAACACCATCTCTCCTGAGGTTAGTTCAGCCCAACCCTTATGGCCTTACAGAAATCCCTCAAAATGTTTTTTTTTTCCAGCTAGCCTGGGGACCCCTGGTATAGTGTTGTCTACATTTTACTGTTTACATTTTTCCACTTGTGGCCTTGTTTTATCTGTGTTCATTGTTTTGATTGCTTTAATTGTTCTTAATTGTTTTAACTGGTTTGCAGAACGTTTTTAATTGTTGGTTTTATTGTACACCACCCAGAGTCATTTCACGTGAGATGGGCAGCCATATAAATTTGACAAATAAATAATCTGGAAGAGAAAGAGATTCGCTGAAATCTAATAGGCACCATAAGCAGCATATTGCAAATAGTAAACCTGAACATTTTATTTTGTATAAAGAACCAGAGGGAAACCTGAACAGTGGCCATAGTCTAAGTGATGGTGAAGGATAAACTTGTTTCTCTTTTCCGGCCTACCTAGGGACTACATCTTGGAAGCAATTTATATTTTGATTAAATATTAATGGGACGTTTTTATGTATTAAAAATAGCAGCTTTAGAGAGGAAATTTTTGTTGGAATATAACAAGAAATGAGATAGTAACGTCTAAACAATATTAATTGTTATGAAAAGACCAAATAAGGTCAGATCTATTAAGAGTTTGGATAGGACTCCATCAAAAATCCCAAGCTTTTCAAAAACTGAAAACATGCTGGGAAAAAACTAATATTTTTTTTTACATAGTTAGCAAAGAAAGTACATAGATGTGTCCATGAAATCAGCAAAGAACTGAGCTGGAATTGAGGGAGTCTTTATTCTTTTAGCAAAAGGTGATGCAAGAGCAGTTTCTTCCATTTGTGTAATTAGTATCGTGTGATGTACTCAGTTATTAGGCTTTCCGAGACACGGGTAAAATAAGACTGCAGCCGTAATGTTTGGCAAGATCCCTTTATAATGAGCACAAACTACATCTTTGCTTTCCATTACAGATTATAAATCCAGACTTGCCAGACTGGACCATCTGGCTTCCAAGGAGAATTGAAAGAAAGGGCTTTTCCCAAAGCTGATGCTATTCTGCCTTTCAGTGTCCACAGTTGGTGGTTGTGCTGACTTCACTTCAGCTACCTTTTTCCTTTGGATCTTTTAGGTGCGTATGATCCAGCCAGAAATGTCGGTTCCACTTTAGTTGTTCTGCGCATACCAGAAGGGGAGAGCTGAAGATGGCTCTCGGACAACCATCGCTTTACAGAGCTATAGCCAGTAGCACTTAGGCTTATATATTGCTCCATAGTGCTTTATAGCCCTCTCTAAAAGATAAAAGTAAAGGTTCCCCTCGTACAAATGTGCTAGTCGTTCCCGACTCTAGGGGGCAGTGCTCATTTCCATTTCAAAGCTGAAGAGCCAGTGCTATCCGAAGACATCTCTGTGGTCATGTGGCTGGCATGACTAAACGCCAAAGATGCACGGAATGCTGTTACCTTCCCACCAAAGCTGGTCCCTATTTTTCTACTTGCATTTTTTACGAGCTTTCGAACTGCTAGGTTGGCAGAAGCTGGGACAAGTGACGGGCGCTCACCATGTTACGCAGCACTAGGGATTCGAACCGCTGAACTGACTGAGCCAATCAGGATCAAATTCCTGGCAGAGAGCAGTTAGCCTGCAATGCTGCATTCTGCAGCAAGAGGGCTCCTTATAGCATTGGCATATGTTTTCTTGAAATTTTGGGCTGGGGTCAAATAATATGGCAATCCTAAATAAGCAAAATTGGCATCTTCGTGTAAGGTACTATGCTGCAACAAAATACATTTATAGCTGGTCCACACAACCTGTTAAGATTGTAGCTGGATTTGTTGACTGGTGAATCCACAAACTCTTCAACCCCATTTTAGCTGCTGCTAGTGGACAATGCGAACATAGTCCACTAGCCTTGGAAGGTTGCTAAGAAATGCTTTATGCAAAGAAACATACAAACCAGCTTGCTATTTTAATGCTGCCAAAATACTCCAACAGACTATTCTTTCTTAAGCTCTTGATTCAATCTCCCTACAGATAGTTGTAGTCAACTAATTTTATTTCTGCCTTTTCCTCTTTGACACATATCATCTTCCGCCTGGATCTTCCAATCCTCCTTCTTGTCTCTTTTAGCCAATATACAGTAGAAGCCCTCCACCCCACCTGTCCACCCATGAAAAGCATCACACATTCTCTAAAAAAAAAGTCAAGACAAGACTAGGATCAGGCAGTGCAGGCATCAAAGTAAATCAGAATGGAAAATAGCTGTTTAGAAGCAAAGGCATGGAAGGATGAAGGGGGAGGGGGAGCTCAGGACCAGATCCCAGTCCTAACAGGAAGTCTGGTCCCATAGGTCGGCTGTATAAAATCAGCAAATTCTTCTAAGGAAGGACTTAGAAAGTAGCCCTGTGAAGATGGGGAGCGAGGAGGAAGCAAATAATACACAAGGCAAAGACATAGAGGAGGAAGAGAGTAATGCTGGCGACCTGAGTCAGAGGAGCATGAAGGGTGGGCAGGATCTGCCATTTTGTTATCCACCCCAAAGAAGACTTGCTCCAGCCCCCTCCTTACCGGAAAGGCTGAAGCCGGACTCGTGGAGGTCCCTCATGCCCCCATGTCTTGTGGCTGGCCGAGTGGGGGTGTCTGCAAGTGGTGTCCCCGTCTCTTTTTTCCCAGCGTGCACAACCATGGCTACGTCCCCCAGATATGGGGTGCGGTCCACGCCTTTAAGCTTTAAGCTCTAATTAAAAAAAAAAAATACACAAAATAAAAGTCAGCTTTGGCCCTCCCCAAAATACTATCTGTGGAAACTCATAATCTTTGGAGAGCCAGGCCTTAAGGAGTTAAGACGCCTAGTGTGAGAAATCCAGATTAATCTTTTGGACTGGATGATGGGGTTAAGACAAGTGTGAGCAAATGGCCCAGCCAGGACTTCTTTGGCTGGATGAATGTTAGAAGCCAGCTGTACCTTTGGCCAGAACCTGATTTAGTCAGCTAGATCTTGCACATGCCTGATAGTTTTGGGATGGGTTTCACTTGGAGAGGAAATACTGCTAAATTGCAAGAAACAAGCACTACCATGATGGCAGGATCTATGCTAGCTTCCTCCAGAAATATTTTTTCTCTAAGATCCCTCACTTTTACCTGATTTTTTAAATTTATTTTTAATTATGAAGAAAATTTATATGGCTGCCCAATTCACAGTACTTCAGGCAGCTTATAGAAGTACAAAATTAATTAAAGCCCATCCCTCTGGTGATAACAATCACTTGACAATAATTATTCTCCAAAATAAACACTTCTTATTCCCAATATATCTCTCCCTCTTCCCTTGAAATTGTCCCCTAGCTGATCCCACTCCGTTTCCATAACTGTATTTCTCTTTCTTCCTGCCTCCCCACTTCCCATATGCAACATTTGATTTTTCCTTATAAAATTAAAGCTAATTTTATGTGGTGGAGAAAGGGGTGACCAGGAAGAAGGCTGAGAGTTCCCTCTCTTTTCCCTCCCTGTGATCATGCTAAGTTTGTTCTGCATTGCACAGCCTCATTCTTTGGATTTCTTCACTGCATTTCAGAACACCTGAATTTTGGAAAGGAAGTGGCTTTTAGCTCTGTGTTTGAAGGAGTAGAACAGGGCTGTCAAACTCCTGGCCTGTGGGCTGGATACGTCACATGCTGGCCATGCCTACGCCCGGTTTAGCGAAGGGGAAAAAATGTCCCGATATGTTACGTGATGCTGCCATGATGACGTGAGTTTGACACCCCTGGAGTAGAACCACAGGGCACAGAACTCTGCCTCCTCACCTGGGCAATCAGAGAGATTTCAGAAAATCTAATCATGGTTAAAAGCTTGCATTTTATTTGAATAAATACTGATATTGGAACCAAGGGGCACCACACCAATCATGCCCATCGACCCTCTGATCTTCTGAGGATGTAAATCATCCCTCCCAGTGAAATCTCTTCCTCCTCTTGAGTCCTCCTTCTGCTTAGCAAGTATCTAGCGAATTCCTTTTCTCTCTTTCCTTCAATTTCTATCAACTCACTAACATTAAACTTTAACATTAAACATTAAAATCTGGTCATGGCCAATTTTCTTTTTGTAGGAAGAAGACTATAATTTTATTTTTTAAAATTCCTTGAGGTCACTTTCTGTAACTGTTCAGAAAACAAGAAACTCCAGTGGAAAACCTGTCCCTCCAAATGGTTGTTTCCACCCCCATTTTCCTGAAATCAATTACTGTTCCAGAAACCAATATTCATAGTACTTCTCTAAACAGAACCCTCCACATTGTGGAGAACTTGCTCTGCTCAACCACCTCCGCTTCCCCCAAAACCATTCCTACTTTCCTTAGCAGCAGGAAGTGCTTTGGGTTCTGTCGAATAATTCACAGGTGATTTAGCCACTAATGTGTTATGGATTGTAATGTGTAAGGTTTATGTGTTATGGATGACTACCAGTGTTAGGGGAAACATGCCTCCGAGAAGCATTTGTTGGGGAACATGATCCAGTAGATGTAACTGCAGTCATGGACTGTTGTGGCCCCCTTGAAGTTATCTAATTGGCTGCTGTGGGAAACTGGATGTTGGCCACATAAGCTTTTGGCTTACTCTGTGTGTACTTACTGGTCTTTGGCCACTGATCCTTTAGTATAATAAAAATGCATTTTTATTTGCAATTATATTGCTCCATCACTATGCCTTTACTGTACCTTGTTTTGCAACCCTTACCTCATTTTCTATTACAACTGTTCACTATCCTAAGGGAATAACTGTCCTCAGATCATTTTTGTAATGACATCTTTATTCACCATGCACTTTTCTGCCCCAACTTTTCATATTGTTGCTCTTCTGTCATGCTGAGTGACTGATTTGCTACCATACAGTGTGAACTTATGGAAAAGGGATAAGCAGTACAGTGAAATCCCTCCCAACCCCACTTAGTCACATGTCTTTTGACTGCCTTTTTCCTTGTCCCTTTTGGTACCTTTTCTCGCTGTACCAGTTTCTTGTACACAGAGTCTGGAAAGGAGCGGAGAGGGCAGAACTTCCCGGTGCCTTCAGCACACATAAAGACTCCATTCTCGTAGACGACACGCCCATGGCTTATAGTAACCAGTGGTACCCCATGGCAGCGCATGTTCTCATACAAGTTCACATCACCACCCTGGACTTGGGTACTGGCTGAGATGGTCCTAGGAAAGAGCAAAGAGCAGTGAGATCTGCAGGGAACTGGCTCTACTATCTTAGCACTGACAGCATCTGGTCTTTTCCATTTCTAGACTCTCCTAACTCAAAAGAAAGGGAAGGCTGTTGATCAACCTTAGTTGTTTTCAAAGCATGAGGGTAGAACCACTCCAATGCTTAACAATTATAATGTCAAATTGAGGCCATAGGGAATTCAAATAAAAGGCAACAACTGATTCCAATAATTTTCTGGAAACTTCTTTCTCCTTTCTAATTTTCCAAAACTCACACAATCTGAGTTATTAAAAAATGTAACACTGTTCCCATCATTTTTAATATCAGGAGGAACATAAAAAAAAAATTAGGGTCACATTAGCATTGCAGGAGCCCAAGTCAACCTTCCTCTCCTCTCTCAAATTCTTAATCAGAGAGTGAGGGTAGGAAAACTTGGGAAAAAGTTTATTTATAAAATGTGTATATATCATATTTATATTGTGCTTTATGGAAAGGAGAATCGTGAAGCAGGACATATTTGAAAGGCTCTCTGAACAAAGATATTCTAAGTGTAACGTTCTGTTTAAGACCTTGCTAATGTATCTCTTAAGCATATTCTTTCTGACGGAGGTGAGATCTTTGCAACATCTACTATGTATTGGAGAAAGGTGCAGGATAAAACTACAGGTAAATAAATAGAACTAATTTTTTGGTCGAAGCCTTGCTTCGTTTCTTAAAAACCACGGAAAAATCTGAGAAGATTCTTACTTAATATGCTGGTTTCAGGAAGTTCAGGGAACCAAATCAAATCTTCCTTTCTATTGACTTAAACATCTGGTGAATTTCAAGGGGTCAACCTTTAACACCATTTGTCCTGAGAACTTATAAATGAAAAAGTGGCTACGCCTATAGAACATGTTTAATCAGTTCAGTTGAAAACTTAGATGGCTTAGCTAGCTTTTTAACATGACTTACTAGATCTTTAAAAGACACTAGATCAGGATATTCTTATTATGATTTTATATAACAATGTCTAGATATTATTATTTTGCTTTAATTCCTTAATTAACTGTATTTTCTATAAAGAGTTTACTTCCAGTGTGATTGCACTGAATATTTCTTTTTTTATTCACGGTCGTTAAATTTAGATTATACTAACTGCTGCAAATTTAGAATAAAGCTCCATCAGATGATATAAGAGGACTTAAGACTAAATAAATATGACACTTGCAGCTTAATCCTATTACTTACTCTTATTTAGATTTATTTTGTTTTTAATATCTTTCTTTAATAATATTTATTGATTTTACATGTTATTCTCATGAAAGTCATTGTATACATCTTAATTTAAGGAGAGAAAGGTGTAACAAATAAATAGATAAGTAAATGCAGTATTTTCCTGGAAAAAATAGTCAGCAATTCTGTCAAATGGAGTACCTCAAAGAAGAAATTTCATTTAATGGCTCCATAATCTAGTATCATCATTAATCTAGTCTGACAGTTTTCTGCTTTTTGTAAATAAGCAGTCTGGTCTAACCTATTGAAACACCATCCCTGACACTGGACTAATTCATGTGGAAGAATCACAGGTTTCTGGCTTTATTTTGACTGTTACTGGAATATGGATTAAAATTCCGTTCTATCTGCAGCTAGGTCCTGGAAACCTTAAATAAATTAAACTACTTAGGGATTGTTTTTGAATAAGAAATGCTATACAAAAGTTTTTAGTAAAGTAGTTTTCAATTTATGCCACATAGTCGATAGTCTTTTGCTGTGCCAGTCCCCTGTCCTATTGATTGGGGAGTCCTCTTGTCTAGTGATCAAATTGACATAGGATTGGTTTTTGCATTCTCCATAGAAACACTAACTCAAATATTTATGGCATCAGGTCTTACCTTAATGCTAAGCTATAAGGTTGCCTTGAGGGCAAATATTCTGCCCACTGGCTCTGCCTTTGAGGGGATCAGGTAGCAATTTTTTTCTGTGGCTTTATGGTTTTGTTATCTAGCATACTGAGATCCTGTGCTCACATGACAATGTGATGTGGTAATTAAAGTGTTGGATTGGCACCGGTTAGATCCAGGTTTTAGTCCATTCTCAGTCACAGAAACTTGTTGGGTGACTTTAGACCAGTCACTTTTTTCCCCCAGCTAAACCTACCTCACAAGATTGTTGTTGTGGGGGCGAGGAGAATCAGGGGATGGAGTATTATGTATGCCACCTTGAATTCTTGAACGAAAACTGGGATATATATTGGTTAATGAAATGATGGACAATTTGATCATTCAATCAATATTTATATACTGTGGTTAATATCCTCTTTCCCAATACTTTACATGGCAGTTAGAAGGACTAGCACATGTTCCCAACTATCTATCCATTCACACCCTTGGATATTTCCAGTGGTATAAACAGAGTTAAGTCAGCAGTTGCAGCCACCTTGGGTTCCCTGGCACAAAGGGCTCTACTTGGATTTTCACTGTTTAAAAAAATCAAACCTGACTGTGGCCTGCTCCAAGGCAACATCTCCCCATACAGCAATCTAAACATTTTATCCTGCTCAATGGATTACGGCTAGTGAGATAGGAAACAGGGTAAACATGGCAGACAATCTAGCCATCCTCTGCACATCTGAAAACTGTCAAAGTTGAGAAACACTGAATTAGAGGGACATCAAATAGCCACCAAACTTCTCTTTTTCTCCATCTAACAGTCATCTAGACTCTTGATCTGGCAGCCCTAAACCTGCTGGTGCTATCCATTGGCAAGAGAGTGCCCTGAGTCCTCACTGCTGCCATTCCTCCCTGAAAGTGATTTTTGTGTATACGCCTTGGCATCAGAACCAAACCTAGTGGCTTTTCTCATGATTAATGTTGGGATGTCCCGCATCTGAAATTTGCACAGACATTTCTCTGTGCTAGGACTCTGGCTGTTCCTCTCTTCCCAATCCCATCTTCCCCAGTGCCTACTTGGTGGCCTCAGGGTCCCACACAACTACGTCTGCATCGGCTCCAGGAATGATGCGGCCCTTGCGAGGGTACAGGTTGTAGATCTTGGCAGCATTAGAGCTGGTGATTGCAACAAAGCGGTTCTCATCCATCTTGCCCCCTACCTGCAAAGGAGCAGAGTCAGAAGATTCAGTTCCTGCTCAGGATGAGGTTTAGAGTTATAGAGTGGTGGTGTTAAAAAAATTTATTTGGGTAAAGGGGCTATAGTCTCTGGGGGAGGGGGGAAGAAAAATTGGTTCGGGGGAACAGGTAGTAAAAAAAAGCTACCGGTTGGTCCGAACCGGTATTTCCAACAATCAGCTGTGCCGCGCGATTTATATTTGCTAGAAAGCAGGAAATCCTGCTTTCTAGCAAATCTAAATCCGCGTGGCACAGCTGTTCCCCCCTTCGCTGTTCTACTTACCTTGTTAAGCCTTCTTTTTCCGCGCAAAGTGCGCGTTTGGCAAGCAGTGTGTATGGGTGTGTGTGCAGTGTGCATTTGGTGTGCACTGCACGTGCATGCACACGCATTGTGTTTGCTATGTAATGTGCATGCGCACACAGCACACATTTGGCACATACCACACATGTGCGGGCAGTGAACCGATAGCAATCCGCGGAGGATTTCACCACTGGGTAGGAACAACAACTGTCTGCTGTTTCCTGCTTACTCTCTTATATGAACCATCGCTTATTGCTCAATTGTTCATTTGCAGTTTATTTTTCCTCAAATGCTGTGTTCTTTTCTTCTTTTCTTTTCTTTTCTTTTAGTAAGGCCCAGCTTTTAATTTGGATGATAAAATGATATGCAAGTGTGCAAGTATAGGGCTACAGAAGCCACCCAGTTGCCTCAGAGTGTGAGATGGATGGCAAATAAATGTAATAATAGTAATAATAGTTACAAGGGAACTGCCTTTTCATGAAGATTGTGACCAAACGATAGATTTGAAAATATCAACCTGACAGCCATTGTTCTTATGCCCACTGGGGACAAATGGCTTTGAAGACTGAGCTTGTGATGGAAAGCAGGAAGCTATAGAAGAATGGCATAGAAACACTAGGTAGGAGTCTGTTATACTATAAGATGAAAAATAGCAATTACTTATTGAATGCATTTGGAATCAGCCAAAATACTCTTGGGTGATTGCCAATAAAAGAAAATAATTCTTTTCTTTAATAATAAAATACAAAGAGTATAGTGGTTGCAATGTACAACTTGACCACAGAGCTCCCTTCTAATTTTTGGACCAATCACATTTTCAGCCTGACTACTTCTCAGGTTTGTATTGAAAAAATTGAAAAGAACCAATTATATAAGCCACTTAAGCTGTCAGAGAAAAGGCAGAATATCAGTGAATGAATGAATGAAAATATAAACAAAAGCAGTAACAAATAAATCTAGCAGCAAAAAAAACCAAACACAATCCAATAATAAACACTCTTAATAGGTGTTAGCATGTATTCATAAATAAAATTATTTTTATCAACTTTCAGTAATGTATGAAAGCACCTCAGACACATAGAAGATACCTTTTTCATATGGTAATTGGCTGCCTTCTCAACTAACAGAAAGAAAAGAAAGCAATGTAATTATCCTGAAGAGGCTTCTTTTGAAAACAGAGAATTTCCTTGGGAAACAGAAGCGCAAGATAACAGCACCTGATTATTCTTCATTTCCTGGAGTAACTCCCATTCACAACTCAGTGTATTTTTTTTTTCTTAAATTAGAGAATTTAAGAGAATTTAGCCATTGCCTACTCTATTTACAAAGCAACTTATCTTCTCTAAGAGTGAAGCAACGGGAGTTTGCCAACTGAGAGCCATTGGGAGGAATATATTATCAAGATAAAAATGGAGGCTGAGCATTAAATTTATGTGTGTAGCTGCAACTAAGACCCAGAAAAAAACACTCCAGAGAGGGAGAATGGAGTAAGAAACAATTTCAGAAAGCATAGAAAGAGAAGGAGAGTCATTTGAGCAACACAAATCAGATCTGGAGAATTTCCAGAAAAGGAATGAAATAAATCCTTACCAAAGCCATATAGAATCTTAGAGAACCTGTGTGGAAAACGCTAACAAATTTCTTAGATTTCTAACAAATAGTTCAACTTTTCTCCTTTAGGACTCTTGGTCTCCAGAACATTTTCACTTCCAGTTCTATAAGGAAGAAGTTATATTGCAAGTTAACTGTCATCAATTTTAAAGATTATCATAGAACCACAAAATATTCTGTGGTTTTTTTAAAAATGTGAAATCGTAAGTGTATTCACATAATGTTCCAAAGGCTACATACAGTTCAGCTTCAGAGATACTTTCTGTAGATGACACTCCCCAATAACAGTACCACAACCAAAATGGCTCTCTTTCACGCCTTGGGTAACTGCATCTCTTTGGGATAAGCCATTCAGAAAAGTCCTTTGGAAATGAGCTTGAATTGATAAGCAATAACAGGATTGTGAAACCGAAACAGTGGATTGTTACTGTGTAACAGGATAAATCATCTACCTCACAATCCAGCCTTCTCCCACATGATAACCAAAAAGCTGAAGGAAGGCTGTCTTCCTCACTGAAAAGCTTGCAAGCCACAACTGTGCCTCAGAGCTTTTCCAATTAATTGTGACCTCTATGTCACAACTATCACTGGCTCTGAGAACAGAAACTTCACTATTCATATCTAAACCGTAGTTACCTGGAGATTGAGTATTTGAATAGAAAGAAGAGCAAAGAAATTACAAAAATGTGGAACTGCTTCCTCAACACAGTATCAGGAAAATGGATTTTGGGGAAATTCAATACAAAAAAAGACCAGTATTCTCTCAATGTTAAAAAATGGATCAAAGGAGGTACAGATAACTATTGTATCTGTTAATTTAATTTTTTTCCTCCTGATAAAAAGCATTAACAGATAGGTATCAGAGATCCAGAAGAACAAGTCCTGATGAAGAAAATCAGCCCAGCTTTTGAGAAGCTAACTCTTATTACACTGTTCTGCTAGATTTCTTTAGGCATATCAGTAAGTAAATAGATTGGAGCAAACTGATAAGATATTACACATTTGGAGTTTTAAAAAGCTCTTCACCAAAAGCTCCAATGAAATTAACCCATTGGATAAGAGCACAGGTCTTTTCATCTGGCTAACAAATAGTAAACAGAGCCTAGAAATAATTCTCAAAATAATCTTTCTTCCTAGGAAGATCTACATAAGGTGAGCTTCCACAAAGTTCAGCATTGGGAATCTGTTTTAGTTTTTATTAGGAGTGAGCAGAAAAAAAGGCAATTTTGTTGATATCACAAGTAATTCAAGACAGAAAAATGGGGGAAAAAACAACAGATTACAAAGGGCTTCAAAAGGGTATCTTCACACTGGTTTAATGAGCTTTAAAATGGCCAATGCAGTTCAGTGTAAGTTAGTGCAAAGGGTTGCATACTGAAGGAAAAGCTCACAAGTCTGAATTAGCAAATAGTTACACAAAAAGGGTATCGCGTTTTATAGCACAGTGCAAAGTCCAACCCAGTATATGGCTGCTGCAAATAAGGTGAATTCCTAGGCTAAAATCTCTAGCAAAGGTACTGAAAATAAAACTGAAGTATGGTAATGTCCTTGTAGGGCTGCATTTGAAGCATTGTCCCATTCTGGTCCCTTTAAAATGACATCCAAGAACTGGTACAGAAACAGGCACTGAAAATGATGAATGGAGTAGCTCTACTAAGAAGGAAAACTGGTGGCTTGATTTTTCAAAAGAAGATAGGTACTGTAAGGGGTACTATACTATACTTCCATGTTGGAAGCATCAAAGTGCTTCTGTGGTGAAAGGGTCAGCCGGTGACATCACTGCTGCCTGGGGGATGCCCAGTTAAGGGTTCCTTTCATGTCCCTGTTAAGTTGTCCACTGAAGTGGTACCCATCTATCTACTCATGGTTGCCCACTTTCAAACTGCAGGGTTGGCAGGAGCTGGAGTGAATGAGAGCTCACCCCGCCATGCAGCAGCAACCAGGTATTGAATGCGAGCCTGCCAATCATCAGCCCTGTGTCATAACTACGTGAGCTACCACGCTCCTAGGTAAGAGATGAATGTGGTAAAGATACATAAAATTGGGTTTGTCATGAAAAATGTGGCTAGCAATTTTTTTTTCATAATATTAAAAATTGGATCATCCACAGACACAAAAAATGATAATCCCATGATTTATTCCTGCAGAAATCTTATTTCTGAGATCAGTAAACTCTGCTTATGGGACGCGGCGGCTCAGTGGCTAAGACGCTGAGCTTGTCAATCGAAAGGTCGGCAGTTCAGCGGTTCGAATCCCTAGTGCTGCATAACGGGGTGAGCTCCTGTTACTTGTCCCAGCTTCTGCCAACCTAGCAGTTTGAAAGCACGTAACAAATGCAAGTAGAAAAATAGGGACCATCTTTGGTGGGAAGGTAACCTCATTTTTTATTTCTCTACCAACTTAGTATATTTATTTCTCTACCAACCTTCCCTGCTTCTATTTAGGAAACCAGAATGGGCATCCTTCTTTCTTAACAGCCAAATTCTCTTTGATACCGTTACTTACCACTCCACGTTCCCAGATGACAGCCATACGGTCCTGTACCCCACTGACTCCATGGGGGATCTTAGTGAAGTCTTCCTTCCCCATTGCCTTCTGTTTAGTGGTGAAAGGGCAGTGATCAGAGGCCACAACATTCACAGTGTCACTGAGGGGAAAGATAAAGGAAACCATAGGGTAAGTCTTAAGTACTGTTTGTTGTGCTGATATTTCACCCTAAATTTCACATGAGTCGTAGGGTTGAGTGGTCTAAAAATTTCATGAATGAATGAATGAATGGTCACAGACTTTCCCTTTCAGATCTGCCCTTTTCTATCCCTTTTAGATTACGTTGCAATTGGTTCTTCAGGTATTTACTAGAGTTAAGTAATCCAAAGCTTCTTACTTGGCAAGCAAACTCATGAGGTAGGCGGAAGTGTTTGTATCTAGCCGCAAGGGTGGCACCGTGACGTAGGCTGCTGCATGGGACCAGTCTTGGTGATAGTAGTGTAAGCCTGTTAGCGTAGTATGTGCTGTGGTGGTCTCTGCATACACAACCTTCCCTGCAGGTAAGAAAGGGGAGAAACCATTGACCCCCAAAGAGTTAGATCCAATCTTTTTAAAGAGTTCATTACCTTATAGGGTGATAAATAGATAAGGCGACGCATCAGTCTTTATCTGATATTGAATTATCTGCATAGAGTGAGTAAACCCCTGGTAAAGACTTTGAGGAAACTGAGCATAGAGATTGGAAGAGGAAAATAGCACCTCTTTATAGTGCCACATTTAAATATATAGCTATTAAAATGTAGAAAAAGTCTTTGGAACCAGGATGGGGTCAATGGCAAGGTAGGATTCAAAGCCTTCTTTCCAGCTGTCTTAAAATAATAATAAACACCATGTATTTTGCATTAAGTCTTTGCACTCAGAATCAGAAGTTGGCTCTCACCTTGCATTTTGGCTGTAGCTATAACATCCCCGGCTGACATGCTAGAAACGTTGACCAGATAGACAGGGCAGTGAGTCTGCCAAAAGAGGAAAAAGGGGGAAAGCATCAGATTGAGCGGTGAACTAGGTTTCACAGTAGAATATATACAGAAGGGTGCAAAATATTCTAGCTTTTTGCAAGGAATTGGATAATGAAAGTAGCCTATGGGAAATTAGGGCTCAAGTGGCCTGTTGTAGAATGAGACCAAAGAATCCACCCAAGAAATTTCCTTGAAAAGAGTAAACTTGTAGTGGATATAAGGGCTCAGCCATTAGCTCTAAGGTGGGTAAATTTGGTTCCCCAGGGAAGAATGGGGAAGCTGGCTCTTACCCGATTAGCAATGGTGATGACACGATGTGTAGCTTCAGCCTCTAGCTGCAATGAGAAAAGGACATGAGACAGTGCAAAATATAATGCACGTTACTTCTCTGCTATTAGTACCCCAGGCGTGCTTAAACACCCTACCACATCCCTGTCACTCAAGCAATGTTCAACTATTTTAAAGTCAGCTTGAATAATTGATAGCTTCATGGTAAGGTATTCTAACTACAATATGCCAATAATAATGTGCTATAAATAGCAATTAAGTCAGTGAGCAGAGATAATCATGTCCTGACCTGTTGACTGGGGAGGGGGATTCCCCCGCTTCCATATCCAATCACACAGATTCATGGGACGAGAGAAGAAGGAGCAATTTCTGACTGGAGGATGCATGAACATGTGTACATATACCACATGGCATTTTTACCTCTTCTGGTCGGCTGATCTCAATTCCCTCTGGACCAGTGATGCCCAAATCCAGAGCTTCTCTAGCCCCCTGTACAGAGAATCAGAACAAAAAGTTCAGGATTGAGAGAGCAGTACCCTTTTTTTCTTCTTGATGCTTTAATTACACATTTTGAAACCAACTTCATAATCTGGAATGCCAATGCATGATCTAAAGGTTGTGTGAAGTGTCTCCCACTTCACATTTTCAGTGCGTATGGTGGTTGAGATGGTGATTCCAATCCATAATTCTTATTTATTTTTATTTATTTATTTATTTGATTTGATTTGATTTGATTTATATACCGTCTTATCTCGGCAGGACTAGGGCAGCTCACAACAATAAAATATCTGAATAAAAACATGTTAAAATATATGTTAATCCCCCGAGTCCAGGCTAAACAACCATGTATTTAAGTCGCGGTGGAAGGTGCAGAGGTCAGGGGCCAACCGGAGTCCCAGACGAAGTTGGTTCCAGAGGGTGGGAGCACCCACAGAGAAAGCTAGGGGCCACCAGTCGACACTGTCTAGCCAACGGCACCCTGAGTAGGCCCACCCTCTGAAAACGCACCAGGCGATGGGGAGCTGTTGCTGGTTGCAGATGGTCTGACAAATATCCTGGACTTAAGCCATGTAGGGCTTTATAGGTCATCACCAGCACCTTGAATCTCACCCAGAGGGCAACCGGCAACCAATGCAAGTCGCACAGGAGAGGTGTAACATGGGCGTATCGGGAGCCACCCATCACGACCCGCCCGGCTGCATTCTGTACCATCTGAAGCCTCCGGATGGTCCTCAAGAGCAGCCCTAGGTAGCGAGCGTTGCAGTAGTCAACACGGGAGGTGACTAGCGCATGAGTGACTGTGCGTAGGGCATCCTTATTATATGTGAAAATAAAAAAAATGATGATACTGGATTAATGAGCACAACTGCATGGGTAGTGTAAATTGCTTGTGGAAACACGTCCAACTGTTCAGATGACACTAATGATAAGAATGAGAGTATGTGTGGGACAAAGGCAAACTTTGCAACATTCAAAAAAGGATAATGGAGAAGATGATGTGCCCATCCAAACAACTTGCATCTTGGAAAAGTGGCAACGACACTTTGAGACCCTCCACATTCATGAAAACAGTGGCACTCAGATCCATCTAAGGTGGCATTGTTGGACACACCCTACCATCCTCCAAAGCAGCTTACCTCAGCCACTAGCTCGCCATTCTCAGCATGAACACGTGCAATTGCTCCAATATCTTTGCAAGCACGGAACACCTGATAGAGCTCACTGTCTCGGAGCATGTACAAGTCTTTGTATGTCATGAACATCTGGAACGAGTTGACACCCTTCTCTCGAACCAAAGTTTCCATTTCTGATTTTACCTAAGATACCAGGAGGAATGGGGTTAAGAAAGAGTACATTAATCACTATTTGTAATTTTAAAGAAGTCCTGCAGACAAAAATATCCTGTCCATCCACTCATAGACAGAAAGGATAGGAGAATACTGCATGTCTGAAACTCAGAATTCAAAGTCTCCAGAACTGTCAAATAAAAAGGTAAAAGATCCATGACGACAGGACAGAACCTGCATTTTAAAATTTGCCTTCTTGCCACCCCACATTGTACCCTAACCAGCTCATCGCTAGCTCTGAGCAAGAAACTTCATAGCATATTGGTGCATAGTAATTGTGTAAAATCACCCAAACTTTTGCTTCAAGGATAAAATTTTAAACCTTAGCTCTACGTATTTGCATACTAGCTAGACAAGCTCTGTGATACAGGAAAGCCGTTGTAACTCTTGTTCAGGGGCCCTGAGTCACAATCTGAGTTTTTCAAGAATGTCCTTTCACAGGTTCATCTGCTCTGCTTGAACTTGAATGTTTCATATGATGTTATAATGTCATCAGCACAAAAGGTAGGATATAAAACAAATCGTATATATATATATATATATATCAAGTTACATGTAATTGTATATATGTATAATATGGTTGTCAATGGTTCACATGCAGCCCAAATGTCTAAAGGAAAAATATTACATGATATTCTATAATCACAAGCCCTACAGCAGCCAGCTGCAGCATGCTCCTTCCTCCTCGGTCACCGTCAGAAAAAGGACAAATGATAGCCCAGAAAGTTGTATAAGAGGGCTGAGCCAGGCCCTCCATAAGGGACATAGGGACAACTTTCCTTAGGATGCTAACAAAGTCTTTAAAACAGGAGTCCTGATACTGACAATATTTTTTAACCAACTTAGTGAAATGCCATATGCAAGGGAAAATCATAGTACAGCCTACTGCCTTGCAGAATTAGAAGCAGTATAATAATGAATGAACCTCCTAAAATGGGTAAATTGAGTAATTATGTAAAGTGTGCTATATAACAACAGTCACTAAAAAGCCATTTTGGAGTTACAAATTGAAGCATGAAGTGAATAAAGTGTTTCAAGTTTTTCTGCTTACTACTTCACTACTCCATACTAGTGTTTCTTCATCCATCTCTTTCCAAATGTACTATACTACAAATCCATCGGAGTTCATGATTTTGGGAGTTGTTACCCTGGGCTCAACTTGGAGAAAGCTCTTCCAAAGCATGTTTTTTTTTAAAGCTTCTGGGACCAGACATAGAGGATAAAGCCACCAGAGAAGAAAATTCAGAGCAGAGTAAACAGAGTGAAAGAAAAAGAGTTCAAGCAGAGTATTGTCCGAAACTGAGGGTGGTAGGAGGTTGGAGAAAAAAACGACTGAGCTGCAGAACCCAAACAAAAAACTACTGTATCCTCAATCACCCAACCTGGACAAGATGACCAGAGGATAGATGTATATAATCCAGTAAGCAGGGTCTGTAGTTCCTAAACAAGCTCCAGATATTTGAGGCTAAATGCATACTTTGTAAGAGGAACTGCACAAGGGCCTGAGTTGAAGTAGACCCCAGCAGATGATAACATGAGGACATGAGAATGGATGGAAATCTGTACACAACATTGGCAGAAAGCTGGGCTGTTGGACGATGATGATCATTATCCTGGATGAACAGGGCAGAGCCACAGTTCAAGTTCAAGTTTTGGTAGGATTTGACAGGGTAATGCCAGCTACTTTAGAGGGTCACTTCTTGTCAATTTAGAACAGTTTTAAATGTTATAGTATTAAGTATTATTTAGATTCCTAAAATCTTTAATCAGTATGCCCAATTATGGTTGTCGCAGCATGGAGAACCACACTGAAGGCTAATTCTGGAACACATATGTTGACATTACAATGCAAATCTTACATATTTGCATTCACATGTTGTACCTACATAGGAATCCAGTATTGGGTCTTACTGGTTCTTAAATACACAGATCTTAACTTATGGGTTAGAACTGCAGTCAGACCAAATGTGGTTTGCATCAGCAGCACACCCACTGTACAAAGACATGGAAGAAATTGTGTGCTTTTAAAGCAATGTTAATTCCTGGTGACTATC
Organism: Arizona elegans; assembly: GCA_022577455.1. Classification (NCBI taxonomy): domain Eukaryota; kingdom Metazoa; phylum Chordata; class Lepidosauria; order Squamata; family Colubridae; genus Arizona; species Arizona elegans. The sequence continues at coordinate 314,185,449 of JAKOOJ010000001.1, read as the reverse complement.
TAGATTAGTTGCTGCAGTTTTCTTGGCAAGATTTTCCATTGCCTTTTTTCTGGGGCTGAGAAAGTAACCCAAGGTTGCCCAATTGGCTTTGTGCCTAAGGTGGAATTAGAATCACTGCCTAAATATTATGCTTGCTAAAGAGGATTTTTGACCTAAAAAGATTGAAGACTAGTGCCCTGTTTCCCCAAAAATAAGACATCCCCTGATAATAAGCGCAAAAGGGCTTTTGAGCGCATGCGCTAAAATAAGCCTTCCCCCAAAAATAAGCCCTCCCCGACAATATTTAAACGCAGAGCTGGAAATCAGGTAAGATGGCAAGAGGAGCCCCAACTTGCTCCATATGCCCCAAAATAATAAGACCTCCCTGAAAATAAGACCAAGCGCTTATTTTGGGGTTCAAAAAAATATAAGACAGGGTCTTATTTTCGGGGAAACACGGCAGTACAGAGGATATTAAACTAGACAATTTTTTTAATTGCTTCATATTCCCTAAGGTTCATCCCTCTTACCTTAGGTGCCCACCATGTGATGCCCATATGCAGGGCATAATCACAGCACACTTTTGGGTCAGCCAGGCTGCGACATTTCTCATAAGCATCCAGCAGGGAAATTTCTTTATCTGGAAGTACATGTCCAATAACCATGGTGGTTCCCCCAACCAGGGCTGCCTACATATGGAGGAAAAAAACAACTCTTTAGAGATTTATTATATTTATATACCTGAAATAATTTCTATTCCTTTCTTGTATCATTTTTATAACTTTCAGAGACCTAAATATCAATAATAGTAATTGTTTCATATTAGCAAAAGTATGATAATATATTACAGGCATTAGCAACAGTAAGATATTAAATTATTTAAAAATCCTCCCAACACAAGAATCACATTATTTTAAATAACTGAACAAATAAAAAAGGCTGTTCACTTTATATTGAAAGTTTAGCCAGATGATACCAGATAAAGACTATATTCAATAGAGAATAATCACAACCCATCTTGCCTCCAATAGCAATGCAAAAAAAGTTTTTAGATAACCTTTAAAAATTTTCAGATACAAAAATAAAAACTAACAAAAACTAATAATTGATGTAGAAGAAAGAATGAAAAAAGAAGCAAAGCTAGAAGTGCAGAAAAAAGAAAAAGAAACACAAAGAAATGACTTTTATAGCAGGTACGTATAAATTTGAGTTATTAAACTCGTATTCTAGGTTTACTACATAACTGTCATTTTTTTCTGTTATCTAACTTTTTTCTAATCTTCAAATCCATGTCATAGTTTTATTTTTTTCTGCTTCATGTGAAATGTTTGAAAGTACAGGAAAAAATCTTTAGCTATTAAGATATTAATAGCTAAATCTTTAGCTATTTTTTGGTTTTCTGGCAGTCAGCTGATTTAGAAAGCCAATGGGAATTTTGCATGATTTTAGAGGTAGAATGGTAGATTCATTTGTTCTGCTTTTCTGTTGATTTCTCTTCATTTCTTTTTTTTTTAATTGAAAAAGTTTTTCAAATACAATTTCCCCCCCCCCTTTTTCCCCCCTCCTCCCTAACCCCCCCCTCCCCTTCCCCTCCCCCTGTGGCTTCTTCATAATAAAACCCAAATTCATAACAGATTATATAATACTTTACCATCCCCTTACTCCATCCCTATATGCTGACCCTTTCTTTCTAATAATATTATCATATCCCCCTTATACTATATATTTCAAAATGACATTCTACTATAACATTATATAATAACTCCTAATTTAGCATAATAATATTATTATATCTCCCAGTTTAGCGATTTCTGCTCATAATCTACCCTTTTTCTACCCCCCCCATACATATATCTCTTAAATCAAATCTTTTATGTATATTAATATAAAATTTCAAAGCAACCTTCCGCTATAAAACTATATAATAAATCCTAATTTAACATTTATTCAATTCATAATCTACCCATTTCCTTCACCCCCATCGTTATATCTCTTAACTCAAATCTTTTACATATATTCATATCTAAACATAATATCCCTTTTCTTAAACTAAACAATCAATAAACTAACCTGTCTCCACCCACTTTCCTACAAGACTACCATACTTAATAATTCGTAATATTTTTATTCTTCTGCCCACACCACTAAAAAATATTCCCTTATGTAAATAAAATCCTCTTAAAAAAAACTTTAAGCTTGTAATCCATATAATATCTTCTGTAATGTCTTTCAGCTGGATTGTAAACTCCATCACCCATGTTAGGGTAACATCACATCCTAATTCCAACAGTATGTTCGGTATCTTCAATTACCATCTGCCCCCATCAATAGCAAATATCTTCATAAAACAACAACAACAACAACAACCACCCGAGTGACTTTATATTTGTATTCCATATAGTGTCTGTAGAGGTGTCTTTTATCCAAATTATTAATTCCAACCACCGTAATAGGGTAACAGCCAGATCATCTGCGTGCCCCAATTCCATAACTCTCTCGCCTTGTAGCTCAGCATAAGCGTAGTATATTTATCAAAGAGTCCAAAAAAAAAAAAAAAAGATAGTTCCAATCATTTCAGTTTAAGGCCCTTTTCACATCCCAAAAGTACAGCACTGAAGAAGTCTGTCACTCTCCTCAGGATAATATAAACCAATACTTCGCCTCAACTATCTTTTCATGTATTCAATCATCTCTTAAATAACTGGCATTACACTGTTGTTTGGTTTAAAAGTTTTTGTTTTTGTGTGATCTGCTTCTTCTTTTCTTGACTTTTTGTCGGTTAGATCTCCATCCTGATTTCCTTTCTATAAATTGTATATCAAGTGTTTGGTTTTCATGCTGATCTATAACTTGATCTTGTTGGTTTTGCTTTTGTGGCTTAAATCTCCATTCTGGTTCTATAAGTTTTATATCAACTGATTGATTTCCATGCTGGTCTGTAACTTGATAAGTCATCACTTTAGAATCCAGAGCCGCCTCTCTTGTATTTATAAATAGTCCAGCTGAGACCTCTGAAGGAGAATCCAGAAGCGGCTCATCTACGGGGACCTCTGTAACTTGTTGTTTTTCTATTACTTCCACCTCCTTTTGCTTATCTTGAATTTCTATCTCTTGTTGATTTTGCTTTTGGAGAACCTTGTAGTAAAATTCTTCCGCTTTTTCAACAGTATTTAGCTGATATCTTTCTCCTTGATATCTCAATATTATACCAACTGGAACGTCCCACCTGAATGAAATATTTTGTTTCTTAAGGTCAGTCACCAAAAATCCAAATTTCTTTCTATCTTTTAGAATCTTAGGCGGCAACTCTTTATATATCCAGATCTTTCTTCCATACAATTGTAGAGTAGAATTAAAAGATTTTTGCACAATATCATTTCTTATTTCTTTATCTGTGAAGTAAATCACCACATCTCTAGGCAATTGCCTTTGCTTTGCAATCCAAGAATTTACTCTATAAGCCCTGTCAATCTTACAAGATACCTCTTCAGGATGAACCTTTAAAATCCCGGCCAGAACTTGAGCAGATATTTTTCTTAAATCATCTCTATTGTTTTCCTGTAACCCTCTCATTCTAACTGCAAATTCCGTGAGCCTGTATTTCATCATTGTAATTTCTTTTTCAATCCCTTGCTTTATATCTTCTGCATTGTAAGTCTCGTGAGCAGCTTCCTTTTTAGACTTTACTTCTAAACTATTGTCTTGAATATTTGTCAAATCATTTTCAATTATTTGTATTTTATTGTCCAAATTATTAATCTTAACATCAACTTCCTCCATTTTGGACTCTAATAACTTGATATTGTATCCATCTTTATAACAATTTCTGAAAAAGCATTAGTCACTGTTACAATCTTTCGTTGCAAATTATCATACTTTAGTTGTATCATTTCTTTAATTTCTTGCCTAAATTTTTCAAGTTTCTGGTTCACAGTCTCGTAATATCTTGCCATTTCCTCCTGGACAAATTCTTTTAAATTAAAGCCATTCTGCTGAGTCTGTAAGCTCAAAACTTGTTCACATAATTGTAAATGGGGGAACACCCCCCCCCCGCTGCTTGTTTGTCAGGCTTTATTAGTTTTAACGCCATCCTGCCACACAAACTCTTTTTAAAGAAAGAAAACTTTTCCCCAAGCAAGATCAAGTACAAATCTCCAAGAAAAAAGAAAGTTAAAATAGATGTTTTTCTTCCAGATTCTAGCCAGCACTGTTTATTCCGCTACTTTGTAGCTTGTTACGGAAGGACTTTCACTTTCGGCTTTCTTCTTCTTCTCAAGCCTCAGCAGTCGCCATTTTAAACTTTTTTTCCCTTCACTCTGAAACGCTTGTAAAATCATTAAAAATACTTGCGATTTAGGGTCCCAAGTCCAAATCTCATCCTTTTTAATTAGTCCATCTGTTAATTTCGTTGATTGGTCCGGTTCCAACGCCTAGCTCTGCAAAGAGGCAGAGTTCTCCTGAAGCCCGGAGCAGTGGCGAGCAGAAATAGGGAGCCACAACCTGCTCGTCCCCAAGAGTAAAAAAAAAACTCTGGGGACTTCGCAGAGGGCTCTACCTGCCCTCGCCTGCTCTGTCTCACATTTCCTTCAGGAAATGGAGTTTTTCGAGCCGCCTTTCATATGTAAAGGCGGCTCTTTACAGGCAACGGGGCTGGCGGTCTCAGAGGACTGTCTGGTGGCGATGGAAGCCAGACCGGAAGCCCGATTTCTCTTCATTTCTTAAGAACAAACTATGCATTCAAAGAAGTCTTGAACAGATTTCTAGAGGTCAAGAAGTGCTATACAGAAAAGCAAAACATTTTTATTTTTATTTCTTTGTTGCTGGAGGTAAGCAGAGTTTGTATGGTTAGTATCTATCAGGAATGTTAGAGTGGTGTCATGCCTTAGATTTGGGGTTTGTGGAGGTACACTAGATGGCCTCCAAAATCATTCTTATTAAATGTATTAGAACATCTCTGGTTCAGGCATGTCTCTAATGGGACATCATTGTTTATGTGAAATGTCTTTTACTAATTCCAAGAAGCCTTTAACTCTTCGTCCTCCAACTTTAGAAGTGATGAGATAAGCACTCAATATGCTGAGAAATACTCTTTTAAAAGGCCAGAGATAGGTAGTTCTACTTAACAATCCAGAAATAGATAACGGGAAATCCTTGATTAAACCAAGCCTAATCAATTCAAAGAATAATGCCTTCTAGCCTCATCACCCCTTATGTCCCCAAAGTGTGGGACTACAAGATGTTCTAACAGTTCATGAGATATAGAGTGGAAGGAGTCATCCTTCAAGTACCCAAGTGCTGCCCAAGTGCTATAAAGAGTTTTAAAGGTTAAAACCAGCACTTTAAATGTACTTAAACTGAATTGGTAACCAGCACAGTATCTATGGCATTAATGTTACATGTTTCCAACACTGGAAATTAGCCTGCTGCATTTTGTAATTTTTATGTAGTCTTTAAAGACAGCCTCATGTGAAGCATCTTATTATAATCCTCATGGGTGGTAAGAAGGACACAAGTTAACTATGCCAGGTTCTTCTGCACCAGGTAAGACTGCAATTAGCATACCAGCTGGAGCTGGTGGTTCTTGCTTCAGTGATTAAGCAAGAACTGAGCGTACAAAACAACCCTCAATTTGCGAATCTGCTTCTTTACAGGTAGTACCTGCCCGAGAGATGGCTTTGGTTGCTCTTCCAAGTTATTTTTGTTGGGATTGGATGGGGGTGATGTGCCTCTTCTGTTGCTTTTAAATTTCTTGGTGAGTTTTTTGATACTGTTGATATGAAACCATTGTGGGAGATCATGTAACAGTTTGAGGCGTGGTATCATTTCACTGTAGGCTGTTCTACTGGGGATGCCTAGAATGTATAGAAATTTAATTTAATTTTAATTTAATTTAATTTCCAATTTATATACCGCCCTTCTCCCTGAGGACTCAGGGCGGTGTACAGCCAAGATAAAAAACATAGAATACAAATATTAAAACATTTAAAAATATATATATAGATTTGGGCCGAAAGTTAAGAATAACAAACTAATTAAAAAATTTAAAATTTAAAAATTTCTTCTAAGCCAACCCGGCTTGCTGGAAAAGATAGGTTTTCAGGGAACGACGGAAGGCATTGAGGTCATGGATTCTCCTTATCTCCGGGGGCAACTGATTCCAGAGAGTGGGAGCCCCCACAGAGAAGGCCCTCCCCCTGGGGGCCACCAGCCTACATTGTTTGGCTGATGGCACCCTGAGGAGGCCCTCTCTGTGGGAGCGCACGGGTCGATGGGAGGTCGTTGGTAGCAGCAGGCGGTCTCGGAGATAGCTAGGCCCTATGCCATGGAGCGCTTTAAAGGTGATAACCAACACCTTGAAGCGCACCCGGAAGACCACCGGGAGCCAGTGCAGCTCGCGCAGGAGCGGTGTTACATGGGAGCGCCATGTTGCTCCCATCACTACCCGCGCTGCTGCATTCTGGACCAGCTGGAGCCTCCGGGTGCTCTTCAAGGGGAGCCCCATGTAGAGAGCGTTGCAGTAGTCAAGGCGAGAGGTGACGAGGGCGTGAGTGACTGTGCACAAGGAATCCCGATCAAGAAAGGGCCGCAACTGGCGAATCAAGCGAACCTGATAAAAGGTCCCCCTGGTAACAGCCGTCAGATGTTCCTCCAAGGACAGCTGCCTATCCAGGAGGACTCCCAGATTGCGCGCCCTCTCCGAGGGGGCCAGAGACTCGCCCCCAATAGTCAGCGATGGAGTCAACTGACTATATCGGGATGCCGGGAGCCACAGCTACTCAGTCTTGGAAGGGTTGAGCTTGAGCCTGTTCCTCCCCATCCAGATCCGCACAGAAAGGCCTAAGAGGGAGAGAAGAGATCGAAATCGAAACAAAATGGAGTTGTTGTTTGTATATCAGGATTCTCCAATACTAGCATGGTTGGAGAACCTGATATACAAATAACAACTCCATTTTGCTTTGATTCAATTTCAATATGTTCCCTCCCACCCAATTTCAATAAAGATAATCTGGAAGAACAACCAAAGCCATCTGTACCGGAGCTGAAGTCTGATTGAAAAGGGTCAAGATTTTTAGAGTGATGAGGTTTGATCTGCCACAATTGTCTGAACAATCCTTCTCACAAAAGGAAGGTTTAAGCCTGGCCGGTAGTCTTCTAGGAACATAGGATCCAGAGACAGCCTCTTCAAAAGGGGGCATACCACAGCTTCTTTCAGGGCTGCTGACAACTCCCCCCTCAAGCAAAGGGATAATTAACAATCTCATGAATACAGCAGTGACTTATCCTCCCTTTCAAAAGCCAGGATATTAGCTGAACAAGGGCTCCATGTTCAGCAAAACAAATATTGGCAGGGAATCAAAAGGAGAAAGCTACTGCCCATATGCTTTCCTTTGGAACTTCCTGATAGGAAAGCTAGGCCGGAGCCAGCAGAGCTGTTTGGTAAAAAATAAAACCGCCCAGCTTCAAGGCCACTAGAGACCATGCCAAGAATCTGGAATCTGTTAATTTAAACTACTGCAGCAGGGCAATCAGCCGTTTTGAATGCCTTTGTTTTTGTCTGCAGTAAATAAATCTTATCTGAGACTTTCATGTGTCTAGATAAAGAGCTGAGCTGAAGCAGGAAGTATCTATGATTTATTGCTAGCTCCAGAGAAATACAGCTTGACAGCTAGGAACATCTGGCTAGTTTCTAGAAGAAACAGGATATAAAGTTCAGATCAGAAGTAGGGATTTGAGATGCTAATGAATTATAATACATCTCATCCCTGACAAAAATGGATATTCTGACAGGGTCTACCAGTCCTCTCTCCCTGGACAAGGCAGATGTTTTATTGGCTCCACTATTACAAATTAAACATGCCAATAACCTATCTCAAATAATCAGAAAGTTGGTATAATATATGTTAAGTAGATATACAATAACTTACTCAAACAAAAGGAGTTGCTTTGAATACTGAATAATCCATGTTTCACTGCCTGGATTTTTATGAATCTCACCCTGCCTGAGACCCAGGAGATGTGCTTCTACTAGGGCTAAACCACCATCAATCTGACCCGACATTGCAGGCAATTCCACATAGTGTCTCATGAGGACTGTTTTGAGCAGAATAATTTCTGTCATAACAACCACTTCTGGTTTCTTGCCAGTCTAAGCTCATCATTTGCATGATTGCTTTGCTCCGTTAAAAAAGGATACATGTACCTCATTCTGCTTTTGGGTTTTGCCTCTGCTTTAACTGAAACCTATTCAACAGGCACTGCAACCCCAGAAACAGTGGAGTGGAATGCTGACAAGCCCCAAACCCAATGATGTTGTGTGATGACATTTTAGGACAGGCATCAACATACACAGTATGGGTATGTGCGCACAAAAGCTGTCGCAGACAGGCTTCTACATTATCCCAGACCAGAAGAGAACAAATTCAAGACCAGGTGATAATTAAGGCGTAGACACAATGACCTCCTTATTATAGTTTCTAGAGATGCCTGTGCTCAACTTATACCACGAGTGGACTGATATATGAGGACAGGGTGTTGACAGCTATTTGTCTAAAATCTGCAGACAAGGAGAGTTTTTTAGGACAATCTCGGTTTTTATCAGGAGATGGTCATCACTTCTGATTTCTATTGGCAAGCAATGTATCAGACAGGACTGTTTATTACTATTTAACTTCCAGAATCTAACTACTACCCTGTTTCCCCCAAGATAAGACATCCCCTGATAATAAGCCCAATCGGGCTTTTGAGCGCATGGCAATAAGGCCAAGCACGTATTTCAGGGTTCAAAAAAATATAAGACAGGGCCTTATTTTCGGGGAAACATGGTAGCAACAGAGGTGGGTTTCAAATAGTTTTACCACCAGTTTGCTGTGCACTGAAAATGTGCGCACGTGCCTTCCATACATGTGCTTTGCTCGCCTGCATGGCTTGCACGCGGCTTAGAAAAAGTGGCTAAATAGGACAGCATCGCACCGGGGCGGATGGGCAGGCTCACCCGCAGGTCCCCACTATCACCGCGCCTGAACTGGTCCGAACCAGCTGAATACCACCACGGACTAGTAACCTTTACTGTATATTTCTTCTGGAAGACTTCCAAGAAATTCCATGACTCTCCATTTCCATTAAGGAAAGAAATGGGACTGATAACTTCCTTCAGTTTTCTAAATGGAGAAACATGGAAAAGCTATTACAAATTGAAGCAGAAACCAGCATAGATACTGGGACAGTGATGCCAAGAAATTAATTTTAGATAAGCATTATTTTTGAATACAAGGCTGAAGCCTATTGAATATGATGTGTGAAATGAATTTCTCTCACTTATTAGGCTAGAGATGAAGTGAAGGAGAAATTTCAGCAAATACTGGGGAAAGAGAAAATGGAGTTAAAAAAAAAAAGCTTAATGGTGTTTGGACCAGGCTGTAGCGTAGCAGCCCCAGTTATGAGCTGGACTTGTAGTCTATCTATCTATCTATCTATCTATCTATCTATCTATCTATCTATCGTTGTTAGTTGTGAAGGCATGTCCGACCCATCACGACCCCATGGACAACATTCCTCCAGGCCTTCCTGTCCTCTGCCATCCTCTGGAGTTCATTTAAGCTCACGTCTACTGCTTCAGTGACTCCATCCAGCCACCTCATTCTCTGTCGTCCCCTTCTTCTTTTGCCCTCCATCATTCCCAGCATTAGGCTCTTCTCCTTAGGTGCCCAAAGTATTTGAGGCCAGATCATCTTCAGGATCTGGCCTTCTAAAGAGCAGTCAGTGTTGATCTCCTCTAGGACTGACCGGTTTGATTGCCTTGCAGTCCAAGGGACTCGCAGGAGTCTTCTCCAGCATATCTATCTATAGTCATGTTCAACTATATAATAAATATATTTTTCCTGAGTTTGTAAATGGAGTTAGTATATTATAATAATATCATTATGATATAATGATGCATTTATTTAGTATTGTTGTTGTGCAAGTAATTCTCAAATAGTAGAGGAATTGGTAAATTGGCATTCATGTGAAGTTGACTGAGAAAAGATACAGATATTTTTTAATTTTTTAAAAAAGGAGATCTAGTCAGTGTTCTGTATTAATAAAAGCTAGGAGCTTCTTTTATTTGCAGTAAATGCCATTTTTACTCCTAAAAAATAGAAAACAGGGAGTCTTTTTAAATTGATAATCAGAAGAATAATTCGGTGTAGTCACAACAATCTTGTTCAAATCCAATCATTTACTGCCTCTCAACTATCACCTCCCATCTGAGGCTCACTCTCCAAAGCTAATTGAAGGAATTGTACCTCTTCACATGCTCACAGCTAGTTTCCAGTAACAGAATCAATAACTCCCAACATTGAATCTGTTGCTATGTTTAGGCATGTGTCCAAGGAAGAGCAACTGCAGATTCATATTAAGCTTCTTCTTGAAACATGAAGCAACCAGACACTAATTTAAGTAGCCAGATAGGCAATAGTTGAGTGTATATGTAATATGAGACAGAAAGTGAAACTAATATTTTCATATTTTTATTAAGACTTAGTATTATAAAAGCTTATAATACTGACCTTATAGACATAGTCTGAGTTACATTAGTAATACATGAAGCATTTTTGAGAGTCTTTTCAACTGAGTGACAGTTGATAGAAATTAAACATGTTCCACATAACTGCCTTTGTCATTTAAGAAAGTAAGTTGTTGGTGAAAGACCTGAAATAAATATTTCTTGTGGAAGATACAATTCAGGGAAACTTATCTGTAAAGTTAGCAAGAGCAAGAACAAGTCTGATACTGCTTCATAGTGCTTTACAGCCCGCTCTAAGCAGTTTACAGAGTCAGCATATTGCCCTCCCTCAAAAATCTGGGTCTTCATTTTACCGACCTTAGAAGAATGGAAGGCTGAAGTCAACCTTGAGCCGTTCAGAATCAAACTCCTGGAGTGAGCAGTGAGTTAACCTGCTGCACTGCATTCTAACCACTGCGCCAGCACTGCTCTTAGTTCAGTCCATAGCAAAAGGTCTGGGAATATTATTGAGCAGCTTTTTACAGCCTGTGCACCCTCCAAGCATGTGGATTTCAATTCCTATAATTCTCTAAAATTCTCTAATTCTATAAAAATATATAGGCAAATTGATTTGAAGTTTAATCTACAATTAATCAGAATTCAGGTTCCACACTAAGGCTGTAAAAAGCTAAGGAAAAGGACATAATGCCCCAGTTTCATTCCACTACTAAGCTTCATAGCAACTCATATTATATCTTGCTGTTGTCTAGTGAGTACAGATGGATTCAGCACCAAGAGCCTGGACAGCTCCTGCCAACCTCAAGAAAAGATAGCAGCAGCAAGCAGATGCTGCTTTAAAAAGGGGGCATTTCTGCCAAAAGTTGCTTGCTTGTCAGATGGGTAGCTATATAAATTGATTTAATAATAATAAAACTCTCAGATACTCTATTTTATAAAGTAGCATTTGAAATTGGGCTTTGGCCAGGCTGTGATGAAAGCTAAAGCTATTTCTATGTCTCTATATAACCAATGAAATCATATCAAAGGCCATTTTCAGGCAGTTTTTTGGGCCATTTTCGGGTGTTTTCAGGGTGTTTTGGGCCCGAAAAACAGCCCAAAATGGCCAGAAAACAGGCCAAAAAATGAGCAGGGGTGGCACCAGCCAGTGGTGGGATTTGCCGGTTTGCCAAATTGCACAGAATCTTAACTACTGGTTTGCCTGAACCGGTGCAAACTGGCAGCAGCCCACCTCTGCCTCTGCTTGTCGCCACAGAAGCAGGTTGGTCACCTGGAAGACTTACATGCAAGAGATGGATGAATATGAATAATTCCCTCTTGAGAAGAAAGGAAGCAAAGGCTTCACAACAGCTCATATAATCTCCCTCAACCAAGGTCCTAATTTACTGTATGAAGCTACAGCTATGAAAATTTCCTTTCATGGACTATTTGACACCTTAAGGATTAACTTTATTTTGGAGCACAAACATTCATATGCATGAAATTCCATCCATCATTTGACATGGAAAATGATGGTTTGGGAACAAATAATGTGAAAGATTGTGCATATCCCAAGAACCTGTTCTGTTAGTAATTTGTTCCTCAAACACATAAGTCAATAATTATTGAAGGATAGACATTTAATATTTAATTACAGTCCATAACTGAGTCCATAGCCCAAAACTGAGACTCAAATACAGAAATAGAAATGTTTCAGCATGGTTATTTTCTAAAGGCCTTGCAGTTAAAATTCTCTATTGGTGTACCCCAGTTTATTCGCGCATGGCACCAAGGATGCAGAATGCTCCACCACTTTACAAATTTAGGCTCCTTTCTTCTGGTCTTCTTTTGTAAGGCCAAGCATCATTTCTGTCCCAGCCAGCTGTTCATCCATTCTTTTTGGCTGGCTTTTTACTGCTTTGCTTATATTATCTGTACTTCAATTCTTCTTTCTAGGAATTCAATACTGGAGTGGATTCAGTTGAGAATGAATGACTTTTGATAACCTGGTAAAGATTATCTAATAATAGCTGATTAGAGATTTGAATTTGGTAAGCAACAGACATAGCAATTCTGAATCAATTCATTTCTGGGTTAATATAATGATTGATAAACTAACTAAACTGGGTTCCCAGTTTAGGTTCTATAGCCTAATAAAGATTAACAGTGCACAAGTTTATCCCCAGTCCCATAGTTTCAGGATCAACCAGAAATTTAGAATTAAGCCAGTATTGTGAATGTCAACTAGCATCGCAAACAGAATCAGACATTCGGTTTGCCTTCTGATACAGAATCATTTTCTTCATAAGGAAGAAGTAATCTCTCTCTCTCTCAGTAGGCAGAGAGATAATCTCAACTCCTCCCTTGGCTGGGAGTAGGTATACAGATCATATAAAGTTTTTTTGTAGAAATAAATCAAAGCTCTATACTAACATAGTTTAGAAGTTATGAATATAAACATGAGGTTACATAATTTGAACTATGCAGAATAAACAAAAATATCTGGTTTCTCCTATATTGTATAATTTTTTGACGCTTTGAGTGCTTTAAAAACAAAGGCCTATTCAAGATGAAGGTGCATGCTAGAGCGAAAAAATAATTAAACTAAGAGCAGTCTTCTCCAGACTCTGATCAAAGTAGACTTTTCAGGGAAAAGACATTCATTGGTAAACTACAGAAGGGACACATTTTAAGAGTTTTCTGCTTTTATAGACCTAAGTGAATATCCAGCTAGAGAATGTGCTAGGATTCTTTGAATCCTCACCCAAGGGTAGCTAAGTGTTTTCTGGACTACTACAGGAAGTTGTATACCTAATCTTAGCTTCTGTTCATCCTGTCTTTGCATATTAATTTTATTTGGAATATTTTCATAATCTGTATTATTAAAGGTAGCATCTCTCCTGTTTCCCAAAGGAAATTGCACCATTTGTAGCAGACCACTGCCATCTTGTGGTCCACCTGAAACATTGCATATACTTTTGTAAACACAATTTTAATAAGGAATTTTATGTTTTAAAATAAAGCTTGCTTTTTAATAAAATTGTTCTACTTTCTAAGGAACAGCTGAACTTCTAGTCACAAAACTATACATGAAGTGATCAGGAGGTTACACTGCAGAAATTATTTCAATTTTTATATTTTTAATAAACAAATTGTGGCAAGTTCTTAAAGAGATGGGAGTACCAGACCATCTTATTTGTCTCTTGAGAAACCTATATGCGGGTCAAGAAGCAACAGTGAGAACTGGACATGGAACCACTGATTGGTTCAAAATTGGGAAAGGAGTCCGGCAAAGCTTTATATTGTTGCCCTGCCTATTTAACTTATATGCAGAGCACATCATGAGAAAGCGGGCTAGATGAATCAAAAGTTGGAACTAAGATTACTGGGAGAAATATCAACAACCTCAGATATGCAGATGATACTACTCTAATGGCAGAAAGTGAAGAGGAACTAAAGAACCTCTTGATACGGGTGAAGAAGGAAAGTGCAAAAGTTGCTTGAAACTCAACATTAAGAAAACTAAGATCATAGCTTCCGGCCCTCTCAATTCCTGGCAAATAGATGGGGAAGAAATGGAGGTAGTGACAGATTTTATTTTCCTGGGCTCCAAGATCACCGCAGATGGGGACTGCAACCAAGAAATTAAAAGACACTTGCTCCTGTGGAGGAAAGCTACGGCAAATCTAGGCAGCATACTAAAAAGCAGAGACATCACCCTGCCAAAAACAGTGCATATAGTCAGGGCTATGGTTTTCCCAGTTGCAATGTATGGCTGTGAAAGCTGAACTATAAGAAAGGCTGAGCACCAAAGAATTGAGGCCTTTGAACTATGGTGCTGGAGAAGACTCCTGTGAGTCCCTTGGACTGCAAGGCAATCAAACTGGTCAGTTCTAGAGGAGATCAACCCTGACTGCTCTTTAGAAGGCCAGATCGTGAAGATGAAGCTCAAATACTTTGGCCACCTAATGAGAAGGAAGAGCCTAATGCTGGGAAAGACAGAGAATGAGGTGGCTGGATGGAGTCACCGAAGCAGTTGGTGTGAGCTTAAATGGTGTTGAGATTCTAGAAAGAGTGCAGAGAAGAGCAAGAAAGATGATTAGGGGATTGGAGGCTAAAGCATATAAAGAACGGTTGCTGGAACTGAGTATGTCTAGCCTGATGAAAAGAAGGACTAGGGGAGACATGAGAGCTGTGTTCCAATATCTCAGGGGCTGCCACAAAGAAGAGGGAATCAAGCTATTCTCCAAAGCACCTGAGGGCAGGACAAGAAGCAATGGATAGAAACTAATCAAGGAGAGAAGCAACCTAGAACTAAGGAGAAAATTCCTAACGGTTAGAACAATTAATCAGTGGAACAACTTGCCTCTAGAAGTTGTAAATACTCCAACACTGGAAGTTTTTAAGAAGAGACTGGGTAACCATTTGTCTGAAGTGGTGTAAGGTTTCCTGCCTAAGCAGGGGGTTGGACTAGAAGACCTCCAAGGTCCCTTCCAACTCTTTATTCTATTCTATTCATGATTTCGCAGGTGAGCTGCCCTTTCTTTTTCCAAACACTGCCGCTTCAAACACTCAGGATACAAATACTTGGAAGCTTCTTTAGGACTTCCTGTCCAAATGAATTAATTCATAGCAAATATCAAGAGAGCACAGCAAAAAGTAGGCAAGTCCCATAAAATAATCTTGCTTAAATTTTTATCTGTAATATGATCCCGCTTGAAAAAACCCAAGAATACAACAGAACATTAACATTCGTCTGAATGTGGTTTGTAAACTCTTATCTGATCCACTTGACAAATGAATTTATTTCAACTGCAAGGCTGATCTGGAACCCCCAGGTTTGTGGTTTGCAAATCTTAATACAATCTCGTAACTAAATGCAGGTTGAGTATTTTTAAGTAATCCCTTTGAATAGATATATGATTCTTCTTTGTGGTTTTTTTTAAACACATAATTTCTGAATTTTAAGGTTACCTACCAAATTCAGATTTTAGGAATATGTGTAGCCTGTCTTCAGATATTATACTGTTGACTTGGAGAGGAGAGGGAAGGGAAATGGAAGCAAATAAGTTCTGTACTTTGTGTGTTTGGTTTAACTTCTGACCCAAAGCAGACTACCATGGAAGTGAGAGATCGGATCTAAGTCCAGCCCACCTTGAATTCCTTCTACTCTTATCCCCCGCTAATTTTCCTTCGCTGCTAATAGTTCAGATTCTTGTTGACAGCTCAAGCTTACAATTAGACATGATACCAGTAGTGGGTTTCAAATCCCGGCGCTATCAGTTCGCTATCGGTAGCATGTGGGTGCATGCGCTTGTTTTGTAAGTGCACGTGTGGTGCTTCTGCCCATGTGCAGAAGCTTCTGCACATGCACACGGCATTTTTGATGATATCTGGGCATGTGGGCGGAAATTCCCGCCACCGCCACCAGTTCATCTGAACCGAAACGAACCGGAAGAAATCCACCACTGCTTTATACCCATTTGAACTATCTAGATCTCCTGATTTTCCTAATGTTTGACACTAGTCTTAAAAATATATAGCAAGCAGACCACCGCATCAAGTCTGTGATTCTACTGTAAATGCCAATGGATGTCCACTGTTCAGGACTGGGGTAGTTTATGAACTAATCAGAGGACATCTATGACAGTCAAACATTTCTCTGAAGTTGTGGAAATTGAGACAAAAATGTATGATCTCAAGAGAACAGGTGCACACAAAGAGGCAGCTGATAATTTTGATGAATCATGACTGTTCAAGAATGAAGAATTATACAGGTATTCACTCCTAGATTATTTTCATTCTCACTATGTAAGAAGCATGGAGGGAGGTGAAAGATGAATCCTCTGGAAAAGATATCATACAATAAGAAGTTCTATTAAACCCCATTTGCATTACAATATTTTGATATGAGTGGATATATTTTGAGATTTGGCAAAAATGGCTGCCGTAATAGGCACAAGTTGTTGCTATATTTCCACTTCACAGAAAAGCATACTAATGGGATCCAAAGACAAGTAATCTGCCCCAATCTGTGAATATGTGTCACATCTTAAAACAGAAATCCATATCTCTGAAACAGAAATCCATACCTCTGAACACATAATTTTCTGCTCCAAAAGAAACAAATTTAACAAAAAAGCAAAGCAATGAAGCCAAAATATAAAAAAATAAAGTATAAAAAGTAAATGTAGAACATGATGTTGGAACATAATCTAGGTTTTATGAGTTCCCTCTTAGAGGGTGAACTTTCAATTCATACACCATCATAATAGGAAAATTATGCTCCTTTTTCGTACTACTATTTGGTTCTTTCCTGACTCTTCCCTGGATTATTTCCAGTCTTTTTTTGTTCCCCATTCATCATTCCCATGTATCCTTCTTGCTATATAAAGAAACAAGAGTTATTCACTGAGGAAGAGTGAACAGCCCACCATCACCTCTGAAAAACTTTAAACATTCAGTTAAATTAAAAGTAATAGGTAAATAAATGAGATAGATTAGCACAGTATTGTGAATGCAAAGAGATGTTCCACAGGCACTGATTATCTTTTTCTTTTTTAAATTTAGAGCTATGTATGTTATAAACGATGTTGAATTGCTGTTTTGATATCACAGTGGAATATCATGCAACTTCTGTCTGACCTTTCCCAAAAGATACAAGAATGGATGAGCTAAAGTAGCCATTAGCCTGCTGGCTCCACAAGGATGTAAGTACAGTATATAGAATTGAAGGATTAAAGGTGACTTTCAGATTCTAACAGCCTCTGCTTTGCAAACAAATTCAAGAACAAGAAGATATTTCTTTTTGCCTAAAAAGATGTCTGAAAAATTCTACTTGCCAACTTCTACATGAATCAAAACAATAGAAATTGTGATAATTCAACAGTACCTGCAGAAAAAAGAGCTTTGATAAGTAAAAATAAAAATAATTTAATCATTACGAAAATAGAAAGAATGGGTTTTTTTTTAAAGCTGGCAATAAAATTGTTTGAGATTACCATTATAGGGGTGAGAAGGGAACTACAAAGGGCAGAAGCAGATAGGTTTTTATTACAGCCTCAAACCTGTATTTAAAACTTCTATTGCTAAGGATTAAAAGGGGCTCACTTGATGCTTTAAAACTTGTTTGTCATTAAGAGATGACAAACAGTTAAGCAATTTTCAAAAGTGATTAAAAAATAAGGCTTGTAGTTATATAGGCTACAATATAACTGTGAGATTGATTGAAATCCCTCAACTCCCAGCCACTTGACTCATGAATCCAGTGGTGGGTTGCTCCCGGTTTGCACCGGTTCTCAAGAACCAGTGGTAAAAAAAAATAATAGTTAGGAAAACCGGTAATAAGATTGGCTGGCCATTCCCCCGAACCAGTTCCCGGCCCGGTCGCCGTTCGTTTACCCCGCCCACTCCCAATCTATGCTGCCTCCTGAGTCCCAGCTGATGGCTAGAGGGAAAAAAAACTGTTTAAACTCTTGCCATGGGGCTTCAAAGGGCCGCCCTACAGCTGATCAGTGTTAAAAGAAAACAAATGAGTAGACCGATGCCTGCAAAAATAGAAAAAACAGCCTCTTAAAGCTTCAGCATAGGTTAATTAGCACAAGTTGATTAGATCGGCTTCCCCACTCTCAGCTGATTTGCTCTCAGCTGTTTTGCTCAGGGCTCTGTAGTTGCTAGCTGCAGAGTGCTGGAGATTTTTTCCCCCTAACTATGCTGAAAAAGCGAAACTGAAAGTAAAGAAGGGTCTTTGCTACAATGTGGCAAAATGAGGCAGAGAGAGATTTCTTTTTCTTTTTCCTCACCAAAAAAGGTAGGTGCAAAACTGCAAACAATGGGAAATTTAGGGCAAAAGAGGAGAGAGTTCAAGATTTTAAAACACAAAAGAAAAAAAGCTCTATTTAACTAGGGAATTGTAATAATTGAGATACTATTAATTGTATATTGTGTTGAAAGCAGGAATGGTTAAGTTGTGGTTTGGAGGAATATATGGGGGAAATTATTTGGTTTATTATTATTGGTAAATATAATTAATTGATTTGTAAGAAATTGGATTGCATGGAAATAATTGGAATATTCATGTTCATATTGATTAATATACAAAAAAGATAGTTATATAACTAATTGATTTATATTAATATGTTGAATTTATATTAAACAACTGTATTACATAATTACATAATTAACCAATGTGAGGATGGCTATAAAAATAGATGACAATGGGAAGGGGTAAAATATAGAATAGAAGGGAAAAATTGAATTTGATTAAGATTAGAGATGAGGATGAAGGGTAATATTGGTTTTTTTAAAAAAATAGACGAGAAATAAATATGGCAAAAAGGAAATATAGAAATTGTAAATTTAATTGAAATGACTAAACACTGTTTAAATTTGTGAACCAGCCAAATATTCTGTTCAAAGAAAATACATTGTATGTTTGTATGTGTGTTTTTAATTATTGCTATTTATTCATATTTGTTCTCTTTTATTCTTTAAAGTTTAACAATTCATTCTTTATCTTAATATCTTTATATTTGTTTGGGGTTGGCTTTCTTCCCTTTCATCTTTTTTTTTTGTACAGCAATCTTTCTCCTCAAACCTACCACCTCTCTCTTTTCTTTCCTTCTAACTTTCTCTTCTCCCCCTCTTCTTCTCCCCCCTACTTCCTCTTCCTTTCTCCTTCTCCTCCTCTCTTACCCTCACTCTTACTTTAATTTCCCTTCCCTTTCTTCCTCCCTTCTCATCCTTCCCTCTCTCTCCTTCCTTTTTCCATCTCTCTTCTCCTTCCTTCATCCCTCTCTATTGCTGTATCCTTTTGTGCATATGGACTACTCAGAGGGCTGAAAAAGTTATTTTTGACTGGTCTTCGCACTTTTGACCAGTACTCGAACTTATGACTGTCCTCACATTTTACGTTTTTTGCCCTATCTTATCACCATGGTGAAAAGAAGCAGTTGTGAAATGAGTGACATGGTTGTTAAGAATGCTGCACGGGCATAAATGTGAGGATGGTCATAAGTGTGAGGACCAGTCAAAAGTGCGAGGACCTGTCAGAAATGACTTTTTTCAGCCCTCTGAATAGTCCCTATATACATACCCATGGCCACCCGGTCACATGACCAGCTAGCCACGCCCACCCAGTCACATGACCTCCAAGCCACACCCACAAAATAAGCTACACCCACAGAACCAGTAGTAAAAAAAATTTAGAACCCTGCATGAATCAATCAAAAAAATCTCAATTTCTGCAGTCTACTCACCCTTCCCCTCCCAGGAGTCCCCACGTGGCCCGTTTTGGATGCAGGTAAGTGCAGGGCACGCGCGGAGACTCGGGGAGGGTGAAAAATGGGCCTACCGGAAGTTCAGCTCCAGAAGGCCTTCGGAGCCTGGGGTGGCTGTTTTCGCCCTCCCAGAGGCTTGAGGAAAGCCTATGGAGCCCGGGGAGGGCAAAAACGCCCCACCCCTGCCGTGGTGCAGGAGGCTGACTAGGCCACGCCCACCATGGCCACGCCCACCCAGCAACCGGGCAGAGAACCCCTACTCTCTGGTAAGCAGAGGCATTTATTCTGAAACAGGAGGTCAAGACAGTAGATTAGCTGTCTCCCAACTGTCACAGAATGATTAGGATGCAAGGAGCTAGATCATTAAGAATATACTGAGTTTCTTCGGAAATATAGGAATGTGGTAACCGCAGACTGTCTCATCCACAACCTTACTCTGCTCTAGTACACTTTCTGGTAAGACAAAAGAGTTGACCATAAATTAACAATAGCAGGAACTAGGAATGGGTCAAAAACGGATTAAACATCCATTTACAAGTCTGCTTGAAGAAACCCGTTAAGCTATTGTTGAAGCTGATAAAGTGTATTGTCATTAAAAAATAGTATTCATAAATATACCAAGCTAATTAGATTCAGGAGTGTAAGAGAATGAGTCCCATCTTTCATATTTACTTAGAACACTACTGTAATATTGTCTGTGGTAGAGCAGACAGAATCTCAAAATTAGGAGTGGTGGCACAGTCATAAGCAGCAGCAACTACAAAAATTATGAATATTTGAGTACATTTGACCCTCTGTAAGTTATGAGAGGATGATATTTTTCTGAATATCATCTGAATATTTTCTGAATATTCTTGACATGGTAAAGACTAATGAGGAAGGAATGGAAGTGGGGACTTGTACATCAAGTATTTTCTAATACAGAGCTACCCAATCATAATATGGAAATATATGTCCTTAAGGTCAACTTCTTCATCATAGTCTGATATTCAGTATTCAAGTCTTTCATTAAGTCACCCCCATTCCATTCTGCAGGTATTAATTTTTTTATTTTTCAATCATCTCAAGAGTATCATCCATTATGGTACTGAAATTATTCTCAATAAAACAAAATGTATTTTATGTGACAGTTAGTCTTCTGCAAAAGATCCGGCCAGAACAACTATTTTTTTAAAAAAAAATCTTCAATTGCCAACTGATATTATTATTTTACTGTGAAGATAACTAAATTAAAATTCAGATTTGATAACTCGAAAGCTGATATTATATCTTCCAGGTTTAAATATTTGTAATCTTTAAAAAGACAATAATTCTTGCATTCCGTAGCATCTAATGTATCACTCTCTCTGGCAACAGGTGTAATATAAGATTGAATAAGTGGTGATCAATAAAAATAGTATATGAATTGCCTCCATGACAATGAACTTTTGAAAAAGTTGATTTTCAGATGTTGAAAAACAAAATAGCAATCGTATTGTGGAACTCCAGATAGTTTTCCAAACTTGATGAAGATGTTCCCCAAGCCTTATTTGCTACATTCAGAAGTGCTTGTAGAATTGGCACAATCATAGGTGTACAGATTTCCAAATGCATCAGCTGCAAAACTGATCAATCAAACAGGAGATATTGGTGAACGCTCAGCTCAAGGTGTGTTCTCCCCCACAGAACCTTGGGACACAGTGATCCTTATATCCTTATCCTTATTATGAAAACATTCTTATGTTCCAAGTCATATTCTGCTCTTCTGGAAATCCTTCCATTGTAGGTGAATAACTAAGCTGTTCTTGAAGAAGTAGCACAAGGCAATTTTTTAATATTAAGGCAAGCATGGCTGGATGGTAGATTGTGATTTTATTGCTATGCCATTGAATGTTTAATATAACTTTTGATTTAATTACTGCATATTTTAATTCTATTACTATAATGAGTATAAGCAACTTCGAATATTTTGTTTCTTTGAGTAACATGTAAGTAAGTGGGCTGCAACCAATCCATCATTTGTGTTTTCTAAAAATGCCTATAAGGTAAGACCTATGGAAGGCCCAGAGGCACACTTATACACAAATATATAGGCTTCCATTATATAATAATAATAATAATAATAATAATAATAATAATAATAATAATAATAAATGAGAAATAGAATACAATAGAACAACAGAGTTGGAAGGGACCTTGGAAGTCTTCTAGTCCAACCCCCTGCTTAGGCAGGAAACCCTGCACCACTTCAGACAAATGGTTACCCAATCTCTTCTTAAAAACTTCCAGTGTTGGAGAATTTACAACTTCTGGAGGCAAGTTATTCCATTGATTAATTATTCTAACTGTCAGGAATTTTCTTCTTAGTTCTAGGTTGCTTCTCTCCTGGATTAGTTTCCACCCACTGTTCCTTGTCCTATCCTCAGGTGCTTTGGAGAATAGCTTGACTCCCTCTTCTTTGTGGCAGCCCCTGAGATATTAGAAGACTGCTATTATGTCACCCCAGTCCTTTTCATCAAACTACCCAGTTCCAGCAACCGTTCTTTATATGTTTTAGCCTCCAGTCCCCTAATCATCTTTGTTGCTCTTCTCTGCACTCTTTCTAGAGTCTCAACATCTTTTTTATGTTGTGGCGACCAAAACTGGATGCAGCATTCCAGGTGTGGCCTTACCAAAGCATTATAAAGTGGTATTAACACTTCATGTGATCTTGATTCTATCCCTCTCTTTATGCAACCTAGAACTGTGTTGGCTTTTTTGGCAGTTGCAGCACACTGCTGGCTCATATTTAAGTGACTGTCCACTAGCACTCCAAGATCCCTCTCACAGTTACTACTATTGAGCAAGGTACCACATATACTGTACCTGAGCATTTTGTTTTTCTTGCCTAAATGTAGAACCTTATTTTTTTCACCATTGAATTTCATTTTGTTAGATAGCGCCCAATGTTCAAGTCTGTCAAAATCCTTCTGTATCTTGGGGGGGAAATTTGTATTTGAAAAACTTTTTCAATAAAAAAAAATCCTTCTGTATCTTAAGCCTATCATCTGGAGTGTTGGTTATTCCTGCCCAATGTTAAATGGATGGGAAGGAAAAATCAGCAGAAGTCAGTGATGTTTTGCTGGATTCATTGTCTAGTCATGAATAAAGCATTCTTCTCAGAAACCATCTGTGTTGGGAACTCAAGTCTTCCCACCATAATCTTTCTCACATACTACAACTAACTACTGAATATCTCATCAACAGCCCTAGATGAGGCAATCCTTTGAGTGCCCGCTTTCCCATCTGCCCACTGCAGCAGCATGCACAAAAGAGAAATGTACCTTGGTGCCATGATAAAAATCATCCACACAGGTTGCATTCATGAAGGTTTGGTGGAAGTGGGTGCTGGTATCAATACCACCAGGGATCACCAGCTTGCCAGTGGCATCTATGACTTTGGCCCCACCAGGAATCATGAGTTCACGTCCCACCTGCTGTATGATGCCATTCTCAATATAAACATCAGCTTCGAGAGTGCAGTCATCGTTCACCACTTTCCCCCCTTTGATGAGGATCCTCATTATGGCAGCGTTGGCAAGCATGATTCTGAAAAAATTAAGGCAGCAGACAGGTTAGAAGAAAATTGAATTGGCAAAACACAGTTTCAGTCCAAACAGCTGATGGCCAAACAACTCTGTTAGTTTAACAGTACAACCGTATTAGTATTATGGTTGGTCACAGAGTCATACAGATGTTTAGACTAGAACTACATTTTTGTCCATCTATCAAGTCCTTCTCGAGGATCAGGGATAATCATAATTGTACAGTTTGATATTGCTGTACCATGAGATGCCAGAGTCAAAGAAAAAACTGGAAAAAATCACAAAATATCGTGACCTGGCCATCAAAACTACATGGCTATGGATGAAACATGTAACAGTGATACCCATTGTCATCGGAGCACTTAGTACCATGTCCAAGAATTTTACAAAACACTTCAAGAAATTGCAGCTTCCTGCAGTAACACCAGAAAAACTGCAAAAAACTGCGCTACTTGGAACATCATATATTTTAAGAAGGTACTTGGTTGATACCTAGGATGCTGGCAGCAACCCGTATCAACCACTAGCACCAGTCAATCGTATTTGTGACACATTTTTAAATGTTCAGTTGACTGAATTTCATGTTTAATGAATAAAAGAGATGATGATGATGATAATAATAACAACAATAATATCATACACAACAATGTGAAATCACAGCTGTCAGTTCTTTAGCTGGTGTTGGCCTTTATTTGCATCGAGTTTTTCTCTGGGATGTCATAACGTATCAGCATAGTGTATGTGCAGATCCAAGCAATATGGCTTTTTGTAATTGACAGATGGAAATTTCATCAATGCACAGATTCATCCAAGGCTTTTTGGTATGGCACCCAGTGTGTGGATAATTATTACTTTTTATTATAATAAATTATTGATAATTATATAATCAACTAATAAATTATTACAGCTGTCCACTGCAGAAGATGTTGGTTGGCTTACAATATCCAATACTTAAAAGACAATTAAAAGGCCAAAAACAACCATTTCAATTTTTTAAAAATCCAATTAAAATCCTCAACATACAACAGTTCATTTAGTGACCCGTTCAAAGCAGGGGTGAAATGTAAAATTTGTTACTACCGGTTCTGTGGGTGTGGCTTGGTGGTGGTGGGGTAATGTGATTGGGTGGGCATGGCCAACTTTTTTTTTTTAACTTTTCAAAGCATTTTTTCTAATGCTTTGAAAAGCCTCTGGATCAGGCAACTCAGCTGGGATTGTCAGAGAGGCTTTCTAAAAAATACCTCTCTGCTGATCAGGCAACTCAGCTGCGATCGTCAGAGACTTTTCAAAGCATTTTTTTTACCACCTCTTCAGCAAAGAGGTTGCAGAAAAAAATGCTTTGAAAAGCCTCTGAGGATCCCAGCTGAGCTGCACGATCTTCAGAGGCTTTTTTTTTTCACTTTTAAAAGCATTTTTTTGTCGGAAGAGGTTGTAGAAAAAATGCTTTTAAAAGTAAAAAAAAAAAGCCTCTGATGATCGTGCGGCTCAGCTGGGCATGGGGGGAGAGGGTCCGCAGGGATTTTTGCTACCAGTTCTCCAAACCACCCACCGCCATCGCTACCGGATCAGGCGATCCAGTCTGAACCGGGAGCATTTCACCCCTGGTTCAAAGTTACAATGGCACTGAAAAAAAGTAATTTATGACCATTTTTCCCACTTACAACCATTGCAGCATCCCTATGAACACGTGATCCAAATTCAGGAGCTTGGCAACTGACTCATATTTATGGCGGTTGTAGTGTCCTGGAATCATGTGATCCCCTTTTGCGATCTTCTGACAAGCAAAGTCAATGGGGAAGCTAGATACACTTAACAACCATGTTACTAACTTAACAACTGCAATGATTCATTTAGCAACTGTGGCAAGAAAGATCGTAAAATGGGGCAGAATTCATATAGCAAATGTTTCACTTAGCAACAGAAATGTTGGGCTAAATTGTGGTTGTAAATCAAGGATACCTGTACAATCAGTGTTTGTCAGGAATACTAGTACCCTCAAGGCTGGGAATAGAGCTGAGTTTAAAGGCCTTCCAGAACCCCAGGAAAGTGGGTGCTTCATTTTGGGGGCATGCTTTTCCAGAGGTCAGAGGAAGAAACAGAGAAGACATGTTTCCTTAGTTCCCAAGATGAATTGAGGGAAGTGGAGTGCACCCATTATACCTGCATATACCAGGTGGGAGAAACAACTGAAGATATATGGTGCCTCAGATATCAGGTCCTGAAAGGTGAGATTCAGGCATGAAAAGCTTTTAAAATAATAACCAACACCTTGAACTTCATTCAGAACCCTGCTGGCAGTCAATGCAGCTCACAAAGCACCAATGGTAAATGGGCATAACAAGAAGTGCCAGTTACTGCTTGCACCACTGAGTTCTGAACCAGCTATGGCTTCCAGATGGTTTCCTAGGGCAATACTATGGGCAGTGCATTTCAATAGTCCAGTTGTGAGGCAACTAGGACATGAATGCATCTAAACGGCCTCCTGGTTAAAGAAAGGGTGCAACTAGTGCAAAAGATGAACCTGCCCAAAGGCCCTCCTTCCCTAAGTTGGTGATTCAATGAAAATTGTCCAGGATGGTTGGGTCCAGCAATGAGGGAAGGGTGCACTACTGTCTACTTCTAGGCCAGTAGAACTATCCCCTCTCTTGGAGGCCAGTATCACTGCATGGACTCAACTATCCTGCATGTCACTTCCTAAGTAGCCTTTACAATAGTCAGAAGGATCAAAGATCTAACAAAGAGGTGGCTAGGTTAACAGTCGTAAGGATGTTATCCCTCTTCCCAGGTAATCAAGCATGACTACATCTGCATACTTTGACTAGTCTAGACATCTCTAAGATTTTCATGCGTTCTTGTTCTTCAGCGCTATTCTGATTCCAAAAATGAGACATCTGAATGGCTACCACATACTGAGTTTCCAGACGCAGACAACAGGAGCTATGAAAACATATAGACATACAGTACCATGCCAGTACTGCATAAAGTTGTGTTCAGTGAACAGATATGGACTCTCTGAAAGCTGGGAGTTGGGCAAATAAGCTCAACAACTATATGATCCCCATTTCTGGGCCCATGAGAAAATAGTTGTGGGCTTTTTTGCCCAACTCACAGCTGACAGGCAGATTGGGACAGGGCAGTCTCACAGTTGAAATACTCTATTATGCATGATTCTAGTTACAGTCCCTTAAAAACAGAGCTGAAAAATGTACAAGAAAAGGCAACCACCATCACCAAAGGAAGGGTTAGATAATTTATTTGGAGTGAAATGACAACATTTGGGGCTTCCTAGCTTAGAAAAAAGGACAAATATGCAAATGTGACAAATGCATAAAATTAAGCAGAAAAATTGATAATAGTAAAAGATGGTATCATTCACTGAAGGCAAATGGGAAAATAAATTAGGACTGAAAATAATCTTTCAAATGGCACAATTCAATTAGGAAATCTACTCCTGCAAGTTTTAGTGACAACCCAATTTGAGCAACTTAAAAAAGAGATGAGATAAATTCATAGATAACAAGGTTTCCAATAACTACTATTTATTTTGGCATATATTTCTGGAATCAAAGACAGCAGGTTTCATGGTATCAGTTTGTTGCAGTATTCCTCCTTGTAGAATGCTGGAACTAGGAAGACATTCATTTTGATTCAGTATCATCCTTACTATTTTTTTATCACATTTCTTTAAAATATAAATAAACAAACCACTTTTAAGCTCAATTCATTACTTTTAAAGGACAAAGGAACTTCTATAAGATCTTAGGAAGCCATCCTTTAGTGGGAGAAATATATTCTTGAGTTTGAAAAAAAAATTGTTCATGTGTATGTACAGTATGAGAGAGGGAGGGGGAGAGTCTTATTTTAAACACAAGCTAATGTTTTGTTTGTGTGGGCAAATATATTCATGATAGCCCCAAAAAGGGAGATGTACCAGTGGCTCAGTGGCTAAGACGCTGAGCTTGTCGATCAGAAAGGTTGGCAGTTCGGCAGTTTGAATCCCTAGTGCCGCGTAATGGGGTGAGCTCCCATTACTTGTCCCAGCTTCTGCCAACCTAGCAGTTCGAAAGCATGTAAAAATGCAAATAGAAAAATAGGGACCACCTTGGTGGGAAGGTAACAGCGTTCCGTGCGCCTAGGGCATTTAATCATGCCGGCCATATGACCACGGAATTGTCATCAGACAGCACTGGCTCTTCGGCTTAGAAACAGAGATGAGCACCACCCCCTAAAGTTGGGAACGACTAGCCTTTTTGTGCGAGGGAAATCTTTACCTTTACCTTACCAGCGTCCAATGGCTACAATGACTCCTGTGATAATTCTACACCCATGCAATTTCATTGGGGCTGCTAGTGGCGAACAAGGAGAAAGCATGTGGTTTTCATCAGGTGAAAGACAGCACCAGCATACTTAAGAAGGGTTGCTGGATATAGACAAAATCCACACAATGAGATTGAAACCACTCAAGGAAAGCAGTCCTCCTGCTTGTCACAGTCAGTTTCAGAACTGCTGGAAAAGCTGTAGCAAGACATAATAGGGCCAATCAGTTATTCAACAACCAGATCTCAAGGTTTCAGAAGCACTTCAGCTCAACGATACTAACGGATACAACCTCTTGAAAAAGTTGAACTAGAGATGACTGGGGAAAAAACAGTTTGTCCAAGCTTCTAGCCGTACGGTCTGTTTATTCACCTTTCAGCACCATTCAGTCATACACAATACAGAACACTGTGGACTCTAAACAGAGTGCCAGAATATTGCAGGAAGGGTATCTAATGATAAAATAGGGCAAAAAAGGCAAAGCAAGCAGACCAAGGGGCACTCTACAGAGGAGACAATTTATTTGCTCGGCTTATGGCAAAGAATACGGTTTTGAGATTTGCAGCTATGGAAAGCTATACACAAGTACATGAAGTTTAGAGCTGAATTAAACATAATTCTTCCTACCCCATTCAAATGGTTAAACCCTGCAGCCCAAAAAACAGCCCAATGAATTTTATCCCACCTCCATACCCATAAAATCAATGACTTAAGGTGGATTTTGAACCGTCATTGGAGAGAAATGCTGCAGAACAACTGCAGTCAACAGCTGTGAGTTTGTAGTTATAAAACTGCGACTATAACTTTGTCTCTTCTCATAGCAGCTGAACACATCAGAGCAACAACTGAGGGAGGAAGAAAACCCAGATTTTGTGTAGTGGCCATCTTGGAAGACTGACACATACACAGCACCAAGCTGTGCAAAGTGCAATTATCTAACAACAACCTTAAAAAGGATTATCCCCTCTGGAATAGAAAACTGAAGCTTCCTCACCAGGGCACTAGAAGATTATGGATCAAATCCTGAGAAATTCAGAAATGAATTATTTTCCTTTTGCTTAAAGTGATGGAAGAATTATGCAAAATAAAAAACACCCCGCACTCAGCCATCTTATCCAGCTCTTCTTCCTCTGCAAGGCCACTAAACATCACCTACATATCAGTGGTGAGTTTCAAATTTTTTTACTACCGGTTCTGTGAGTGTGGCTTGGTGGGCGTGGCATAGCTTGGTGGATGTGGCTTGGTGGGTGTGGCAGGGGAAGGATACTGTAAAATCTCCATTCCCACCCCACTCCACGGGAAGGATACTGTAAAATCTCCATTCCCTCCCCAATCCAGGGGAAGGTTACTGCAAAATCCCCATTTCCTCCCGATCAGCTGGGACTTGGGAGGCAGAGAATAGATGGGGGTGGGGCCAGTCAGAATTTTTACTACCGGTTCTCTGAACTACTCAAAATTTCCACTACTGGTTCTCCAGAACTGGTCTGAACCTGCTGAAACCCACCTCTGCTACACATCATCAAGTCTAGAAACTCCTCTAATAAAAGAATTAGAACAAGGATAGCAGGAAGGTTCTCCTTGTACTCATGAGACTCTACAGAGCTATCAGTTAAAAAGACAATCCTGGGTTCCTTATTACTCCAAAGTATTTGATTTGGAGTAAAGCAGGTACCTGTTTTTTAAAAAGAAAGAAAAACCCACTAGAAGCAATATGATTACAGTATTTGACCAACTGAAGTTGCACCAAATTGCTGCAAACATTCAGGTTTGAAAAATTCTCATCAAGTAAATTGAACTGCAGATTTCGCAGAATCTCTTGGAGGGAAAATATATATATATCCATGGAATGGAATTACTTCCAGAAATTATGAAAGACTGTTGAACTGACTTTTGGCATATTAGTACTGGGTCCTCTGATTTGCCTATTCTCTTTTGTATTAAATGTGCCTATATCCCAAGCCACATTGACATTTCCTTTCCCTCTTTCAGGATTCATTCCTCTAAATGTTTGTATCCCCAACTTCCATACTTGCCTGCTTCTTCTTACCACTCGTTGTTGCTAGATTCCCCTCCCACTTTCAGTTTTTAAAAAGGGTTAAGAAGACCCAAGCCCACAGCCCAAGGATTATTTAGTACACAGGTGGCACCAAATGTTTCCTTGTAGCAGCTTGGGACTAATAAATGCCAGTTTTTCTTCTCCCCAGGGAGAGAAGCAGCAATGAGATGATGAAAACCCCCACAACACAGAGAAGCCTTTGTGTCCTCGAATGAAAAAAATCCGCACTATCCCCTTTGTCCCATCTCTATTGTTAACACTCCCTTCTGCTGCCCACTGTATTTATTTCCTCCTATCAAAACCCAGAGGTTTTTTTTTTCTGAGCCTATTCTAGCACCTAACACATTTAAGGACATCTTTAAGACAGTAAGAAAATGAAAAGGATTCTCTAACATCATTTGCAAAGTTGCTAAGCCTATTGCATGGACCCTAGATGCAGTTTTAGATTAAAAGAGCAGGAGTTTATGAGTGCAAATGGGTCCCTTTCCCTCAGTCCCAAGACTAGATTCAGCTGGGGGGTCAGCTGTGCAATGTCTGAGTGGGAACTCCTCCTTCTTGTGCCTGGGCACCAGACCCACTGAAATAAAGTTAGACATTTCCTCCCCCAAAAAAGTGATACAGAACATGGGGACCAGTTTATTTATATTTAATTTCTCCCTCTACGGATGCTTTTTAAAAAGGTGCTTCATCCCAACTTCTTCAGGCCCTTTGCAGCTTTGTACATTTGCAACTAAACTCTCCCAAAATTCACAATACCCATGATCATACTACAATTGCACAAGACAAGCCATTATCTATACCTCTGAATACAACCTCAGGGGTATCAAACTGGTGGCCCACAAGCCAGATGTATCACGTACAGGCCATGCCCACCCCAGCTCCGCAAAGGAAAAAAACATCGTGACACGTCACATGACGGCAACGTGATACGCCGGGTTTGACACGTGAAAGATCATCTAGATATGGTTTTTCTTCGTTCCAAATATTAACTTTTGAAAGATATTTCCACAAAAGGAGATCCATTTCAGTGGGACAAAGCCAAAACTGGATATATTTTCATCAGGACCCGAGAGATCAGACCAGGGGTGACTGCTGGGGGTTTGCAGGGGTTCGGGAGAACCTCTAGCTAAGATTCTGTGCAGTTCGGAGAACCCCCAAATCCCACTCCTGGCTGGCCCCGCTCACCCTGCCCCACCCCTCCGAGGAGTTCCCACGCGGTCCATTTTGGATGCAGGTAAGTGCAGGGCATGTGCGGAGGCTCGGGGAGAGCAAAAAACAGGCTTACCAGAAGTTCGGGAAGAGCCTCCGGAACCTGGGGAGGCTGTTTTCGCCCTCCCGGAGGCTCGAGAAAAGCCTCTGGAGCCTGGGAAGGGCAAAAATCCCCCCCCCATGGTGCAGGAGGCCGACTAGGCCATGCCCATCATGGCCACACCCATCCAGAAACCGGGCAGAGAACCCCTTGCTAAAATTTTTGAAGCCCACCCCTGGATCAGACTGTATTTGCAGTAAGCGAAAACAAATGAATCACATTACAGCTTAAAGAGCGATAAGTAAACACAGCCAACAGAGTTTCTTCCTAACATTCAAGCTTTACACGTGCAAAGCAATTAAAAAGCATTTCTGGGATGGCACAAGTCCATGAGGGATTGTGTGAGTTCATAAATACCTGAATTGGAACAGAATACATCAGACCCTCTTGCCCAAATGAACTGGAGACAGGAAAAGAGGAGAGTTTTTATCCTCAATGAAGCACAAAACAGACATAAACATTTTACAGTCGAAGTAAAGCAGAGATGCTTGACCAGTATGGTGCTGGGATTTAGAGGCAGAAGGAGGGCATCCTACAGATTTCTACTAATAGCATATATGAAACACAGAGAGAATCCATCCATTAAAACATGCCAGCAAAAATCAGACACCAGTTATTTCTCTTTCACAAAAGCGCCAGCAATTTTCAATAATGACTGGTGCATTGCAGCATGGAGATGAAAGCAGGTTTTGTTTTGGTGTGTTCTCTCTTTTTTTTTGACAGGAGCTGTTAGTGAAAGCTTAATGACCAAAGGGGTTTGAAAAGATTCCAAGCAATGACAGCAGTTGATTTTTATACAGCTCTTTGTTTTGAAGTCCATGTAGTGAATGTTGACAGTCTGCTGAAGACAAGGATCATTACAGAGATCTGAAGGTAGGCAAAGGAGCTGTACATCTGTGGCCTCTTTTAGAGACTTCTGCATTTCTAGGGCAAACTATGGGTTTAATTTTCCAAAGCTGTCAAGGAAGCCACATTTGGTATAAGACGTAAGAGTACACAAGTCAAAAGTGGTCACCAGTCACCATCTTCTAGAACCATCCTTGTAGGTTTGCTGTCACTCCTGGGGAATGCACAAAACCATGAAACTGGTAAAGGAACAAGAGGCACAGACGGTAATATATAAGCCCCCTCATTTCTAAACATCTAAATAGAACAGGGAAACTCAATTTCAAGAGCTAAGAAATATATGGCATAGTTTGGCTGCAAAAAATCTTTCTTTTTCCCTGAGAGGCTAAGTATATTTAGAAAAAGTGGCTAATGAACTGTTTAGAAAACAAAATCAAGACACTGAGAAAATGATAGGCAGCAGCATAATGTACCTGAAGTATTTCAAACGTAACACTGACAATGTCAGATCAAAACCTGCAAGTCACAACACTGGAATACAAAGATAGGAACAACGCAGCAATGATGGGCACATCATTTTTAGAAATCAATAAATAAATTATTCATGGCCAGTTGCTGATCTCTCAATGTTCAAATATCACACTAGGGCTGGCATTAGCCTTCAAATATCACTCAAGTGTCTCTAGACTTTTCTTTTGGTGACATATTGTCTCTGTTCTAACTGGGCATGCCACATGGCAGCCATTCTATAAATGGGCAATCTCCACCACAGCAACCATAATGTCTATAATATACCATCAAAATCCCAAATGTGGTAACTCATCAAAAAGAATGAGGGATTCTATGCTAAGTCATGATTTAATGAAACAAACAGAATCACTTCATTTGCATGAAGCCATTCCTAATTGCTGGGTTTACTCATTATACTATATTAAAAATTAAAAAAAAATACAATACAATTTAGCAAAACATCTCTGAAAATAGAACACTCAGTGCTATTATTCCGGCTACAAAAGTGAGACCAGGCAATCCCAGTGATTTGCAGACATCTAAGTAGAATAGGGAAACCTATTCAATTCCTAAAAGTGGGAAATATATACATAAGGAAATAAGTAAATAAATACATAATGCAAATTAGCCCATTTAATTAAAACCAAGTTAATTTCTGCAATCTCTGAGAAGCTTATAGAAAACAAACCATGCAACAAATTCAATTTCAATACATCCTAAATTTCTGTGATTCATCGAAAGCAGCAATACTCCATTGCTGCATCTTTTTCAGCAAGGATCAGTCCTTAGACAGTCCCAAATTCTGGAGCTCTTTTGACAATCCCAAATTCCTCCCATTACAGCAATCACAAAACAAAACAAAACAGTCCCTTGGTAAAAGAAAGGCAGGAAATTAAATCCAAGTTTCATCAGATATCCTAAATTAAATTGGGCTGCTAGTTCTTCTAGTCCAGAGTGGTTTGCCTTGATGACTTCAGCTCATTATTTTCCATTACTAGTTATACATTTGGGGCTTGAACTCAGACATGAAGCATTGAGCTAGGGTTCTTCCATATTCAAAAACCTGAACTAAAATTCTTGCTTATTTTAAAAAAGAAAAGAAAAAAACCCAAAATACAAAATTTCGTACATAGATTCATCAAACATGAGCTATACTTAAATAGATAATACTTGTTTCCCAACACAGTACTGGAGATGTGAAAATATAGAAGTTTTGGAAACTATCATTACAAAAAAATTATCTCAGAAGACTCCACAAGAAAATGCTCACTTAAAAACTGAACAAATGTATTAGTTATATCATCTGCACATGCATATTCTTAGTGCTTAATAACCAAATATTTGAATACTGTATGAAACCTCCAGTCCACCGTTCCACTGGTAGTGGTTGCTTTAAGCAACAACCTTTTCTTTAATAAAAATGAAAGGCAATCTTAAGAAGGGAAAACCAGCAATCGCCAGATTCTTGGTTTCCGTCAACAGTGAGTCAAATGCCTCTGAAACTCACTAACAGCAGCACAGAACAGAGCAGGGAAGGGTAGTAACAATTTCTCCCTTTTGTTAATCCTTATCAATTTATATTTAAAACAAATGAGAAAAAAATATACCAGAGGGGGGCTCATGAAGCCTAACAGAACCACTTTTATGACCCCTAGAACCCCTCTGGAATGGCTGTTTGGGTTTTGTCTTCAAGGACTGGGGAAGTTCTTTAAGGACAATAAGGTAACTTAAACCTAATAAATCGTTAACAACCCCATTGCACCATTCCACACCTTCCATGGACTGATGTAAATTGTGGTTTCCAATTTAACAGATATCACAAAGCTTTGTAGTGTTTTTAAGTCGTCAGTACATGTACTTTGCTCACTTAATGGAGTACATCTATTATGCATGGACATTCCATTCAGCTACTATAGACTTTAGTAGATCTATAGTTTAAATAGTTAGCTAGTTTATTATTACAGATAACCAAAGTTCACAACAGACATCAAATTAGATGCATCATTGAGTTAAAATAAGCAACTTCTCCTTTTTCTCCCACTCTTCCTTATTATTATACCTATTATATATTATGTTGACTATTTTAATGCAAACAAATACTATAAAAAGACCTCAACAGAATTGGGACTGGACCTGTAAAGAAAGAATAACAATTGTTCCATGGGTGAAATGTAAAATTTGTTACTACCAGTTCTGTGGGCATGGCTTGTGGGGGTAATATGACTGGGTGGGCATGGCCAATTTTTTTTTTTTTTTTTTACTTTTCAAAGCATTTTTTCTAATGCTTTGAAAAGCCTCTGCCGATCAGGCAACTCAGCTGGGATCGTCAGAGACTTTTCAAAGCATTTTTTTACTACCTCTTCAGCCAAGAGGTTGCAGAAAAAAATGCTTTAAAAAGCCTCTGAGGATCCCAGCTGAGCCACGCGATCATCAGGGGCTTTTTTTTTTTTACTTTTAAAAGCATTTTTTCGTCGGAAGAGATTGTAGAAAAAATGCTTTTAAAAGTTAAAAAAAAAAAGCCTCTGATGATCGTGCAGCTCAGCTGGGCATGGGGGGCGGGGGCCCGCAGGGATTTTTGCTACCGGTTCTCCGAACCACCCACCGCCATTGCTATCGGATCGGGCGATCTGGTCTGAACCAGGAGCATTTGACCCCTGAATTGTTCCCATTTTTTCAATCCTGAAAGAGATACATGCTACTTACAAAAAAAATTATTCCAAAACATAACAACAACATTGATATGCATATGAAAGGAATTTATAGGATGGCAGAGAAAAGGTTAAAACTTCCATTGGTCAGACATAATTTGCATGAGTTTCCAACAAAGCATGTTGCATTAAAAATACATGAACCCTGGATAAAATATGCATTTAATGTCAAATGTTGTTCTATCTTAAGTTATTAGCAACAACAATTCCATTTGTTGATAATTATGCACTATTGGATCACATTAGTTCATCAATTCTAAACTAGAGAGGATACAAAGAGAAAGAATATTTGTATAACATTTTATTTTTCTGGTCTTTGAAATCTATTTAAAACTTTTATTTAATAAATGTTCCAGCTTCCATATTAAGAAATAAGAAAAAACCCCAGTTGCCTTCTGCATAACCATTGCTTTGTGAAGTCTCTACTCTGCCATTATTAATCATGTTTTCTTCTAAATAAGGTCATACTATTGGAACCATTTTAGGATAACACCAATTTTAAAGTCATTACGCAAGTTACTAATGGGCTTTGAGGTCCAAACAAACTGTTGGTTATCATGTTTAAAACGTATGAGGAAAACTTTCCATTTTCCTCATAAGGCATTCCAAACTCAAATAAAGTAGCATGATGACTAAAATACAGATCAAGAAGGCACCAGATCCATGTCTTATATATACAAGAATGTATTTAAAGCAAAACATTAATTATGTGTACATTAAAAAAATACTCTAATTCCCAGGAGGATTATTTATGTGATCTTACAGAATTAAGAAACTGAAAAATATACTTCTAAATAGTTTTAACACTCTCAAGTTCTACATAAATGGTTACTATTTAAATTTTCAAGCTCCAATCCATTACTATTTTGCTTTCAATACAGTGGGACTTCCTTATTTTTAAAATCTTTCTATGCATTTTCTTACGCGCACACACATACTTCAAATGCATCACATAGAATGACTTAAACCTATCTTGTTAAGGCAGGAATATCTGCTTAAAAAAAAGCAAAAATTGGCAACTGAATTTTTAATATTTACTCCACTTTTTTAAAAAAACAGATTGTAGGGCTAAATAGTTTAGAAGCCAGCTGCAAGTTGTCTCTGTATCTATCTAATATTTTAACCTTTTTTTCAGGATGGGATAGAATTGTTTCAATTGTGCCTGTTTTACATATTTATATATTGAAATCTGTAACTCTTGATTCTTTGACAAATGCATGAAATAAATCATTATCTTTAGACACTCTAGAATGACTAGGTGCATTTAGGAAGCTCTGAATTACCTCAAGTAAGCTGCATGCTTTGGAATATAATTCTGTTATATATCACATCATGTTCAATTCCTCAGAATTAAACATCAATTATTTAAAAAGTGACACGAATCTTTCTGCAGTAAATCAGTCTGGACTATTTAAACTATTTTTATGTTACAATATGAACTGGAATAATGTCGAAAAATGAATTCCTTTACCATCAATGCCTTTACTCTTTTTTCCAAAAAGAGAAACCATGAAAAAGAAGTTACGTAGAGCAAACAGCTAAGGAATCATCTAGATTAAGGGCTTCAAACTCAATTTCATTGAGGGCCACATCAGGGTTGTGTTTGACCTCAGGGGGCCAGGGGCCAGGGTGGGCGTGGCCATCTCAACATCCGTTTTCAGCTGTGATGGCCTCCTGCAGCCCTCTGCCAGCAAAAACAGAATTCAGGAGTGCCATGCGCACCCCCCCCAGCTCCATTTTCGCTGGCAGAGGCACTGCAGGCTGGTCTTTTGCTGTTTCCAGGGTGGCCCCACGGGCCAGATCTAAGCACCCCATGGGCCTTGAGTTTCACACCCCTGATCTAGATCACCAATAGATCTATGCTTTTCTATTCAGTGATCTCTACCACCTAGCGGTATATAGCCATGCTAGGAGTTTGCTTCTTGCAACAGTCATATATGATCAAAAGATCTTAACCAAAAAATTACAGAATTTACCAGAAGGCAGCATTTTCCACATTGCTAAATTACAACTGGAGACCCGGATGAAGAGAATGTCAACCCACTCAACCCAGTTCCAATTCTCCTGCCTGCCTCTCACCGTCCTGTTCGCTCACATAGGGCCGCTCTCCTCAAGGTTCTGACGGCGAGCCTATGTCACTTTGCTGTGCCCAGGGGTAGGGCGTTCTCTGTGGGTGCTCCCACCCTCTGGAATGAATTACCAACTGATCTCCGGACAGCTCCTGATCTCCGCTTCTTCCGTCGGGACTTGAAGACTTGGCTTTTCAAACAAATAGGCTGAGACTGATTCCGGACTTTATTATTTACTACTAATTAATTATTTGGATTAAATTATGATTTTATTGTACTTGTTTCTTAACTTGTGTTCGCCGCCCTGAGTCCTTCGGGAGAATGGCGGCATATAAATACATGTAATAAATAAATAAATAAATAAATTCAGTTTGATGGGATTTTTCTTAATCTGAAATTCAGCCACACTAATTCAAATTCTAATTGCAGAAGATCTGCAAGCTCCAAGATTGCACTAAACTGAAGAAACCATAGCTTTAAAAACAAAAGTAAAATATCCTTCAAGTCAAACTTGAGTCTGTGGACACATTCATACATTGTTTTGTCTTCTTTAATTTTTTTAATGGTTGTAAACCAACGAGTCATACTATTTTGGTATATAAAAGTTAAATATATGAAGTAATGAACATTTTCTTGGCAAAAATATTGAAAATCATTAGTAATCTTCTTTTGGGATGATTTTCAACTTTTCAGACTACCCATCTAATACTGGCTTCCCTCCAAATTGAGAAAAATTGGAGCACTGCCAGGAACCTTAGTGAGCTGAATAGCACAAAACTACCTGTCAAATATTCCCAGGTGCTGCCTCTTGCTAAGATTTAATACAATGTACTGAGCCACAAATTAGACAGCCACATTTTAGCCTAATGAGTTTTATGAATCTAATCAATATGGTCAATATGGGATTCAATTTATTGCATAAGTCCAGAATATGAATTCTGATTAATGCACACATATCGTATTATTGCCTTTTTTCCCACTTGCTCTTTCTTTTTCCTACTCTTTGCCTTTAGTGAGGATAAGTGAAACCCCTTTTGATTGGATAGGTTAATTTCTTTTTCATTCCTGCCCATTTTTTTGTTATCTTTGCCATTCTCTATTGTTCAGTTTTATATTTTTCTTGTTTTCAATGTTTTTACTTGTAAATCACCCAGAGCCATTGAGTGATATATATGTTTAGTAAATAATAATTATCCTATTTTGGCATCCCTTCCTTTCCCCACTCCTTCATCTTCATAGCATAATGTAATGCATAATGTTAACTAACATTATGTCACATAGTGTCACATAGTGGCATTTTATTTTTGCATTGTTGCTACATTCAGGGAGGATTAACCCCTTGCCATCTTCAGCCTCTCTCACCTCAGTCAGGAAGCATTGATCAAACCCCTAAGTTCTCCAATGAATCCTGGAACCACCTCTGAACTGGTAGGTAGGAAAGGCAAACCCACCATAACATGAAGGCACACTTAGCAAAAAAGAAAAAAGAAACTAATGCCAAAAGCAAGGAATAGACCAAATACAGGATATCGGATGCAGAGACAGACAGATTGACCACTCTGCATTTAGATGGAACCAAGTAACACAGAGCTTTAGCTTCCATCTGAAAAAAGTGATGGTCACCCTTGCAAGAATAGAAGGAGGGCATATTTTCTCCTAAGAGAGAGATATACGTATCATTATATATGCATGACCAGCAGTAGAACTGCAAGTAACGTAGGAACTTTGGTACTCCTCCTGTAGAGAAATAGCTTGACGCATTTCAATCAGGTTTGATTGAGGCTTCATAAAGATTGAACTTGGGCTTACAGTCATGTTCACATTGTTTCTGTTAAGGTAAAAGTAAAGGTTCCCCTTGCACATATGTGCTAGTCGTTCCTGACTCTAGGGGGTGGTGCTCATCTCCATTTCAAAGCCGAAGAGCCAGTGCTGTCCAAAGATGTCTCTGTGGTCATGTGGCCGGCATGACTAAATGCCCAAGGCGCACGGAACACTGTTACCTTCCCACCAAAGGTGGTCCCTATTTTTCTTACTTGCATTTTTTACGTGCTTTCGAACTGCTAGGTTGGCAGAAGCTGAGACAAGTAACGGGAGCTCACCCTGTTACGTGGCACCAGGGATTTGAACTGCTTTTCTGTTAGCAGTTTGTAAAATTGGGTTTATGATTTTTTTTTTTAAAAAAAAAACACCTTAATTTTTCTCCCATTTCTCCAAAGGACAGGGCTCTTTCAATCAAATTTATCCTTGAGGAAGTAGAACAATAGTAATCCCTTAGTTACAAGGCTACTATATGGTGTTGACCATATACCAGGAGGAGAATGCTCCTCTTACAACAATGCAGGGACCCACTCATCCATGCAATGAAGAAATCCCTTCATGACTCTGGATATCAGGCCAGCTCAAGACATTTTATTGTCTTGAACAGCTGCAGCATATAATTAGAGGTTCCCTTCACAACTTGCAGCTCTGTTACAACAACCAAATGTGCATAGCACAACAATGAAGAGCCAGGCAGCTCCTGGTTCGAGCCCCACTCAGTCACAAATTCTCTACAGAATCATAGGCAAGTCATTTCTTTTTTTAGCCCCACTTGATCCTTGTCTAACTTCCAGGCCTGCTACAGGAATAAAACGGATATAATACTTGAATATAAAGATACCCAATCTAGTTACTAAAAATCTAATGAGTTAAATCTGCAGTACTGTGAAATCAGCTCCGGAACATAAGGCCAAGCGTCTACTTGGAAGTGGATGGGGAGACGGGTTAGTTTACTTGCAGAGGGACTTCTGCACACAGAGCAGCACTGTGTTTTAATTAGACTATAGAAGCAGTAATTAAACAACTATTGTTTATGTCACAGCAACCTGACTAAAGGCAGCTGGTGCCATGCCCCATCAACAGACCCAACTTTCCTAGGCAAGTTCCAACTCTGGTGCATATTTTTCCCCATTCATAATTATTGGTTATATTTAAGAAGGAGGATGGAGATCAGGAATCTAAAGGATAACAGGTTCAGAGGGCCTCAAGTCTTCTGCAAGAGGAATAACTGAACAGCTCAAAAGGAGAAAGCAATCTATGTGTGCGTTTGTGTCTGTGTTGAAATAATTCCTGAGCACCAATCTCAGGCTCTATGGGAAAAAAGATTTTTCTAAGCCTTAGGCCAGGGTAACAAAAACTTTATTTGTATACCAGTTTTTGTTCAACAGAACATTGCTCAAGACAAACACTTACATAAACCTGCTTGTTCCCAATGCATTATCAGAAAAACATTTTTCCACATCCATCTGAGTACAGAAACAGTTCGTAATATTGAAAGTCTAGTATATTGTTAGGAAATTAAATTCCATTGACTCTTGTAAGTTTTATTTCTGAGTAAACATGCTGAAAGAAAGAATTTCTCTCTAAAAAAAAGGAGGAAACAACTCCAAGGCTATTTGCACGCAAAATGTATTCTATTAATCAAGAATCAATGCTTAGTTTAATGCAAAGATTTAGGTGGGCTTTCCTTCTCCAAAGAGTCCAGGCTGGGCAATCAGTAACTCCCTTGATAGATGTCAGGGAGAAAGCAATGTGACAGAGAAAAGGCTGCACCTATTGTATCTTCTAGCCTAATTGCATGGATGTCCCACTTAGCTCTAATTGTATTAGATATAAAGAAAAATCAGGCATAGAGAAAG
Organism: Arizona elegans; assembly: GCA_022577455.1. Classification (NCBI taxonomy): domain Eukaryota; kingdom Metazoa; phylum Chordata; class Lepidosauria; order Squamata; family Colubridae; genus Arizona; species Arizona elegans. The sequence goes on along the minus strand of JAKOOJ010000001.1, from coordinate 314,144,657 downwards.
TTGTGAGAAGGAACAAAATGCAGAATACCTGTCCTTGTTCAGTATACTGCATAGAGATGAATTCGGCATAGGAATCTGATTGTTTCTGGTTTTTAAAAGGCAGGGCACACCTTCCCCCCCTAAATCCACTAATCAAACGTATCTCTTTTCCCTAAAGGTTCCTCTACTTAGACTTCATATCTGAATGAGTACAAGACTCATGGAGTGACCTTTCCATCAGGTCAAGCATTCTTTTTCCAGGGAGATTACTTTTAACTACTATATGGTTTATAATGGACTAGTAGATCAATGAGAAGCCTCCCAGAACAGTCTTAAGCAGGACTTGAGCACTTCAGGCATTCTAAGACAAAATGGCTCATATGGGATGGATGGAATTCTATAACTCAAAGAAGAATAGAACACAAAAGGCAGGTTGAGTGAAATCTTCATTATTAGAAACAGGCATCATTGGAGGTTCTTGGCTACTCTTTCAACATGTACTGGTGGCACAGAAGCCGATACTAACTACAACCTTTGTTTTTTTTAGATATGGCTCAGAGGCAGCTCTTCTAGAAAAGCAATCTGTGTGCATCATCTTTCCCAAATCTTATAAATTACTTAGGTTAGTACTATACATTAAACTTTGGAGCTGGATTATAAAATGTGCTTACCTTCCCAGAAGCTGTTATGCGCAAATAAATAAACCATACAATGACATGACAACTTAGTTCACACAACAGGCCAAGGCTACCACTGAATGCCGAAAATGCTGAGCCACAAACGAGCCAGCCTCCTTCACTTTTAGCCTGAAGGGTTATACAAATCCAACCACTAAGGCAAAGAATTACTAATAGCAACTTTTCAATGGGTCTGCCCCATTCCCTTTTCTCTTTACAGAAGCTACCCAGAAACTCCCCCTCCCGTTGCTAAATCCATAGCCTTTCTCTCCACTGGGAAGCTGGGAAAGGACCCTTCCACCTGCTGCCTCAGTTTCCCTGCTGGGAAACAGGAGGGTCACCAAGTCTAGACAGGCGCTGGAAGGCCGAGTCTACCAAGCTGGAGCTGCACTGGAAAGGGGAGGTCGGCGAAGCCCGACAAAAGCCCAGCCCTGCGCCAATTCCCAGTGAGGAAGCCATTGTCAGTAGGCAACCCACCCCCACCATCACCAGACCGAAAGAGCCGGAGCCGCCGCCCCGCCCTTCTTCTTGCGCGTCCCCCGAGAAAGGGCAGCGACTAGTCCAGCGCGCGCAGACAAAGGCCCCACCGTCGCCCTCTTCGCCTCTCCTCGCCGCAGGCGCACAAAGAGCGGGCGCCTCCAGGAGCATCCCAAAGGGAGAGGGAGGCGTCCGAGCAAGGCGGCGAGCGTCCGAATAAGGCTCCTGTGCCAAGGCCGGGCGCAGACCCCCGGCTACACCCTTCCCGCCAATCGCCCGCGGCCTCAGCCAGCCAACTCGCCGGGAGGCAAACTAAGCACCGGGGGAGGCGGGAGAAGGGAGGGTGCGTACAGGTGCAAAGCATCCCACGCCTCCCCGCGCGCAGCCACCCGCCCTTCTCCTACAGGCGATCGATGCTGCTCCTGGGCTGCGACGGGCAGCAGCTTCTGCTCCCAAACCCCGAGACAAAGGGGGAAGACACGCCCCGGCTCATCACCCCCATCGTTCGCCCCACGGAGAAAGCAGCCCCCGAGGCAGCTCCCGCAAGGCGTCGAGGGGACCGCGCGGCTCCCTCTCCGCGGCTCCGCTATCTTTTAACTAAGCCCGCAGATGCCTTTTTCCAGGTAGACTCTTCATCGGTTGATTGATTGATCGGGTTGGTTCGCCCGCCCGAATTCCCGCGTCTGCAGAGCGGGATGGAATCCGACGGCCTCTCCTCGACACCGTTCTACTCACCCTGCGGTGACTGTTCCCAACGCCCGCTGGCTCGCTTGTCCGCCGCCGATCGTCCTCGCCCAGCTGCCACCCGCGTTCACCTGCTTCCCCCCGAGCGAGGAGGAGGAGGAGGAAGGGATCCTGCCCTCCCTCTGTCTCTTGGACCAATGGCAGCTCTTCCCTTGCCTCTGAGGGGGCGGGGCCCTGAGCAGCAGAGAACTACGATTCCCGATAGGCTCAGCGCCAACCAGAGAAACAGGCCTTGAAGGGTAGGGTGCGGCCTTCTCCATCCTCTGAACCGGTGCCTAGGTTACCATGGTGATTGTGGAGTAGGCACTGGGGCCTCTTTGAGGACCAAAGACGCCCCCCTAGTATAAGGGCATATTACAAGGGGAAGGCTTCCCTGGTAGTGAGGGTTGCATCTAGGACTGTAACTTGGACTGCAAGCTCAAGTTAGAAACAAAAAGATGATGGGAAGGCAATACTGGGACCATTAAACTACACAGATCTTAACTGTTAGGAGTTCCTTTCTTCATGTTGAACAGGAGTTGGTTCAAATACAATGTTATCTTTATTTCTTGTTTTTGCTTTCTACAACTCTGGTTAATATGGTAGCCTGGCCTGAATTGGAACCAGTTTTGCCACCTGTATTTCAGTGTTGATGGCTTTCTGTTCATTCTATATGAATGAATGAATCTGCATGTCCCAAAGCAATGATAATTTGGTGCTCTTTAGAGAAAGTAGGCAACACAGGAAGCCATGTTTTATCCTTGCTATCACCTTCAAATCCCTTGCATCTCAGTCTCCCTAACACATATAAAAGCACCAACTGCATACCCCAGATTAAAGTAGACCACAAGCTATTACTTTATAAAATAGAAAAATATGGGTTAGACAGCATCGCCTCCAGATGGATTCATAACTGGCTGACCAATCTCACTCAACATGTAGTCCTCAATGGAACTGTATCTACATGGAGGGAAGTATGCAGTGGAGTACTCCAAGGCTCTATCTTGGCTCCAATACTCTTCAATATTGTCATACATGATTTAGATGAGGGGATAGAAGGGGAACTCATCAAATTTGCAGACAACACCAAGATGACAGGAATAGCCAACACTCTAGAAGATACGGAAGGATCTTGACAGACTTGAACACTGGGCCCTTTCTAACAAAATGAAATTCAATGGTGAGAAAAATAAGGTTCTGCATTTAGGCAAGAAAAACGAAATGCACAGGTATGGAATAAGTAGTGCCTGTCTCAATAGTAGTAACTGTGAGAGGGATCTTGGAGTCCTAGTGGACAGCCACTTAAGTATGAGTCAGCAGTGTCCTGTAGCCACCAAAAAAGCCAACACAGTCCTAGGCTGCTTTAACAGAGGGATAGAATCAAGATCATGTGAAGTGTTAGTATGGCTTTATAAGGCATTGGTAAGACCACACTTGGAATACTGCATCCAGTTTTGGTTGCCACAATATAAAAAAGATGTTGAGACTCTAAAAAAAGTGCAGAGAAGAGTAACAAAGATTATTAGGAGGCTGAAGGCTAAAATATGTAAAGAACAGTTGCAGGAATTGTGTATGTCTATCTATTTAAAAGAATGACGGATGACACAATAGAATTATTCCATATTTAAGGGGCTGTTGCAAAGAACAGGGGGACATCCTATTCTTCAAAGCACCTGAAGGCGAAACAAGAAGCAATGGATGGAAATTAATCAAAGAGAGAAGCAACTTAGAACTTAAGGAGAAATTTCCTAACAGTAAAAACAACTAGTGGAACAGCTTGCCTTCAAAGTTGTGGATACTCCAACACTGGAGGTTTTTAAGAAGAGATTGGACAACCATTTGTCTGAAATGGTATAGAATTTCTTGCCTGAGCAGGAGGTTGGACTAGAAGACCTCCAAGGTACAGTACCTTCCAACTGTTCTTAGTCTGATAATAGTAGCATACCAGTACATGCCAAAAATGGAATGTCTAAGTTGGGAAAAAAGTTTTTTCATCTTTTGTTCACTTTGCATTAGATTGAATTTACTAGATTTATTATGGCCATCCATTCCAGAATCCTCTGTGGCTATTTTTTTCTTTTGATTATGAATAATTATTCTCAGTAATTTTGTACTGGCTATTTGTCCATTCAGAGAAAATTTATTTTTGCAAATACAGAATTTAATAAATAAGACCCTCCAATATCATCACCTACCACTAATGCTAATCATTTTGTGGGGGGGTGGAAATGCTAGAAATTTTAATCCATCCATTTATGTCATGTCATCCTGCACTGTTCTTATTTCTGGTCATAAGAATATTGCCAAAGAAATGAGATGGCTTTTTAAATGAATGAAATAAGAATGCATCAGCTAGATTCTTAACTACACTTTTTATTAAAAAGTCAGATGTTCTGCTGAAATAGCTGCAATGAGTGTCAAGTTAGTTTCCAAATTCATTTTGAAATCTTATTGATGATCTTTAAAGTTTTTAGTGTTTTAGGTCCAAGAAAAATAAATTAAGTTATTTTCTTATGTGACAGTTCAGCTGCTAAGATTACCCTTGATTGAAGGCTTACTTAGGTGTTCCTAAATTTTGTTTAGTCATAGACAGGAATTATCTTGATATTTGCATTATGTGCTCCACATGTTTTCTCCTAATAGAAGGAGATATGTCTTAAGGGCAGATAGGCAGAAACAAATAAAAGTAACAAACTTGGTAATAGTATTGATATGGCAGTATTGCTGTCATCTGGTCCTTTATTTTATTCCACTGCTCTTTTGCCAATGTTGTGGTTTATGCTTTTTCTTTTATTTTATGCTGACCAATTTTGCCCTTTAATTTTAAAACATTTTAAAAGTTCTAACAGTGGTCTTGAACTATTTTAAAGAACAGTATGGTATTATTGTTTTAAACTTTTTAATCTTACAGAAAAGAAGAAAGAAGGTTATGGAAAGCATCACCTGTGATATAATGAACAAGCAAAGAGGATATAGCTCTATAATGAAGGTTAGAAACTTTTAAATATGCTTCCGAAAGGTCAGGCAGGAAAAAGGTCCAGGACCCAACAAGGCACAAAAGTGGTATACACTTACATTCAAATACAAGGCTTTTTTTAAAAAAAACCAAAACAATAGCAGTTGTTGCAATAATTGTTATCATCCTGATAGCACTTTTCAAAATTCAGGGTGTAAAAATTGTGATAAATCAGGGGAGTTTAGGGGTTAAGAAATTGGATTGGGGATCACAAAGGGGAACAAGGGAAGTACAGGATGATGGCCAAACCAAGGAAGAGTCTAGTAGTAATTGAAAATGGAATCTTACACTAGAGCACCCTCTCCTGGGCAAAATCTCCCACTGCATCTCAGTTTTCCACAAATGCCATTAGTATATTGCAGAAAATATAACTTTAAAAAAATAGAGATAGAAAACGTCCTGATCCAGACACTTGCATTCTTAAATCCATAGACTATGCACACAACATACATGGCGTTTCTTGTTCTGTTTTCTCAGCCAGGAATACTATGCATTTTTCTGCTGCGTGCAAGGAATATTCAGCAGAACTAGATTATGAAAGCTGCCTGTCTATATTTTTTATTATCTACCTTGAGTCTTTAATATGACATGGCTCAGAATTCTACCAGCAAAAATAAAAGTGATTTAGTGGCTTATATTCTTGTTTGTTACTTGCTGTTGTATAAAGAGCTGTGATGTCTTGGTATACTTTTCTCAATTTAATAATATTCAGTAGAAAGTACCATTAATCTGTTTCTCTGCCTCTGACACATGCGTGTGCACACATATAGGCACATGCACCACCACACAAAGGCATTTTCTACAGCTGGTAAATCTAAAGGTAGCTTGAATAGTTAGTCCTTTTTCCTGATCAGCAAGAGGGCAGAGGAGACAGACTAGTACCTTGGACAGCGAATGGAACGCTATGCGCATTCACAGTGTGAAACCTCGGCTCATATAAACTCAGTTCCTGCTGATTGCTGGAAATCTCCTTTGCCAGAACCAAATTTCCTTTGGTGTTGTGTAAATCCAACCACTATATTATCATGTTGCCTGAACCCTCCATATTAAATCATCCCGTAGTTTCAGTATGTGACTCCAACAGGTGAACATTGCATTCAAGGCTAAGAATTTTGGGCATTGCAGCACAGCAGTTTTCTTCCCAAACTCATGCCATTAGTGTGTATTTAGCATGGTATAAACATTTCAAAATAATTAAACCTTTCCTCAACTTTTGGAAATATCTTACAAAAGATTAGGGGCCAAATAAAAAAATATTCCTTGGCCCAGTCTGTCTTCTCAGAATGTGAGGAAATCTACCATGGCACCTAGGATGAATGGAACTTGCTTGAACAACCATTTGTCTGAAATGTTATAGGGCAGCGATGGCTAACCTTTTCTGGACCGAGTGCCCAGAGTGTGTGAATGCACGCACGCACCCGAACCCCCAAAATGCAATGCATTTATGCCCCCCCTCATGCACCCTGCCCCATGGCAGAGACCCGAAGACCAGCTGGCCGTTGGGAGGCACGCACACAGGCACAGCAGGGCTGAACTGAGGCAACAGCTCATGTGCCATCAGAAGGCGCTGCGTGCCACCTCTGGCACGCATGCCATAGGTTTGCCATCATGGTTATAGGGTTTCCCACTTGAGCAGGGGGTTGGACTAGAAGACCTTCAAGGAACCTTCCAACTCTTGTTATTCTGCTTGTGTCAGACAGCAGTTAGCTCAGATACTCAGAAAAAAGCCGATAGAACTGAAGATGTACTGCAGTGGATTTCCTTAGAACTTGGGAAGAAATCCAGATATCTGATGTTTATTCAAGAACCAAAATGGCTGCCTGTATTTTTTTTATAGAGATAAGAAACAAATATTCCCATTGGTTAACGGTGTGTAAATACCACGTTTTCCCAAAAATAACCTCTCCCCTGAAAATATTTAACCTCATGCACAGCCGGTCCCCACCATTTCCTCTGGTTAGGGTTAGGGAGACAGAGCTGGAAATCAGGTAAGATGGCAAGAGGATTCCTGTCTTGCTCCACACGCCCCAAAATAATAAGACCTCCCGGAAAATAAGGCCAAGTGCTTATTTTAGGGTTCAAAAAATATATGACAAGGTCTTATTTTCAGGGAAACACGGTATTATTTGGCACAATAAACTCCGGACTCAACTTGTGTTTTGTAATTTACTGAACTAGCTGGCTAAATTTTAGCATAATGTTATGTGAACTGTACTCTGTGGTTAGTTTGTGGTTCAATAAATTTGTTACTACTCTTATCAAACAAACATAACTGAAAAACAGCATTAATTGAATTCAGGTAGTCTTATTTAGCATACGTAATTAAAAGCTAGGTTAAACACTGATGGAGTGCTATCAAGTCAGTGTTGATTCTCAACAACCATGTAGATCTTCTCTGGAGAGCCTATCCCCAGCTTGGTCCTTTCACCAATGAATCTGTAACATATAATTGAGTCCATCCTCTTTTCTTTCCTCCTTTCCCAGCATTATAGATTTCCCTAGAGACTTAAGTCTTCTCATAATATGTCCCATGTATAATTTTAGCCTGGTTGTTTGTGCCTTGAGTGAGAATTCTGGGTTGATTTGTTTGATGGCCCGTTTGCTTGTTTTCTTGGTTATGAGTAATAATGTAGTTGGATACAGATTTTAAAATCTGTTTACATTGAGTGTTCTTGAGCAACATTTTCCCCGTTTTCTAACTGACCAAGAAATTAATGCCCGAAGTTGAATGAAGTCAATCCTTTTAGCGCTTTAAAATGTCTTTGTTTTTAAAACTTCATGTACATATTAATGTAATTGTTCAGCCAAATCCAAGTATTGCAATCTGAAGGGTCCCTGAAGGAAATCTGCAATTGACAAATATTGTTCCAAAAAAGCCATTTTACTATTATGGAAATTAAATGCAGAGCATAAAATCCCACTTGACAGACAGCCCTTGGGCTCGTTCATTGAAATATTGGATAAAGAATTACAGGGCTATTTTAATAGAGTTTCCTTGTCCTTTTTAGTTCTTTCATAGTATTGGGCTATGTCCAACTGTAGCCTAACAAAGTGTCCATGATGTGTCACGTGAAGCAGTTTGCACAATACAAGTAGTCGCCATTTAGTAAAAAATTGGTCAGCAGTGCTAAGTGAAAAATGACTACATTTATTTTACTTCAGTTTTCCTTTGCAGTATCAGAAGGATACGGCCCTAAACAGCTGAGTGAACTGAAATAACAGAAAAGATTTCTGGAGTAAGATTCACAAGGAGGCCGGGTAAAGGAGCAAATCTTATAGCATGGATCACCGACCCCTGGTCTTTCGACCAATACCAATCTGTTTTCCACAGAATCGGTCCCTGGTGCCCAAAAGGTTGGGGGCCATTGTCTTATCCCCCCCAAAACCCCAGCCACCGCCTTTGAAATGCTCTCTTGATGCTGGGATAATTAGCAAGGTTTGTATTTATATTCACTGGAGAGAAAGGAATTACAAGAGAGTAAGTAGGTACACAATGGGGCATACACACTCAAAAGAATGCACTGGCAGCAGCTGTTGAAGCCTGTATAGGGCCTCTTGATTTACTACAATTCAGATTGTAATGTTGCTGTGGTAAACAAAATTAAACAAATCATCATGGTTGTTAAGGAGACATCACGTGACTGCAACTTGTGATCTTTCCTGCTGGCTTTCCTATTGACTTTGCTTCTCAGAAGATCAAGCTATTTTCTAAAGCACCCGAAGGCCAGACAAGGAATAATGGATGGAAATTGAACAAGTAAAGATTTAACCTGGAAATAAGGAGAAATTTTTTGACAGTGAGAACAATCAACCAGTGGAACAGAAGTTGCCTTCGGAAGTTGTGAGAGCTTCATCACTTGAGACTTTCAAGAAGAGATTGGACTGCCATTTGTCAGAAATGGTGTAGGGCAGTGGTGGCGAATCTATGGCACGGGGGCCAGAGGTGGCACACAGAGCCCTCTCTGTGGGCACACACGCCGTCGCCCCAGCTCTGTTTCAGGTTTCTGCCATGCATGTTCGTACACCTCCCGCTGGCCAGTTGATCTTTGGGTCTCTGCCGCGTATGTACGGGGCATTCGTGGGGGCGAGCATGCATGCGTGGGGGGCAGGTGCATGCCTGTGCCTTGCAGTTTGGATGGGGCGCGGGTGCATGCATGGGGTGCTCACACGTGTGGTGTGTGCACACATGCGCTCGCACCTTGCAGTTTGGGTGCACGCGCACACTTTGGGCACTCGGTACCTAAAAAGTTCCCCATCACTGGTGTAGGGTCTCCTGCTTGGCGGGGGGGGGGGAGTTTGGACTAGATGACCTACAAGGTCCCTTCCAACTCTGTTAATCTGTTAAAATGGTTGGGAAGGTTGCAAATGGCGGCCAAGTGATTGCAGGATGCTGCAATTGTCGTTAAGTATGAACCAGTTGTTAAATACCTGGATTGCGAGAGCGTGAATGTGGGGACACTGACAGTCGTAAGTGTGAGGACCAGTCACAGGACTACTTGTGTGAAACTGATCATTAGGGTCTTGTCAACTTCAGGAAGTAGCTGTAAGCTGGTAAAGAGAGATCTAACCATCTAATTAAGATCACAGAGCTGAGCCTGTTAACTTTCTCTTAACATTTTAGGGAAACCTATTCTGTGGAGAAAAAAAGAGGTAAATTGTTTAGGCAATCTCCACTCTGTGAGGAGGGAAAAAGACAAAAAAAAAAAAAAAGTCAGGCACAGAAAGTGTACTGACTAAACAAGTAACAGATACTGTGAAGATTATTAATGTTGGCACTAGTCACAGTCACCATTGTAACTGCAAACAGCCGTGTTTGAAGCACTCAATATTTTATATACTAAAAATTATTTTATATTATGCAAATCACAATATAAATTTAATTAGCAGCATATATATTCATAAAATAAAGTGAAATCTTTAGTGCTCTGAGCTGGGTTATTTGCTTGGAGACATTTTATTACCCAACTAGGCAATATCATCATTGCCCCATTTATGTTACCTTCTTGGGTAATAAAACATCTGCAAGCAAACAGCCAAGCTCAGAGAGCACCAGGTACCCCATAGCTCAACCTTGAGCTACATATTTTACTAGATATGTAAATATTTTACAGATATTTTACTAGAAGACTACTCAAATCTTCTGCTCGAAATAAAATTCCCTATACCAAGCTTGAAATTTTAGATCTGTATAGCCTTGGTGGCGCAGCAGACTAAAGCACTGTTAAGTAACACCAGCTGCCTGCAATTACTGCAAGTTCAAATCTCACCAGGCTCAAGGTTGACTCAGCCTTCCATCCTTTCGAGGTAGGTAAAATGAGGACCCGGTTTGTGGGGGCAATAAGCTGACTTTGTATAAAAAAGAACACCACTTGGGGGTGGGGGTGTCCCGAAAGCCCTACTAAGCAAGTATATACAAAAGTATGAAGGCTATTGCTTAACGCATTGTAAGCTGCCCTGAGTCTCCGGAAAAAGGCGGCATATAAATCGAACCAATAAATAAATAAATATAGCCTCAAATTATGCCGTCTACATTCCGACCTATGCTTAGTTCATAAGATTATTTACCAAAAAGTCCTACCCATAAAAGAGTACTTTTAATTTCAACCGTAATAACACAAGGGCTATCAATAGATTCAAATTCAATGTAATCCGCTCTAATCTTGATTGTAGGAAATATGCCTTCTGCAAGAGAGTAGTAAATGTCTGGAACACTCTACCTGATCCTATTAAGTCTTGCTAATCCCATACCTTTTACCTTAAAACTGTCTACCGTGGACCTTTCATGTTTCTTAAGAGGTCCCTAAATGGGGCATGTATAAGCGCACCAGCGTGCCTACCATCCCTGTTCTACTGTCCCCATTTATATGTAATCATTCTATGTGTTTATGGCTGTTTTGCCTATTTATATCCTTTTATGTGTGCCCATTTTTTTTATGTGTCCATGTCTATGTCTATGTCTATACTGTTACTTGTTTCCTTGTACTTGTTGACAAATAAATAAGTAAATAAATAAATATATTCTCTTCTGTTGGATAAAAGAAAGTACATTATATATACTAGAAGAAATGAACGTGAACTATAATATACAGTAGCTTTAAGTTGTTCAGATAGAACAGCTCAGAAAATTTTCCTAGTGCATCATTTTCAGAGGAAAAAAAGACACTATATACGCCACCCTCATCTTTCTAGCATGTGTTCTATTCATAACTAGAAATTCAAACTAGGGTTCATTGAACAACAATGAAGAACTACTATTTGTTATTTAACAGGCTATCTAGCTGTGTTCACAGAACTTGCTAGAACCATACTGGCAAAGATCGAGCGGCTGCATTTGCGCATGTTTAGTTATTGCTTCTGTTGGGTTAGTTTCTTTGGAGCTTAGCTTATTGTGCAAACAGTCAGTTTGATTAGTTTATGGTTCATTGTGTTGGGCAATCCCCAAACCAGGATTAATTTAATGTTAATTGAATTGTGCAAACGCAATCTGTTTTAGAATGCCATTCTAAAGAGGGTTTGGGGAAAAAAAAGTTGTTGAAAGTATCCTTCTCAGAAATTAAATCCATAACTCTTATGCTTTCATATGAATTCTAGCTTCTCCCCCTATAGCAGTTATAAAAATTAAAGACAGCCACAATATTATTTTAGTTTCAGCTTAGCAACATTACTTCCAGATTCATTATGTTCTTATTAGAAAAATGTGCACATTTATAATTAAAATGTTATTTCCAAATACATTTGTATTTTGAATTATAGTTTACCACTATTGTTGATTACGTGCCATCAAGTCAGTTCAACTCTTAGTAACCATACAATCATTCCTCCATGATGTACCCATTTTCTATTATCTATTTTTTGCCAGTAGTTTTAACAGCACCTACTAACAGGTTCCTGTCAACGTCATGTTATGTTTCCTAGAAGTGTATTCTGTAGAGAAGTGCTTCTACAAATGCAGTGAGTAATTTCAAAATAGGAAGCAAATGCTCTAGTGTTTTCTGTATTATATGTGACTTTTTTTTAAACTACATGAATCTGCAGCAATGTTATTTCCCTGTTGTAGTGGATGTTATTTCCCCGTTGATACGGTGTGCTGCCCATTTTATGCAACTTGGGATTCCTCGGGTGCTACTTTAATCCCACCAGCACTGCCTCAGAGCACCTATAAATACTCATGGACACAGGGATACAAAAAGCACATGACAGCAGACAGCCTCCTTTTTTCTTTTCTTTTTGCACAAAACAGAACATTTATTCAAGTGTTCTCCAGCACAAGTACATCAGCAAGGAGCCTTCCTTATTCGAGTGTTCTGAGCACAAAAGAAAAATGCAAAGGATGGGATGGAGGCGGAACGGACAGACTTTCTAACATCTGCTGCACCATTGACCTTTTTAATTAGTTTATAAAACAGCTATGTCACGAGCAATACTTACACAGAGATACAACAGCCTGCCCATAGGGATGAGGAGGTGGGCCTCCCCAGCCCTGGCAAAGCAGAACCATACTCTGAAATGTACATTATTTATTTGTCAATAAATATAGAAGCAATCCTAAAAAAAAGCGTCTGAAAAGATGGGGCATCCCAAAATCATCCAAAAAGAAAAAGAAGAAGAAAAAGACAGAAGGGCTGGGAGAATGGAACTGAAAGAAGGAGAGGAAGGACATCTGGGTTGAGCTGCATGGAATGTCAGATGGGAGGCGGCTGGAGAGCAGGGAACAGGGCTAAGCTCTTCCCAGGATCTCAACACAGTTTATTCTTCAGCATGAATACATGATTTCCCACAAACAGTAAAGCGTCTCAGCTACTTCAATGTCTAAGCTAAAACACATGAAATCTTTTCCTTTAGGTTTCAAGTACAAAGTTAAAATGCCTTTTTTTATAATAATATATAAGAGTAAAATAATAGAGCTCTTTTAAACTTCACTACAAGAAAAAACAAAACAGTCATTGTCCAGACAGCAGACTTAAGTTAATAGAGATCTGTAATAAAACTTGTTTAGCACCTTGGTTGTCACCTTGTCCCTCTGCAAATGCCAAAGGAATTCAGGCAATGGGGGCAGGGGCCCGGTTGCTTTGCTTTTCAGTCTAGGGCTGTGCAACCTTGACAAAAGGCTCTTTATAAAAAGATCTGAGTCACATCAGTTTGTAAACTCAGTCTCCCCCTCTTGCTCCCCACCACATTGGGAAAACAGCTGGATTCTGTGGTGGACAGTGAAACAGGCCCAAGGCAAATACATCAGGAACGTTTGAAAGACAACACAAATAAAGGCTTCCCAAGAGGCCACTTCCAGTTTGGGGACAGAACTGGATGGGTGCAGTGCCCTGCTTGAAGAGGTTGGACTGTTCAGAACTAAAGTCTACTGGCAGTGCCATGAATACACTGAGGATCCAGCTAAGCTGACAGCCACTGGAACAGACTTTAGGAATTATGTGGCCAGCCCCATGTCTAAACTGAATATGCTGAAAGGAAGACTTTGGGGAGAAACGGATGTAACTACTAAAGATATACCTTCCCCCCAAATAGATTCTTCTCTGAAGCATACAATTGAAAAAAAAAAAAACCATACCCCTTCCCACCATTTGGGGAGATACCTAGAGCCTCCTCTCCTTCAACCAGCCCTTTGGCTCAGATTACTCTGGCTGGAAACCAGCCAAGGACAAACTCACAGGAAGCTGCCTTATTTTCTGAATGATACCATAGATCCCTTAACCTATTACTGTCAACCCTGAGTGAGAGGATCTCTACAAGGTTTCAGGCAGGAGTTTTTTCCAGCACCACTTGGAAATGCCCGGGTTTGAATTTTTAAGATCTTCTACATGGAAAAGATGTACTCTGTCGTTGAGCTACAGTCTCTTCCAATAAATACTTCCCATTTAGCACCAGTGAAACTAGACTACAAGAAACCCAGAGGGAATCTCCCCCCCCCCCCCCGCAGCTTTGTGGCAAATGGGTTGGTAAGAAAGGCTTGGAAATCCTGTAAGGAAAACCTCCCTTTGAAGAATTTTGCGCAGACGGGCAGTCACCGAACCAACGACCAAGGGGGTCAGAGGAAGAATGGAGTGTGAAGGAGACTGCCTATCATGGAGGCAACAGGTGGTGGGGGGCATAACTTGTCAGAGAGCCCCGTCCGAAGAAACCACCATTCTCCCTTCCCCATTCGGCCCTGAGCGAGACCCCAGCACCCTTCACAGTTTGAAGGGAAGTGAGCAGAGGCAACTACCTGCCACCCTAACTCCCCTAAATTTTAGCACCAAGACCAACAGCCTTCAACAGAGACCTTCCTTGTCTGCTGCCAACTGTTTCACCGCTCAAGAGATTGCATTGGGGAGTGTTCATAAGAAGGCAGAGAGAGATCTGCTCTCTTCTACGAACATTCCCGCCTGCTCCTGAGTTTTGCCTCAGCATCTACTCCATCGCCTCCAAGAGCACCATGGACACAGGGAAGACAGGAGCAGAGGGGAGATGCTGTCCCCTGTGGAGGCACAGATGGAAAAGCTGCTGAGGCAAAAGCTGGTTGGTGGGGGAGTAGGGAAGAGATATCCCCATTAGCACCAAGAACTTTGGACCCTGTTGGGATCAGTCTCTGCAAGCAGAAGGGAGAAGCAGCCTCAAGTCCATGCACTGAGGATTGACCAGAGCCCAATGGCCATCCCTTAAACATTGTGCATCACAGACTCATGGTGAAGGTCATTTATCCCCTTGCCCCAAAGAGTAAAGTGCACACAATTACCAAGATATACTCCAGGAAATTTTGACTCCTAAGCCAGACCTTGCACATGAGAGTTCATCAGGTCCTGGAGAGACTCTCTTCACATGAGAACTGCCCACCTTTATTTTTGCCCCTCTGTACCCTCAACATGTGTGTGGGGGGAGGAGAAAGGTAGCACAGCCAGAGTCTGATCAAGCAAAACAGGAAGTCTATAATAATTTGTGTCAGCCACAAATAGAAAGGAGGAGGGGGAGAAGGAAGGCAGCGGGTGCTGACCTCCGAACACACAAAATCACAAAGGAATGGGGCAGAAGGGTTACTGCAGCGCAGGATGGCAGGGGCTCTTTTCTCTCTCTCTCTCTCTCTCCCTCCCTATCCCCATAGTTATTCTGCAGCTGAATTTGTCTTTTAAGGGGCAAACGTGGAGAAAAGGAGCAGAACCAAAAGCTCTGATCAGGAACCTTACAGCCAGTGAGTTCAGAGATGACCAAAACAAGCACTGTTGGTCCTTGGGTGCTCTCTGCCTCCTGGTCTGGCAGCCAGGTTGGTGACGGGTGGAGCCCCAGGAGGACCCTAGAAAACGCCAATTTCAATAAAGCACCACTAACATTAGGGCCCCTGCCTGGAGCTCTGCAGGGGGGTAGGTTAGCCCCATCTAGCAAGGCCCAAGCCCCTGGCCTGAGGGAGGTTTGCCTTTTCAGGAAGAAAAGTATTATTGCATGCCACCCGGGGCGGAGAATGGTGCCCGTCAGCCTTCTCTCCCTTATAAGATGGGGCTGCAATCAGTTGGAAAAGCTCCCCCCACCATTCCTGCGGGCTAGCATGTGAAGCACCACGGAAGCTGCCTTCAGCCCCACCCTCTGTGGTTGTAGAAGCACCATTTTGAAAGTCAGTTGTACAGTAGTAACAGTACCTTTTATATATAGATATTTCTCTCACATAACTCTCACATATATATAAACTGTAAACAAGAGGTAAGAGCGGCTGTAGGAGCAGGGTGTATCAAGGTCTCCTGTGTGATAGGCACCCAAATACTCTATAGTGTGTGGCTCGGGGGGACCAGGTAGGACTGGGAGTTTCCCAGCTTGCGCTCGGCCCAGGAATGGCGCTGATAAACGCAAGGAGGTCCCGTTGCACCTCATTTTGTGCTCCTAAACTGAGCTTGGGCAATAAAGCCCCAAGGCCCATTCAGCTTTGGGCTTGGCTGGAAATTTCTCTTTTGCGGTGCGTCAATGGACAGCCCGCATTGCTGGGGGCTCAGCCGAGGAGCGGCAGAAACCAAACTAACAGGCAAACCCATCCAGAAAGAGCAGGAAATTAAAGGATTACCAACAGAAAGTGGGATTGGTTGGTTTGATTGGGGCATTTCAAATTGGGGAGAGGATCGGTGAAGATTTGGGTGATGGGAGCTGCATATGTATGCGGGCTGTCCTCTCCCACCCTCTCACCCACCAGCCATTTCCTCCATTCTGGTGCCACTTCTCTTCTGTTCCTGGGGGTGGTTGTGTTTGAGACTCCTCCTCCGCTTTGCCAGTTTTGTGGTTACGTCTCTTTAAACACAGGCAAAGTACTCCTTTAAGGGGGCGAAGAGATGGCGGATCACTGGCACGCTCCAGGAACGACCCAGCAGTCTCTGCCTTGCCAGGCGGCTCATGTTGGACACATCCGTGTAGTGGACCGGAAAGCCAAAGACTCTGTAAGCACAGGATGCCAAATGAATACTAAGACCCTGACATAAAAAAGCTAACAAAAGGCTGCTGCAATTTCATCTGCAATTGTAATGTGTGCTGTTAGGATTGGGGTAAAATAAATGGTTGCTATAATTGCTAGTGATCATCAAGAGGTACTATGTGATTAATTTTGCCCTTACTGAGATTCACTAGCCCCAGCTAGTGTCCATATGCCAAACCCTTTACCGCGTTTTGAATTCATAGCCCTTTGAACTTAGCTTAGTACAAAGATGGGACTGATGAATCCCAGTAAAGACAAAACCAGTTCCATAGTGCCTTCTACTGGGCAATAGCAAAAACAGCACTGTTAAAATATAGAAACTCTCCCTTAAGGGAGGACTCTTGAAGCTTCTAATATGAAGCCCAAATAGCTCCCTTTGGTTTATAAAGTCCAGTAGCTATAAAGTCTGAGAACTCTGTAACACATAAAAACAAATTGTATTGTGCCAATGGAAAAAGGGGGAAAATAGATTGCACGGCAAGAGAGGCCTTTCTAAGGGTGAGTGGGGTGTTTATAACCAAACATATAACCAGGCCACAACTAAGCCATGTGGGGGGCAGGTTCTAGAGAAAGGTTATGTGCTACAAGTTCTTCAGCTCATTCTTGAAAGAAAGAAAGCCCAGCCCCCCACACCATTCCCACCTCTCCATCTCGGTGCACCACAGGATGTCCTCCTTCTCATTCATAAAGACAGGGAAATGCTGGTCCTTGCCTTGCTTGATGGAGTTGGAACGTGTGGTGATGGTTCGTACTTTGCTGAACTACATTGGGAAGACAAGATAGATAAACAAAAAGTGATGATCAGCAGGTATTCATACCATGCATAATAAAGCTACCTCTGAGCTAATTCTTTACATTAGCCTTTGGCTTGCGGGCAGTCTCTGCGCTATTTCCACTGCCTTCCATCAATGTGATGATTATCTCTTCCTAGCCTTCATTTCTGCGTAGTATGAAAATAACTATAAAACCAGGCTTCTCTAAGCTACTGCCATTCAATGGTGGGTTCTGTTTTCTCTCTTTGCCTCTTGAGCTATGAGAAGATGCTCTGTTTGATGTTCTCTTCCCAAACTCTTCCGTGAAGACTTGTACATCGAAACTCATTTTGGTTTCTCATGCTCACCTTAGCTATCCGGCCATGTTCCAGACACTCTTGCAATTCCAACTTATCATTCATAGTTGAAGCCAGAGGCCTGTAGGAAAACGAGGTTCACATAATTAGCTCCTAGGAATCTCAGCTCTTTTCGGTTTTCTCTCTGAAAGTTCTCTTTTAAAGTATTTGTACAATAAGAACAGAAAGGGTTATTTTGGATGATTACTATTTTATGAATCAGGACTACTTTATTGAATCATTTTTCTCAAGCTGAATAAAACTGGACAAATAGTTTTGTTGAGGCCAAGAAAGTTCTTAAAATTGTCTGACCCAATTACATTTTTCCCCCGTCTAGAATAATGTCACACACAAACACAAAACAGACTCCATTGTTTCACACAAGAAACATCACAGTGGCACAGTGGCAAACTAGATTCTTGCCTCACAATTAAGCAATTACAAATTGTTCCACTACCCCACCTCACCCAGGATATGCCAAAATTACATCTTAGCAATTTCCCTTAATTTAAAAACCATGGATATAAATGGACAATATTTATGAAGATATTTTTAGCCTGCCTTTAGCACTACTTGTGGGTCTTCTAATGAGTCATAACCTCATCAAATAAAGACCCTGAGGCATGTTTTCTCAATGGTGCTCCTCCCACCGCCCAATGCTAAGAGCCATGTTCCTATGCCTTTTGCTTTGTAAAAACTCTTGCTACTGTTGTTACTGTAGCTTTTCTCTTTTTTAAAAAACAACGTTGCAAGTCAACTTCATACTTTCTTCCTTCTTGTTCCTCAATCCTTGAATTTCCTTCCTTGCTTTACCACTGTTATTCCATTACTTTTCCCCAGCACTGAAGAGATTAAGTATTTCAAATGGAGCTCATTATTGACTTTTACCTAACAAGTATACTTGTTTGCAAGTCTTCCTGTTTACATCCAATCACATTCAAGATGTTTGTTTAGTGCCTATATCTCAATAATTACATTGAATCATTGTATTTAGCCATGTCTCTGCTGATTGCTGTTAATAGCTCAATCTCTTGACCAATCTCTTGTCCACTGAAGAGACCACTAAAGTCTCTTCAGAAAGCTTCCTCTGCCATTGTTTCTGGACTATAGTTAGGGTTAGGATTGACCACACTGCTATCTCTATGAAAATTTATCAAGGGGTAATGAATCAATCTGTAGAGAGATGCCTGTGCAATACTTCCCCAATTTCCAAATTTGTAATGTATTGTTCCTTTTCCCTGCTGCAAATTTCCTTAACGCCCCCAAGGCACAGGGTATCCCTTTCTAGCTTGTCTTTCACAAGGCAGTAGAAGCAATCCCTTCTGTGATAAGCTTTCAAGGTAGATGATTGATCTGGGTCCATCTTCATAAATTGTCATTTACACTTAAGGGTTTTTTACTTGTGCTGTTATCAAAACTGCTCTGAATTGGTCAAAATATGACAGCATACCCACAACACCCATGTAACATATAAATTTGCTAAATAAATAAATAAATAAAAATAAATAAGTTATGCTGATAAAAGATTTGTTCAAACCTACAGAATTATCAGCAAAATATACTGTATTGAAGTTGATTTGAGGCTTGAGAAATCACAACAAAACTAGCAGTCTTACCTAGTTGGGTACTGAAAGTCTGCAAGCAAACAACCAAACTCAGAAAACACCAAGAACTCCACAGTTCAATCCTGAGCTACAAATATTCTCTTTTGTTAAAAATAATAAAACCATAGAAGAATCAAACTCGTGCAAATATAGACACTAGATTAGTGTTTCTCAACCTTATTTATTTTTATTTTTTAAATTTATTTGCCACTCATCTCACCACAAGGTGACCAACCTTGGCAGCTGGCTGGGGAATTCTGGGAATTGAAGTCCACACATGTTAAAGCTATTCAATAGATATGAGAAGGGTAATGAGGGAATCCAGACAAGCAATTCTTCACACATTAAAGCATCAATAATTGAACAGGTTAATACTTTTAAACAAAAAAGTGACTCATCTGCTGGTAGTTGGTGCCTGTGTAGATAGCGTATGCTTATTAACTGACCTGTTCATGCCAGGCAGATTTCCCCAGAAGTACCGGGCTCTGTGGGCTGCAGAGACTTCTTTGGCATCGATCATCACTGGATTAGACTGTAAGAAGGAGAGAGGCAAGGAAAGTCACACTATAGGGCAGTGATGGCTAACCTTTTTGCCATCGCGTGCCAGGAACAAGGGGAGTGTGTGTCTGTGTGTGTGTCGCACGTGTGTGTGCCCACACCCATAATTTTATGCACACTCCGCACATGTGCGCGTGACCCCCCCCCCGCTCCTGCCACGCGATGGCACGGTGGGTCCGGTAGGCCCATTTTTCTCTCTCCCCAGGCTCCAGAGGCTTTCTAGGAGCCTGGGGAGGGTGAAAACGTCCCCCCCCCCGGAGGCCCTGTTTCCCTACTTCCAGTGGGCCCAGAAGGCCCAAAAATCAGCTGGCCAATGCGCACCGGACCTGAGCTCACCTGCCCACCAATATGGCTACGCCTGCCACCTGTGGCACGCGTGCCATAGTTTCGCCATCACAGCTATAGGGTATCAGAAGGAGGCTACCTCTTGAAGTTTACAACAGGTGATTCGCCATCTGAACCTTTCCAAGATTTTCCCTCCTCTCAACCTATTCTATTACTTCAGTCACAGTCCTGGCCATTCTGGTTCCTTATAATCAGGGCTACAACCAGTGGTGAAATTCAGCTGGTTCTATCCGGCTCAGGCGAACTGGTAAGGCCGGTGGTGGGAGGCTCTGCCCACCCGCCCGGACAACGTCACATCCTGTTTTTTACCCTCTGCGCATCCGCAGAAGGCTCTGCTTTGCCCAAGCCCCATCCCATCTTTTTTGAGCCATGGTCCCATTCCCCCATCCCATGTGGCAGACAAGGCTTGCTCTTCTACCCAGTAATATCCCAAGACTGGCTACAGGGAGAGCCCCTCACCTCACCTCACCTCACCTCTAGGAAGCGAGAGATGTCCCTTTTGTCGCTGACACCCATGGCCACCACATTTTCAAACAGCCAGAAGAAAGGTCGCTCATCTCCCTCCTTGGGTCTGGCCTCATGAAGGAGACGATAGAATTCAAAGAAGAGTCGCCCTGTGCCCTCTGGGTTAGGAAAGCAAAGGCAGGGAGAAGTGGATGCTTGCAAGAGGAATTGAGACGCAGGCCAACAGTTTCCTCTCCGTAACCATTAAAAATCTGACTTATGGAGCATAGGGACTTTTTAAAGCGCCGAAGATCTATCTGCTTCAGATATGACAATATAAAGTAAAAGTAAAAGCAATGCCCTGATCATAGCTTTCACTTGATTTCTCAGTTGTAAAGGCTGCACGTTACTCAATTATATCGATTTCTCATTTACATTACAAAGATGCATTCTGAAGCTCAAGAATTTTACCTCCATAGTTAACTAGCATCTTTTGAAATACTAAAGTTCTGTTTGTATAATCTCATAGATTAGTCACTAAAACCAGCCTATCAGGTTTCTTATTATAAGTACTCAATGTGCTAAGAAGCAACATGCACATGGATTTCTTTTCCAATCCTCAGGGTATCTGTGATAGTAATACAAAAGAGAAATACGGTGTTTTCCCGAAAGTAAGACCTTGTCTTATATTTTTTTTGAACCCTGAAATAAGCGGTTGGCCTTATTGCCATGCGCTCAAAAGCCCAATTGGGCTTATTATCATGGGATGTCTTATTTTGGGGGAAACAGGGTATATTTTAATTTACAGGTACTATCAAAGTATAATGCCCATTAATTCCAATCAACATGTCTATCAACAAAGGATGCTGTGAGCTGTAGTTAAGTAGTTTCTGGAGGACCATGGTTCTTTATCCCTGGATCAACTGCTTTAAAACAACATGTCTTGAGTAAACCACAGAAGGGATGGATGGTAGCACTTACCATAAAGGCCTTTCCTGGCAGGATTAACAATGGAGAGGTCATTGCAGGGGCTCCCTCCAATCACTAAGTCGAAAGGACCCCATTCCTGAATCTGTAACATATGGAGATTTAATAGTCAGATGCAGGAGGAAGATGCACCTGGGGCTCTGCCAGCCTCAGTTACACAAGCCAAAGAAAGCCTCCCCATCAAAGCTCCACGTACATGTTTCTGAGTGACATTGCGGACGTCCCCAACATACATGATCTTGCCCTGGTGTCGGACCATCCCAACTGTGATAGAATCTTCACACACCTCAGATGCTATGTATCGATCCACTTGGATGCCCAAATCCTTTAACACAAGGAGTCCTGGAAAATGAAAACCACACTGATACTGTTGCTCCCGCGTGGCATTCACGGTACCACTTCTTTTCTGATATTAGGAGGGTCAGAACTCACCTGTGGCAATGCCATCAAAAAGTGACAGCACCCGAATGGGCTTTCTCTTTTCAGCAGGGACCGGAGGGTAAACCTTTGGTGGATCCTGCAAAAAGCAAAGGAGCAGCATGAAATGGTTGGGAGTGTAAGCTCTGGCAACAGTCACCGCAGGGAGATAGCAGAAGGCTCCCGAGTTTCCCAAGAGTTGGTGCTCAACAGCAGTAGAGCCACTGGTCGACTGGTTCAGGTAGCTAGTATTCTAGGGGGCTGCAAGCAACAAGAGAAACCTGAGAGTATTTGCAGATTTCTCTTGCCTTCTGAATTTTCCTGATATCAAAAGCTACTCTTTGTCCCCATCCCCACCTCCACTCCATGCTGAACTCACAAACTCTTGATCATGATTGTTGGCAAAAAACATCTGAAGGCGTGAGGGCCAGTCTTCTCGTCGCCGGAGCAGGCCATAGACACCCTTGTGGCCACACATGTAGCAGTTCCAGGGATCTTCCTTGATAGCTGCCTGAGCAGCCCCAGGACCCACCAATAAGTCCACACACTCTACACAAAAGCATCTACAAAGCAAAATAATTAATGCTAAGTGTGGAATGTGCTCAGCTCAGGATGCAACAGACAAACAATGGCTTTGATTTAGGTAGTCTGGGCCCTTCTGGAATTCCAGCATATTCTCTTAGTGCCAGAATCACCCAGGCTTTGATTGTCTGAAAATACTGAAAAGTCAAGTCAAGCATACAAGCCATCTCATTCTAAATACATTTTCCCAATCCCTTGTTCTTAAGCCTGCCTTGATCCTAGTTTTCTTTTCCTTTCCTAGGTTATAGTTTTCTGTTAATAGAAACTGAAAAGACAGACACAGGCTCTTCCCATGGGTGATTTTCCACAGGAAAGATGCAAAAGTTATATTAATTTTCTCTTGAATGCAAAACCTCAAGGGAGAGGATTTGGCTAATGGTGACACTATCCTAAAAAGGCAACTGGGGTGGGGATGGGGGGGACGGACAGAGATGCAATCTTTCTTGACTCACCTGCAGCAATTGTTGTTCCCACACATAAGGACTTCACGGCCACCGCAGCAGATGGTGCAATATGATTGATAGCCATCATCATCATATTGATAGGCGCATTCCAAAAAGCAGTTCTAAGGAAACAAAGGTGTGAGGGATATTTCTAAGCCCAAGACATTAAGTTTCTCCCATCATAAAAGTATTTTATAACCACAAGTGTTTTTTTTTAAATCTTATCTTACAGATGTACAACAGAAAGCAATACAGTAAATGTTGCTAAATATGTTGCCTCCAGACATCCATAGTGGAGGCAAATGTGGTACTTGCTCTGAGAAAAAAAATATGTAACCATCAGGCATGAGCTAATCACAGAGCTGTTAACTGCTATGATCAGTTTTTGTCTGACAGGATTACAATTTCCTCTAAGGAGGAAGGTATTTGAAACATGACAGGAATTT
The DNA here is from genome assembly GCA_022577455.1 of Arizona elegans. Classification (NCBI taxonomy): domain Eukaryota; kingdom Metazoa; phylum Chordata; class Lepidosauria; order Squamata; family Colubridae; genus Arizona; species Arizona elegans. The sequence continues at coordinate 314,121,414 of JAKOOJ010000001.1, read as the reverse complement.
GGAAGGATTTAATTTTTTTTCTAGTAAGGGGTTTTCTTTCCTTTTGCCCTAATTGCCTTTGTCCTTTTGTAGTTCTACAGTCTCTATATAACAGGTTGACTGTCCCGCCACTCCAAAGTCACCCTTCCATCTCTGTTCTTTCCCCACTCCCAGGTTGCTCCTGTGTCCTGTACATTCTTACCTTGCAGTTTTGGCACATTCCTCCAATGAAGAGAGGGTGTTCCAGGCTGACATTCAGGCTTCCACAGGAAATGCAGATATCTGAGAAATGGTGTAGTTGTTAAGTGAGGAAAGAAAAGAGATGCATTACCCTGGGCTAGTGAGGAAGATACCACTCTCTATCGCCTCTGACTCAATGGCAGCATTCTCCTCTTTCAAAACCACACACAGCAATAGGCTCACTGAGCATGGATCATCCTGGTCTTTTCCATTAAACAGTTGAGATCCATAAAAGGCTTTTCCTATGCTCAACTGTGAAAGTGCTGGGCTGCTTTTGGATTTGTTTTTGGATTTTATTTGTGATATGTTTCAAGCCTACTCAGAGTCTACAAACTCTAATGGCAGAAGGCTCCATTTGCTAACTACTGAACTGCAGCTGTGATGATCACCTTGAATTTTAGAGACAAATACTTGCAGCAGAGTAGGGAGGAATCCAATTGGTTGTCATGCCCTATACATAATTTAACATGGGGAAGGACAAAGAATGCATTTGCTTAACCTCACCTTCAATATTCCTGCATTTCTGTCGAACCTCATAAACAAGACGTTCTAAAACCGCAAAAGAATTTGTTAAAATAAGGAATCAAGAAATGCCACAGGATCAATAAATATAGTTGAAATTGAGGGCAACCAGAAAGGCCTAGTCTGGGTCCATGAATCAAAGCCTTAATTTAGCATTTGCTGCAGAAAACACTGGTGATGTAATACTATGATTTTAGACCTAAGGAATTACATGAATTCCAATTAGAACAAGTTCTAATATTAAAGATGAAAAAGGGAAGGCAGTTTAGTTCACATCAATAAGACAATAGCTTAACTAGGCACAACTGACATAGTCATACAACATTTGTACAAGGTTAGTATTAACTTTGGTTACCTTTTTTGTGCCTTGTACATGAATCTTGCCAGTGTAACTAACTTATGGTTCTATGTACTGTACAACCTTGACAGTAAATCTATAATTAGGTTGAGTGTTGGGTGAACACAGCCAATATTCTGTTAATTTATATTAATTCAATGAGTCCAGTTCTGGAACTAGCGAAAACAAGGGAAAATATTGCCTTTGTATTACAGAGTTAGACTAAATGTATTCTTGGAGAATGGGAGGTCCTATCATTCTCCCCTTTTACCTATCCACATTTTTTTTGGTTCCACCCAGTTTTAAATATAATTTTTGGCAGGCTGTATGAGGCTAATATGGAATTTGGCTCCCAGAAAGTTGCTCATCCCTGGTTTAGATCAGGATGAAATTCGTGATTTATTTGTAGCTATGTATATAATCCTACCCAAGAGCTACGTTTTTTTCTGGTTTTTTTTTTTACAAAAGCCTGCTACTGCTTGTAACAGAAAATCTCTGCATTACTATCTAATCATCATGGGATAGTGGCAGCAATTCCCCCTTCTCCTTCACCTTCCAGTATCAAAGTTCTCAAGTTAGAGAATGGAGGGCGAGTCCTTTGAGCTTCAGAATGGGTTTTTATGATAATTCAGTGAAAGATAGGAAAAGAGAAACAAACATGTGGGCTGCAACATGAGGAAAGGAGAAGTTGAAATTAAAAGACTGAGGCATGGGAGAAAAGACCAATTATCCAGATAAGATTGGCATGCATGCCGCCTCGCCCCCAAAAATGGATGAACATCAGGAAGCCCTACATCTTGCTTTATGTAAAATGTGGACTTGTCAAAGGCAAAAACTAATATTTTTTAATACTTCCAATTTCGTCTTTTCTGCGGGGGGGGGGGGGGACTCGGACTACACGGACTGCCCCAATGGTCCCACAAACAGCAGCAAGAAAGGATGTTAAGAGTTAGAAGTATGCAGTGGTTTTGACTACTTGTCTATCCTCAGATATAGCTTGGGATTTGGAAAAAAAGATAAAAGTGGAGATTAGCTGGGATAAGCCAATAACCTCCAAGCTACCCATTCCATTCTGTCCCAGATATACCTCGGGTGCGCTCATCTATGATTTCCTTGACCTTAGGCTTCTCAGCTGTGCTTTTCCTTGGTTTTTTGGCTGGTGGAGGAGGGGCATAGGCAGCAGCTTCTGGTTCCCCCCACATCTCCGTGTAAACTTCTTTGTAGGGATTGCGTTCCTCTATGATGGCAGAAAGAAGTACATCAGTGTGGCAGCAAGATAAGCAGGGTGGGAAATCAAGCTTTGATTCTTTTGATCTGGAGGCTTGTCTGTCATCAGACTTCGTGATAAGATGACAGTGTGCTAACCTCCAAAGAGTTATCTGATTGTTCTTTGTCCTGTAGAATCCTGCTATCAGAATGAACAAGACTCCACCACACCTCAGAAACCAATGAGCCAAAAACACCTGTTATCCTATGGAACAGGGGCTTTGGGGGCTGTGATGATTTAGCTCTATTTCATTACCTTCAGGAGGCTCCAATCCCTTTGGGCCAGATGGTTGGAACCCTCCTAAGGCCCATTCAATCATCTGTTTGTTCTGCATTTCGACCACTTTAGAAGTGTCAGTTTCATCATTCTCTGGACAGGATGGAAAGATCTTGCCTGATCTGCTGCTGGCCACCTGGAGGGGAGACAGATGGACAGAAGGGTCAACAGATTTTGGAATGAATGGTGTTCAGCTTGTACAGATGTCTTTCCTGAGCTCCATAATTTATTTTATTGTATTTACATCCCACTTTTTCTCTCAGAGTAAAAGTCACATCCATAGAATCTTCGTTAATTTAATCCCAATAGATAAGATTGGTTCAGATAGGTTAAGCTGAGCGCCTTCCCTGAATTCCATTATCAAAATGGAACGAGTCTGGTTCCCTGTTCCTAGTCCAAGACTATAACCACTATATTACATAAACAGAAATGACGTTCCCCAATCTCCACATATTTTATTGGGCATTCTTACATTCTTTTGAATTAATGAAGTTGTCCAAGACAATACAGGAGGGAAAACAGAATCTTATCTACATAGGAAACTATTTCTCAAAAGCCAGATTGTTCCTGTATCCTAAAAATAATTGTTGAGTTTTCCCTCCTTTCTCTTCTCCTCATTTTTATTACCTTCTCTTTTAGAGCACAGTTTTGCTTGCTTCTATGAACTATCTCAAATTATTGAATGGCATGTGTTGCATAAGGATAGGTAAAGGTAAAGGTTCCCCCTCACATATGTGCTAGTCATTTCCAGCTCTAGGGGGAGGTGCTCATCTCCGTTTCAAAGCCGAAGAGCCAGCGCTGTCCAAAGACGTCTCTGTGGTTATGTGGCCAGCATGACTTGATGCCAAAGGCGTGCAGAACACTGTTACCTTCCCACCAAAATGGTCCTATTTTTCTACTTGCATTTTTTACATACTTTTGAACTGCTAGGTGGGCAGAAGTTGGGACAAGTAATGGGAGCTCACTCTGTTATGCGGCGCTAAGGATTCGAACTGCTGAACTGCCGACCTCCTGATTGACAAGCTCAGTGTTTTAGCCACTGAGCCACCGCGTCCGCTTGCATAAGGATACATTGAGCAATTCCTAATGAAAGGATATTCCTTTTTCATTCTCTTGGATAGCCAATCTGAGATGGGACAGGGATGATCTGAAGATTATTTCTGTCCATCTATGAGCAGTCCATCTCATCTCCTGCAGACTTAGATATCCTTATTCCACCATAGAAGTTAGTCACTACAGGGGAAAGACTGCCAGGGAAACAAGTCCCAGAGGAACGACAAAGGTAGCACTTACCTGCAGTACTTCATAGATGGCCTTTCGATACATGGGCTGCTTGTTATATGTGGCCTGGTGAAAGGCGCTAGCAAAGGAGCTGAGTGGAAGCAGTTTCTCCACACAGACCTGCCAGAACAAAGAGATCAGGGAAATAATACCAAGTTCTTTCTTCCCTATGACTAGCATTGTGATTAACACCAGCTGTCTGCAATTACTGTAAGTTCGAATCTCACCAGGCTTAAGGTTGACTCAGCCTTCCATCCTTTCTAAGATAGGTAAATTGAGGACCCAGTTTGTGGGGGCAATAAACTGACTTTGTATAAATATACAAAAGTATGAAGGCTATTGCTTAACGCATTGTAAGCCGCCCTGAGTCTCCGGAGAAGGGCGACATATAAATCAAATTTTAAAAAAATGGTCTCTAAGGCTGGTTCCTCCACAGCCTCACAGAAGGCTGTGAAGTGGGAAACAGAATTGAAGACTCAGCAACACTTCAGTTTCCTTTTTAAGAGGGTTTTTTCCCCCAAAAAATGTTTTGGGGTTGTGGATTTAAGGAGCAGGATGGGTATCACAAAATGTGTACTGCATATACTAAATGCAATTTTTTCATCCATCCTGAACCCGTCGAGCACACATAGCATTCTCAATACTGCTGTCTTTTTCCCTGCCTGTCACACCAGACACGGTCAGATATTCCAAATAAATATTTCTCTCACATGTGTAAGAAAAAGGCAGATTTACCCCAACGCCTCCCTCTTCAGGAAGAAGCAACTTTTGGGAGACTGCAGGCAGTTCTCTTGGGAAAGAGAAAGAAGGCAGTAGAGGTAGAGATAAAAGAGAAAGCTGGGACCATTCTCCTTAGGCACAGAATTAAACTTAAAATTTCTACAAAAATCAAGAAGTTTAAATACATTAAATCAGAAGGAGAAAAATCTGATTCAATGCTGTTTCTCTTTAAATCTTTGATTAGAATTGTGCTAAGTTTAATCTTTGTTTACATATTGTTACTATATTTATTTTCTTCAGTATTGAATTTCTGCCTTCAGGGAATCTGTGTTGAGCTCTTAAAATTAGTTTTAAGTTTGTCCGATCCTGTCATTGGCCATAACTTTTATATTTACTTTATATTTTCTGTTGGAACTTTTTAAAAATTCCATTGATTTGCAGTTGCTGGATTCCCAGATCAGAACAGAGCTATACTTTATCTTTTTTCAATACAGATTATTTCCCACACTTTTTCAACTCAATGGAAATTTGATCCTTCTCTTCCTGGCCAGGGAGATATTTATTCAACATTTACATAATGGTTTTCAGTAGCCTGATACTAATTCTTAATTCATAAGCTTGAGAAGAGTGGGAAGTCAATTGGGTTGATGGGATATCCCATAACAGGGCAGTGGAGAAGCAGAGAAGGGAAGAAAAGAAAGGCAAGTTTGAGAGGACAGAAAGCTTGACTGGTGGGATAATCTACTCTAGCAGTTGCTAAGAGGAGGATGGGAGTAAGTGCAGTGGCCTACATGGCCTCATGGTCAAGCTACTTCATGGTCTCTGAAGGCTTTGTTTTGGTCAAAACCCAGAACAACAAATTAAGTTCTAGATTTTCTTTCTGCCAAACCACAACTGATCCAGTAATTTAGCAAAACAAAAGAACACAACATTTTTGCTTTTTGTTTGAGAAAAAACACATTTCTCTTTTACACATCCATAATCATTTTGTTAAGCAATCACAGAAATATTTATATTTTCTAGTGTAACATGCAACAACACATCAATAATCTGCAAAAGTATACAAATTAATAACATTCAAAATGTTTACCTTTTATTTTAAATCTCTAGGATTTCAAAATATTTTTTTTATGGAAACGAAAAAGCTAAAGATAAACCATCTATTGGTAGTGCTGATAAAAGCCAATAACGTCCTATTTGTGTGAGTCAGGGTTTCTTATAATTGCTGCTAAAAATAGAAATATCAATACAAAATAAATGGGGAATGAAAAATGACAGTGGCTGTTTTCAAAATAAAATTTAAATGAATTGTAAAAAGCAAGCAAGTTCATCATTACTTCCTATTAAAATACAGTTCAAATTTCATTGATTTTTATTTCCAGTGGAAAGGTTATCCTTTATAAAGTTCTATCATCATTTTAATTGATGCATACATTAAATGTAATTTTTAAAAGGAAGTAATGTATTTATTTCTTGCCAGTTCTAACCACAATTAAATCATGTTTTATATTTTAGGGAAATTGCAATATTGCAAAACTTGCAAATCCTTAGTATATATTGAAACAGTATTATGGTATATTACTGTTTTGTGATTGTGGCACCACACATATCACAATATTAGAAACAACAAAAACCTAAAAATACTGCTGATTAATTTGGGACTCAGAAACTGGACTATACTTGCAGTTATGGAACAAAGTGCTGAATGAACAATGGCTGAATTCATACATTGTACTAAACCATAATGTGGTTACTTTCATTCTGGCTTAGCACATTGCATTAATCCAGGAAACCCAACTTGTAAACTAAAGCTTATGGCACAGGTACACAACTTGAAGCCTCAGAATTGTATGCAATCCTTAACACTCCAAGGAGAGTCCTAAGAGACTCCTTAAATTGTTAACCGGTTGTACTTTCTAATGTTCTAATAAACAATTGATCAGGCTTCTGGATTCAACGCACTGATTTTAACCTCTGATGCACTGTTTTTAATCTGCAGCATCACAGGTATAGGAGACCTGCCTCTAAATAGGCATAAAGACATGGGAGCGGAAACTGTGAGTGATGGCAAGATAGTATAATATCCAGCTAAAGAAAGTCCTTCTTGCCCCAAAGAAAAACTTCTTCAGTGGGCAATTTTATCTGCTACCTTTTAGCCAGGGGTGAAATGCTACCAGTTCGGCCTAATGGTGATGGCGGTGGGTGGTTCGGAGAACCGGTAGCGCCAGCAGTGCGAGGCTCTGCCTACCCGCCCGGTTGTTGTTACTTCTTGGTTTTAACCAGGAAGTAAACCTGTTTTTTACCCTCTGTGCATGTGCAGAGGGTCTGCATGCGCATGTGACATATGTGTGCGCATTTCCGAACTGGTAGGGAAGGTAAGTAGATTTCACCCCTGCTTTTAGCACACAAAAAAATGAGCTGCTGTGCTATTTTCAGCTGTATTTTAAAATGTTTAATAATTATACAAGGATTGCTTTCAGTACTTGAAAGTTGGCATATAAATATTAGAAATTGATAAAATAATAAAATAAGAGCACAAGAAGGACTTTTCATATGACGAAGCAGGTTGGAGGAAGTGCCCCCCCAACCCCCAGTTTGGGACCTTTCCAGAAAACCCAGCTTGAGTTCAGTCACTTACCACAGAGAACTTCCCATCACCGAACCACATGACCCAACGGGTACCTTCAGCAGCCCGGCTCCTCCCAGTCATCCACCAGGAAACAATGCGGCCTGGCCACCAGGAGAATCCACGCAGTTTTCCCCACACCAGCTCCCCGATCCCAAACCCCCGGCCATCCTGCAGTTGAAAAGAAAAAAATAAGCAAATTGTTATAGTGACTGGAAAACCTGAAGAGAATCACACATAAATACTCAGTCAATGAGGTGCAGGGTTTCTGCTAAAAGCTCTCACTTTGGATGATTTTCATGAAGGCTGCAGCACAGTTGTTAATCCCATATGCATGATTCACAGAGAACATGCTGAAGAACAGAGAAGCCACATACAAACAAAGTGAGTAAGCAATGCTTTGGAAGAAACTTGAATGTGACTTAGGAAATGGGAAAGGCAAGGAGATGAGGCTTGAAAAACTATATAGGAGGAAAAAGCAGATGGATAGGTATTTATTTTATTTGTTTATTTCTCACTTTTCTGAATCAGAAAGAGATTCATCTGCTGACTTTTCTAACAGTGCCAAAAGTTATTTTCTGGCAGCATCAATAGCTAAGTGAAAAGATCTGGATTTCTCATTAGCCCTCTTGACTTAGATATGCTCTTGTCTACACTCCAGTCTACAACTGCCATCCTGTTTCTTTACCCATTCCACTTCAGCTATTCCCTACATCCAGACTTTGGCCTCTTTTTATTTCTTCCACATTTTTTTCTTTTCCTCTCCTCCTGTAGGCTCTTCCTTGCAACCCTTATGTTAAACAAACTTCTTCCTAAGCCCATTCTTCTCTTCCATTTCCTTGCCTTTCATCATCATGTGTCCACTTCAGGCTCTTCCATCCATCTGCAGTGCATATTCATTGCATCTAATACCGTGTTTCCCCCAAAATAAGACCCTGTCTTATATTTTTTGAACCCTGAAATAAGCCCTTGGCCTTATTGCCATGCATTCAAAAGCCTGATTGGGCTTATTATCAGGGGGTGTCTTATTTTGGGGGAAACAGGGTACCTGGCTGCAGCTTCACTACATAAAAAGGAATCAGCAGGGGTGGCTTCTTCCACTAGCATGGCACTTTTGATGGGTGGCATTTGCTAGCTTTCTTTTCCTTTAATCCAACTAGCAGTAATACAATCACAAATGCCATTTGGAGACAGGAAAGGAAAGGCTAACTAGGGATGCCTCAAGAACAAGGTTTCCCAGGAGCTTAGAATGGTGGGAAAACAAACTTCTGGGAGCAGAACTCTGTCTCTGATTCACCTCATATTCCGGCTCATCGTCAGCTGACTTTGATATGCTCTTGTCTACAGCATCAGGCCCCACAGGCTCTGGGGTAGTAGCCACACTGGGAGAAGCAGGGTCAGTTGGCTGCTGTGAGGCTGGAGGGCTAGCCTCCTCCTCCTTCTGGGGCTCGCTCCGTGGTGTTTCTTCCACAGCATTCATTCCAGCAATTACCTTAGCTTTCTTTTCAGCCTGCAGAAAGAACAGAGTAAAGAAGGTAGAGAGTCATGAGAATGTTCTTGAAGAATTTATTTCTGACTTAAGTTTTTAAAGTTTTACTCTAATCCTTGATCTCTCAATAATTGTATTTTCATAATGTACTAAACTTGGTTATTGAATTAATCTACTTTGTTTCCTCACAACACACTGAGTAATAAAATAACCAAAAGGAGTGGCATTACAAATTATATTAAGCTGCCAAAACACTTATGTAGGTACAATTACAGGTATTTCTTGATTTACAACCATTCGTTTAGTGACTGTTCAAAGTTACAATGGCACTGGAAAAAAAAAAAAGACCCAGGACCAGTTTTCACACTCACGACTGCTGTGAATGATCCCCATGAGCCGTGATCAAAATTCAGATGCTTAACAACTGACATGTATTTATAATGGTTGCAATGTCCCAGGGTCATGTGATCACCTTTTGTGACCTTCTGACAAGGGAAGTCAATGGGACACAATTGTATTACTAACTTAATAACTGCAGAGATTCACTGAACAACTGTGGTAAGGAAGGTCATAAAATGAGGTAAAATTCACTTAACTATTTTGCTTAGCAATGGAAATTTTGGGCTCAATTGTGGTTGTGAGTCAAGGACTACCTGTATTAAGTATTCAAATCTCTGCTTATGCATGTTGTGTGAATACAAGCATTATGACAGAAACATAGGTTCACTTAATCCCTCTAAGGTTATGGAACACTTTTTTCTAAAACAAATCTAGATGATTTGAATAATTGCATCGCTTTACATGTACCACATTGTTTAGCAATGATTCTACAAGGACTCCAGAATTGAAGTATATCATATAAACTACCAGAGATTTAGATAATGTTTTACCATAATGCAAGCCGACATCATCTTTCGAACAGGAGAATAAATTACATTATATATTATTTTTAATTGCTGTACAATCTACAACAGTCTGCCCAGCCCCCATATCTTCCATATGTCATGTTTCTACTACGCCATACTTGGCACGCTTAAAAAAAAAAATCTAACAGTTGCTTTTACACAATGAAAATGTGTTGAGCATGTTGTGTGAATCCAGCCTATATTTTATTATTGGCTGAGGAATTCTGGGAGTTGAAGTTCATCTATATTAAAGTTGCCAAATGCGAAAAACACTGGGCTAAAAAGATAACAAGTGCTGCATTCAAATGCCTTTGGAGAGTATCAGTTTAGGGAAGTCTAACTCATCTTGCATTTGTCTTCAGAAAAACCAGAACGAAATCATTTGTATTCCCACAGTAAAGAGACTGTGATGGTAGAAGGGAATGCTGGCTTGTTTCCTGTCTATGGCAGGAAATGAAAAATTTGAACCTATGACTGCCTGGGTAGAGAGAGTTTGCCCCACTGGGACAATCCCACATTCCATAACAGAGCAGTATAAGATAGACAGACAAAAGAGTAAAAGCACTAAAAACAGAAGAAAATCAGGGAGGGCAATCCTACTATGAAAAAAATAAAAAATATGCCTTACAGTGTAGGAAAATAGCTCTATTTATTGAACTACACTGCTTTGTACATAACCATAAAATACATAGTCAGTTAATTGCTTTTTCTCTGTTAGGAACATATTTGGGTTTCCATGAGAATGTAGGAGCTGTCAGTATTTTCTGGAATAGATAAATCAAGAATTGTAATATTTGGGCAGTCAGAGATTACACTTAGCGATTTTCAGTTGGATCAAACACCAGAGTAGATGGGGGGAAATGCAATATAGTCTAAGTTATGTTGCACACCTGGCAGAACTACAATTACAGTAGAGAGTATCGGTTAATTAGGCTTTTTTTGCTTTTTTATATTTATGTAAAATATTGCTATACCATCTGTTGTGCCAGACCTCTCATGGCAGCATACATGAAAACACATTTTGTCCAATTTCAAATAAGGCAAGTAAAATATAAATATATTAAAACCTGTAAGACAAACCAGAAGCAAGAAAAACACAGAGGATCATCAGGCTACAATATCATACATTAAACTGGTTAAAAAAAACATTCAGAATGTATTTAAGCTGCATTAAGCATATTTTATGGTTATGTTACAGTTTTTTTTATTTCCTGCCTCAAAACAACAGGAAACTGATGATTTTCAGCAAACACACTGATGAAATTTGACAGCATAATCTGCATAGTCTCTGGAGGATACAAAAAATAATGCTTGAGATCACAGGATGTCTCGATGCAGGGCTAAAGTGTCACATTAAATCCAAGCTGAGCAACCAGAATCCTGAACTCTGACCTCAAGTAGTGAGTTACATACCTCAGGCAAATTTCAAACAAAAATAACTGTACAGAAGTAGCTCCTACTACACATTTAGAAATTAGAAATAAGCACAAAACTCTTACTAAATATGTATTATTATGAATATGCTTATCTCCAATTGCACTATTAGGAAGGTTTAACCCTAAGACCATCCTTCTTTTCTCTTGAGAGATGAATATGTTCCAAAAAAGAGAAGAATGAAAGTATCACAGCAGTGTCTGAAGATGGGAACAGGCCTGAGTCAAAAGGAAATATTTTTCTTTAAGTTTTCTCATATCTTAAATGTCATAAATATTACAAAAGAGGGATAATTGGAAACTTTCCTATGGATTGCCAAACGTAAATACATCAAATGCTTATCAGTTCTGTTATTTTCCAATTCTTTGGCATCATAGTGGTCTCAAGAAGGATGGCAGTAACAAGAGGGCATGGCAGAAATTAGTTCTTGCCTATATCATACATGCACATAAGAATCTGGATTAAAACAAATACTTATCTTCTCTACCTGGAGCTGCTCTGAATTGAATAGGATTTCCAGTCATTGCCAAGCATAAATTGCATTTTGAATTATGACCAGAGGTAACCGAAGTGGACTTCTATAGAACCTCATATGAAAATAGCTAAAGTGTTTTCCATACACAAAATAAAATGTTTTAAAACAGGGTGGATTTGATTTAAATCGAGTTGATTTAAATCACAATTTAAATCATGATTTAAATCACTAGTAAAAAGGTTTGATTTAAATCAACTCGATTTAAATCATAATTTTTAAAGAGAAACTGTCATCTCTGCTACTCCTTTGACCCACTGTTGACTCACCGATAGTCCCAGGGTTGCAGAATATACAGCCTCATGCTACATAAGTAGGCTCCATTTCATACTGAATAAACTAAATTATTTATGTATCTTAAATAGAAAACTATCTTACGATAGATTTTTACCCCAAAAGTTTTTTATTAAAATAAATTCGATAAAAATCAAAAAAATCCAATTTAAATTTAAAAAATCTGATTTTTTTGATTTTTTTTAAAAAAATCATTGATTTTTATCCACCCTGTTTTAAAATTAAAGGCATTTTCTTTCCCAGACACTGCTATACGCACAGGCACAGATGCACATCATATTTGATGACAGAACAGCAAGTCAAGCTGGTGATCACTGCAACTCATAAATGGTCTAAACTTTTAAATTGAGATAATGGCATCATCATAAAAAAATACACACTTAAGTCTCCTTATTATCCAAGTAAAATGTCTCCTTCTCTAAACTGATTTACTGATTAATTTTTTTTCACTTATTGCATAATTTCTAAGAGTCATAGTTTTCAGTTTTCAAGAGGCAACTGGACTTTCTGTTTTTTCTTTGAAGACGTTTAGTTTCTCATCCAGGAAGCTTCTTCAGCTCTGTTTGTACTTTCAATTCTGAAACATTCTTACCTTGCATTGGAAAGATCACTGGCAAAACACAACTATAAAAAATCCACAATGCAGATCTGGGGCCAGCATTAAACATTTCCTCCCCCACCCCACTCCCTTCACTGATTAGATGGGCAATTCCCAGAGTGATTAAGGGCAATTTCCAGAGTGATCAGGAGCCTTCTGTAGGTGCACTCAACCAAGAATTTTCTCTCCCCACAAAATATCTAGCATTTCTTTGATACCTTTTAGATGCTAAGTTATGTAAAATACCTCTTGCTTCATTATCTAACTTTTTTCACCAATGGTTTTTTTCTATTCTTGCTCTGTTGATTAATTACTTTGAATAGATGCTTTTACAGAGCATCTGTGAGCCTGCCTTTGCTTTGCCTTTATCCATACTGGCTAATGACTATTATGTATTGTATTATGCTGTTTACTACTTCCCTTAGCAGTAATAAAAGTAATTACCAAAACATTTTAGTTTATTACTTCAGTTACTTTGTGAAGTATTTGCATAACGAAGGCCTAAATTTTTTATATTTAGCTTGCCACTTGAAATATAATCATGGGTAAGAGTTTCAGTCATGTATAAATTTTATGAACTAAACAATTTAAAAACTAAGCAGGTCTCTGCAAACATTTTATTTTTAAAAACAGGACCCAGAATTTAATGTGTACATGGGTGAGAAATACATCCCTGCTTAACTTCCCAGCCAAATAGTATTGTATTTGAACAATCAATGAAGCATAAGCCAATCAAGTGGACTAGCATAACAACATGCTAAGCTATGAAAAAAACCAATCAAATTAAAATTAAACTATCTAAACTGATCTGTTTTAGCCATGTCATGCAAACTAATACTAGGATTCTTCATTTATTTTAGATGCAGGGATTTTATAAATAACAAAACATGTATTACAGATTCCACAGCTTAATTTTTGCGTCATGAATATTTATGATGAATACTCAGGTGGGATCCCTGTGAATTTTCTCCAAGTACAGGGTTAAGGAAACATTCCCCCTGAATATTATCCTATTTCCTCCCTCCACAGGGCATGCAGCTGAACTAATACAAAACAGAATAACGATAAAGGAAAATGGAAGGACCTCAGAGTGCATTCAGAAAATGTATTGAGAGTCACAAGTACTGTACCTCTGTGCTGCTCATTAAAGCAGCTCACTCGTTTTAGGCTTCTGAACAAAAACAAAACACAGCTGGTTTAACAACTGCATTGTGTAACAAGTTGACTCCATAATGCAGTGGCATCTTTTTCAGTCTCATGAAAAAGCAAACACACACATACACACACAATAAACAACCCCGGTCACTTTAATGTAAGGTAGTCCTCGACTTATATAACCATTTGTTGCTCTGTTTAGCAATGGAAATTTTGGGCTCAATTGTAGCTGTAAGTCAAATAATAATAATAATAATAATAATAATAATAATAATAATAATAATAATAATAATTTTATTTCTATACCGCCCTTCTCCCGAAGGACTCAGGGCGGTGTACAGCCTATTTAAAAACACAGAAACAAAACAACAATTAAAATTTAAAATCATTAAATAATTAGGCTCCAATTAAAATCCCAGAAATTTAAAATACCCCAATTTAAAATCGTTATGTTAATAACCCGGCCTGGCGGAACAACAGGGTCTTCAGAGCACAGCGAAACACCCGGAGGTTGGAGATCTTACGTATTTCCGGGGGCAGTTCATTCCACAGGGCTGGGGCTCCCACAGAGAAGGCCCTCCCCCTGGGTGTCGCCAGCCGACATAACTTGGCCGATGGCACCCTGAGGAGACCCTCTCTGTGGGAGTGGACTGGTCGGTGGGAGGCTATTGGTGGCAGAAGTCGGTCTCGAAGGTACCCGGGTCCTATGCCATGGAGCGCTTTAAAGGTGGTAACCAACACCTTGAATTGCACCCGGAAGACCACTGGGAGCCAGTGCAGCTCGCGCAGGAGGGGTGTCACGTGGGCGCAATGAGTTGCACCCATAACCACCCGCGCGGCCGCATTCTGGACCAGTTGGAGCCTCTGAGTGCTCTTCAAGGGGAGCCCCATGTAGAGAGCATTACAATAGTCCAGCCGGGAGGTGACAAGGGCATGAGTGACCGTGCGCAAGGCGTCCCGATCCAGAAAGGGCTGCAACTGGCGAATCAGGCGAACCTGATAAAAGGCCCCCCTGGCCACGGCCGTCATGTGCTCTTCTAAAGACAGCCGTGCATCCAGGAGGACACCCAGATTGCGAGCCCTCTCTGTGGGGGGCAAAGATTCACCCCTAAAGTCAGCGATGGCACCTGCTGACTATATCGGGGCGCCGGGAGCCACAGCCACTCGGTCTTGGAGGGGTTGAGTCTGAGCCTGTTCCTCCCCATCCAGGCCCGCACAGCCTCCAGGCAGCGGGACATCACATCAAGGGCATCGTTGGGGTGGTCTGGGGTGGAGATTACCTGTATAGCAGAGGTACAGTGCCTGCCTGGGTTCTGAAGCAGTTTCTTGGAGAATGGTTAGCATATAATAGATATAAGTACATAAGTGTGTAGCAGAGTGTTTTGTGTATTTCTGAATAGAAGTGTTCTTCTCGTCACAGCTTTAGGACTTTAGAATGCTGCATTTCTTAATTTCTGTTATATACTTTTGCATTGGAAAAATACATATGTGGTCTAGTATTTATAACAGAAGGAGATAAATGGATATTTATCTGCTGTGTCTTAATCTCTCCCCCACCTTCCGAGCTTCTTGAATGATAGGAAGATACCAAATATATGTAATTTCTTTACTGGGTAAATTATTTCAACCTTTATTCTGTTTTCCCCTGCCAGTTTTTAATACTAAGAGCTTTACAGAGATCATAGGCATCCATATGGAGTGGGGAAATGAAAATGGCATCATGTGCATTGTGATAAAATCTGACCCCTTACATAGTTACATGCAATGTATGTGTGAAAGTGTGTTCTCATCATGTCATGAAGCATATTTCATCATTTTAGCATCACTGTGTTAGGAACTGAGGCCTATGGTGGTGATCCAGTAAGTCTGAGGAAAGGGAGTTGGTTAAGCTGTGGTGGCGTAGTGATTAGAATGCAATATTGCAGGCTAGCTCTGCTCACAGTCAAGAATTTGATCCTGATTGGCTCAAGGTTGACGTTGATAAAATGAGGACCCAGATTGCTGTGGGCAATATGCTGACTCTGTAAACCGCTTGGAGAGTGCTATAAAACACTGTGAAGCAGTATATAAGTCTTAAGTGCTATTGCTAGTAAGGGAGTGGGGAGTCTGCAGGTGCTTGTGTATTCCTAAAACCATAACCTTATAGGTTGGCACAACTCAACCTGAATCATTAACTTAACTTTTTATGTTCAGGCAAAACTACACTCTAAAGTAAACTAACCCATTAAGTTGATTTCATTTAACATGTGAGGCAGAAAAAAGTAATCAAAGTTAACATTAATCAATTTTGTACATTGTGTAAACACAGCCTGAAGATTATTAACTTGTCTTAGATAACGTATTATATCCAATTGGCCCATACAATACATAGGCAGGCATAGCAAAGACAACCCTCTATGCATATGGAAAATATTCATAAAAATGATTATTACATTCCCACAGCCAGAATAGACATACACATTTATCACTGAAAACAAATGAACTTAAAACAACTTTTCCCATGTGCTGCCAGATTACGAATTCCATCATCCTGAGTTAACCTACCAATTGTGTGAAGGGTTACGGGACACATTCTTCCTTGTCTCCAGGAAATATAGTGGTGGGCGTTCTACATTTGAAAAGAATGTAGTCTAAAATATCCCCCAAAGTAATGTGCCCGCTTTCTGACATAAGGAATTCTTTATTTTACATGGAAGAAATTTGAAACTATAAAGGTAAATAAGGATGAGACATATATGAAGAAAAGTGGTGTTTTAATTGTTTGTATGTTTGGTATCATGGGTGTTGAACCTCTCTGTAGGTCATGCCCAAGTGGTTCTGGGGAAGGCTGACCTATAGGAAGAAAAGGCGATATCAAGGAAGCCCATAGTGTACACTGTGCGCTATTTCTGGGCTGTAGTAGAGAAAGACAGTGTCTGACTTTCTGAGAACTGAGCCTCCTCTAAAGTAAATGTGTTTCCGTTGCTTACTTGAAAAGGGGGGAAAAAAATAAGAGTTCAAGGAAAGATTTATGTGCCTGAGATTAAAAGTATAAAAAATAAAGAGGGCTTCTGTCTGACTTAAAACAGGTCACAATGGGAAATCTCTAATAAAAGTAGATATTTTCTTGAATTCTGAAACTACAAGGTTCTGCTGTTACTAGTAGTTTATTGTATTTATTCGCTTTTAAGATTGATAAAGCTGCCCAACTCAACCAGTGTTGGGCAGCATGCAGCAGAGAAACAAATCAAAAGAAGAAAACCCCCATTTAATGAACAATATTGTAAATGTCAAATATAAAATGGTAACCAAGCAGGTAACAAAAGAATCACAAGGAGACTCCCAATCAACTAGCCCAGAATGCCTGGGGGAAGAGTCGGATCTTAACAGCTTTCCTAAAATCAAGAAGAGCAGAGGCCTGTGGTATATTTGGGGCGGGGGGGGGCAGGAGTGATCACTCCACATAACAGGCATAAGGTGACAAGATTAAAAAGAAAGAATCTGAAGCCTGCCCTCCCGATGTTGCAACAGTTCACAGAAATCTCGAAAGGACTTTATTCAAAAGGTAACTGAACTGTTTTTTCCTTGAGAGGAAAAAGAAGACATTCCACTTCTCATCCAAGAAGCTTCATCTGTTCAATAGAAAGCAGTTAGCTTAACTGCTTTAAATGTTTGCTAGTCCAATAGAAAGCAATTAGTTTAACTATATTTTGGCTGCTTTCACGTAACAGATTTAATTGTGGTATCTTCTGAGTCCGCATGATCCTAATCCTACACTAATAAAAAATGAGTTCGTTCAATCCATCAAGTTACAAAATATTAATTCAGGTAATATTAACTGTCGTTAGGAGAGGTTTAGAGCAATGGTGGGACTCAAATTTTTTTGCTACCAGTTCTGTGGGTGTAGCTTGGTGGGCGTGGCAGTATATTGTAAAATCTCCATTCCCACCCCACTCTAGAGGAAGGATACTGTAAAATCTCCATTCCCATCCCACTCCAAGGGAAGGATACTGTAAAATCTCCATTTCCTCCCGATCAGCTGGGATTCGGGAGGCAGAGAATAGATGGGGGTGGGGCCAGTCAGAGGTGGTATTTACCGGTTCTCCGAACTACTCAAAATTTCCGCTACTGGTTATCCAGAACTGGTCAGAACCTGCTGAAACCCACCTCTGGTCTAGAGCCATTAGCTGTTCACCTCTCCTAATTAAGAGTGTTGTCAATGCAGCCTTCATCCACTTATTAGTTCTGTGATTCTATCAGTTTCTCATGGCTTGAAAGCAAATGGCTTCTGCTAAATACAAATATTGGTTTTGACCTTTATAACTCTTCAGTTCTTAGGATCATACTATCTCAACAGATACCTGATATATAAAGTTTAACAGAAACTCTTCTTTGGTTACTCCTGTTTAGTGATAGCTACTCAGAAAATAAACGTCTTGGAGCTAACACTCAATTCTAGGGAGACTTGTTTAGTACCTATTTTTTTGATAGAAGAGAATATTTATAGCTCAGGATTGAACTATCGAGATTTATGCTCCTTCTTAGGCAATGTACAGAGACTCTCAATTTTATTCTCCTGATGTCAGAAAATTAGCTGAGGGGCCCTTGGTGCTCTCTGAGCTCGGTTTTGTTGCAAACACTGCAGGGCACTGCATGATATGACAACATCATCAGTACTAGTAGGGAGTGGGGTTTGCTCTCAATTTATATTCTTAATGGTTTCCCTGTCAGTTTTGGTAGGAGCGGTCTTGGCTTGGTTTACCATGGTCAAAGTTTCCTAGTTGAAACTAATCTTAAGTCTGTCCATGTGTTGTAAAATTAAAGAATTTTTATCATGTCTTCTAACTGCTAGTTGGTGGTTCTGTTAGTCTTCTTTGCAAGTCTGCTAGTCTGTTTGTCCTATGTAGTGACTGTTGCAGTCTTCACATTGTATGTAATGATGTTACTTAGTTTGGTAATGAAACCTGCAAGAAAACAGCCACGCTCAGAGAGCACCACGGGCCCCTCACCTAATTTTCTGACATTAGGAGAATAAAATTGAGAGTCCCTGTACATTGCCTAAGAAAGGGCGTAAATCTTAAAATGAAAAAAATGTGTGGTTTGTAATCATGCTTCTTTTAAAACGCAAGTCCTGTTTAATTTTGTAATATTAAGTTGTACTTTAGCATTCATCTATTTAATTTTTAAATTATTTTACCTGTTGCATTTTGCACTCCATTCTATTACTGACTCTCATTTTTTTTGGTAATTTTACAATTTTAAAAATAGGAGGAAAATATTTCTTTTAAAATACTGAGAATGTTTGTGCTTGACTTCAAGTCAATTTTTGACTGGTGTCAACTGTCTGGAAAAGCCCTTGCATATTTTTTTGGGGAAAAACGGTTTGCTATTGCCTCCTTCCTAGGACTGAGAGGGAATGTCTGGGCCAATGTCACCCAGCCAGCTTCATGCTCAAGGCAAGACTAGAACTCATGGTCTTGGCATATGATTCAGTCAAACCCCAACCATTATTTTAGCATATTATGAAAAACAAGATCACATATTGAGCCAAGGTTAAAAAACATCCTAGGTCCTGGGGACTATACAAATCATCCAAATTTCTTAACAATATGGAGCAGTTTTCCATTGCTTCCTTTGGAAATGTTTTTTCCAACTTCGTAACTTTCAGCCCTGGAATTTTCCCTTCTAGGTCCTGACTAAAATGTATCCTGTTTAGCTTCTAAACCTCAACAAGGGTGCCCAAATACTTCTGTCCAGTGACTCTATTTCTAAAACCACAATGTATTTTGTTAATCCAGGTTAAAGATTAAGCAAACTATATGAATCTAATCACTCGCCTTCAATGCTTTCTGGGTTTGCACAAGGGAGTTTTTGTTAACTCAAATGATTTCTGCATTAAGAAAAAACAGTTTATATCTTTTGGTTTTGCAAAGCCAGCATGTTGTATGTAGAAACCAGAACGGTGAGTTTGGAAGAAAGACCCAGCTCTAAATCGTTACTGAGTTACAAAGCCTCTTGAGTGGATCTGGAGCAAAATTCTCTACTTCACATGAACAATGGATATGATATAATGCTAAAAAGCTATTGCTCTTGAGAACCTCAGAGAAAGGAGCAGGATACAAATGTCTCCTGGTAAAATCCACTTAAGAATACAAGCACTTGTCCTTGTTTGCTAACTATAAAGCTGGATTTTCAGTCCTTGTACTCTATAGCTAAATCTAAATGGCTCACTGTGTTAATCAGTGCCTACAGCCACTGCCCAGTCTTCTCCATGCAACTGATAGAAAGTCTTAATATACGAGCCATGGGGATATTGCTAAATATCAGAAAATAACACTGCCAATGGGGCTTTTATTTCAGCGTTTAGGAAAGATTCAGAGCTTTCTCTGTTTCCCTTACAATGTCTGTGTTCCCAATACAGACCAGGCAATTGGGGAAACTGTAACTGTTAATACTTTCATACATGGTTGAGAAATGTTCTGCTATTTGAGGAGCTGGAGGAGTTTCAGAGAAAAAAAATTCAACACCTTCAAGGGATCCTCCTTTCCCTTGAAAACAATTATATTGAACTGCTCTGACTGTATATGTTTGTGAAACAGGGTTTATCAGTAGATATCAAGAACACACTCAGCTACTAATGAGGAGGCTTCATTCTACAAGCCAAACGAACTGGGAAAGAGGAAGGAAAGAAAGTGGTCAAAATGGAAATATTTTAGAGAAGCACATCTTACTAGTTATACCTCCACTCTTTACCTGTCCCTTAGGCAAGGAACAGTTCCCTGGTTGACAGAAATAAAAAGATGTGTACAGGAACCGAGGGCTGCACAAAGTGTTCTTTTGTTTTAAAAGAAATAAACAGGAGTGTTTCTTGCTCATTCTATTACGGACTCTCATTTGGGAGATCCACAACATGTGCTATTCTCCCATGAGACTGGCCAGGGCTGCAAGATTTTGGCTTCTTCCACAGCTTTCATTTCCACAGTGCTGTTTCACTTAAGCCAGCTGGACTGTTTTATTCAACTACTGACTCAACAGATCATGTAAGCATTCCTTATTGGCATAATGCTCTTGCTGAAAGGTCACTAACCCCAAATACCCTGACTGGTCTAAGAAGAAGCCAATGTAGGTTTACATAGGGTGGAAGATTCATACTGGATGGTATTGGGAGTCTTCTGAATTATGGAATTAGTTTGTCCTTTTCTATGAATTAAATATATTTTATTCTTTAAAGTCACCCCACAGGCCTTCTGAAGTTGCTATTTTCTTCCTAATAGTTTCATTATTTGATTTAAATAGTTTCAAATATCTGCTGCACCAAAAATAATCACTTTATGAACCATCCTTACTATATACTTAGCAAGAGCAGCTAGTTCTGAACAGTGAGGAACAGAAGCAGGTACAGGTTATGCAATAGCAGACCACAGATTGAAACTCCCTGAAACTTTTGGGTCTTCGTATGTTATGTGATCTAGGATTCACTGTGATTTACTTAGGCAGGACATATTATGTGAATACATCAGCTTTGTTTTGTAAACCTGACCTATGGTTTAGTATGTTGTTCTTCATATTTCCTCTCCAATGAATAACAAGTGGTCTTTGGAGTTTAAATTGTTCAAATGAACCTTGAAGAAGTGGAGCAAATGGAGATTAATCCCTGAGCTGTCGAGAAACAGGAAATGGAACACGGCTGCAATCTAAAAGCAGCAGGAAGGCCAGAATGGAAAAAAAAATGATGAGTGCAATGAGTTACAATTGGTTCTCCTTGACCAAAATTTATACCATATAAACTTGTAGAAAGTGTCTTCTAATGGAGCAGGACGGGGAATATCCCATTACTCCAGGACCAGATTGAACAGAAGGGTAAAAATTTTGAAGACTCCCAGTAAAGCATTTAATCTTGTTTGCATTATATGAGACCTGGCCAAGATGACAAATGATTTTGCTTCTTGAATACTGGTTTAATTCTAAGCTTCTTGTAATTAGGGAATGTTATTTTTCTTGAATAGATTTATTTCCAAGGGCAAATGGTTTCTGGTGAGAATGTGCATTGGAAATTCAGGCCCACATTCAAATCCAAAAAAAGTTATGCTTTTACTCTTTTCCTTTAGACAAAACCTCACACTTTTCCAATCTCAGTGGCCCCTTACTGTATCATATCATGAAGGAGCAGCCTTTTCCTCTGAGGTTTTTAAAGTGCTTGTAGGAAGTAAGAAACAGCAGCAGCCTGGCTTCACGACCCTCCCCCCATCGGCCCACAACTAATATCTACCAAACTGAGAATTTTGCCTCAGTTACTGTGTTGGGTGGGGAGAACGGGGATCTGTTCTCCCGCCACCAATATTCCTTCAAGGCAGACTGCCAGTACCATCTCCCTGCCTTTCTTCAAGTCGGTTCCAGTGCCTGTTTTCCCACCAGCCAGGTCTTCACCTCAGCCTCCCTCCACCCATCTCCACTTCCTCACATAATGCATAGTTGGTTCCAACAAGGATTGGAGCAAGTGTGGGTCCAGGTAATCTGGCAGAATTATCATGCTGGCTGGGCATTCAAGGGGGCTCAGAGAAGGTTATCAGGAAAAAATCTTCTGTTTTTCTCTTCCTCCTTTCATTTGTCCCCTTTCCTCCCAAGAAAGGCAGCAAACCAAGGCTTTGGGGCCTGGCCAGTTTGGAAAAAGAAAAATGGTAAAGCACAGGGAAGTCTCTAAAATGGAGGGCTGACAGTTTGAAGGGAAGGAAGGCAATAGCTAAGAAGCCCCCATTCTTAAGTGATTGCTTCCTCCCACTATCTATCCCTAAGGAAGAAGGACCCTTTCTAATCGCAAGGGTGGATTTGACCAAAATATATATGAAGAGTCTGGAAACAATGAATCTCACTGCACCTTCTCTTGCCTTGCTTTTAAAAACTTTTTATAGAGCAGAGGCAAGCAGAGACTGCCTTCCCCCACCTCTTTTTATTCCTTCTTCCCACCCACAAAAGTTTTGGATGCCAGTTGCGTCCTGCTATCTTATCAAGTGACCAGGCAGCCTCCCTAAAAAACTAAGGAGAAAGACCATTGCCAAATAATGACTTTTTCTCCCCTCCCCTCCGATTCTTAGTGCAGCTAATATATTCAAGTACTTATCAGCATCTCAGAACTTGACTTACCCCCCTCAAGATGCTCCCATTAAGTCCACTGCATCCTCTTCCAAAAACAGAACCCAAAAGAGAAGTTCTGACCCACCACCCTTGGGGATGCACCCCCACTGCAAAAAAATAAAAATAAAAATAAAAATCGAACAAGTACTGCAGCCCTCTCGTGTATGCAATAGGCGCTGAGCGAAGCAACGACCCCCCTTCCAATTTTCCTGCACCCCCTGCTCTCTTCCATACCTGCCTGCATGTCCCAGCGCTGCAGCAGCCACGATCCTGTCGAGAGAGCACAAGCGAGGGGGCTCAGCGAGGAGGGGGCGCAGAGGGGGGGGCCCTCGCCGCCAATGTTCTTTGTCTGGGAAACTCCGGCCCACGTGACGACGGGCCGGGCTCCTGGTTGGCCAAAATGGAACGGGGGGTGCGAGAGAAAGGTGACGGCGGGGGGAGTGGGGGGGGACGACGACAAGAGTGCTTGCAAGGCTCATCTGGCTGCCCCGGGGAGGGGGGGGGCGGCAGGAACATAATATACGGAATCAGCGCCACCTCCCCCTTCCCAGCACGGGGCGCAGGCTTCCCCCAAAGTTGCAAGAGGCCTTCCAGCCATTTGCGCGCCGGGGTGGGCAATCACTGGGCTACAGTGGGCGCTAACGCTGCGCAAAGAGACTAAGGCTCCACTTTTCAAAACTCTTGCTTTTCACTCCGGATCAGCGGAAAACAGGACTGAGTCCGCCTAGATTTCAGGCGCTGAGCGCCTTTCGGGGAGGAGCTGCAGAGGCGAAGGATGCGCGGCCGCTCCTGCTGAGAATGAAATGCCAACCAAACCGGTGGCAAGTACAAGTGCATGTGGAAAGTACAAGGCCTCTCCAACGCCATTCAAAGCCAAAGGGGTCAGACGCCTAAAAGTACTTTTCCGTTTGAGCTTCTGGCTCCCACCTCATAGGCAGAGCGGCGGCAGCAGGATCTTGGACTGCAACGCTTACTTACGCCTCTAAAATTTCCACGGTATATGCCAGTCACCCAACCTGCTGCAGGCACAACCTCTGATCCCAAAAGGGACGAAGCATGGGAGTTCAGGGTGGAAGAGGAGCCATTGAAATGTGGAAGACGGCATTAAGAAGCCTGCACAGCAACTATGGCTAGCAAAGGGGCATTTCTCGTTTTTAAACATAAACTGTTCCCAACTATTCTCAGGCCGCAGAGGTAGAAGAAATTCCTCCAGCAGAAGCAGCACCATCTGAATGATTAATGATGGATAAGGGACTGTACACTTAAATATGTTTATGAGAAATAAAAATTTAAAAAAATATGCAAAAAAAAAAAAGCAGCACCATCTTTGGTAAAGCAGAAGACACCTTCAGGAAACCTTCTGTCATCTTACATGTTCTAATCTTTTGATAAGCACTGCATATTAACATTTATCGTGGCAGCTCTGAATATTTTTTTTGGAAAAGCAGATATAATGCTCAATAAATACAATAAAATCTAAATATCAATTATGTATTACTACATTTATGACATAAAAAAGGCAAGTTATTTGAAATGAATGGCCTAAAATCTTGGCACAATGACACACTGCCTAGCATTTACTATATAATAACTGAAATGCTAGCAATGCTGCAAAGGAGGATCATAATTATCTCCCGACAAACTAACATCTTTTCTTACCAGAAACAAACCTTTGCAAAACAAACTTTATGAGTATTGATACAGTAGCTGTGCTGTAGCAGCACAATTATCAAAGTCTTAGGCTCCCAGAGTACTAGACTCTGGGCCTTAATTCATGAATGATTTGTGCAAATGATTTTAATAGGGCTGAGCTACACAAAGACCTTGATCAAGAGATTCTTGAGAGTTTTAGAGGATGTTTTTATAGTATAATTTGTGAACATTTATAGAAGGTGCAAATAGTATCTTTCATTTATAACAGAGCCATGTTTTCTGTTTTGTTTATATCCATCTTCCACACAAAATGGGGGAGGGGAGACCAGTTTGTCTTGATTGGTAGCACTAGGAGCTGTCCATCAACATTCCCAGGTCTCTTGATCTCTTTTCAATCTATAGGCCCACAGTCATGTACAATCTGGTTCAACTACCATGAACTTAAATACAGAGAGCTGTACTTTCGTTTTACCATCTCCTCTTACTCCTATTGCTTACTCTCCCTTTCACCACCATTATTATTTGCCCACATATTGCTGCAATACAGATTTATAAGGTTTTTTTGGGGGTAGGGAACTAGGATCTGTCTTGCATGTGTAATTCTATAAAGACAAACCAATAAGCAAACAAAGGCAATATCGAGTATAGTACAATATGTGAGTTCTAAGCCTTAGAAATGAAAACTGACTGGGTGAATCTGAACTAGTCATTCTTTCTCAATCGAGCCCACATCCCGGAGTTGTGAGGAAAGTAGGAGGCAGGAGTATTTGGTATGTTGGTCACATTGAATTATATATAAAAAGGGAGATACAAATATAATGATAATATATTAAAGCACTATGTTTATTTATTTAGTAAGTACTTTTACTAAGTCAAAGCATCAAATTACACCTACCATGTCTCAACCTTCAATTATCATACAGCAACAGCTATGAAAGTCTTGGCAATCATATAGACAATTATTGGCAAACCCTTAGGAATATCTGTAAGAATCTGCTGGAAATCGTCAGAAGGTGACCTCTACTTTCTGCTTTACTGTATGCCTTCCATAAGCAATTAGTTCAACTTCTGGCTACAGCAACATTACTTTTTCTTAGCAGACCAGCCAGAAGAAATGGGGATGACAGAAAGAGGGGGGAGAGAGAGGCAGCTCAGGTGTGGTTTTGGTCCTGCCTATTTCTGGTATGTACCCTTACTGCACAGGGAAAGCAAATAGGAAGAAACAGCTGCCTACTACTACAATGTAAGGTAGTAGATTTCTGAAGCACAATGGCTTTGACAGGTAACAAATTCATACCATTGAAATCAAAGTTCTGCATGAATATCTCTGTCGACGAAGTGCAGATGTGGAAATATAGTCTTAGAACAAGTATAGGCTGCTACAGCATAAACATTACTGGAGGGAAGAAATATTCTCTCTTCATCATACTGACACCTGATCAGCCTAGCTGGGAGAGAAGCAGAAATGACCCCTGCTCCCAAATACTTTTAACTAGGCAGTACTTGCACAAACAGCCAGTTCATTTGTGTACACTTGGGAATACTTGTGCTCTATCACTTGCAAGACAAGCATCAGCAAGAAGGGGCAGGGGAATACATGCACAAGACTTTCAGGGCAGGCAGCTTTCCTGAAATTTCATTTCTATTTTCTCTGTGTCAGTGGCTACCTCCTTCTCTGCAAGGGAGCATGAATGAAATGTCACCTTCTGCTTCTTCCCCCTTCAGGGGGATTCAGTTACAACATGCCTGTCTCATTCCACTGGAAGGGGAAAATCCAGCCTTGGAGGCCTGGAGCAATAGCAGTTACAGTTCAGAGCAAGTCAGAGAATTGGGATATTTTTAGATGCACTTCCTTTAAGAAGGCAACTGTCATATCAATGGTGGTCCTGGTCTGGCCATTATTGATCTTCTGACCTGGTTCCAGGATCCTCCCATGTTTTTTGGCAACCAAACTCAGCACATAATGAGCTTATATAAATTTAGGACAATACTCAGACAAATTCAAAAGTGAACTCTGTTTTCTTATACTGCCTTAATTTAATCAGCAACCTTTCTTCCACAGATAAATATGAAAAGGTGCCTTTTCTCAGGCATGATAGAAGCAACGAAGAAAATAGCTGCTAAGCGAGATGAACACTGAGGCAACACATACTCTAGTGTTACCCAACATTGTTGGAAAGAAAAATCTCTTCTGAATCCATAAAGAAGAAAAGTATTTTCTTCTGCTTTATTCCCAGAACCCTTCTTCAAAGGAGACACAGGTCATTTATTTCCATTTCTTTTGCTAAAAAGCATTATGCTAATGGCTTCCCCTTTCCCTTATGTCCTAATCAACCTACACAGAATCAAATCACAGAATGTGCTACAAGCAAAAAATGGTCTATCTCAACAGGGATTTAAAACTCCAGCAGACTCGTACAAGCAAATAAAACATTATGCTACAAAAAACTAACAAAGTGAACTTAATTTACTATAATGCCTAAGTAGGAACATTAAGCAATCCTCCTGGAGAAACTTTATTTCAACATATTCACAGTGCTCAATGCCATGTTTTTAAAAGAGCAATTACTGTATTCCAAAGTGGTAGAATCTTATTATCCATGTTCTTAAAGGAGCAAATATTCCAAAGTAATAAAATCTTATTTCTGCTTAGAAAGTAGAAACTCCTTCCTGTTTCTTTCTATTTATGAACCATTAACGCTCCATTATTTTACTTACGTTGAAATATAAATGGACAGCCATCTTAGGTATGAGAAACAATACATACTATGCTAATTGTTTACCATATTTCTTTATTGTAATTGGCCAATTACTTGTTTAACTATTCCTCCTTCCCACATCTCCTTTCATATGGAAGACTAGCACGTCTGACATGCTGATTTTGTAATGCCAGGAGTTTGTATGAAAAAATTAATTAGATTAGGCTATTTTTTTAAAAAAAAATTAGCCTGGCAGTGTTCTGCCCAAAATGGCACATATAATTATGGCAATCTAAAATAGTCCCTTCCACTATTATCTTATCTCAATGTACATAGGAACATTGGCCCCTCAGCCACTATTATACATAGACAATGGTTCCTCAACCACTAATACTTACAAACTTGCAACTCAGGCTTCTTTTAACATACAGGAATATGAATTTTCCAAGCATAACCTTTGAATGAAAGCCAACACTGGGAATAAATAGATTATGCATGGTAGATTATGTGCAAGTCTCATGTAACCTCAGTTAAAAGGATCAGGTAGCAGCAGATGCAAAAGGCTTCTTTCTATCAGAAACCCAGGAACATTATTGCTGCCCGTTATGGTACTTGCAAGACTGCTATAATTAGGTATGGCTCTTGCTGGCATTGCAACTCCCTTAACCTGCCTTTTTAAACCTGATGCTATGCTTGCAATTCTGTTGAACTATTATTCTCATCTTCCTCAAATCTTTCGGCTAAATAGTGTTGAGGCTATTGCAGTCAAATCCACATAGAAGACACCAGATTGGGAAAGAAAACACTAGGATATTATTCATTACCTACCACCCTCCCTGTTTCTCTTTTATACTACCTGAAGAAAGTGCTTTCTCTCATGCAAAGTATTGGTCTAAGTTGCTCTTCCCCATCACTCAGTAACTTTTGACCCATGGCCCTTCCTATGTTGACTATTCTGACCTTTCTCTGCTACAGATAGTCCTCAACTTACAACTGGTCACTTAGCTTATTCAAAATTATGATGAATCTTCCCAGAGCTATTTATGGCCTGGTTCCAAAGTTCCAACAGCCACTCCCCTCGCAGTCACATGACTGCATGTTGGGTACTTGGCAACCAGCCAGCATTTACAAGTGCTTGTAGGGCCCTGCAATCATGTGACACATTTAAGTTTATTTGATTTGTATACCGTCCTACTCCCGAAGGACTCAGGGCGGTGAACAGCCAAACAATAAAATACATAAATACAAAAAATTTAAAAACCAGATAAAATCAAATTTAAGTAAATTTAAGACAAATTTACTTTTGGCTTTTGGCAAAAATGGCCCACAGTAAAAAAAACAACTGGTTTGCTTTAAAATTACAGCTTTCACTTTATAATCGTGGCATTGTTTAATGACCTCTGCAAAAAAATTAATAAAATCAAGTAACTTGTGTGGGTGACACACTTTATGACCATATGACTTATGATCATAATGGGCAAGCTCCATTAAGATCATAAGTCGAGGACTCTTCTGCACTGCAGAGCACTTCTGATAGCTCTTTGCTACTGAACCTGGCTATTTATGAGAAACAGACCTTCTCCTAGCTGAAGGGTAGCTTGGCATGGATTGTTCTCTCTTTCTCAATAACCTCTTCTGGATTATTGAGCCACATAAACAGGAGTCTGCAAAGCACTTACTAAGGCCTCTGTTGCTCCAGAGAGATGTGGCTTCCATGGAGAGCTCCTCTTTATCTTGACTCAGGAGGCAGGGTACATCCCCTGCCTTATATTTGCTTACAGTGTGCCAATGACAAAAAGCTGCCAGGCAGAGCTATATATAGAACAGCCAAGGGAACCTGTTGCTAGGGAGACACAGTGGTTCAGCAGGAAGTACAGGGATGGAGAAAGGCAGGGAACAAAGCACAAGGTTGAGGGCTGGGATAGCGTAGCCTTGCCCATGTCAAAAGACCTTCGTCAAATTGCCATCTTTTCCTGCCTCTTGCTGCAGCAAATGCTCATCCATTGCAGATTTGCAGACACCAAGGGTCCTTCCTTCACACAGCCATTATATATGCCTACATCAACAACTCTCAAATTTTCCACCTTCGGAGGGATTTATGTGCTGGATGCTTCTCAAGGCTTCCAGACTTGGACCCAGTGGTCCTGGTACGCATTGGCTTTATTAGAAAAGCCCCAGGGGCTGGGCTTGCCTATTCCAACAGAAGCATTTCTGACTGTAAAAGTGAGTCAGTGTGGAAGGGGAAAAAAAACATTGAATGCGATCTACTGATACTGTCTCAGAAGCCTCTTTTGGAAGCCACAAAAGAGTCTTGTGAGCCAGCTTGAACAAGACACAATTGCAATATCTTCCCACTTCTTAATAACCCAAACTGTTCTTGAAAAATAACGAATGACGATGTCAAAGGGAAAACCTGGTCCCAGAGAGGGTGCATGTGTTAAGAATTGTGACCCTCTTTCATCTTATTCTTTGCTCATGGTAAAACACAATGGTGGCTAATCCAATCCATTCCAATTGACACACTTCCAAATTTATTTTTAGTTCAGTTTTTAAATCCCCAGGGAGTCTGTTCTGCTTACAAATTGCTCCCATGTCTCTTTGACCATCACCAATGTGACTCTAGTGCAACATGTGGTCTCTCCACAGAAAAACACAAGGGCTATTTTCTCTGTACAGTTGCACGTACAGCCCCACCTCTGCTCTACTTGTGGCTTTGCCTGCAGCAAAACTGATGTGATCTGATGACCTTTAGCACTTCCTAGTCTTCTGCCCCTCCCATACTGCAAGACATTTTGGCTGGGGATACCTAAGGGGATAAAATATGAGCTGAACGTGAAGTTAGGTACTGGTGAACAAAGGAAGGATATGAGCATATTATTACACATCTCTACTTTCACTGCAGAGTGTAGCAAATGGGAACAAAAGCTCCATGGGTACTTCTTATTAATAGTAATACTATACAGATCTAAGAATGGTATTGACTGAAATTTAGCCACAAGTCAGACCTACACACTTGATCTTGGCCAAAAGGCCAAGAAGCAATCAATAAGCCAACCGAGAAAAGCCACAGAAATACAGGAACAGAAGAGCAGTGATAAGCTAATTATGCACAGAAAAAAATGAAGCTTGGACTCCCATATTATAAGCCCTACATACTACGGATATCCAGGATATCCTCTGCAGTATCATTCTAAAATATACAGAGTGCTTTGAATTTGGTTCCCAAAAGCTATTTTGGAGTACACTAAGGAGTGAACATGGCACCTATCTTCATCTCTTTTAAGCAGTTTTGTCTTTTCCCAGAAGTTTATGGCAGCTGCATAATGGAAGAGTCATTCATACGAACAGTCCCCCGCCCCAACCCATTGCATTTGGAAATGTTGCTGTGAGGTGCTCACATTTTGTTTGTGGTTTTTGGTTCGTGTTTTGTTTTTATTTTATTGCACGTCGGGTGGTCATAACTGGGGGCTGCAGATGGGAAGTGGTGGTGGTTGTGACTTTTGCTGGCATCCTGGAAGCCTTTGGAATTGCTCCTCAGCTATGTAGACTCTGGAGAGTAACAGTGAAGACAGAGTGGAGCAAGAGATCTTGGAACCAGAGGCAATGAAATCTCTGGCAGCTGCAGCTGGAGCCTGAGGCCAGAGGCAGCATTAGTTACTAGAAAACATCTGGCTGAATGTCAAGGCTTGGATCACCACAGGAAGGTCTCTGGGGAAGAGTCCTGTGGTTTGACATGGTGTGGTTTCTCTTGTTGGCTGGATGTGCTGAGGTTGATGGCTAGTCTGTTAGGCTGGCAACTGGCAAGCTGAGGTGGTCAGCTAATGAGATTTTTCTGGATGTGCACTATATTCTTCGCTTCCCATCCCCCAGTGCCAGAGTTGGATATTGTGTGTGAATTAGGGTGATGCCAATCTGAAATGTTTACATATAGCTTCTTGGTTTTGAATACTAGAGCTGCCTGTAATAAATCTGTTTTCATCTATATTATGATTTCATAATGAATAAATGCTGGTCTGGCGTTTATAATTGAATTGTGGACCTGGAGGATGGAGTTCCCTTCTTGGAGATGTATTTTGAGTTTGGCATGGGGAGGCTTTGTCATCCCTGATTCGTGAATTGTAATCTATCATCTGTGATTCGTTGAGGCTCTATGGCACATATAACAATCTGCAAGATCCTTGAAATTGGGCTTTTGGGATTACTATTTGCACACCACCTTCTCTGATGCACAGCATGATCATTGTTTGAAATTTCTGGACTTCATTGCCACACTAGCTACAGACAGTCCAAGAGTCTTAGTTATCAAGGCTTTCAATTTGCCACTAGATACTCAGGAGTTTATGGCCTCCATAACAACCATAAACCTGTCCAAAGTCATCAACATAAAATATACACTGATGCTCATCTTCAGTATCCCCTCCCTGGCAGTTTCAATGTGAACCAAAAGTGGAGGATTACT
Source organism: Arizona elegans (assembly GCA_022577455.1). Classification (NCBI taxonomy): domain Eukaryota; kingdom Metazoa; phylum Chordata; class Lepidosauria; order Squamata; family Colubridae; genus Arizona; species Arizona elegans. The sequence goes on along the minus strand of JAKOOJ010000001.1, from coordinate 314,089,837 downwards.
GCTATAAGTCTATGATTGCTTTTTGGCTTGCTGGTGTGACCCACCTTGCAAGGAGACAGGGTCTACTGATTGGCCTGCTCCAGGCAACTATGGACCCTTTTGGGTTTCAGGGGTAGCTTGTGGTTTTCCCTGAGGACCTGATGGGTATTTCACCCGAGGCCTTGGTTGCAACCTGGAATGAGTGGACGACTGAAGCCTTTCCCTGTGTACCAATTCTGAAGATTTTCAGGAAAGGAAGTGTCAAAAGAGATGCCTGGAACACCACTGAAGGAAGACAAAGGGGGACGAGTCTGACCAAACACAAGAAAGAGTTCATATTTAGATAAAAGGTAAAGGTTTCCCTTGTCCAGTCATATCCAACTCTAGTAGGTGGTGCTCATCTCCGTTTCTTAGATGAAGGAGCCAGCATTGTTCAAAGACACTTCCGTGGTCATGTGGTCAGCATGACTATATACTGAGTGGCACGGAATACTTTCCACCAAAGTAGTACCTATTTATCAACTTACGTTTGCATGCTTTCAAACTGCTAGATGGGCAGGAGCTGGGGCAAGTATTGGGAACTCATCCCATCACGCAGCATTCAAGTCTCGAATCCGGGCTGCGAGCTCTCCATCTGACCAACTCAATGTCTTTGACCGCTAAGCCATCACGCCACCATTATATATTTAGATGAGACTGTAGCAATAAGAGTGCCACAACAGTGTGATTTCTCTGCCTTTACTGCATCCATTAATAGATGAGCATTAGCCCTATTCAAGTGATTTGCTCCTTGCTAGGAGAGGTTTCTATTGGGGTGCTGTGTTGAATATTCTAGTTATTTGGTGGCTAAAGCTGGCCAGATTCACTCAGAGTTGGATTCTAAGTGGGCAGGTCCAGGTGAGATGCCTGGGACATGGTCTTGTGCATTTACCTTCCTGTAAACATCTACATGGAATCACTGGGTGAGACCACCCATCGGTTCAGACTTCAGACTCTGGTATCATCAATGTCAATAATGATACCCAGAGGTACATTCAAACCTGCACTTTCCAAGTGTTCCTGTTGATGTCCTAGAATCTGGATACTATATGGATCTGGAAGGGGAGATGTTAACTTAGACCAGTGGTGGGCAATTATGGCCCTTTTACGACTTGTGGACTTCATTTCCCAGAATTCCTGTGCCAGCATGGTTGGCTCAGGAATTCAGGTCGTAAAGAGGATGTATTTGCCCACCCCTAACTTAGACTAATCCTGATAAGGCCTATTTGCTGGGGATATTTGGTCCCCCTGGCCTTGACCTCTATCAGGGGGCCAAAGCATGCCTTCTCTGTTGTGGTGCTGAGTTTTTGGAACTGTACTCCTCCATAATGTTGTATGGTTCCTATCTTGATGATATTCTGAAAGGGATGAAAAAGATGGCTATTCTAATTCTTGTTGGTAAGCTTCTGTTAAATTCTATTTTATTAAGTTTTATATTCTTCTGTATGGTTTTTCTAGAGTTCTATCATCAGTTTCTTTATTTTATTTATTGCTCAGGCTTTCTGTTAGGTAATGTGCTCAGATTCAGTTGAAGTTGGGCATTCTTTAAATCAATGTAAATAAATAGGCTGTTTTAAAAGGTTACAGATAGGTGCACATGCACACTGAAGAAACTTTCAGGAGTCAAATCTAAAACATTGTACATAATCAAGAATGATGGCAAATGAAGGCATTGCACATACTCTAAATTAATACAGGCAAATTAGATGATAGCTGTGAATGATTTTCATTATTAAAACTAATTAGTATCTTTCTTTTAGTTGAACAATCCAATCAACTAATTAAAATATATTTAATTATATTTTCCTCAACTTCAACTCAACTCTTGGCAACTCTATGAATATTTACATGCAGTTTTATTAATAACGGTATGGGATTTGTTTGCCACTTCTTCCAAGATGTTTTTCTGACTTTCTAATCTAGGTATCAGCTTTGAAGGTTGACAGGTGCTACCACATGCAGAGAACAAACAAGTTTAGGAATCCCAATTTTTCAAAGAAAGGTTCTTTTTGAGAATTATGCAAAAAAGATCACCTTTGAGGATTTTTGAAATATTATCAGTGGCACATCAGTAACACAACAGCATCAAAAAGCAAATTCAGTAAGTGTTATGAAACATCCAGTTTTGAAAGAGATGACTCTTTCATCAGTTATCCAATCTAATCCAGTTTGCTATTACCAACAGTGATCATCTAAAAAATTTTGGAGTTCACTGGGCAAGGTCTTGATCATCTTGATCCTCATCTTGCTCTTGTCCCGAGATCGACTGCTTCTGAATATGAAAACTCAGTCTAACTACTGAAGTTTATCGTAACTGATAGCCCTATTCTGTTTTAGAAGAATCAAGATGTACCAGAGTTGAGAACAAGAAGGGTCTATTTCAAGCTTCAACAAGCTTGTCTACTTTCCCAATCTGCAAAGGCTGAAGTATCACTGTCAAATGCAAGGTCAAATTCTATATGAGTCTGAAAAACATAGTAGGGCATAAGCTTTCAAGGGCTAAATGGCCACCAAGCTACTAAAGCCTTTGTACTATCAAGCCTCCCTAGAAGCAAGCAGTATTAATTCCATTACAGCAAAAGTGCCTTGTAGGATCTTAAAAACTGATATAACACTACTCTGCAAGATTCTCTGCTACCTTTGCTGGAACAGAAAATAATCCCTTTGTAAACCAGAAGAGCAGCCGCCCTGGGTCTTCGGAGAGGGGCGGCATATAAATTGAATAAATAAATAAATTGACTGAACAATCAACCTGGAATTCGCACTGGAATGAATACAAGCAATTTTATCTTCAATGTACCGTGCAAATTGATCATAGTAAGCTACTAAAAGTTAATAAGGGAACTAAGATGGAATGGTCATTATTCCATCCACCCTCACCCACAAAGATTGGATGCCATAGTAGCAAGGGATTTCTTTGCCAGTTCTACCCCAAAGCAATAGTCTCTATCCTATTTTGTTAGATTCACTGATGCGTTCATGTAACATATAATACTTGACCAAGCTAAAACACGTTTGTATAGTTTATAGCTCAGCTCACTATACAAGCCTACCCATTGGCAATGAACCAGGCAATCACACTGTGTTATGTTAAAATAAGGTTAGAGTGTAGCATATTAAGTGGACCTACTACTGAGGGGCTCGTCCCATTACTCTTGCCTATAACTGCCATTTCCTAGCACCAAGCCCCAAAGAAAACCACAGTGCTTACCTGGCTCTAGCAAGTAGAAGAGGCCAAATAGAAGGAATTATTCACAATCAGGACTTCGATGGGATTGGCAGATTTGGAATCAAACATTTCCTTGGAACGGTCAGAAAACCATCTGGAATTCCATCTAGAATTTTATAACTTCCTGCCCCATAATTATGAACTTTGAAAGCTCTCGCTTGAAGTTCATAATTATGAAACTGAAGGCAATGTGTAGCTCTTCTATCTTAGTGTTAGCTCTTCTGGCTAGAAAAATTTTAGGGAAAGAGTTCTGCCTCTGTTTTGTGGCTTCCTGGTTTCTGTTTCAACTGTTTATGTCTTGCTAAATATGAATTTTCCCAGACTACGAGTTCTCTATCTTAGATCTGATGATATAAGAGCATCCTGGGCATCCAATGAACATTTGAATATTTGAAACACAAACCTCAAAGTTGGCTTTGGGTGCATGAAAGAGAGAAAGGAGGAGAGTGGAGAAGAGAGAGTGGAGAAAAGAAGGGGAGAGCAAGAGTGGGGCAACGGAGAAAGCTATCCTAGAAAAAGGGGTCATACATATTTAACAGTCCAGCAGCAATAGATCACACCCCCCATAACAGTTTCAAAACCACATTGTACAGAAGCAAAGCATGTCTGGAGGTGTGCATGAGCAAATACAACTCTATGGCAGCGGGCACACGCATGGGAGGATGTGAATGCATGTCCGCGTGTGCACATCCACACGCTTAGCACACAAGCCTGGTATGAAGGCCACATGAGAGACAAGCCGCCTCCCCCCAAAACCCCAAAGGTGTGCCACGAACCTTGTCAAGCTGAGCTGCCGCTGGGTTATCGGTCTGTGGGAGAAAGGTAAAGGAGAGGAGGGAGTTAGCACACACAACCACAGCAATCAGCACCTCAGACGCCATCCGCCACCTGCCCCAGGTGCAACAGGGCAAATCTGGTGGGCTACCAAAAGGCAAAGCTTTATGGTGCCACTTGTTCTGCTTGAGAAAGAAACCCTAATCCATCTCCTTTGCTTCCTGATGATGTGTGACAGGATTATAATGAGACTCACTCATGGCTCTTCAGATGTATGTTATGTTTGTCCATCACAATAGATGTGAGGTGTTTGCACTGGGTGGAGCTGTTTGAAAATCAACACATAACTATTGTGCTACGTGTCACTGTATTTCTGCTTTTAATCATTGCTGAAACATTTTCTAATCTGATTTTTTTTTAAAGAAAGAAAGGTATACTGTAGAGATAATAACACTGTTATGATAACTTTTTAAAAATTCCAACTCTCCCATCACTTCCTTTTTTTCAACAATTAAAAAAAACCTGAATTGTATAATCATGTTACAGAACTATTAACACCATAATACAAATGTTAACATTATACACTATGCTGCTATGTCCTATATCTCCACAAATTTTCTCTAAAGAAAAGGTAACACTAGACTGCAGTGCTACATCTCTAATGTTTGTATTTCAGCACTAATAGTGTGCTAATATATTCACACAAAAATGCTAATTTTTAAAACATAATCTTGATAGATACTGCCATTTTGACTACGATTAAAAGGGATTTCTGGATTATTATTTTTTTTTTGAACTGAACATTATAGAATTACAGCGCTATTGTAATAATGCTCTCATTCAGAAAAAAGTAGCCAGGAAATAATTAAAAGATTAATTAAGAGAATAGGGCCATCAAGTAGCAACCCTTTTAGAAGGTTTATAATAAATGTGCTAGGCTGGATTTTTCTAATTCACCACTGTCTGTACCAAATCCCCTTAACAATGAGAAAGGCAAATGAGTAGACTAAAACACACCTACAAAGATTACGTTCCATTAGCATTTAACTGAAAGAACGCAAGCTTTTCTAAAATTCAAGAAAACACAGAAGAATTATGAGGAAAAGATAGAATAAGGGTAACAGGATGATGGTGCCTTGCTGATCTGTCCCAAACTCAACCCAAATAAGTATGCAAGATCTCTAAGCCTAACTATTGCCCTCTCAATGGAAGCACTTCCACATTTTGCTCTGGCTATGTGACTGAGATGATTTTAGAAGGCCAGGCCATTAGGTCAGAAAGCAGCTTGAATTTATCTTGCAGTCTTGTTTAAGGACTGATGATGTGACAGTTATTCATGGCTTATGAGCCAAGAGCTACAGCTCAAATTACCATTAGTCTAAGAATGCACTTCCATCTCAATGTGCCCTGCAGCAAGACAATTATTTTGGCGCACAGCAACGTCTTCTGGAGGAGAGTCACTTTTGCTGACTGCTCCTTTTAAATCAAAGATATTCTGCAAGGGCTTTTTGAAAAAAGCCAGTTAAATTTGTATTAAACAACAGCCTTGAACAGAGTTGCATTGTCACACTATTAAAAATAAAACAAATGGACCTCTGGAAGTGGTAGAAAGATACTAAGAGTAAAAAAGAAATGAGAAAAAATGGATATAGAGCAGTGGTGAAATCCAATTTTTTTTACTACCAGTTCTGTGGGTGTGGTGTGGCTTGGTGGGTGTGGAAGGGGAAGGATACTGCAAAATCTCCATTCCCACCCCACTCCAGGGGAAGGATACTGCAAAATCTCCATTCCCACCCCACTCCAGGGGAAGGATACTGCAAAATCTCCATTCCCACCCCACTCCAGGGGAAGGATATTGCAAAATCTCCATTCCCTCCCCACTCCTGGGGGAAGGATATTGCAAAATCTCCATTCCCACCTCACTCGGGGGCCAGCCAGAGGTGGTATTTGCCAGTTCTCCGAATTACTCAAAATTTCCGCTACCGGTTCTCCAAAACCTGTCAGAACCTGCTGGATTTCACCCCTGATATAGAGGAACAAGTATTTCGTGCTACCTGTGATGCAAGTCTCAGAGCAATCAATGAAGGACCATTTTTATCTGTGGTGGGCCTTATCCATCCTCTACTAAGTATCCTTTGTGGACTCCATATGCAATTATTTCTAGGAAGTTCCTCCCCCAATCTTTTCATGTTTTCATAAGTAGGCTTTTTAACATGCTATCAGCCTATGCACTTTAGGCTGCATGATCCAATTGTGGGTTTTCTTTGAGTTAATATTGAGTTAAACAACTGGTCAACTCACACATTTATCACTTCTCATGGAAAATATACATTATGACCATTCAAGAAAGAACAAAAAACTATATATTAAAGTTCCCATACATTATACATACTTTTCTATGAACCTTAATGCAAAATGTCAGGATATTTATTTATGATATTTATTTATCTATGAGCCTCGGTGGCACAGTGGTTAGAATGCGGTATTGCAGGCTAATTCTGCAGACTGCTAGCAGTTCGATCCTAACCGGCTCAAGGTTGACTCAGCCTTCTATCCTTCCGAGGTCAGAAAAATGAAAAATTCCCCCAAATTGTTGGGGGAAATATGCTGACTCTAAACCACTTAGAGAGGGCTGTAAAGTAATATGAAGTGGTATATAAATCTAAGTGTTGTGCTATAGGTATTTATTTATTAAATTTATATGCTACCAATCTCACAGTTCAAAGTGACTCCAATGTCCAACAAGCTTGGGGGATGTACACACCTCAAACGTATTTTGTACATTCTTTGGAGAATAAGCACATTCTGCAGTCAATGCACACAATCATCATAAAGTTCATTTTTAGTTTTGCTCTGAAGAAGGAAATGTTTGCTCCATTGGTCCTACTTTGCTATATTCTCTCCCACCCATCCTTTTAATCCAGCACACAAATATGAGGATCTGCTTTCCAACTGTTCACTTTCCCCTGATGAACAGGCTTGGGGTGAGAACCGTGGTTCCCTTCCTCTGATCAAATAAGTAATGGAAAAAAGAATAGCTGCAGCAGCAGCTTTATTTTTCTATTGCTCATCCATTCTAAAAATCTCGCACTGGGGGTATGATTGGTGGTGGAAGTTAACCCCTTTTTTGCACTGCTTCCCATAGCTTTTAAGCTTAGGAAAATATCCGTTCCCTTTCTTCTCCCCTCCACATCACTCAATAGAATGGCAGGGAACAGTAATCAGTGTTGGAGAATTGGGGGGGGGGGGGTGTTGTTATAACTTTAACTGAAGTTTGTTCTGTCCCCCACTGCTCAGCTGCTCCCTGTCCATTAACTGAGCAGTGGAGGAGGAGATTAACCCTCTCCTCTCTCCTCACCTCTCATGCTTCCGTTTAACTTTTTTTCCCTTAAGTTTTTATAGCAGTGTGCGAAGAATGAAGGAGAGTAATTTTTAACAGGATTGTGAGGAGAACATGCATTCAAAATGCAACAGAAACATTTATATTCCTCCAAACCTGTAGACGCTGTATAAGCAATCTCCATGAGGCAAAATAACCAATTATCATATACATTAAGTTATTGAGAGACGTGATGGCTCAGTGGCTAAGACGCTGAGCTTGTCGATTGAAAGGTCAGCAGTTCAGCAGTTCGAATCCCTAGTGCCGTGTAACAGGGGTGAGCTCCCGTTACTTTTCCCAGCTTCTGCCAACCTAGCAGTTCAAAAGCACATAAAAAATGCAAGTAGAAAAATAGGGACCACCTTTGGTGGGAAGGTAACAGCGTTCCGTGCGCCTTTGGCATTTAGTCATGCCGGCCACATGACCATGGAGATGTCTTTGGACAGGGCTGGCTCTTCGGCTTTGAAACAGAGATGAGCACCACCCCCTAGAGTCAGGAACAACTAGCACATATGTGCGAGGGGAACTTTTACCTTTACCTATTAAATTACTGATTCTGTGTGTGTGTGTGTGTGTGTGTGTGTGTGTGTGTGTGTGTGTGTTTTATGTGTGTACATGTGTATAAAATATATGCCTGTATAATATACAAACATACCCAGGAGCACACTAGATCAGAAAAACAGTCCAGTTTGGTGTAGTGGTTAGGATGTTAGCCTAGAAACAGGAGACTGAGTTCTAATCCCAGTTTAAGCATGAAAGTTAGCTGGGTGACTTTGGGCCAATCACATCCCCTCAGCCCAACCAACTTCACAGGATTGTGCTTGTGGGGAAAATAGGAGGAGGGAGGAGTATTAGGAATGTTCAACGCCTTGGGTTACTTATAAAGTAATAAAGATGGGATAAAAATCCAATAAATAAATAAAACCAAATGGGAAATTTGCTGTTAGAATAAGGTGAATAAGAGTCAAGCACATCATTGGAGCAAGTTCAGAAAACAAACAGCCTAGTAAAAAAATCAAATAATTTGCAAATATGTGCCCGGAGGGTTATAATGCCCATCAAGATTGTTATTTCTAGTATGAAGCTCTAAATTTAGAACTGTGCCAGAACTAAGTTATGATTTTGCACAAGCAGTAGCTAGTGGTATTTTCTGGAACTGATCCACAAGTGGTGGAAAGGAAGATAGATAAGCAAAAGCAAAGAAAAAAAAAGTCTGGATATTAGCATTTAGCTAAAAATGAATCTCAAGCCTCAATATTTTAATCTGTGGGACCAAGTTTTCATGGATGAAAAAAACTCAGGAAGCCCTTGAAGGACAAGAGTCTGGACCAGCTCCTGTGAAAAGAAATATCAAAATAGCACATGCTATTATGAAAGATGCAAGACGGTTAGTTTAGTGAGAGCTTTGAAAAATGCAGCTTAGATTCTTTTACATCAAGTGGCTTCTGCTAGCTGCGTAGAGAATTAATCCACTTAACTACCGTATTTTTCAGAGCATAAGACACACTCCCCCCCCCCCAAGAGGCTGAAAATTTGGGTGTGTCTTATACTCCGAATGTAGCTTTTTTGAAGCTTTTTTTCAACCCTAAGGAGGCACTAGCAAGTGAAGCAACCTTCCACGTTTTGCCTGCTTTTCTCACTGCTGCTCCCTCCGACAATCGGCTGTGCTCTAGAAGCTGTTTTTTTATCCTCAACCAGGGGATAAAAAACATGTGTGCACGCGCTCAAAACCAGCGAACTAATGTGCTGAAACTGACCAGACTAAGGACGCTAGCTAGATGAATACCTGGTAGGCAGATCCCCACCCCCCGCTATTTTCCGCCCAAAAAACTAAGGTGTGTCTTATACTCTGGTGTGTCTTATACTCTGAAAAATACGGTAGTTTGATGTTTAAGTTTTACAAGTGATGGAAAGGTTTTCTGGTTATTGCCTCCATGAAATGTTACAGTGAAACCAAGAGTTTAAAGAAACACATGCAAATACATAGAGCAGAGAGATAAGAAACCGTGGCTTCCCAGCATACCAGAGTCCCTTGGAAGGCCAAATAACAGAGTCTCATCAATTAATAATGCGCTCATTCATTATGAAGGCTCAAGTTCATTTCTCCTCAGTCAGCATGTTTCTGAAAATTGAAGGATTCTTTGACGTAGACCATATGTCATGGTCTTTGTCCTCATTCTACCTCTGCAGCAAGAATAAAAGTGACTAAAATTGACATACAGATACGTATTATATCCATAATATGAATCCAAACATTTCACATATTCTTCAGTTTGTCTCTCAGTGATAACCACCTGCTTTATTAGCCAAACTCTCCAGGTGAAAGGATGCTGAGAAAGGCTATTCCTTTCTTGCGAAACTGGAGGGCTGCTGCCAAAGCAGACAAAGTTTAACTAGGTGGACTACTGATTTTGCCCAAAATAAGGCAGGTACCACAATTCCAATCTGTACTTGACTGTACCAGACTCCACATATCCACCATAATCAGAAATCACAAAGTGAAAGTTTTTTCAAATATTTGGTGAAGTATTACAGATAACTGTCTAATTCACAAGTGGCTATTTTGGTAAATTGCAGATCTTCTTGCCTTCTGAAGAGAAAGTTCTCCATGCTGATGAGTGTACTTCCCTCTGGAGCCCTTTCCTAAGAAGATTGCAAAGCTCTTTTCAAAAGTTATTTGTCTCTCTCGCAAGCAACTCTTGAGAAATAAGCTGTAGCTGTTTTAGAGGAGAATGAGGTTACATGGCATCAGAATATTACTTTCTATACAACTATTAGGGGATCAGCTAAGAAAAGGATCTTAGCAGCAGCAAACAAGGTTGGCAAGCAAATGGGTGAAAAACAAGAATGTCACCAGCTCTTCAGGAGGAGGCCTACAACCCGATTCTAACTAAAAAACTAACAATAAATACTCTAGTATAATACAAAATCCATCAGTTCCAACCTGGCAATGACGAAACCTGGTTTAAATTAAGTTGTGAATTTTTTTTTAAACCATAGGTTTTAGTGTTGTTATATTTCTCATAATTTTGACACAAGCATCCGAAGAAAAGTGGGAGCAAATCCATGCAACAACTGAGAGAAATAGACGTGACAACTGAGAGAGAAGATTGCACTCCCAATTTAGAGTCTAAACTGGATGCTGTCTAAAAGTATCCCTCACTATCCTTCCTTGAACACAAACTGCTAATGAAATTCAGGCATCTTAGACATTTCATTTTAGCCTATTTTCAACTGTTTATATGACAGCAAGTTTGGACTAGTGGTTAAGGAACGAGACTAGAAATTGGGAACCTGTGAGTTCTAGTGCTACCTGAGGCAGGATGTCAGCTGGGTGACTTTGGGACAGTCACTCTGTCTCAACCTTAGGAAGAAGGTAATGGCAAGCCATTTCCAAAAATCTTGTCCAGAAAACTGCATGGATTTATTCAAGCAGTTGTCAGGTGTCAAGATTGACTTGAAGGCGCACGCAGACATACACAAAAAATACAATTAAATGAAGTACAATAAAATCCAAGCCAAAATTTAAAATTAGGGAAAAGGCAGCAAAGCTGGGACAACATGCATCGGAAAATTGAATTACAAACAAGCCTGCTTGCATTCTTTTGTTTACAAGTTCCCAACTTAGCCCAGTTTTCTACTAGGTAACATCCAAAGGGGTCTAGCTTTAATGGTATCATTCCTGACAATTGCAGGAGAGGCTAGACCAAGTGTGGTCTAAATATTTATTTGGGTAGATACATGGTTGCCTTAGATAGGAGCCGTGGTGGCACAGTGGTTAGAATGCAGTATTGCAGGTTACGTCTGCTGACTGCCAATTGCCAGCAGTTCGAATATCACCAGGCTCAAGGTTGTTGTGACTCCGACCCCCGAGCCCGTCTTATCAGAGGTAGAAGACTCCGAAAGTGAAGGAGAGGAGTTGGCAAGGCCTCCCTCTCCAGGACCCTCCTCTCTGGCAATGCCTCAGGTGTCTTCCGCAGGAGAAGAGATAGGCCAGGAGCCAGGCACTCCCGAGCAGCCGCAGTTAGACAGCGACGGAGATAAGTCTTGGCTGGATCCTCGACAGTGTCGGAAAGACAAGCGCATGCAGCAGAGAAGGAGGCATGCCCAAGATTAAGATGAGTCACTGGACCACACCCCACAGGGGATAAAAGGGGGTGTGGTGGCCATTCAGGCTTTGTGACGGACAAAACGGAAAGCTAGCAAGTCATTCTGCATTTCTGGAACTTCGTTATATGCTCTGCTTGGATTGATTTTTTGGACTGGACTTGATTATTCTTTGGCTTTTGTGGACTTTGGTGTTCTCGGTCGGAGGAGATAAACTTCCCTCTGTAAGTAAAGACTACTGGCAAGCAGCCACTGGGTTGCTGCCAATTCTGTTATCAAAGGAAATTCTTGTCTGTTGGTTTATTTTAACTCTTGGTCAACTGCTGGTGTGCGTGTGTGAGACGGGGACAGAACAAAGGTTGACTCAGCCTTCCATCCTTCCAAGGTGGATAAAATGAGGACCCAAATTGTTGGGGGCAATATGCTGACTCTGTAAACTGCTTAGAGAGGGTTGTAAAGCACTGTGAAGTGGTATATAAACCTAAGTGCTATTGCTATTAGGTCAGGACCACAAACAAATATGGAAGGCGAACAGAGACTCTGCAGAACAGCAGTATGTGAGAAAAGAAGGATAATCTATAAAATAGATAAGGACAGTTGGCTTCCAGTAAGAAAAAGACTGGAAGAAATTTCTACCACGCCACCCAGCTCATCATGCTACATCATCAAAGCCTGCCCGCCCACAAATCTACCTGCTCACCTATTCTACAATAATTATTCTCATTTACTGTGCATGCAAGCAATAGGGACCAATCTATGCCACATTTCCCCAGAAGCTCCTTTGCTCCCAAGTGGCATATTAAAGTGTCCCATTACACTGTAGAATAATTACTATATTTTGTAAAACTAATGTTAGGCAGATACTGGAATCCTCCTAACACTTTTCCCTCTATAGCCTATTTATCCCTGTCGCTACATTCTTGGGAGCCACACACACTACCAGTTCTTTATAAATGACATCTATAATAATATCTCACATTCCAAGTATCTTTTCAGCAAATGCTCAAGATAATCCCTACCCCAGAGCCAGCCTTATTGCACAAAATGGCTTCCCACTTTATTGTCCAAATCTGAGGGAAGTCACTCACATGTCTAGCTGTTTTCCTATGCCTCAAACACAACCCTTCACTGTACTATATGTGTAGAATCATGTTTTTGTTGCTTTCCACTACAGTGTTGCTCCATAGGTTGGTCTCCTTTAAACCACCACCATGGCTCCCCCTCTCCCCTGAAATAAATAAGCTGTAATATGAGGAAGAAAATGTATTTTCATACAAAGTTGGAAATTCCCTATCAAAGGAAGAGGATGGTTTACTCTGTCATCTTCTTATCTCATTCAGCTGGCCCAGCCATTTCACTCACCAAGCCACACAATGAGGAAGCAACTATCTACAAGTCTCTAAAGTTTAATGTATAATCCTGTCTCACCCAGTTAGTATCCATTTGTTATAAAAAAAAAAAATTAATCTTCCATGGAGAATCCTGGAACTGTTCAGAAAAGAACCTTAGCATTCTCAAACTATCCATAGGTCAACACCAAGCCCTTATGTAGTTCTAACTCTCCTAATAATTGTGTATTTTAACATTACAAAAAAATACATATCCATTAGCATGAAACAGAAGTAACTTCTCAGGAGGTGATGCTGGGGAAAAGTTAAGATCTAATTGGCATTTGGAGGTTTTCCTTCATAGCTAAGGAAATTTATACATTTATACCGATGCGCCTCCTCACCTCCCTTTTCCACCTGGCCAGCCACTCGTCCCGCTTCCTCTTGCTGATGTAGTAGGGATCTCCAGCTTGGAATGTCAGACGCTGCACTGGCCTCGGGCGAAGGATGGACTCACAACCCAGTCCTCCACGCAGACGGCCACGAGATCCCTAAGAGAAGGAGGGAGATATAAAGAACGTCTACTTCAAGGCATGGACACATGTGTAGGAAAAAATATTTTGGAGAAATTAAGAAAGATGCACCTGCTATTTTGCTCCCACTGGTCATGAGGAATGATCATAGTGAACCCTGAAGATACAGCTCTGAGGAAAGTCTTGCTTTGTTTACTATTGACCTAGGATTGTTTACAGGTGCCAAATGTCTCTAAACCAGGGGTCTCCAACCTTGGCAACTTGAAGATTTGTGGACTTCAACTCCCAGAATTATATGGGAGTTGAAGTCCACAAGTCTTCAAGTTGCCAAGGTTGGAGACCTCTGCTCTAAACAGTCCAAAGAACCAATAATTATTTTTACTAAGCCAAAATGACAAGCTAAGATTCCCATACTATAATTCATTTGATGTTTCTGGATTTCCAATTCAGAGTATGCGATTCAAGGATAGAAATAAATCAAGTCTTAACTGTATTCATTCTGTATAACGAAGAACAGTTATGGTAATAGTTTCTATCAAGGACAGCAAACAAGCGATCAGTTTCAAATCTTACCTATTTTTGGCTGTGTTTATACAATGTACTAGAGTAATTTTAAATGGGTTGGGTGTTAATTTGTGGCTCTATGAGATATAAAAACACAAGTATTATGTTATGTTGACTTTACTAATCCTGGTTTAGTATTTACTATTTAGTGTCTTGCATAAATGCATCACTTTCTTAGCCTCTCTTCAAATTTCAAATGTGATTGATAATTTCAGTGTTACCTCAGAGCATTGAATGGAAGACTAGATTTGTAACTCATTTAGTTTATAACCTCCTACAGCCCTCTTCTGCCTGACATTCCTGAATAAATACAAAAGCAACCTTAGCAAGCACCTTAAGTGGGCACCCAAAAGCTGGATATTTCAGCAGCAGAAGCAAATGCAGCATCTGCACAAATCATGTTTTAGTCTGAAAATTCCAAGTTCTCTGAAGAATTGAGATTAGAAGAAATGGCTCTATAGAAGCACCTTTTTACTGGCCTGCCTGGAGCAGACACTTCACAATAACCCTTCCCTACCATTTTCAAGGTTAAGTTGATTTTGTTGAAGAATTTATTACAGGTAGTCCTCGAATTACAATCATTTGTTCAGCGATGATTCAAAGTTACAATGGCACTGAAAAAAATGATTTACAATCAGCCCTTGTACTTACAACCACTGCAGGATCCCCATGGTCAATATTCAGGCACTTGGCAACAGGCCAAGTGACACCCTGAGGTAATATTATATATGATACCCTGAGGTAATATAATTCCCATTTGTAACCTTCCCAGTTGGCTTCCAACAAGCAAAGTCAATGGGGGGGAATGGGATTCATTTAACGACTGCCTGATTCACTTAACAACTGTGGCAAAAAAAGGTGGTAAAATTGGGTGCAACTCACTTAACTGCCTTGCTTAGCAATAGAAATTCTGATCCCAACTGTGGTCGCAAGTTGAAGACTACCTGATTATTGATTATTTATGTGGTGAAAGTACTGAATGAATGAACACAACAGCCTCAACCAGATCTGTACAAAGTACAGTGTACAATGTAATTACTGCTTTTGTGCAAGATGTGGTTTTGTTGGTGTTTAAGCTCTAAAAGATTGTCACTATCCAGAAAATGGTTAATTCAGTAACCAGGTTAAATATATTACATGACTGAACTTGTGGTTGTGGTTACTTTTGGGGTCATTCTTTTCTATAAATTTGAAGCTTGGTGTATTGTGTGAATACAGAGGTAGTCCTTGAGTTATAACCATCATTGAGCCCACAATTTCAGTTATGAGTCATCACAGTTTTAAAACAGGTCATTGCATGATCAGACCCAATTTTACAATCTTTTCTATGGGTCTTGTTAAGTGAATCCATTGTTTGCTGTGGGGCAGTGCTGGAAACTGGAAGTGAATGCCATTTCTGGCAAAAAATATTGTAAATTGTGGTGAAGTGACCACAGAATCCTGCAAATAGTTGTAAATGCTGGCCAATTTCCAAGCACCCAAGAAGTTGTGGGAAGGGCAGACATCGTAACTTTGAATCTGAGTGAGTAGTTTTTTGGGTGTGTGGTATAACTTCAATTGCTAAATACCCAGTCAAAAATCAAGGACTACCTGTATGCTAATTTTTTAGGGATGCAGAGCTTATAGGCCTATTAGAGGAGGTACTCTGCAGCAGTGGTGAAATCTTTGTTACTAATGGTTCTGTGGGCATGGCTTGGTGATGGTGAGGTAATGTGACTGGGTGGGCGTGGCAATTTTTTTTTACTTTTAAAACCATTTTTTCTACACCAAAGAGGTTGTAAAAAAATGCTTTCAAAAGGCTCTGACGATCCCAGCTTTTAAATGCCTCTGACGATCAGGCAACTCAACTTGGATCGTCAGAGGCATTTAAAAGAAAAAAAGTTTTTTTTCTTTTAAATGCCTCTGACGATCCAAGCTGAGTTGCTTGATCGGCAGAGACTTTTTTTCTTTTAAAAGCCTTTGATGATCCCAGCTGAGCCACGCAATCATCAGAGGCTTTTTTTTTTTACTTTTAAAAGCATTTTTTCGGCCCATGAGGTTGTAGAAAAAATGCTTTTAAAAGTAAAAAAAAAGCCTCTGATGATTGTGCCGCTCAGCTGGGCATGGATTTTTGCTATCAGTTCTCCGAACCACCTGCCTCCATTGCTACCAGATCTGGTGATCCGGTCCAAACCGGGAACATTTCACCCCTGCTCTGCAGGATGTTATGTCTGGTCAGTTGCCTACTGAATACCAAAACAAGAGGGGGAAAGAGTCAGATCTTACTTTGCTTTGGTGCACTAGGCCATAAGTGATATGACATGTTTTACCACAGCTGATCTATAGTCCATTTTTGTTTGCAATGCCATTTCCTGAAGTCCAGATTCATAATTTCTTCTAGACTAAATGAACGAAAATTGTTCATGTAGCAGACAGGCAACTGGTTGTGTTTATACAGTATATTTGGTTAAATGTGATTAATTGTAGGGTGGCTTATCATGTATATATCCAGCCCATTTGGTTAATATAAGAACACTTCCAAATGTGTTTTTTTTTCCTTCAGGTTTTTAAACTTTTCAGGTTTAGCTTGTTAGGTAGCTAAACTTTCTGAATAGTTCTGAAATGCACCCATTTTTGATTCAGGCTGTTTTCACTACAAATCTGTTCTTTTCTTCCTATATGCACAGTAACACAAAATGAACAGAATAAAATAACAACAGAGCAGCAAAGAACTGCTTGTTCAATGCTGCTTGTTTTGATTTTTGTTCTCTCCTCTAGAGGGCGGTGCTCATCTCCATTTCAAAGCTGAAGAGCCAGTGCTGTCCGAAGACGTCTCCGTGGTCATGTGGCCGGCATGACTAAACGCCAAACGTTGTTACCTTCCCACCAAAGGTGGTCCCTATTTTTCTATTTGCATTTTTTATGTGCTTTCGAACTGCTAGGCTGGCAGAAGCTGAGACAAGTAACGGGAGCTCACCCCGTTACGCGGCACTAGGGATTCAAACCGCTGAACTGCCATCCTCTCGATCGACAAGCTCAGTGTCTTAGCCACTGAGCCACCACATCCTTTTTTTTGTCTCCTACAACCTATCAATTTGTGGGGGAAAAGCAATTGTCTTAAAACAGAAGTTTCAGGTTACGGAACTTATACAGATCTATTAATACTTCACAAATACACTTTGTTTTTTATAAATGTGTTATAACCA
The DNA here is from genome assembly GCA_022577455.1 of Arizona elegans. Taxonomy (NCBI): domain Eukaryota; kingdom Metazoa; phylum Chordata; class Lepidosauria; order Squamata; family Colubridae; genus Arizona; species Arizona elegans. Next base: position 314,072,720 of record JAKOOJ010000001.1, on the reverse strand, counting down.
CCCAACCCTGATGGACTTTTGTACATGTTATGACATTGTTTGATGAAAAGGGGCTTCATTTTCATCTAAAACAGGGCTCTTTCTCTGTTTGTAAGGGCTCTGTCCAATTTGCTGTGCAAACCCAGAAAATGGATGAATGTAGCTCAGCAGCTGCCTGCATCTTTTCTCTTTCAAAGTCAAAGAGAACATTCTGGAAGTATTACAAAGGCATTCTATTTGCCAAAGGAAGGGTGAGGCTTTCGTGTTTATCTATCCTTGCATACTGACAGGATTCAAAACTATTCTTGTTTCACTGTTGCACAGCACAAACTCAGGAGTGAGGATACCTATAAATATGAGCAAATGTGAAGAATATCCTGAACCCTGCCCATTTGGCCCTTTTTATGTTTTATATTCTCCTAAAACAATATAAATGACTTGGAGCACAACAAATGGCTTAGCCTTCACCAATGAATGTCTTACAGGAAGAGCCCTGCTTCCCTGCCTTCCCTGAATTAAGGAGGCAACTGGGACCAGCATACTACAAAATTGAGCTTCTGGTGCCACTTTGTGATCTATGTCCACTAAGGGCAGAAATAGTTAAAGAATGCTAATGTCTATAACTATTGCATAAATGTGGAATTCAACTTCTGACTTATTTTCCCATAAAACAATTGCTGTCTTGGGAATAGAAGTAACTTTACTCTCAACCGATGAAATTCTCACACGATACTCGCCTCCATTTTCAGTGAGTTGTAGTGGTTTTCTTCCTTGTCATCTTTACCTAAAAAACACAGAAAGAGAGGTTAGAATTAGTATGGGACCCTACAAAGAGCCAAACATATGGTTTCTATTGGGATCAAATGTACTTAGAGCACTTTACCTCCAACCCAGAGTCTCTTGGCCATATCACACGATAGATAATACGGGACTACCTGCATATTAAACTCCTTTGAGAATCAGAGGCACTGTTTTCCCAATTATTGGTGAGTGGAGTAGAGAATAAGTAATACAGTGTTTCAGAGTTAACACTGAAATACAATATTACGTGTACTGTAGTCTACACAACCATTCCCTTTGGCCAAGATTTTCATGTCACATATACTCAAAACATCCATTTAGCAAAGACTCTCAGCAACATGCGTTAAAATGTTTTTCTTGAAAGTTGAACTTTTATTTGCATTTATTATTAGATTTATATCCCATCTTTTTTTTTTACAACTCAAAGTGATGCACATAATTTTCCTGACTCTTCAAATCTAAGCAACTAGACAAAGTCACCCAGCCAGCTTTCATGTTGAAGAAACTACTAGAAATCCCAGTTGCCAAGGTCCTAGTCCAGTACCTTAACTACTACACCAAGCTGGCTCTCTTAGGAAAATTTGATGATGAATTTCCCCCGATAGGTTGATTGTCAGTTTCTGTTTCTCAGGCTTAAAAAGTCTGGGATAATGTAAGATGGTGGCCAGCTAGTATGAAACAGAGCCAAGCTCAGTTACTACCCCATTTAAAAATGTTCCTGTGTGAATAGTTTATATGACCACAGCAAGGAGAATCAGGGCCTTCTGAGCTTGTGGGGCTTTGAGAATAGCCTTGATTTGTATGCTGAGCCTGTTTGGGCTATGTGTGTGTTTAATAAGTGAGCCTTAAGTACTCTGCTTAATATTCCAGGAAAAATATAATGTTTCTTCATACTTGCAGGAATATAAATTGATGTTGGAACAATTACGGATACTATGGAAAGCAAACTGTGCAAGATAATTAAAAAAAACATTCCCCATTCTTGTCTAGTGGATACAGAATGCTAAACTAGAGTCATACTTTTGGAATTAGAAGGATATTGATTGTTCTTTTCTACATATACTCTTTTCCTTTGTCCTTCCACCTCTCTACTCTCCTCTTCCTGGAAAGTCCTAGAAAACTAGGATGCTGTTTCAGTAGATATGCTCCAGCTCTGGAATGTCTTCCCCAGAAGACATTCCCACTTGGCTGTCTTCAGCCTCAGTGAAGATTTTTTGTCCCACAAGTTTTTAAGTCTTTTTATGTTGAAACCTGTCCTTGTTCTTTTTAGATTTTTCCATGTTGTGAGCTTTCATTCTGCAGTATTGTTTTAAAGCAGGGGTCTCTAACCTTGGCAACTTTAAGACTTGTGGACTTCAACTCCCAGAATTCCTCATCCAGCAAAGTTGGCTGAGGAATACTGGGAGTTGAAGTCCACAAATCTTAAAGCTGCCAAGTTTGGAGACCCCTGCTTTAAAGAATTTAATGCAAGTTTTATTGTATTACATTACGGGAATAAGGTGATTTGCAATTTTAGTCATTGGGCAATAAAGTCAAGGTAAAGACTTCTTAAAGTCAGGCTGAATCCTAATGATTTCACAGTTTCCTTGGCAACATTATGAAAGGGGACTGCTATTGCTGTCGTTTGGGGATGGATTTTCTACTCTATACTTAGCCTACAACTGTGATATCCAGAGGTTCTCCCATCCAAATACTAAAGAGGTCCAAGCCTATTTAATTTCTTAGCCCAAGCAAGATAATCTGGGTTCCACCACCTGATGAGACTTGTTGGGTAGTATACAGATTAAAAAAGAAAGAAAATAGTAATAAATAAAATTGCAAATAAATAGATTGTATCAATTAAAGCAGGCAACGGAAACTATAAAACAAAAACCTTGTAGGCATTTTGAAAAGCCACCAGGTGGGCAGAAGGAAAAGAGAAAAACAGGGTTGAAAAGGTCAATCAATGATGTGGTTAGAAACTGTAAGAATAGCTGAGAGAAGAGGTCATCCCACAACAGGCAGTAAACAGCAGTTGTAATTTTAAATGGTTGCTAAATGAAAGGCTGTGATCCCTTGTATAGCAACTGCCTATGTCAACTAAAAATGAGGGGAGCTAAGGACTGAAAGGAAAGTTAAGGAAGGAAGCTAAGTTTCCTTTCATTTCCTTTAGAAATCACTGAAACATCCCAAATCCTCCTAAATCAACCAAGTATAGAACCCATTCTGTTGAAGAAACTACTAATCATGATTAATAGAAGCATCCAGATCACACCTTTTCTGACTTTAATGCCTTCATCTGTCTTTGCTCTGGCAGCAGTCAAAAGGATTTGACTGGTGGTGCAGTGGTTAGAAGGCAGTATTGCAGGCTGGGTCTGTCGTAATTTGATCCTGACCAGCTCAAGGTTGACTTAGACTTCCATCCTTCTGAGGTGGGTAAAATGAGGACCCAGATTGTTGGGGGCAATATGCTGACTCTGTAAACCACTTAGAGAGGGCTGTAAAGCACTGTGAAGCGGTATATAAGACTAAGTGCTATTGCTATTTTTAATGTCATGAAACCATTTTAGGGCAGACCTGTCAAACTGGCAGCCCTGGGCTGGATATGTTATGCGCAGGCCACGCCCACCCCGGCTCTGCAAAGGCAAAAAACGTCACGATACGTCACGTGACGCAATCGAGTTTGACACCCTTGCCTTAGGGAGAGGCCCTTTCACAGAGAACCTTTTCTTGTAGTGCTGCAGGGACATTCTCCAAATTCAAAATAATCCATAAAGATGCACCTCTTCCACTAAAATATTAATTGTTAATTGACGTTAAGGTTCGTTTTAGCAATCTTCATAGTTTACAATTCCTAAAATTCTTCAGCTTTTTTAACTGTTGCAAATTGAATAGAATGTTTGCTATATAAAAAGATAAAGTATAATTTACTAAACAAATGAAGCCAGTAAAAGGCTGACAACGTTTATTCTAGAGAGCTGAAGAGCTAGGAAACACAGCTCCCTTTACCTGCTGGGGAGCCTCTTGGACGACTTGAAGAAATGCAGGTGAGCACTTAGGAGAAGCCCAGCAGGCAAGTCAGGTCTGAGGCTTGTGCAAGCTGGCAAATGCGATCTAATGTGGGGAAGGGAAGAGGAAAGAGCACCATTCTGTCTCCTTTGTCCTAAAATGAGTTGGCTTGGCCTCTTCTGTTCACCTCTTGTTATAAGAGCCTCTATCTTTTTCTTACGAAAACTCACCTCCTTGCAGGTTTATATCAAAGTACCAATTTTTTGGCTATGGGGAGGAAGGAAGGGACAGAATGGAAAGCAAACTTGAGGGGCCTCAGAAAGGGAGAAAAAAGCCAAGCAGCAAACAAAACACATAGCTTATTCAAAGCTGCATAAAAGATGTAGGTGGAAAAAGGGGGATGGCAATGACTTAATGATTCCTTCCAACTCTATGATTTTATTATCTGAAAATCAAGATTGAATCTGGATGGAATTAGTGATGTCCACCAGATGTGAATTTCTTAGATTCCAGAATCAGATACTTTTTTGTTCCTGTGCTATAGGGATACACTTTATTTTCAATTGATGGCACCTCAGTATTAACATTTTAACTCAGGATTGTGATGAGTTCCCTTCCCTCTTTTTAAAGTTTTAAATAAAGAGCTTGTTGGACTTTTGAATTATTACATCTGCATTTTAAATGCTATTTTACTTTATTTTACTCTGCGTTAAGATGTCTCACTTTCCACAGTAATGCAAAAACTGCTTCAATTAATAAAGCTGCACTACAACCACAACTTCAGCATATCTACTCTGTTTGGGCCAGCAAGCTCCACATAGAGAATCTCACTTTATTCAGATCAAGCCAAAAAACATTGCAGCAAGAGCTTAGAGTTACTGGAGACTAAGCAATGCAGCCAAGCCAAGCACTGCTGAGATGACATATAAGCAGCCAATAAGCCAATTGGCAAAATGCCTTGACCATACTCTACGGTCCTGCTTTATTATTTTTCTTATGTCTAAAATATTCGAGTGTATAAAAGACTGTTGTTCATCTTTTCTTATTTTTAAAACTAGACATTAGGTTATTTTTGCCTTTATTTCAATAAGGTAATAATACAATACATTCGCTGCCCTAGGTCTTCTTTAGCTTTGCCATGTCTTTAAATATCTTAACAGCATCAACATTTCACAACTTTCAAACAGCTATCCTTTATTCCATAGCAGTGCCTCCATTCCTCTCTCCTCTCCCATCCTTTGAAAGTCCCCTCCCTTTTCTTATCAATTTTTTTTTTAATACTGGGATGCCTGGGGCTGACTTTCCAGAACTCAATACTCTAGGGGACAAAGACATTCTGGAGGCACACCCCAAAACAATTCTGGGATCATTGGGTAGTTCTGACCTGCTACTCACACTCTCCCCCTTTGGGATCTTCTGCTTTCAGAGTTTGCATTTGGCAAAGACTCAGCCTGAAGGAGGCCCCTTCCCAACAAATGCTCTTGGCAAGGCAGCAGTCAAGAAGACCCCTCCCCTTTACAGGCCTCCTGCCAGCAGGAAACGTAAGCTCCCTGGGAACACGGAATTCGCCACTCTCATCCACTCTACAAAGGCCTTCCCTTGGATTTTGGGGGCAGGCTCACCCAAAAAAGAGCGGGGAGGCAATAAAAAACAGACTGGAAAGGCAAAGCAAATTCTCTTAGAAAGTTTGAAAAAAAGTGGAGAGAAGAAGACAAGATTTCTTTAGCCCACTCCTAGCAGGTAGGCCTCACCTTGAGAAAAAGTGGGCTGGCCTCCTCAAGGACAGATTTGGGGTTTATTAAGAGGTATAAAAGAAGAGATGGGATAGACAGATATAACAATCCACCAACACTAATTTATCTTTCCTAAATTCCTCTGCAACAAATTTAATCAATTGGAAGCTAAAGGAGAGAAACCGCCCTGAGTCTCCGGAGAAAGTGCGGCATATAAATCGAACCAATAAATAAATAAACAAATAAACAAACAAACAAACAAACCTAGATTGGAAATTTTGGCTAGAAATGCTCTAGAGGAAAGATTGGATTTTCAAGAGAACCTATTGGATGGGACAGAGAAACTCTTGGATTAGTGATGACACACTACCAGCAGAAGGAGAAATATTGATTTGGGGTTCTCACACGCAATCCAGTACTCAATCCTACAAAGAGAAGTCCCATCAGCATTTATTTCAATAGGGATCACAGACAAAGATAAAAAACAATTTCATTCCTATAAGAATATTTAAGTCAGACCTATTTTTTTGGCCTGAACAATGAAGGAATTCAAGCATTCATCTTTAAGCTCTTTTGCACAGGATAAACCTGGCTTTCTAATTTGAATGACACCTGTAAAATATCTGCACATCAGACATTGGCTCAGGAATCAGCTCCACCCTTTCCTTGCTTCAAGGCAACTGCATGCCTTCCTTTATCGTTTTTTAAAAGCTTCACACATATGTTGATCTGTTCATTCATTACCTTATTTTAAAAAAGAAAGCAACATCTTTTTAAATTGCACAATTGTTTTGGGGGCTTCTTGGTGATTTCACAAGACCTTATCAGTAAATACTGCTAGCAGGAAAGTTCTTGGGCAAGTTGCAGAACCTTGACCACTGACAGAAAAAAGATACAAAATACAACAAAAATGCTCCGCAGCTTTAAGATATGTGACATGTCAAACTATAATTCTGTGACATATCTACAAGAGAAGAGAATATATGTAGCTCAGGGTTGAACTGTGAAGCCCTTGGTGGTCTCTGAGGTTGGCTGCTTGGTGCTGACGTTTTGTTACCAGACTAGGTAACATTAGTCTGGTAATAAATTTCTGCACACAAACAACCAAGCCCAGATATCACCAAGGTCTTTACGCATCTACAAGAATCCAAGGCTATTTCATTTCTTTCTTTGCCACAGGTAGCCTCACCTAACCTCCTCTGCACTTTTCACTTAGTTTCTAGGATGTGAGAGTGTGACTAATCCTATACAGGTAGTCCTCGGCTTACAACAATTCGCTTAGTGACCGTTCAAAGTTACAACGGCACTGAAAAAAGCAACTTATGACCATTTTTCACACTTATGACCACTGCAGCATCCCCATGGACACGTGATTGAAATTCAGATGCTTGGCTACTGACTCATACTTGGCTATTGATTAACAACTGCAGTGATTCACTTAACAAATATGCCAAGAAAGTCGTAAAATGGAGCAAAACTTATAAATAAATTTCTCACTTAGCAACATAAATTTTGGGCTCAATTGTGGTCGTAAGATGAGGACTACCTGTTCCTTAGTTATCTTTGATACCTTAAACCAGAGGTCTCCAACCTTGGCCACTTTAAGACTTGTGGACTTCAACTCCCAGAATTCTGGGAGTTGAAGTCCACAAGTCTTAAAGTGACCAAGGTTGGACACCCCTACCTTAAACTCTTTCTTGCTTAGGCTACAAAAGGCTGATCTGACACTGTCTGTTCACCTTCACTAGCAGGTGGATCAGGACTGTCCTTGGGGGTGCAGCGCCCATTTTCCAGGGCCCGTCCCATCTCTCCTTCTGGCGGGCCACTGGGTTCATTTTCGCTTCGCTGCCTGCCCTTCAGATCAGTGATAGTGCAATTCTCAGAAGCTCCCATCTCAGCATCTCCATTGGGCACTTGCTCCATAGGGCTGGTGTTGTGGGTAGGTGGAGGGCACTTGGGTGCTGAAGCTGTGTCTTTGGGGATTTCACTGGTTTCCACCTGCAAAAGGACAAAAGCAGGAAAGGAAAAAAAGGTGTGAAAAATAGTTGAAGTCATTCACAACTATATCTGGAAGAAGACCACGGGACAAAGGAAGCCATCAAACTTCTATAAATCCCAACTAAGGCAAACATTGACAGATATCTGTGAAGGAAGTCCTGCTGTCTAATGACAAAACATTTGCTTCACATCTAAACATGAACAAATCTTGCACCACAAAGAGTAACAAACTGTAGCATTTGCTTTTGCAGATCAAATACACCCCCCCCCCACATTAATTGCATGGAATGTTATCCTGAGTTGTCAATTAAACTCACACAATGTAAGGAGACTAGGGAAAAAAACCCTACTGCTAGCTGTGAGATCTGAGGGAAAGAAATGCAGGAAAAAGAGACAGCATATTTATATGACAATTACATTAAGGATTAAATGTAAGCAAACTGTAATAATCTGTAAAGTGCTGCCAATAGATAATTTGCATTGTTAAATGGAAAGAAGGTGTATTTTGAATTACATTTGAGGTGAATAAAGATTTCCCATGGGTTAAAATATGTAGAAAGAGAGTAATTTTTAAACACTTTTTATCAAATCTTACTGATAAATTATCTACAACCCTATGTAACTAGAAGTGCTTTGGCCCCATGCATTGATAATTTCCCTTTTAAGATCTTGCATAGGGCTCACTTTTAAAAACAGCTCAGAAAAACAGAGCCACAAAAATGGATGATTAGATTATGTTAAATTTATGCTTTGTCAATTGCACTAGCTTCCAGTCTGTTTGGGGATTTTAAAGTACAGGTAGTCCTCCACTTACAACAGTTTGTTTAGTGACTATTTGAAGTTACAACGGTACTGAAAAAAGTGACTTATGACCGTTTTTCACCCTTATGACCGTTGCAGCATCCCCACAATCATGTGATCAAAATTCAGATGCTTGGCAACTTGTTCATATTTATGACGCATGCAGTGTCCTGGGGTCATGTGATCAGTTTTTGTGACCTTCTGAGAAGCAAGGTCAATGGGGAAGCCAGATTCACTTAACAACGATGTTACTAACTTAACAACTGCAGTGATCTACTTAGCAACTGAGGCAAGAAAAGTTGTATGGGGCAAAATTCACTTAACAAGCATCTCAACAAGCAACATAAGTTTTAGATTCAATTGTGGTCGTAAGTTGAGGACCACCTGTACAGAGATTTCTTTTCAGCAACCACTATCAAATCTTTTTTTTTAAATTGATATTTATGTTTGTTTATCATAATAGCAATAGCAATAGCACTTAGACTTATATACCGCTTCATAGTGCTTCACAGCCCTCTCTAAGCAGTTTACAGAGTTAGCATATTGCCCCCAACAATCTGGGTCCTCATTTTACCCACCTCGGAAGGATGGAAGGCTGAGTCAACCTTGAGCCGGTGAGATTCAATCTGCAGCTGCAGTTAGTTAGCAGTCAGCTGAAGTAGCCTACAGTACTGCACTCTAACCACTGCACCACCTCAGCTCTTAATAGAGAATAATGACAAGGAATGCCCACATTTCATAAATTAATGAGTGATGGATAAAAGTTTTCCTCTGTTAGTGCCTTTGGTTCTGAAACACTGCAAAAAACTTCATCGCTTAGAAGTAAGAGGTCTCAGCAGTCTTTAAACTGAGTAGGCAAAAACAATAAGTATGATAATTCTTGCATTATTATGGAAGGAAGAATACAGTCTAGATCCATTGTAATTAAGAGAGGAACAGGATTTTGCAAGGCACAGACATAGCAGTGTCTTGTCATCCCAAAGGCATTGCTTCCTATCTGAACACGATCATTGGAAAAAGAAAGGAAATGGACATGTTAAGAAGTGTTATTCTTAGAGGGTGCTTTGACAACTCTTTTTATCACTAACCATTTGTTTCTTTCTCTTAAATTTGTTTCCCTTTGGATCTAAACTAGATCTTATGAGGAAATAAACCGTTTGGTGTGACTGAAGTAGTTGCTTGGTGTCAAGAGCCAAATGGGATTCCCCACTTATACGACACTTACTTCTGCAGTAGTTCCATGGGCTGCCTTCTTCTCTCAATCATCTTTGCTGAGGCCAATGAATTAAGATCATCTCAGAACAGGGGTGGGTTCTAAATTTTTTTATTACCAGTTCTGTGAGCGTGGCTTATTTTGTGGGCGTGGCTTGATACTCATGTGACAATTCTTTAGGATTTAGCAGAGGTACTGGTCTACCAGGCTTTTAACTGCTTGCAGAGCTGTACCGGTCTACTCATTTATTTTTGCAGGCACTGGTCTACTCATTTATTTTTGCAGGCACTGGTCTACTCATGTATTTTTGCAGGCACTGGTCTACTCATTTGTTTTCTTTTAACACTGATCAGCTGTAGGGTGGCTCTTTGAAGCCCCGCGGCAAGAGTTTAAACAGTTTTTTTCCTTATAGGAAAAAATAGCCCATCAGCTGGGACTCAGGAGGCAGCAATAGATTGGAGGTGGGGCCAAATAAAAGGTAAGAATAACGCGGGGGGGGCGGGGGGGCAGAACCGGTTCAGTGACGTCATATCGTCACCGCTACCAGCTCGGCAGTACCAGGCCAAATCGGGAGGAACCCACCACAGTCTCAGAATCACATTTTCCTGCTGCTAGTCACAGATTCATCTTGCACAAACATCACTTGCATACTGTCATTCTGGATCAGCCCCAATGCCTTCCTGGAGGCCTTCTCTTGCTTCTTCCCATTCACTAGGTAACTACTAAGCTATTAGGCTTCCAGAAATGAAGGAATATATGGCTACATACTCTATTAGATAATCTTGGCAGAAATGGCAATATTTTATCTCACCTTTATTTCAATTCGGTACACAGCTAATACTCCTTCCTCCAGTTATTTTTCCCACAACCACAACCCCTATGAGGCAGGTCAGGCTGAGAGAGTGTAAGAGAGAAAATCACCAGCGGCAACTAAAACTCATGGCCTCCTGATTTCTTGCCCGATGCCTTAACCACTAGATAGGAATTAAATAGGATTCTATGAATTAGAAGGTACATTCATCTAGTCTAACCCTTTGCTTAATATTTTGGGATAGAGGGCTAGCCATTCACTACTTGAGTACCACCAGTGAAGGGGAAGATATCATGACATGTGTCAAATGGTTGATATTTAGTTAGTTAGTTAGTAACTTAGTTAGTTGTCAATGCACATGGTACAACGAAATTAAATTTCGTCTTCAGTGTACATTATAACTATAAAAATAAAAACACAAACATACATCCATTCTATATAATTGAAATTGAAAACCCAATATTGCACTATACCGTTATTGCCCTGGGATAGAAGCTGTTTTTCAGCCTATTTGACCTTGTTTTTATTATCCTGTACCGTCTGCCAGTTGGTAATAGTTCAAAAAAAGGGTGCCCAGGATGAGATGAATCTTTAAGAATGTTTTGAACTTTCTTAAGGCAGCGTGAGTATAAAGCTCTTCCAAAGAGGGGAGAGGGCAACCAATGATCCTCTGGGCAATGATGTTGACCCTCTGGAGTGCTGTCCTATCTGCCACTGTGCAATTGGCAAACCATACACAGGTGCAGTAAGTTAAAATACTCTCTATGGTGCAGTGGTAGAAGGCTACCAGCAGTTTTTCATTCAGTTGTTGTTTCCTGAGAAGTCTCAGGTAGTATAATCTCTGCTGGGCCCTCTTGACCAGTGCTGCAATGTGAGCGCCCCAGGTCAGGTCCTCTTTTATGATAACACCCAGAAACATAAAACTGGCCACTTGCTCCACTTGGTCTCCATTGATAAGCAAGAGCTGGATGTTTCTCATAGTCAGGAAGTTTTTCCTAACATATAACCTGAATCTATGTAATAGAATGACTTTGAGGGCCTAGGAAATGATCAGGTAAGAGAGGGAGGATCTCACAATTGCTTAATAGTCAGAGAAAGAAAGGAAGGGTCCACCCTAATCGATTAGACAGTTAAAATAGTGATAACAAGTTGTACCTTCAGTTTTGCAAGATTTTGTTAATGTAGCCTTACTATGAAGAAGATTTAGTTCATCTAGTCATGTTTCTTGTCTGGTTTACCCAGAAGGGCTAACAACTATTATTCATTAGTTTCAATCCATTGGTTCTGGTTTTATCCTCTAAGATAACAGAGAAAACATTCTCCTTTACATGACATTCCTTTAGATATCCTTCTGCTAACTGGTAATAAATCAGAACTACTACAATTTTTATTTTGACTCAGACCTTTCAAAGAGGATATGCACCACACCTAACAATGGTGAAGAGCAAAATCCAACTTGTGCTTGACAGAAAACCATTTTTTTAAAAAATTTGATTTATATGCCGCCCTTCTCCAGAGACTCAGGGTGGCTTACAATGCGTTAAGCAATAGCCTTCATTCTTTTGTATATTTATACAAAGTCAGTTTATTGCCCCCACAAACTGGGTCCTCATTTAACCTTCCTTAGAAAGGATGGAAGGCTGAGTCAACCTTGAACCTGGTGAGATTCAAACTTACAGTAATTGAAGACTGCTGGTGTTACTCACAATGCTTTTAGTCTGCTGAGCCACCAGGCCCTGTTAAGAAACATCTATTGATATCAATACTCAAGAAAAGTCTAGTGCAATTTGATTTAAGTACCCTGAAAACAATGTGGTGATCACAGAATGTTAGCATGGATTTGTCCAGATTAACCTTGTCCTTTCTTAACTAGGTAACTTCCTTAGGAGATCATGGGAATGCTGTAGAGATAGTGTATTTTAATTTCAGCAAAACATGTCAGAAAATACCCCATGACTTTGTGCAAGCTAGTATGAGCTGGATGGCGTATCTATTTGGTGATTCCCCAGTGGGCATGAAAACCATACTCAAAGACGTCCGAATCATTTTTCATCATATTGGAGAGAGGTGTCAAGGTGGGCGCAATACAGCTTGATCCTCAAACTTGTAATCTTCAACATGCACATTAATCTTGAATAAAGAGGCAGAGAGAATGTTTATCAAATTGCAGATGACACAGATCTGGCTAGGATAGAGGAAATACTCTTGAACACAAACAAAATTCAAAAATTTGTTAAGTCAGGGAGGGGGACTGAAAATAATGATGAAATTTAGCAGAAATAAATATGTTATTCACATGGGGGGAAAAACAAATAAAATCCATTGGTATAGAATGAGAGACTCTTAACTGGTTGAAAAGATATGTGAAAGTTGACATTGTGTGGTGGAAAGGGACAGATGGCAAAATGCTTCAAGGTTAGTAAATGAACAGCTACACTTCTGCAGACTCAAAAAAATGGGAAAAGACCCAAGAAGCAAATCTCAAAAGTTGCCATGAAAACTGCATGGCTTCCTCTATGTAATTGCCAGAGTCAAAACTGACTCAAAGGAACAAATGTGTATATATATGCACATGTACATATATTCAGTAACATATACATTGGGTAGGATTCCTAAATTAGACTGGGAACTTCTTGTAAGTATGACTCTCTAATTTTCAGAATTAATTTACTTATCTAACCTTCTTGAGTCTGCTTGGGTGTGAAGAACCAAGAGAAAAAATTAGGCTTACCTAATACGAAGCCTGATAATTGATTTTTAGATGCATCAGTAAAATCAGAGACAGTTTGGCAGAAATGAAATCAAGAATACTTGTTCTTCTGTTCCAGATTTTTTTACACAAAAAATCCTTGAGTAATTTTTGGGGCCAGGTAGAACAGATGCTGCTATGCAGCATCTCCATTTTGTCTTCTTCCACTCAGCTGCTCCCATTATTGCACATGCCACCAATTTTACCAACAACTTTCCTTCCCAGTATGATATATCCCATTGCTCTCTACCCAATTTGCCCTCTTCCCTTTCACACCCATTGCCACCACCAATAATCCCACCTTCCTTGTCTCCCTTTGAGCATTGACAATGCCTTTTTCTCATTATTTCCATCACTCAAGAAACTTGGTCCTTCTTGAAATCCTTAAATGAATAAAAAATCATCCATCCAGCTATACAACTTAAGCACTAAAATAAAGAAAAAAGAAACAACATTCTAATTCATATCCTGGACAAACAGGTCAAAACAATCCCATTTCATTTCATACATAGATCCAAGCACTGAAAACATGAGCATTTTGGTTTGGGCATGGTCCTTCCAAAACTAGCTATTTAATGAATGGAATGGTTTTTGCACAGAATGCTTTATAAATCCCTAGAAGCAAGTATGCTTAGCCTTATGAAACAATTACTGAGGATAGATCTGCTGTGGAAAATGACCACATTTAAGTGCCTTAAAGAATATCATAAAGGATATTAGTACAGAGTGCAGAGCATGGAATAATTATCTTCAATTACAAGAGGAAGGCAGATTGTTGTTGCCTAGTACAGAAAATTTCCCAATTATAAAAGCAATTCAGTGGTGGAAACAGTTCCGTACAGAGGTGGGAGTATCCATCGATTGGAGAGACTGGAACGTCATTTTTTAGGAATGCTTTCATTTGGATTTCTATAGAAATTGGAGTTAGGCGCAATGTGTAATTCACCCCTTTCCAAGAGCTCTTTCCATCTTATGATACCATAAGATCTAATGGTCGTTTAGGCTGATCATCTAAGCCTTCATGCTGGAGATCAGCTCAACAATCTCATGGATGCAAGGGGAAAGCAAGAGTTGAAATAATTAGCTTCTCCCATTTCCCAATGCAGAAAGGTCCTAGAAGACAGTGCATAGTGCCAGAGGCAAAAGACAGTGAAGTGGGCAAACCAAGCTGATCTCAACCTTAGGTGTTATTTCTCTGTGATACTGATTAAATGGCTAGTAAAATACCTTAGGTAACAAATAAGGCAAAACTGCCATAGTTTGATGCCTGCTTAAAGAAGAAAACTGTACCTTAAAATCAAAAGAATTATTTTTAAGCTGCCTCAGGTTAAAGATGAAACAAATGCAACTTCATGAACACACAATAGGAAAAAGAAGTTACTGGGACTTGCTCATGCTATGGCTAGGAACAAGTGGGGAAAGTCCCAAATTCTACAATTCTGTGACTTTGTAAGAATATGCTCTTCTCTGTCTTTTGGGCAGGCTTCCAGTATCTTCAAATAACTTCCCTGTTTTTGAAGCTGCCTTATCCTCATTTTCTTTCCCTGTTGTTCAACCCCAATTGTTATCTTACATTTAGTGTAATGGGAAGGAGATGTCTAGGCTATGTAACATATCCTCTCCAACACAACACAACCCATAACAAGCACTGAAAGAGGTTCCTTGGCTAACAGTTATTTGAACCATACAACGTAAAGGGTGATAAACTCTTAACAATTGTTAACCAGTGAATTCATTAAGTAATATCTGACCATCAGCACAATCCTGCTGCAAAACAGAAGCAGTTCAATAGACAAAAATTTTGGCATGGCGTTTACCATTTTTTTCTGATATGAGAATGAGGTGTTTCAACTATGTTCACAAACTGTTATCGTTTGAGAGTAAAAAAAAGCCTGTCCCTTCAGAGATACCATAATAATCTCCAACTTTACTATCTATCTATCTATCTATCTATCTATCTATCTATCTATCTACCTACCTACCTACCTACCTACCTACCTATCTACCTATTCAATGTAAAGGTAAAGGTTCCCCTTGCACATATGTGCTAGTCGTTCCCGACTCTAGGGGGTGGTGCTCATCTCTGTTTCAAAGCCGAAGAGCCAGCACTGTCCGAAGACACCTCTGTGGTCATATGGCTGGCATGACTAAACGCCAAAGGTGCACGGAATGCTGTTACCTTCCTACCAAAGGTGGTCCCTATTTTTTCTACTTGCATTTTTATGTACTTTTGAGCTGCTAGGTTGGCAGAAGCTGAGACAAGTAATGGGAGCTCACCCCGTTATGTGGCACTAGGGATTTGAACCGCTGAACTGCCGACCTTTTGATCGACAAGCTCAGCATCTTAGCCACTGAGCCACCATATTCCTTTTATCTATTCAATGTAATAACCATTAAAACAATATTAACAAAGAGTTTAAAAACTACAATGGTCACCAAGGATAAACCCAGACAAAACAATCAACAAAGACCTCTAAATGAGCCTTCTATCCTCTGGACCCCCAGGTCCTGATGCATATCTAGGTCTTCAAAGCTTTACAAAAGGCTGGTCAGGTAGGGGACAATCTAATCTCAGGGGCTATGGTGTTCCAGAGGGCAGTCAGTGCAAAAGAAAAGGCATGTTTTGAAGTCCCAAAAGATAATTGGCTTTAATTGAAGGGACCTGGAATGTGGCCTTCTTGTCAGATCTAGTAGGATAGATAGAAACAATTAACAACAGGCAGTCCTACAAATAACTCAATCCCATGACATGAAGGACTTAGTAGGCGACAATCAGCACCTTGGATTCCACCTGGAAGCACATTAAGAAACAGCAGTGTTTTACAGAACAAAAGTATAACATGGGTGTATCAAACAGTGCCTATAATCCCTTGCGTTGCTACATTCTGGACAGCCACAGAGCATCTGGATGGTCTTCAAGGGTAGTTCCATGTAAAGTGTGTTGCATATTCTACTTGGGAGGTGCAGTGTGAGTGACTGCAAGCAGTCCTTTCTGGTACACAAAAGGGTGCAAGTAGTGCACAAAACAAAATTGTAAAAAATTCCTCCTGGCCACATTTGCTAGCTGTTTTTAGAATAGGAATTATGAGTTCAGGAGGATCCCCAAGTTATACAGTGGTGCAACCTTCTCCAGAACCAAAGATGAAAAGATCCTGGAACTAGGGGATCCTAAAACCCAGAGACACTCAATCTTGCTAGGGTTGAGCTGCTGAAGCCTGTTCTTTTCCATCTAGAATCCCCCATCCCAAGAAAGAACCACTACAGCATTGCTTAACCTGGGGCAATGATGTAAAACTGGGTATCAGCAGCATACTGAAGATATCTT
Organism: Arizona elegans; assembly: GCA_022577455.1. NCBI lineage: Eukaryota > Metazoa > Chordata > Lepidosauria > Squamata > Colubridae > Arizona > Arizona elegans. The sequence continues at coordinate 314,056,322 of JAKOOJ010000001.1, read as the reverse complement.
ACCCATGACATCAGACGATTTGATCCAATGGCTCCTTGTAGATGATAAACAGGAATGGGGAGAACATCAAGCCCTGAAGGATCTTCCTATCACCTCACCCCACAAAACTGACTATAACCAGCCCCAGAGAAAGGAGAAGAACCAGTGTAAAAGTGTACCTCCTAATCCCAGGAACCTGGCCAGGAGGATACCATGACTGATGATATCAGAAACCACTGACAGATCAAGAGTCAGGCTGCATACACAACCTCCAGCCTCTTCCACCATCCACATATATAGTTAATGCTATTCCAGTCTCATGTCTAGGTCTGAAGCTGGTCTAAAAAGGAACCAAATAATCTACTTCCTATGGGATTTCCTGAAACTGCTGTGTAACCACCAC